>JAWWEE010000001.1:12339251-12358923 GCA_035221455.1 Xenops minutus | reverse complement strand
AACTCCCAAAATTTGTCCTCAGTTTTTATATCATTCAAAAGAGGATTGCGCGTGATTACAATGACAGGATTTTCTGGCAGGATGTTTGTTTGTAGGACTGAGAAGTTTCGTTTTGTGAGAATCTTCAGATGCAGGATGTTTTCTGTAGGGCTTTGCTGATACAGTTCATTATAACAGGATGTTTATTAACAGTGTCTGCTGATGAATGATGGAGGAATATTTATTACCTTTTGTGTGTGTTATCTGTATACAACAGATGACAGAGTATCTTTCATTAGACTTTAACAAAAATGACAAATAAATTTGAAAGTAATGAATCTTCTGCATCAGTGACTGTCATTTTGGAGAAAGTTTCATTTATAATCTGGGTCATTTTTTTTTTCCTTCTCCAAAACTCTTATGTTCACACAGACCTAAAATGTCTGTAAATGATTCTCTATTTCCTAGATGGTATGACCATGATTGTTTCTTCAGACTCCTGTAAAACTAGTGTAACTCCTTTGTTTTCGGTGAAAATACCATTGATTTATATGGGTTACTTTATATTGGAAACAATCTTGTAAGCAATGTGTAAGTTTTGTAATTATAGGGTGTCTACTGAAATTCCTTTCTTTTTCACAAAAGTTTCCCTCTTAAAGTGTCATTTTAAGGAACAGTGGATTTTGATGGGATATCCAAAATTGATTTGCCATGCTATGTACATTATAAGGATTTATTACAATTTATACTACTGACTCCAGTATAGTATAATGCATATTGTCTCTCTTTTTTTTTTTTTAGACACATTTGGTTTATTTTTCTTGTTTTGTTTTGTTTGTTTTTTCCATCAAATACATCACCCTATCATAAAAATGACATTTAGAACAGGTTGTGAAATTTCACATAGTTATACAGATGTGGAACAAGTCCACTGAGATGATGGAATTCTCTAAGATTAACAGAAATTTAAATGATGAATTGTATATTTACAACACTGAAGCTGAGATTAATTTTAAGAGGAAATTTACATTAGTCAGGTATGTGATACATTTTGATATATCACAGTAGATAAGTAATTTTAATACAGTACTTATTCAAAAACTTCATATGGACACAGTATGATTTTAAATTCTCTTTTTGGGCTAAAATTATCACTGATTAAGAATGTTTTAGAGAATATTTGCATAAATTTCCACTAGCTGTACACTCAACTACTTGTTCCATGACCCAAGATGATGAAAAAGCATGGCACAAAACTGAAGTAAATATAGCTAGTATTTATATGGATTTATTAGCATATTAACTCTAGTGTAATGAACACTAATTGCATCCAGATAACAATCAGTCATGTCACACACTGGGCAGCATGGAAAATTCACCTGTTGGAAACGTGGTAGTCACAGCCTGGATCCAGGAAAGCATAAATCCTTTTGTTATATCTACTGAGCATTTAAAAAGAACTGCTTATTGCCCCATGGCAACTTTACTTTTTGATTTTAACATCACATATTTCAGAATGTTGCACTGAGCTCTAGTTAAGCTGAAGGCATCTTTTTAGCTTTTATTTCTGTATATCACTCTCCATCCATTTCAGCTGACTCAAACCTTACTCATGTTGGAAAATATTTTTCCCAAGAGCTTCCATGCCTTAGAGAATTCAAACTATTTTTGAGAATATATCCTAGAACTGAAAGCTTATCAAACAAATCAATCACCACTGATATATTTTTGCTTTCTCTAATTGTAAACTTGTTTTGTCAGTCTGACTTCTTTACAGTAACAAACAAGACTTTCTGAGCTACTTTGTTAAAAAAAAAAAAATGCATTTTCTAAGGTTTCTACCATAATTTTCTTTACTTTCTCCTGAAAAAATTATGTGAATTAGAAATATACCACAATTTAAAATAATACTAGAATGAATAATTTTTTTTTCATTCAGAAGACCACTACCAAAGACCTGAGTCACTTCATAATGATTTCTAATGAATATTTCTGAGCTGAATATTGTTGATATACTGTTTAGTAAAGGGCCAAAGCAGAAATGCACACAGTTTTGATACGTCTGATTCAGACCTCATGACAGGATAAATCTGGGTATAATTTGGTTAAACTTCAAGGCATGTCATTTGTGTAGAACTGGCAAAATGGTAATTTCTAAAAGTCACACTGTACCAAGTTAATTTTAGATACTGTATTATTACTATTGTTTTCTTCAGTTTTCTCCTCAGAAACAGTGTCTTCAAATCAAATTATCTTGGTTCTAAAGCATGAATTATTGAAATGCTACCATTGTAAATTATGCTCAATCTGTAACTGAGTGACTAATCTCATACTTTTGGAATTCTTCCTCTCTTTCTCTCGAGTGACTGTTTAGCAGTAGAGTAATAAGTACCAACCGGATGCCTTAACAGCAGGCCTTGAATAAGTTGTGTCAGCTGAGCCCAGCTCAAACCAGTGTTTTAGTATCAGTACCCCTTGACGTTTTAGTCAGAAATGTTTGTGTTGCACATAGTGCTGTATTTCCTTTTCTTTTCGTATAAAAACATAACCTGTCTGAAATCTGAAATTTGAATTTTCTTTTTAAATATAACACTGAGGGAAATGCAACAAAAAGCCGGCTGATTCTTTGCCTGAATGATGTGAACTGTGTAAACTCACTAAACTCAGGCTTTTGTATTGTATTTTACTCCGAAGTCTCTAGGTATGCACAATTATTTAAATGTTTCTTTGGGAAAGCCTCTAATGAAAGTAGAATCCATTACTTTGAGTTTTAATTTCTTATTGATAATATAACTTGTCAGACACTTGTTTTTGCACACAAAGAGTAGCTCACCAATCTCTTATCATTTACATTATGCCTCTTAATCATATTCAGTTTGGGGATTTTTTTTTTATTTTTTTTTTAAGATTTCTTTCTGCTAGTGTTGTAGACTAAAACTCATTTGCTATCTGCAGTGGTCAATGCATATATTGGAAAAAATATATTTTTTTTTTCCCTCATGGCTACATAATATCAGAATTACAGAAGCCTGGAACTGATGAAGCAAGGAAACAAAAAGCTTTCAATTTTGCTCAACATGTGGAAATTGGGGATAGGTCCCAGTGATATGTTGTGGTGTTCTGCCCAAGAGGGCTGGGCAAGTATGAAGTATACTAGGTTAGCAGATTCTCAGCTCTTTCATTTATGGTTTAAAGCTACACCTTAACATTGAAATATATCAAAATCCCTCTGTTGCTTGAAAAATATAGTCAGGTACAGACTTGTGTATAAGCTTGTGTAGCAAGCTGATTGTTGCATTAACATAACTTTCCTCTGCCTTACTTCTCAATCAACTCCAAAAGGTTGTTGGTTCTTTATTGACTGTCTTTCTAAAAACACACAGCTATCTGCCATGACATTTTCTCTATTCTATTCTTTCATCTCTGCTCATTGTGTTCTTCCAATATTGCAGATATTGATCTATTCCCCTTAAGTATTTTAGGGAATCTCAAGGGCATTTGAGGCAGTGCTTTAGGCAGTGGTTCAGAACAAGCAAAGTGAGGGGATTTTGTTTTCCTTTGTTTCTTTTTTACAAGTGAAGCTGATTTTGTTGTGATTTAAAACCTCAAAAATCAAGGGAGTTACCTTATGCTCTTCTTCAGAGACCTGTGAGGTGTGTGGAACCATGGTGATGATTTGAAGAGATATCTATTGAGAAAACTCAACAAACAAGGTATATTTTTGGAGATCTCTGTACTGGGTGAAAATTTGCTGAACTCCTAAAGGGATACCAAAAGCCCTGGAAAATTCATGTTATGCTTTTGAAATGCATTTTCCCTGACCTTTCTGCTTTAGATGTGGCTGATTGCTTTCATTGAATATAAAATATTTTACCTTGATAACTCACCTATTGTCTTTAAAGTATTACAGAGCACTTCATAAAGCTGTAAATTAAATGCCAACAGTGCATTAAATGTGTAAGTAAATGTATCAGCAGTTATGCATTCAGCTGTGGCTTATGCTCACCTATGCACTTTGGAATTACTTTTGTTAGGAGGAATGCTGGCAGGGATTCCTAAGTCATGTCCTAACCTTTGAGAAGAGTGTTTCATACTACCACCTGAACAGAGAAGATTTTAGAGACAGACAGAGGCTGCCTTAGCCCAAATCTGCACTTAAATGGAAAGTATGACTCCATGGCTCTGTATGTCTTCGTGACTGAGATGCACATTCACACTGTGTGGAAATGTGAAATTTCATTCCTGCTCTTGACACGGACAAGAAAAAGAAAGAAACTTGTACTTTCATTGTTTCAATTTGTGCTGAAGTTGCAAGTGCACCACTTTGCATTTGAAGAGACTAGTCCTAGAAATTAGAGCTCAGACTGAGACTTTACTTGTATAACTTTTACCATTCCACCCTCAAAGTAAAAAGTAAAATAAAATTAATTAAAAAAACCTTTCTGGCTAAATTGTGCTGTGGAAATCTTGTGTGTGTGTGGGGGGGTTTTTTTCCTCTGTAGAGTAGAGAGTGAAACCAGAACAACTAGTTTGTAACTTAATGCTTTAACTTAATTGGGATAAATCAGTACTAGAGGTAATGACAGACTAGATTGCTGCTTTAACCTGACCTACTTGGATCATCTAATCTCGAGACAAACATTTCCTTTACAATTTTATCTTCAGGGTTAGCAGTGGGTATCCTCTTTTGACATATCACTCAATTTAGAGCAACCTCTGGAATCTCTAAAGATTACTGATAAGTACTTTTTTTATAGGCACTGGGACCTAGTCACATTCTCTCTTGTATCTCACGTGATTATGGTGCTGTAAAAGCCATTATAGTTTAGAGAGGTGTCTGTAGTGAATGGTCTATAAAGGCTTGATTCTTATCATCCCTTTCACTGTGACTGTTGAAATCAGTCCATCAGATAAGCTTGGGAACCTCACAGATCTCTCCTTCCTCATCTCCTGGAGCTCCTTTGGCAGCTGCTGGGATTCAGGTTCCTCTTGGTCCAGCTTGGTCCCTGGTCTCTCTGATAGTAAGGCTGAGCACATATTACAGTGAGGGAGTTTATATTATATTCAATATACATAGACATATATACATGGATAGCCACAGAAATAAGACACACAATATATATTTCCACTATGACAGTCTGAGCACTATCAGTGGGGTTTTTTAACTAAAGTTACTACTTGAAGAGAATATTCATGGGAAAATCTACTATTATTTAAAGACATGCTCTCACTAGCACTGGAAGCAATCAAGGAAAAGCTTTCATCTAGAGGAGAATAAAAGAAAAATAGAATAGATGTATAGACAAAGTAAAAATAAAATTATACATTGGTTTAAATTGAGGAATGAACTTCTAGTCTTACTGTTTAATATTTGAAGATAAAGCCTCTACAAAGCAGAAGCATACACACCACATAATTTTTCCAAGCGACCAATATTTTCTGAGTTTAGATTACTTATTTGTTCACAGTTCTTGATCATAAATATACTTTTGAGCCTATCATTCTATTTTTATTTAAAATATAAAAAGGGAAGCAAACAAAAATTCACCATTTGTTTGAAGATTCTTATATATCCTATAAATATTATTATAGCAAAACTGTCAAGAAAAGAAATATGAAAAGGATAGCACACTGTGTGATGGTATTCCTTCATACAATCTAATGTCATACACTGTCTCATAAGTGTACTTGAAGGTCTTCGAATGTCAGATGCTGTCACATATCACCCACTGAACAATAACTAGAAGACTGTACTTCAGGTAACACAGTCACCTCATTATGTGAACTTCTTCTATTTTATCCTTGTGTTATGACTAATGACAGTTTTCCATTTACCTTTACATAAAAAGTAAGCATTCCTTAAGTGGTTTTCTGAATGTGCATGACAAGTTGAACAACGTGGGTTTTGTATGTATTTAATTTAAAAGCAATACTGCTCTTAAATAATTACGAAATTGTCATCTTCTGAGTTCCTTTAGATTTCCCAGCTTTATTAAGCATCATCAAAAGTCTTCCTATCTCTTCTCTACCTGGCTCTCATTAGCAAAAAGTAGTAAGTTTTCTCAAGATGCAGTTCACAGTTGAGCCTCCAAATTATGTTGTGGCAGTGGAAATAATTAAGAGCCTTTGTTCCACTCTTTTTTGTCTGGAGGACCAAGATATGATACTTCATGCTGACTCTGATGTCGTGCTTATTTTCCAGGGCACATATAAGCATCCAAGGGAGAAAGTCTTAAAAAAGAAATCAAATTAAAAATATCTTTCTTCTTCTTACAAAATAGGATATGAATTCAGTCATGTCTGACGGATTATACTCATATGTATGTTAGACATATTCACTACCCATATGTACAATGAGTGTGATTTAGCTCACAGTTACATAAATTTTTGCTAACATATGGTTCTGGGCTGAATTTACTAAACATGGTCTAGTTAGGAGATTGATTTTTCAGTCTAGTATTTACCACAGTAATTATTAACAGCAGGTAAAATAATTGGAAAGCATCTCGAGAGACAATTTATGAAGACTCAAGGATGTGTTCTGCCCTATTTATTTTTATCTTTACAAGATACTGCATTCTTTAAGTTGTGTTTTCTATACACAGTTATGCTTTTTATGTTTATGAGATACACAACTGTATCTTACACATAGAGATTCACATGAAAGTTTAAACAACCTATAAAATTAGATTATTTAGTAGTGAATACAAGAGTAGCTAGTGAACATCTGATTTCATCTATTTCCCTGCAATCTTCCTTAGTTAATTTTTCTTTTCACTGCACAAGCACATTATTCAATTCCCCAGTAACTTTAAGGCAATCCAGGGAAGTCTATGAAAACTTTTAAGTCCCCATCTGACAACCTAGATAAGAAATTAAGCTGAGGTTTGAACAGACTATTTTGCCCCTTTTACAGGATAGACTTCAGAGAGAACTGAGCCACTGGACCCACCCAGGCAAAGAATGAGAGAAACAGTGTTCCAAAGAATACCAAAAGCAGATTGCAGGTGGTGAAACCTTCCACATTTCTCCGTGTGATTTAGGTCTGTAGGACTACAGTGATGGGAGCTGCTCAGACAGGAAAAATGCTAAAGAAAATGATTTTAAGTGCATGTGTATTTTGCCGAGTAAAATGGCATTTAATAAAAATTTAAGAAGTAGTCAAGTCTTTTCTTAAAGCAAGCTGTTTGAAAAACCCCATAGCTGAGAGAGTCACAAGCTCTGTGCTGCAGAGGAATTGCTCTGCTGGGAGTCCAGCTGGGAGCAGATCACTTGCACTGTGTTCCGTTCTTCCTTCTTTCCCTGCCAGGAAAAGAGTTACAGTTGTGCTTTGACCTCTGGTTTGGGCTGTACAAGACCCCTGTCACCTGAAGGGGTAAAGCACACTAGTCCTCATGTCACAGGCTCAATCTTTGAAGCCAAGACTCTAACAAGGTTCTAAGAGAAGCTGAAAATTTATATGGGTATTCGGGCTACCCTTTCATTTCAAGATTTAAGATGAAAGATTAATCCATGTTTCACATGGGGGTCGTATACAGAGTCCTGAAGCACTTAAGCTACTCCCAGCATCATACATGGAATAGAGGGTTCAGTGAACCCTGACTTCGATGTGGTACAGCAATTACATATTCCTAACTCTTCCCTAAGGAACCAAGGTGGCTCACTGTGACCCTTATAGTGAGTCAGCCTCACTAGTAGATTATATCCTACTCTGAAAGCATCCTATATAATTAATGAGACTACTACAGAGTAATAATTAAGCACCTTTGCCTGTTCAGGTTGCAGAACTGTGATAGAATGGCTCGCAGGACCTGCTCTAAGGAAATGTAACTCCAGTCATTAGGCTGGTCAGAGACTGTTCCACAACCACATAGATGGCTGGAAGAAGAGACAAAAACTTTATTCTTTAACTGTAATAAATTACTATTTCCAGACCTGAAAATTGCATTAAAAAAGTATTAGTACATGATCAAACACTTTTTTTTTTTTCCATTAAAATCACAGTTAGTCCTATATCTAGAGCTGCATGTTTGAAAGTTGACAGTACTTTGTTCTTAAAAAGGAAGCATTTAAAACAGGTGCAGCATTATGGTCTTCAGGATGTTATTATGGAAACATGAATAATGTCATTCAGAAGGTTAGCCATCTGCTTTCTCAATATCTGTTACTGCTGCAGCAGCAGCAATGTAAAAGTGATACACAGTCCTATTTCTGCAATAGATTTAGCAGAAAGCTTGTGCATTTTGTGGAGAAAAGTATGTTCTATTTTCAGTTTGATTTTAATAAGCATGGGTAGAGTAGGTGTTTTGTAAATATTGTAAAGATGACTAAAATGTGATGCTTTTCACTTGGGTAGTTTGTATATGTTTTACTGAGATTTACACAACTTTTTGTGGAATGTGAAAACTAAAAATTGGTATTTTTGTGATTTAGAATAGTTTTACTGCAAACTGTGGTTATTTACAAAATAAAAAATATGAGAAGGGGAGTAGCTTAGAACTCAGATGCTAACTACAGATAGCACACTTCTAGAGGATCAGCTGTGACATGAGTACTAAATTAGCATCTGAGACTCAGGGCAAGTGTCATCTGGCAAAGAAGGGAAACTTGAGAGGACAAGCTAACTTCAAAAACTAGCAGAATCTATCAGTTGGAATCAGCATTTGCAGGGGCACTGTTATACCAGATTTATTAACAAGCTTTTTGAAAATGACAGAAATACCACCTTTTAATGTTGTGAATAGCAAGTAAATCTGTCTTTACAGGGATGAAACGTTTTCATTATGGCACAGAGAATGAAACCTTCCTAGAAACTGACAGGAAGCAAGGAAAACTAAATAACTGCTTAGAGACATGCAGCAGGAAAATTTAACAAGGTCAGGACAGAATTCATATTGTGCTGTAAACACCACAACAAAAAAACCCCACAGGTGCACTGCTGGCTACCAGGGATACAGCAATCACAACTGCCCTAAACACGTATTTACAGTACAAAAACTTCTACAAGTATTTAGTGAGTGATAATGAAGGTCCATTTATATCAAAGGGATTCAAAACTTATATCAAACAGAATGTCGTTTAGCACTGGAGTAGTGGCAGATGAAACAAGCCCACTGTGAGTGCAGGAGATAGAAATCAGACACACAAAGCGATTTGCCTTGCTCAGCTGGAGTAGAAACGCTTCAGGGGTGAAAACAGTGAAATTCTTTCTAGGTGGCTGATGATGTGCTCTGCACACAGTCTGACCAGAGATCAGCTCCCCAAAAGGGGGGCTCACCTGTTTTTGTGTAGTACAGACAGGGCAATCAGGAAGGGGGTTCATAACTTGCACTATCAGGGCCATAATTACTATAAGAAATTCCAAATGTACCTTCTGCAGGGAGTTCCCCCCTGTGAGCTGTGATGGCAGAAGTACAGATCTTTGATTCATTGCTCTGCTGTGGCCTCCCTGGGAGTATAAGAAGCCACTCACTGTACAGGTACATGCTTATCTGTTGCCACAAGGGAATCAATCAGACAGAGCTAAGCAGGGCACTATATCTGTGTCCTGGGGCTTCAGACAGTGTGACAGAAAAAAAAAAAATCCCAGCTACAGGTCCAAAGTGGATGTTCTTCACTGTAGGGGGCAGTGCATGGACTAGTGGGCCAAAACACTGTATTGCCTGTGTATGATGGAGTTCAATTAATGTTGATAAAAATACAATATGACTTTTCCTTGTTGCAGAGTGTTTGGGTGTTTAACTTTAACGCTCTCTTAATGCAGGGCTTTGGTTGCATGATTTCTTTTGCTTTCAACCCTTTATTTCTACGGTATATAGAAATGCCACTGATCTCTAATTGGCCACAGTAATAGAATCATAGAATTGATTGGGTTGAAAAAGACCTCTGAGATAATTTTTTTAATTATTGTTTATTTACCTTTTTTTTTATTTTCTGCTTTCACTCTGCCAAAAAGAAAACTCCTTTGATTCTGGCATGAAAATAATAGTCTTTTTGCATGCCCACAGGTAATTTCTTACCTTAATTTCTGTTCCCTGGACAATTCAGGCAATTTAAAGTTTAGCTCATATCGCAAGTCATTTTCATGATATATATTGGTCATGATTACATCACACAGTAATTATTCATAGGTTTACTAGAAACATGCTCATAATTGTCATTCTGTCTACAGAAATAAGATGGCTGAAGGCAGAACAACAAATAGAACATTTAAGTCAAATCTTAAATAAATCAAATATAGAGTAGATAGGTTTATGAGATTAGACCTAAGATTGAATTTACCAGGCCACATATCCACCTTGAACTGCTGAGATATACACCCTATGCAGTCACTTTGCAATTTCAATACTAATACTTTAGTTAATTCTAATGCAAATATTTAGAAGAGGTCAGTGTGAACAGTATTTTAAAAGTGCATTTATACTGACTGTGTAAGTAGCATTTTCTTATGTTGTTGTTGTTGTTGTTGTTGTTGTTGTTGTTATTATTATTAACTGGCAGTATATCAGCTGCCTAGTTTGTAGAAAGAAAGGAAATAGTGAACCTGGAAAAAAATACATGAACTGAGAGGTAACTATGGCCCCTGAGTGTCTTCAGTCAGGGAAGCCATTTGTATGCAAATGCTCTAGTGATTATCATATAAGGAACATGCTGACTTATCATGCAGAATAGAGAACTCGATAAGGAATTGAAATTTATAAACAAAAGTTTAGAATGTAGAAGAAGCTTCAAAGGAAAGCAAGGCAAGTTGGAAAATCACAGGAAAAAGTTTTAAGATTTAGTGAAAGGGAACAAAAAGGATGAGGGGAATGGTTAACCTTAACTTATGTTTCCTTTGGAGATATTAATTTAGTGAATTTTGCCAATATTTGTTATCCTGTCTCTCAATTGTGTTCACGCAAAGGACTGTTAGTGGCAAAAAAAGCATCACCATTGTGTCCTGAATCTTAAATGGTTGCTGAATGGTCATGGTCCATCATGCTTTGTCAGCATAAAGACTCTATCAGGTTTTGACCAATAAAGTAGAAATATAACCTTGTGTCCATGCAGGATCAAATGCATACTGTTGGGACAGTAAGTGCAGTGCTGTGAAACTGAACAGCCTTTTTAAGGTTTATTTGTATCCCAAATGTAGAATTATAAATTTTGGGAACACCTTGTGACCTTACTCCAGGGTCAGTCTGACCACTATTAATAAAAATTACGCATCATAGATCTCATATATATATATATATAAATATATATATATGAAATATCTAAAGATACAGAGTATATGCTGACAAATATTTCATAATTTCATTATATTTTTCAAGTCCCAGTTAAATGTCTGTAAGCACCACAAATATAACTGTCTGCTTGTGAAAAACCTATCCATATTTACAATAAAATCTGTATTTTTTGCTTGTCATGCCATTTTTTTCTATTTCCACAGAAATTCTTAGTGAAGGCTATGTTGGGTTTATGTGGCAATGTTTTGGTAGCCAGTGAGCTGCTGGAGTAGCTGCTGTGAGAGGGCACCAGAAGCTGCCCCCAGGCCTTAAAGAGCTAATTTCAGTCAACTCCAAGACAAACCTGCCACAAGCCGAAGCTGAGACCATCAGTGGATGTTGGTATCATCATTGTCATAAAAAATTTAATAAAGGGTAAGAAGTGCTCCTGGCAGGAGCTGTGGCCCGTGGAAAAGCAGGGTTCCCAACAGGAACTGATGTGGGAGACCCACACTGGAGCAGCCAGTTCCTGAAGGACTTGTGGAAAGGACCCATGCTGAAGCAGTTCTTGAAGAACAGCAGCCTGTGGGAAAGACTCAGGTTGGAGAAGTTCATAACAAATCCTGTGAGAGACACTCCATGCTGGAGCAGGAGAATAGTGTGAGGAGCAAAGAGCAGCAGAGATTAAACATTATAAACTGTGGCACTCAATTCCCCACCCTCTTGCACCACTCAGGAGTTAAGAGTGAAACTGAACCTGGGAAGAAGGGAGACATGGGGAAAGGTGTTTTATTCTTAATTTTCACTCTCCTACATTCTCTTCATATGGTCAGTAATACATTAAATAATTTCCTCAAGTCAAGTCTGTTTTGCCCATGATGGTAATTCCACAGTAATCTCCTGTCCTTACCACAACCCAATAACTTTTCATTGCACATTGTCCCTCTGTCCAGTTGAGGAGTGGGAAGTGATAGGACATCTTAGTAAACACCTCATGGCCAGCCAGGGAGAGTCCACAACAGAGGCTTTAAAATATTATTCTGCACAGTAATAATGAAAAATTTATTTTTGTCTTGGATTAACCAGAACAGTTGACTATCACTTTAGAGTGGTTATCTGAATTTCTGTCAAAAATGGCTTTTAAATCTCAGAACAATAGAGAGTCTTTTTTTTTTTTTCCTTTCTACACACAGAATTCAAATGCAGGAAATTAAGTTATTCTCCAATAAAAATAAAAATAATGAAAGAAATCATTATCTGGCCCAGTTTTCTTCACTGCATACAAGAACCAGCACTATCTACAGTTTCTTGCAAAGTGAAGCACTTTGGCTGTTTGTTTATGAGTATTTCAGTGAACCTTATTTTTATTTCTCTTAAAATATGCTTAAAGGTAAAGGCCAAATCCTACATTTCTAAAATACTTCAAATTACAGTCTGGGTCCTTCTTGTTGGTTGTGCTTGAAGATACTGTTCTAAGGTGTGCTTTCACCACTAACAAGACCAGTTTTAAGAGGCTTTTCACTTTCTACCTTTTCCCTTCCTGGTGAAATATATATCCACTTGAGCTGAATCAGCGCAGCTTCTCTCTGTGGCACCTTCTGCACAGGAACTTGTCACTTACTCATTTTACAGAGTATTATCTAGTGTGTGATAAACTCACTGGAGAAAGCAAGGTCTGGAAAAAAGGTGCTCAGAAATCTTTTAAATGAGATTTGCCACCAGAGAAACTGTGACATGCAATTCTACCCTGGGATCTCCTGCTCACCCTCAGTTCCCATCCACCACGAGGGCAACTGGGGCTCAGCTTTATTGCTGAGTGCAGTGTGGTGTCAAAGCAAAGGGACAGAAATCCTCCATGCACTTCTTTATTAAGGGACTCCAAAGGACACACATTTCAAAACTGCTATCAAATTTTCTGTCAAATGCAGCTACATATTTACTTACATTTACCTATATCCAAACGTAATTGACTTTATGAATCCTTTCTACACAGAGAACTAGATAGATAAACGGTATCAGAAAAAAAAAAAAACAAACATGCATACATTAGAGAAGAAAAACATATATATTGTTGCATACCCATGCTTGTTTTTAAATTAGTCAATTTTTTCTGCTTCATTGCACATACTTTGCTTATCAGATAATTATTCAGCTGTCTGAATGCAGCCATTCTTGTGATTAACACAGTTTAAATGGGAATTAACCTTGTTACAGCCTACAGTCTTTTATAAAGAATGATCTTCATGTCTGTAGACTAATTGCACTGAGAAAGTTCACTGCAAAGACATAATTAATAGTCCATAATGTTGGGAAGGTGACATTTTCTACTTTCTTTGAACTCTCAGTTTGGTATTTGAAAGCCAGGATAAGGTACTGAATCTAGGATATTTAATCTGGAGTGGTGTCTAGTCGATAGTTAACTGAAACTGCTTCCTTTCCCCTAACAGCAATAAACCAAAAAGAACTAATTACCCCTTTTTATAGGTGCAATTTGAACTTAAAACTCTAGAGAGAGCATGAGTAGTAAACCACAGTTATAGTCGATTTCACCATCTGCACCTTAAAATTGGGTCTGGAGAACTAGCAAAAGAATACACATAGCATTCACCACTGAAATTCCCTAAAATTTCCCTTAATTTTGTTTGATTGTAGGGAAATTTTTCAGAAGACTGTAATAATCTGGGAGTATTTTCTGATTCCTGGTGAGATCATTTTCTTTAAATGAATGCATATTCCATTTAATCCATCATTAGCATTTAATTGAAGCTCAGTCATCTAAAGATAATGTATTGATACTTTTGTGAGTTTAATGAACCCCACTGCATTAATACATGTTTTCCTTCAACCTCTCTGGAGAAAGAGGCCTTAGGTGATTCCTCTAGCAAGAATGGCAAACATCACTTTTCTAAATCTAGTAGAATTTATTACTGTACTTTTATTTTTTCCTGGTGTTTAATTCTTCTTATATGAATAGGCAGAATCTGTTACCTTCAACATAATCCCTCAAGCCTGATAGTTTTTATTACTTCTGTTTTACTGCTGAGGTGCCAAATTCTATATGTTTCTTTCTCTTCATAGTTGTTTACATAAATGAGTAATTATTAGACTTGGTTTTGATTTCTTAAAAATGTATTTTTCTTAGATTGGAGTTTTCAGAAAAAGAGCATGTTTTCTGATTGGCAGCTGAAGGATTGTCCACTTTCCCCATACTGCCAGTCCTTCTGCCCCTTTGCCACAGATTTTTGAGTCTTGAATTCTGCATTCATTATTTCCAAAATTTCAAACTCTCACTCACAGATTTTATTGTTCTTTTGAGTATTAATGATACCAAGCCACCTCACAGGAATTTCCTGAATGGGTGAACTCTTCTACAGCACACCGTGTGATTGTGGCACTTTGATTGTATAAACACCCATTTGAATTGTCTTAGTGTCCAGAAGAACTTTCTGTTCTGAATCTGAACTTCTTAAGAGTAGAAAAACTTCGTTTTCAACAGTATCTTTCCATGGTTTTTTGTTGGTTTTCTTTTTCAGTTATTTACTCTCATTCAACACTACCCTGAAATAAACAGACAATCCAGAATTACACCAGAAGAGAAAAGTCAGAGTTTGTCACCATTTTGCTTGACAAAACCTTGGGCATTTGGGGAAGAGACTTATTTTGGTTTTGGCTGTGTATTTTTTTTAGCAAAGGATCACTGACGTTTCAGTGAAAAAAAAAAACATACAAGCAATAGCTGTAATGTTTTAGAAGATACAAAAAAAAAGAAATCTACAACCTCCAAGAAGCTCATCTTTGTTTTCTCTGAAAGTCTGTGGATGACATTATTTTGTTCTGTCCATTGACTTAATAGGAAGTCTGAGAAATAATTCTGACTATGTGTATTTCTTAGGTATGACTTGAAATGAAATTAAGTTTCAAATAGTTTTTAGCGTCAGTCGTCAGTAGCTTGAAAAATTGAAAGATTGGCTCTTGATTTTTGAGATACAAGGAAAAGGTTCAAAGCAATTTTTTCAAAGAGGCAAAAAATAATATAAATTTATTGCTAGTGCAGGGTAAACTTTGGAACAGAATAAATACAGCTTGATTTTGAGCCATTTCTGCAAAACATGATTGATTTGGGGAAAGGACTTATCTGAGGAAAGAATGGACTTACTAGGAGTTCATGAAGTCATATATTTACACCTGTATCTGTTGCTGCCCATAAAGTTGGCTCAGTCATGAATGTCTTGAAATCACATTGAAAAGTATTTTTATATGATGTAGAGAGGTAGTCTTAAGTAGTTTAAAAACAGTACTTGACAAACGTGAATTTACTAAAATTCCTCTAATATACGAAGACTTTTTTTTTTTTTTTTGAAAAGAGGTCTCACTGTCATGACTCAATTTACTTAAATTATCTTGTAAACCTGAGTACACATGTAGAGTTGAAGTCTATTCTGTACTTGTGTTTAAATCACTGGACTAGTCAGCTTACTTACATGGTGTTTTACCACTCCATGTAGTAACTGTAATGTACAAACACATATGAAAGATCTCTGAAAAATGAAAGAAAAAAAATTTCATGAATTTGCAAAGTGCTTGAAAAATTTTCTTCAAATACTATATTATTAAAATAATACCTTTAGTTCTCTCTCTTTCATTCACTAAAATTGTCTAATTAAACATAAAAGGCACAAAAGTAGAAAATATGCAATTTTTTTACTGAAAAAATTTGCATAAATCCATCAATCCATTGTTTGTGACTTGGCAGGGATCAGTAAGGTCTGTCAATGTATGATTGGGGGCGACTGCCATCTCTAAATTTTTTAGAGGACAAGTTGTCTAAGAAGAAGATAGATTTCTGAATATTAAAAAAAAATATAACAGCAAATCTTCACAAAATGGTATGAATTAATTGAGATTTGACTGTGGACAAATCTGTTTAGTTAACAGGAGAAGAAGCATTTATTTTAAATTCATTTGAAAGAAATAAAGGTATGAAATCTGGAATCAACCCCATTTTTTACCCGGAGAGTGGATGAAAAATAGTCAGAAATCTTTTTTCTAGTGAATTTTTAAAAGGCACCAGAGAGGTTCCCAACCCAGAAGGCAAAACCTTTGTAAAACCAGAAAGAAAATAAACAACCTAGAAAATGTAACTCCTTAAATCAGTAGTATTCATCAGATTTTGGCAGAGCTGGGGGCAATAAATGACAGACAGCAGAAGAAGTGGCACCAGACCTAACACATTGAAGATGATAAATTTTTCCAGGTCCAACAATGTGCTTTACTCTTTTCTGTTGCATCCCCAGACTTTCCAGTTTATTCCTAACATCTCCCCCGGGAAAAGCTCTTTCTGTTGATTTACATTGCCCCAGAGCACTCTGCTTGCCAGTCCTGTTGGCTGCTGCATTCCACCACAAGCTGTAGTTCTAATGTGAGGATATGTCAGGAGGCAGGAAAAGAAAATTAAGAAATTGGACAAAGAAAAGGCAGCTGGTCAGAATCTTCACCCTAAACTGTGTTTTTCTCTTCCCACACATGTACAATCTCTCTATAGAGAGATTCTCTTATGCATAAGTTTCATAACAGAAAGGGAGGAGATTTAGAAGCCTGTTTGGTATAATATGCCAGTTCTCTGAATATTTATCTTGAGGTTTTGGATCTGCAAGAGCAAGAGTGAATTGAAATTGCATCCATCTCAACTGGAGATTGGATTTGTTGTGGATGAGAACATAAGATTCCCCTCTAGTCAAACACACAGACTCAATGGCATAGCCTCAAGTTGCATAATCTTCTCTGTGGTGCTTCTCATTTGGCTAAACACCATTGAGCTGGCTCAGCAGGAAGGCTTTGCCTCTGCAAATTCATCTTCAGTGGCCAGGGACAGGAGGAATTTAATGATCCTTTGTAACACCTATTTTTGGGAACTGTCTGGTTTGGCCTGACAAAGGTCGAGGGGATACCTGGTGTATCTGAGATGCCTGTGGTGGTGGTAGAGGGGGTTCCGGGGACTTCTGTCCTAGGAAATCTCTCACAATGGCACAGGAGTGGACTGAGTTAGTTGAAGATGAAGAGATCAGCTGACAGAGCAGAAAATAACAAATTTTTCAGTGTCTGCTTAGGGAGTTGATTGTCCAGCTCTACTTTGCACTGCTGTGGCCTCACCTTGAATCTTGTATTCAGTTTTGGGTGCCACAGCATTAGAAATATATAAAGCTATTAGAGAGTGTCCAAAGAAGGGCTACGAAGATGGTGAAGGGCTACGAAGATGGTGAAGGGCTGGAGGGGAAGCCAGACAAGGAGCAACTGAGGTCACTTGATCTGTTGAGCCTGGAGAAAAGGAGACTGAGGGGAGACCTTACTGCAGTCTACAACTTTTTCACAAAGGGAAGAAGAGGAGCAGGCACTGATTTCTTCTCTATGGTGACCAGAGACAGGACTCAATGGAATGGTCTGAAGCTGTGTCAGGGGAGGTTTAGGAAAAGGTTCTTCTCCCAAAAGGTGATTCAGTGCTGGAAGAGGCTCCCCAGGGAAGTGGGCACAGCACCAAGGCTGGCGGAGTTCGGGAAGCATTTGGACAATGCTGTCGAGCACAGGGTGGGATTCTTGGGGCTTTTTTGTATAAGGCAAGGACTTGGACTTTGATGATCATAGTGGATCCCTTCCAACTGAGAATACTCTATGATTTTATGATTCTAATAATATAGGAGCTGTCATCAAGCTTTTCTCACAGCTAAGGTATTTGCAACAAGTCCTGAGGGAGGGTCTCTGGTTTTTAATAGGAAGAAAGCCCATGTTATAGGCTTTCTTATGCTAGAAACTTAAGACAGACCCACCACAGGACACAACTGAGCACCTCAGCCAAAACAGCAGGGAAAACCTCAGGGTAAATCTGTGGAGGAAGGGCAGAACCTGCCCAGTGGTGAGTGGAACAGCATGAGAGACAAGTGTCCAAGCAGGGAACCCATGCAGCCCCTGAAGAGATGATGGTGGAGCAAAAGAAATGAGTGAACCAGGAAGGAGCAGTACCAACCAAATCCCCCCTTCCTGCGCTGGAGGGACTCAGTGTAACCTGTGGTGATAACAAGGAGGGGAGGAGAGATGATTTAGGTGAAGCTCAGACAGGTAATTTTAATCCTATTCCCCTCCCTATCCTGTTGAGGAGAAGGAGGGAGTGGCTGGGTGGGTTTCTGGCAGGCAACCAAGGTTAACCCATCACAAGGTTAGCTCGTCACAAGGTTAACCCATCATTCTCACTTTATCTGGGATGAATCTAGTTGCTGAGCTTCACAGAGGTTTGTACCATTTTTTCTGTCAAGATCCAGATGCAGATTCTGTTGTTGTTATTGTTACTAATTTCTATAATAGAAATCACTGACAAATTTCTGTTAGACTTTTCATATAGAATTTTTCATTATATCACACAATGAAACATCATAGCTATGTGGTTTTGTTTTAAATTTAAAAAGTAAACCAGAACGAAGTTAATCTTTTCCCAAAACCAAACCACAATAGATGTACATACATAACCACACGTACACATAAACTGGGGAAAAAAAAAAAAAAAAAAAAACAAAAAACCCACACCACCTTAAACAACCTTGAAATATTGCTGAAATATAAGCAAAAAAAGTATGGATTGAATATATCCTGTATTTTTATTCAAGGAACATCACATGTAGGTAATACACTCTTGGGACAACCTAGTGCCACTATGAAAGTAATTATTTGATTGTCTAATCATATCATTGCATAATTAATATATAGAATTCTGTGCAAAGTACTTTTTGTTGTGATAGCATAGTATTTTACAATGTACTCAAAACTATCTGTACTGTGCAAGTCTCTGATAAGCCTTTTGCAGGCACCTGCTAGAAATGTCTGTAAGATTTTAAATAATAATGGTGGAAGATTTCTTTTTCATAATAGTGCTCTGCATTATCAGTTTGTCAACAAGCTCATGTATGTAATTAAATAGTAGCTATATTATTTGTTTTCTTTGTCCTGGTGGTAGAAGGCATTGCCACAGGCTTAAAGGTGTGAGAATTTTCATGTTCTAGAAAAGGACATCTGGTATTTTTAAGGGGTTTTTTTGGTCAGTTGCTGCCATTTGTTATAAACAAACTAATTAGCAGCTTTAACTATAAGTACCCAGAAATATTATTAAATCATACTCATATCTATCCAAATGTAATACTTGGATTAGTTCCAAGAAGTTTCTCTCTATTTCATTCCAAAGACAACCTGTCCCTTTGTTTATACAATCTCATGATTGGGAGACCCAATTTGTAAAGATAATGCTCACATGATGCACTGACGCATTCCACGGGGGAAAGAGGGGACGGTCCACACCAAATGAGGGTTGAAACAGGAATGGACATTTATTGAGGGGGTGCATGGGACTTATATAGGGTCGGGATGGAGGGTTCTAGAACTTGGGGGGAGATAGGAACGGAGTTTAGGCGGATTGAGACAAAAAAGGGAAAAAAGGGGGGAAGCCA
>JAWWEE010000001.1:12291486-12339151 GCA_035221455.1 Xenops minutus | reverse complement strand
AGGTTGGGGGGTTTGGGGGACTTTTTGGGAGTTTTTGTTATTTTTTTCACAGAAATCTGTAAAATATTTTTATGCAAGATGAGAAATCTCTGCAAACTAGAAATGAGAAATGTATTTGTCTTTGATATCCTGTAGACACTGCAGTGCCAGTAAAGGTGAGTTCACTTGCTTGATGTCTCCTTCACTGTGTCACGAGCTTTCAACTCTGAAATGAAACATTGAATGAGGACTTGCCATTAATCTGATTAATATATGAACAAAATATTCAGCTTTTTGAGATCTTAATCTTTTGGTCACTGGACAATGCACGATAAAGACTAGGTCAGATCAATAGCAAAATTATTCCTATTTAAAGCAGGGGAATAAAACATGTATATTTTAACTTTGTGTGTATACAACTATGTTTATATATATATATTGTTGTTAATCATTTGTTTCTGCTTAAATAAGCCTTTCACATGTTACCAGACCGCTGATGGCAGCCTTCTGAGAATGAATTTTCAAAGATTTTGCATTCATTTTGCAGAGTTTTATTACGGTAAATTTTCATATAAAACAGGACCAGGAGTCTATTTAAACCAAAACATCTCACTGACCCAATCTAAAACCCCATCCAAGCTGGCTTTGAACACTTCCCTTCCAGGGATGGGGCATCCACAGCTTCTCTGGGCAACCTATGCCAGGGCCTCACCACCCTCATAGGGAAGAATTTCTCTCTTGTACCTAATTTAAACCTGCTCTCCTCTATCTTAGGGGGGGAAAAAAGATGAGTGAGACTGTTCTGACTAAATTGTTCTTGAAAAGTTCATGTTCTCATTTCCCTGTTTGCCTAACATCTCTGTTTCATTTGCTATGCTTACAGCTAGTTGGAATATTTTTTCCATTGTCTTTCAGATGTTTGCCCTGGGAATTGAACCTGCATTCAGTGCAAAAAAAACATAGATCTGGGGTTTTCAGCTCTCTCATTCTTCCTTTTTTTTTTTTTTTCCCCTAAATGTATTATATGGCAGTCCATCTTAAGCCATTTAGCTTCAGATGTATTTTATGATTCATTGAGAGAGATGTTTGGGGGGATTTAAGTGTCTTAGGAAAAATTTCCTCAGATCCATCTAGCTGAAAACATCTGTTTAATAGTAACTGCTTTCTAATAATTTTTTTTCATGCATACTTCTGACTAAGGCCTTGACCCACCCTTGATAATCTTCACTTCTTTAGCCACAAGGACATGGCTGAAATTTCTAATAAAGAAGTAGTATCTGCTTCTTTGCAGTTTTTATTCACACATCTTTCCTTACAAGTGTACTTTTCATGCTCTAATTGATTCTTTACCCTTGTATAGTTCCTCTGGCTCAACAGAAATTTCTCAGAGGGAGAACTTTTTACTCCTCATTTAGAAACTGACTTCACTGCACCAGCTCCATGCCAGAAGGAAGGTATATGCTATAATATGCTTAACTTTAAGCATGTGTTTCCATGCTTTATTGAATCAAAGCTAAAATTATGAATCAAGTTTCATTTTCTCCTGTTGATTTTCCAACTGTTGTGGCAGTATGTTTCCCACAACAACGAATTTGTTTAGTATTCTTGAACATGCAAGTTATTTTAAAGCTATTCCCAAGTTGATCACCATTTCATCTCACCTAAACACTTGTTAAAAAGTGGGACTAAGCTTCACTGGTTTTTAAGTAACCTGATTAGTCAAAATAATGTTGAGACTTTTAATGTGGTTTAACTTCTTTGTATATGCTGACAAGAGTTTAAAACTAGGCTGAAATTTTTATAGAGACAGGAACTGAATGAGATGCACTACAGCTTGTGGCAAAATTACTTTTAAACATTTTTTCTTAATTAAATGTGTATTTGAGAAGCTGTATGTAGATATAGATTTAGAACTCAACCGAAATCTGAGACATTCACAGTGAATTTCAACTCTAATTAACCACTCTGAGTCCATGGTGCAGTAAGATTCAAATGCAAGTATGATCCCACTCTGGGATCTCCTGGGGCTTGCTCCACACCCAGGGGATGGCAGCAATGGTGATGTCAGGGGCAGTGGGGAGTCTCCCCATCCAAGTGGGCTTTGGATCAGGCCAATTTCCAACTATGATCAACTATGATTTATTGGAGTTATTTGACATAATTCCTAGAAAAGCAGTGGGCTGTTTCTAAAGAAGCATGCACTACACCCCTAAGCTTAGCTGATCCTTCCAGATATTAGAACAGCCAGCTTAATTATCTATATCTTACCATTTTGGGTGATAAAAGGAATATATCTTCTTGCTATCTACATGCCAATATACAGAAAAAAAAGACCTAATGAAGCTGAACTCACACCTTCAGGAAAGAACATTTAGTTCTATTATTCTGCAAAATTGCAACAGGACTAATACAGCCTGGGGAAGATTGTAAAATGAATTATCCTTAGCTGCACTTTTCCTTATGGCCTCATTCCAAAGCAAAGCACTTTCCTTTCATTCCCTATGAATATCTTTTGCTGTCATCCCCTGGTTTGTTTTACTTTAGGGACATGATCAGCTTTTATCTGCCATTAAAGATCCATTTCTGACAGCAGGTGACAGCATTAGGAACCTTTTGCCTTCACTATCACTTTAGACTCCTTGTGCCATGAAATTGGTCCTTTTTTTCCCTTCTTAGTTTGCAGATAGTGAGAGCTGATGCATCAGCCTCCCCATTGCTTCCCACTGGGCACCAAGAAATGACCAGGCAAAAAGTCAAGACCAAATGAGATCAACAGAAAGACCAAAAAAAATTCAAAGTGTTTGGTGTTTTTTCCCCCCTCAACTTTTCATTTAGCTGGAATTTCAGACTGACTCTCTGCAAAACCCTTTTATTTAAGAACTGAAAGGTAAAGCCCTCTTTCATTGTGGATGGAAGATACACTATAATTACATTGGTAATTTTGCATAAGTGGCCTTGTCTAAGATCAAGGGTGCTTGCAGGGCTGCCAGACTCTGGTTCCTTATATAATGCACTGAGTTGACTCTGAAATTAGATCCTGAATTTGTCTCCCTTATCCCTGCTACTTAACCTATGTATCTGATCATCTGCCTGGATTTTATTTACTGTTGTTAGGCAGCATGAGGAGGTCACATAGTGTGTTCTGTGAGCAGTTCAGTGGCAGGGAGTGAAGGATTAGTGCTCTCTGACCGCTCTTCACTCATTTCTGGCTTAGCTGAGGCAGCACAAGGAGCACAGTTTTAATCTGATATAGTCCAGTGAGAAGAAAAAGTCTCCTTCAAAGAACCCAGAAAACACTTAGAAACCATAAAAGGTTGTGTGACTCAGAGAAATTTGTTGGTATTGCAGTTTATATAGACTTTAGCTGAATCTGAACTTTACCAATGGAAGAAGGATGTCATACGTGGCCTGAATACAACAAAAATAAGTTATTTCCCATTTACATTGAAAGTCAGACTAATAATCTATGACATATTATCATAGAGTGGTTTGAGTTGGAAGGGACCTTAAAGATCTTTCCATTCCAATGCCCCTGCCATTGTCAGGGATGCCTTCCCCTTAGACCAGGCTGCTCACAGCTCCATCCAGCCTGGCCTTGAACACTTCCATGGATGGGGCAGCCACAGCTTCTCTGGGCAGCCTGTTCCAGTGCATCACCACCCTCAGAGGGAAGAATTTCTTCCTAATATCCAGTCTAAACCTACTCTCTTTCAGTCTGAAGCCATTCCCCCTTGCCCTTTTGCTGCATGCTCTTGTGAAAAAGTCCCTCTATTATCTCTGGGTGCTGCTTATAGTAAAGAATGAAAAATTATGCCAAGGAAGGTGTAGAAGAGACAAGTGAGACTAAACAAACTGATCATTTTGGGGGGCAATTAGATTTACAAAATAAGAGAATATTTATCATTAACATTTAAATTTATCTTAATAATTTTAAATGTTTTCTACT
Source organism: Xenops minutus (assembly GCA_035221455.1). Lineage (NCBI taxonomy): Eukaryota > Metazoa > Chordata > Aves > Passeriformes > Furnariidae > Xenops > Xenops minutus. Next base: position 12,335,226 of record JAWWEE010000001.1, on the reverse strand, counting down.
TTTTAAAGACTTTTTAAAGTCTCCTAAAATTATAATCACAGTGTGTATGAAGTACTATGAAAAATAAACACAGTGATTGGAAAGAGATAACATTTGGTTACATGTCTAATTCTGAGCTGGTGAAGACAAAAGCATAATATCACTGAAGTGACTGTGATTATTAAGTGAACTGAAGTAATTGGGGTATAAATTAGAAATAACAGAAAATAAGAGAGTAAAATTTGCATGCAGGAAAATTTGAGGAAAACAGTTAAGCTTTCTGGTGTGTATCTTTCTGGGAAAAATCTCTTAATTCATAATATACATCATAATGAAGAGAAATGTACAGAAACCTTTACAAGTTACAGGGAAAGTTTCTTTGACATACTGGCAGCCTGAAATATGTGTATATTAACTACACCTTATAGAGGAGGACTTAGAAAGATCTGTCTCAGGGTGTCTGAAAAAAGACTGCTGTCTGTCAGGTTCTGAAATCTCACTATTGAAATGGTGTGCAGCAATCACAGTCCACATGTTGCAGTCAGATGTCTTTTTAAAATTTAGAATATCAACCTCAATGCACAGAGGAGCATCACTGTGAAAGTCACACAGAAGAGATGGTCAGTGCAGAAATCCTAGTGGTTCACAGAGTCATATAAAACCTCATCAAGTGAGAACGAACAATCTTGTTTTCTAACTGTGAAAAGGGAAAACTGTATTTTATTTATCTGATTTAAAACTGAAATAATGTGAAAACAATGATTCAACAATAAACAAAGTGTCTGCCTTCTGATATCTAATATATTTTTTTCCCAAAGCATGGCAAATCAAGCAGAGTGTGATTTTTAACAGTATTGGCTTGACTGTGAGATTTGCTCTTGCAGGGATTCATATTTCTTGAAACTTTTTAGAACTGAGCATTGCATTAAGATTTGCCTTCCCAGGAGGTTAAAATTCTCTACTACCTAAATAAGTGTTATAGTTTATATTTTTTCCCTCTTTTTTCCTTGTTGTTTAGTATTCACACAGTGTCATTGTCTCTAATATGCATTGCAATGAAATTTAATGCTTATCACATCTACTTTGTTATTATTTATTTACTCAGTACATTACATCATTAGATTAAGTAATATTCCTTTTATCTATTGTAGTGGGGCTGGCTGAGGTGTAGATAATTTTCTTCATAGCAGCCTCTATGGTTCTGTGCTTTGTATTTCTGTCTGAAATAGTGTTTCTAACTCACTAATGTTTTGTTTGCTGCTGAGCAGTGTCAAGGATTTCTTTATTTCCCATTCTGACTTCCCAATGGAGCAGTGTAAAGGTTGGCAATAAATTAGGCTGGGACAAAGCCAGGTCAGAGGGGTATTCCATGCCATATGACATCATGCTTAGCATTAAAAAAACCTGAAATACTTGTAGCTAATCTTATCAGGGAGATATGGTTGAACCTTTGTAATTCCTTGCTACTGTTTGAGAGTGGGGATGTCAACACAAGAGTGGTGGCAGCTCTGTATGGGTCACAGGGTGTGTTTGGCCATATCCAGCCACACTCCAGAGACAACACTCATTTCAAGAAAGTCACATTCAGGAAGGGAATTTTAGAGCACCTTTTCATAAGCTGCTCATTCCTGAGCTAGGAAGGGACCAGATCACTGGAGCCAGACTCAAGCATCGCAGGGAAATGTAGTGCTCTGACGTGTTCAGTGGCTGTATCAAGCTTTCCATACAGTATTTTAGATGTGAACACGTTCCTCATTCTTCAGCAAGTCAGGATGATTCAAATTCTGTTGAAGGTTCAGTAAATGTGTAAGCTTGGCATCAAACTGGACTAGTGTCAGATGAATGGTCCATCCATCCAGGTAATCCCAATAGGATTTTCAGTCTCTCCGTGGGAGATGCCACTTAGGACTCATACAGAAGCCTTTTTACACACAACCCTCCTAGCTTTGGCTGCCTCCTCTGAACCCTCCCTTTGTCTGCTCAGTTATTCCTCAGCTACACTGGGTGCATTCAGCAGAGCTCCACTCAAGGGGAGAGTGCCCCATGGGGGTTAAGTAGTACTTTAAGTAAATTTTAATGATGTCTTCTTTATTGTTGCCATTAACCTTCCTAATAGTGCTTTCAGGATTTTCTCAGCTCCCCTGGCTGACAAGGTGCAGATTTCAGACAACTGCTAACAATGCCCCCAGAATCTTTATCCTGAGGTATAACTGCTACTCCCAGCATTAGCATCATGTAGCCATATTTTAGATTTCATTTTCCTAGAAGTATGATTTTGCATTTATCTGCACTGAAGGTCATGTTCCACCTTCTTTACTCATTAACTCGGGTATGAGAGATCCTTCGAGTATTCCTTGGCATTAGTGCCTCTGGCAAGTAACCAAAGCTTAATGTCAGCAGCAAATTTGGAGACTTCCCTGATTCCTCCTTCCTTGACTTCATTGCTGAAGAAGCTAGTTTAAAAAAAATTATTTTTTTTTTTAATTTTTGCTTTTTGAAAGGTATTTTTAAACAAAAATACCTCTAAATATTTTAATTTGTTTCACATAATTCCTGGCCAAAAGAAAACATTTGAAAGTATACAATAGCAAGGAATTATAATTCCATTATCCATTTATTTCACAATTTTTTACAGTTTGTATAAATATTATTATTTGTAAGGTTGTATTATTGCACCATTTAATAGGCATTTCATTGGCCTGCTTTCCCTGAAATGTTACCCTTTTTCTTTGTATTTGCCTATTTATGTGTTCACATGTGACTGCAGTAAAAATCATTTTTCTGGGAGATCATTCTGTTTTCAGACTCCACATATTAATTTTTCTTAATTTTTTTTTTTTTTAATTTTAATGTTGCAGAACTTCATGTGATGACACAATTTGACTTTGTTATCTTTTTCTCTTGGATAAACTTGATCTCATAGATAAAGTCTTGAAGATAACCAGCAGGAACAAATATTACTGTGGGGGATAAAAAGGGAAATGCAGGACATTAGTGGCCTCAAATGAAACTGTAAGCTCGTGGAAGAAACTCACATGTGCTACAGTGTGGGAAAAGATTTTATTTAAGAAATAAGAAAAAACAGCCAAACACATTTAAATAAACCAGCTTTATTTGCCATGCTTTTTTTTTAGAAGCAGTCATCTGTCATGATTATTCTTTGTTTCTTCTGGGGAAAAAAAAAACCAAACAGAAACTTAATATTTGTTATCAAATAAGTGTGACTCTGCTAATTCAACATTTACAGATGTTGAATGTTATATCTGTGTAGCTCTGTCTACCTGGATCTCCAAAACATTTTAGACCTGTGAGTCCTTATTTCTCCAGAGCAGAGACTTGGAGGCCAGTCTGTAGGAGATTGTGCCAAAAATGTTTGTCTCTAAGACAATAACTCTTAAAACTCGAAATATATATGGATATTTTTCAGTAGGTAGTAATGGGAAAATTTTGCAGTACTAACAGTGATACCTTAGAGTAAATGTGCAACTCAGTCTAATGTCCTAATTTTAAGTTAGAGATTATTCTTTTTGATTGAAAACAGTTTAATTTTCCTTTTATAGTTTAAAGAAATGACAGAGGTATGAGAGAGGGAATTGCATTCCTTTTTAACAACAGAATTTTCAGCTTGGTTCCACTTCTGTAGTCTTTAATCATTTCTATATGTAAATGTAAATGGGGATCTCAAATCCATCTGCAGGGCTAGTACTTAAGAAGACAAATTTTTAAAGGTAAATTCAAAATGATTCAAAATGGTTTGTTTCTGCAAAGTTTGGAAAAAGCCAGGGGATTTATTGGCAGTATAATGGTTACAGGGTTTTGACATTTCTATTGAAATAATTGACATAACTGTTAGCTGGAAATGCTGAACCTCTCCTATAATTGTGAAGAATAGATAAACACAAGCTAAAATGCAGATATATTTGCAAGCTTTAAAATACTTCCTTGTAGAATTACAATAAAGCATTCCCTTCTCATTCCCTGTCTCTCCCTACCTACAAACAAAAAAAATATTCTATGAAATCTCAAATGTTTTTCTCATAGGTAGGGGTTTTTTAAGCCCTGATTTAAGCCCTGATGGCAGCATTGCCATTTTGTCAGGTTCAATTTTGTATGACTTTTTGCCGTGTTTCAGACTGACTTAAAAGAGCAACTGTTTTTCTCTTTTTGATTTCGTTTGGTTTTGTTTGTGCTTTGCTCCAAAACATCTCAGATATGTCAGAGTTGATTCACGTTTGGATGTGAACTGTTCCACACAGAGTAGTCCTGTGTCTAAATTGTCAAGTTTTCATTGTTTTAAGAGGGGGAATTCTGATTTTTAAATGAAGACAAATTGAGGCTGAAAGCTTGTAATAGAAAAAAAACAAACAAAAAACCCCCCAAAACCTATGCAGTTTCAAATATCATTTTTAGTCTTCCATGTGTTCTGTTATTTTGATAACAGTTATTTTTTCCTAATTTAGATAGGCATTAAAATGAAGATGTTATTGATAGTTTTAAAAGCAGAAAGTTATAAAATACTGTAACATTCAGCATCTTGAGAGGATTCAGACAGCTTTTAAAGAGAAGGGGTTCTCTTTGTAGCAGTCAAAGTGGGTAATGAGGAACTGTGTGAACACAATAACTAAAATTTGAACTTCTCTTCAAATAGATGAGTCCAGTTATATGAATTTTTGAGAAAGTAATGACATGCTTAGTTGACCTCATTTTCAAAATCCAATAAAATCCAAAATAAGCGTTTTTCTTATCTTTTCTGTTATCTGTCAGTTACTGTTGAAATAAATACCATGATAAAAATAAGGACATTATGTACATTATTTGGTACATAATAAGTGTATTGTACAAATAAGTACATTGTACATTATTTGGTTTATTTATCATCTTGCCAAATGTGCAATGTGAAAAGTTAATTTGGTGCAAAAAACAAAAAGAGTTATGACAGAGGTCTAGCCTGAATGTCTTTCGAAGAATATAAATTCTCTTTTATTCAGTATTTATTTTCAGGGTCACGTTTAGAGGACAAGAGAATAAGAGTGACCAGATTATTTAGTGCTCTAACTTTTGATCTGGGGGATCTTGAAGGATCATCCCTTTCCTCCAAAACCAACACATAATTGTTGTCCTGTTGCTATGTTAGGTGTAAAGTGGGGTTTTTCAAAGGATTCTCCACTGATGCAATCCTTCTTTTACAAGTCAGGAGCAGCTTCTATTGAAAGCTGTACCACAAATTCCAAAAAGAAAGGAGCAAGGCTGAGGCTGAATGTTTTCAGAAGGATGTGCAGGTTATTTTTAACATCAAAAAAATGTCATGCTGTCAAAATATTTTGTAATATATATTTAGAGAGCTTATGCTTACGTTTGACACACTGAGCTATAGGTAAATGCCTATCAGCTCTCTTTTACAGCTTGTGTGGCCTCAACTTGCACCTCACTTTGTGTGCTCTTTATGAGTGAACTACAAGGATTTCAGATTTACTTCTTCCTGTCTTCACCTTTTATTTGAGTATTCTCTTCCTGACCTGTGTATCTGATTTTCCTTTGCTCTGGCTGATGTGGTCAACAAAGAAGTAACCTACACGAGGTGGTAACAAATGACTTTATAATGGAGAAATTCGAGGATTTGTTTCTTATCGTCTGCCCTTCAGTATCTCAGTTAGGAATGTCACATCCATGATAAAGCTACCAGGAGTACAAATGTTTCATAAACTCAAACTGGATTTCACATGCAGATTTCCCAAATCATTCCAAAGGTTTATGGACAACCTATCTTGCTCTTTGTATTATTGATTATATAGGTTAAAAAAAAAGAAGAGATAATTATTGCTCCTTAGGCATTTCTTACTCCTGTTATGGAGATATTTGTGGTTAGGGCTTTTCAGGGTTGTAAGAAAAGAGTTCAGTTTAAATATGTGTTTGCCTAAACAAACCAGATATTTAACAAGATGACCTGGTTGCTTTAAAGCACTGGATTTCAGAGAAGCAGGTGCTATTCACATTTTTTGTAGCTAAAACTTAGTGACCTCCTAAGTACCATCAGGAAGCTGTTCTGGAGAACAGGAGATGGTAATGTTTATCAGCTTCCAAGATCTGCCATCAACAATGTTCAGTGAACAATTGAAATGACATTCATGAAATACAAATATTAATGCTTTAATTAATATTTGAACATGAAATTTCCCAATTTTAGTATTTTTTGAGACACAAATTTCTGAATACATATCAATAACAGTTTGCTAACTAGCACGGACAACCTTTGCTGGATACTACACAAAGGTGCATTTAAATGGTGGTAAAATATTTCCCCAGTATTTCCCCCATATTTTGCAGAGGTTATAGATATCCTAAAATTGTTTTCCTAGGATGGAGAGAGTCTAGGCTAGCCCATATCTAAGTCTTTGCTTCAGACCTTTTTCTTTTTTGTGGCCCTTTAAAATGTAAACAGATATGAAGTTTTTATTGCAAAGCTTCTTTAGAAAAAAAGATATACCAACAAAGCCCTGTGGTGTTTAGTATAGAAAAAAAAATTGGCTTACATTTATTCTAGCATTCTGAATAGAAGTTAAGGATGAAAGAGGAGAGCCATTTCCCTGACACTCTTTCTTTTCAATGGTTCCATATTAGTCTCCAAGGCACAAATCTATTTACTCAGCAATGTTGCTGCAATTGCTCTTATTCATAAAAACTATTACATTGCGCTGAATTTACCACTGTTTTCAGGGACTGCTCCACACTGGCTTTTATGTTAATTAATCAGAGAAGCAATAATGTTGTTATTTCCTCCTGACCTTTGTCCCTTGCCTGTTTATTTTGCCATTCAGTGTTATGGGCTGAGTCAAGACTACGATTCTTTCTGTTGTGTGCCATTATCTGCTCCTGCCTCATCCCATGTACTTGTCACTGAGAACTTTGCATTGGGGTGCTCTTTCCCATACTCACATGGTTCATGTTGTTTTCTGTCTTCTTATTGATTGCTATTACCTTCATTTTGTTCCCATGATCCACACCTTTCTTCTCCTAATAGAAAGAGGGAATATAAGGAAGTTTGTGCATCTAGCTGTGTAAACTCAATTAATTCAATATGGCCTAGTAATTTATTTTCTGAGTGCAAGGCATCGTGTTTTACTCAATTTACCTAATTTTATCTACCTAAAAACGTTATGATAACGTATTTATTTATAATGTTTCTTTAGTCAATGAAGAAGGATTGATTGCCTCCAGAAGAAAATTTTTCCCTTCACCAATAGATCTCTAAAGTTAGGTGAAAGTTTACCTTTATTTTCAGCCCTAGCTGCTGGCTCTGTGATCACTTTGCTGAAGGAAACTGGATTAATCAGAGATCTTCTTTCTGGATACTCTTAATTTGCTCCATTTTCTACTATAATCTATTCAGAAACATCTCTCTGTGCTGACTTAAAATAGGATTCTTTGATTCTGTGCTGGGAACAGATGGACAAAGTAAATGAATGTTGAGCTGCCACTATCCATAGTCAGACAAGCAATTGATTAATCCAGGAAAGAATCCCACTGCTGTCCTGTGAGATCTTTCTGGATGTGCTTAAACAAGGAAAGCTATGATTTTGTTGGTGCTGGGTTTGTTTTTTTGGAGTAGGGTCTTTTTGTTGTCACTGCTAGTTTTTAAAAGAAGTCTTCCTCCAAATTGTGGGAAAGGTCATATGTTCCACCTTTACTTTCTATGCTATTTTTGGATTTTTTTATCAGACCGTGTGAAGAATTACTGTTAATGACAGCAGTGCATTTTTATTAATTTCCTCATATGGATTGGTTATCATGAAGACAGATTAGTTCCCAGAAATCTATTTGGATCATTTCATTGAACAGGTCAGTTTAATCCATGTTTCTGAACCCTCTTCAAGGGACATATAAAATCCGTGGAGGTTTTATACCTTTTTTTCTTTTTGTTTTAGGCTTATTGGAAGTTAGAATTTAAATTGTGAATGCACAAAACAGCACAGATATTAGTTCATGTGACAGGAATCTAAAACTCCTCAGAACCCTCTGTCAGAGTTTCAACACGGTTTTCCATACGAAGGAAACACACATTTACTTAATTGCATTCCCTTACCCATTACTGTGTTAAATTGCACACTGCACATCCCATCTGCTTAGAGATCACCTCGAGGAAACTGATTTTTGGTCAGATGTGCATGTGAAGGCTCTTGGGCAGTGTCTTAGAGCAAACACCCTTCTCAGATGACTCCATGAGCAGACCTTCCCATTCCCAGTAAATCTGATGTGATGAGACCCACCAGACAGGAACTCAATTTTAGACCCAGGATTTGGGGAATGCTTAGGGACTGAAGGCAGGCTTGAGTGTCCACTTCCCTTCTCTGTCTACCCATCTTGGACATACCTTAGCCAAATGAAGACACACATGGCCTGAACCTTCCAGCACTTACTACATGACCCAAAAAGCAGGTTGGTTTTTTTTTAGTTTGGTTTTGGAGAATTTGGGTGATCTGGTTGGTTTTTTAATTATCTCAAACCATATGACTTCAGAAGGCAAATGGAGACAATGTTCCTTCCTACCTTTCACTTTACTGTAATATTTCCATATTTGTTCAACATTTTTGTTTTCTACAGAAAATGTTTTCTCATCATCTCTAGTCCAATCTAAAGAAAAGATTATTATTCATTACTGACATCTTTAATACTGTATGCACTTCCAGAATTTTGTGATCTTGTCTAAGAACCTCAGGACAAGAAATACCATCCTAGAAAACTGAAGATGCAGCAAGATCTCCAAGTTGGATAATCCTGGAAGTAGTTGAAAATAGGGTGCATACAAAGATTATGTAATCCTCTGATGCCATGACTCCTCTGGCAAGGTATGTCTTGATGGGTCAAACATGCATGAGAATGTGTTTGAAGAGAGGATAGAACCTTAGTGATGTATACATATTGCTCTTAGTTAAAGCAACATTAAATAATAGATTATACAAGGAATCATATTTTTCTAATCACTAAAAATTCTGAAAACATGTTTAGCAAATGAGTTACAAATTTTTAGTTTCACATAAAGCTTGACAGCTGGATGACCACTACCACATATCTTTTACACCCTCTCTCATTTTTTTTTTCATTTTTATTTTTTTTTCTTTAATATGACTTTACTGCATCCAGCTCTGGGGTTCCCAGAACAGGAAGGACATGGACCTGTTGAACTGAATCTAAAGGAGGCCATCAAGTTAATTAGAAGGATGGAGCACCTTTGCTATGAGGAAAGGCTCTGAGAATTGAGATTGTTCAGCCTGGAAAAAAAAAAAGGCTCAGGGTGACCTAATTGTGGCCCTTCCAGTATCTGAAGGGAGCCTGCAAGAGAGATAGAGAGAGACTATTTACAGGGGCCTGGAGTGACTGGACAAGGGGGAATGACTTCAAACTGAAAGAGAAGAGGTTTAGATTAGAGATCAGGAAGAAATTCTTCCCTGTGAGGGTGGTGAGGCCCTGGAACAGGTTTCCCAGGGAAGCTGTGGCTGCCCCATCCCTGGAAGAGTTTAAGGCCAGGGTGGATGAAGCTCTGAGCAACCTGGGCTAGTGGAAGATGTCCCTGCCCATGTCATGTGTGGTTGAAACTAGACAATGTTTAAGATCCCTTCCAACCGAGGTCATTCTATGATTCTGTGGTTCTTTGACTACTGAGAAGTTACATTTTTGTATGATCTCCCTTTTACACTTTTGATGTAGTAGCAAAAATAAGCTTAGTCTGTTTCTGCACTTTTACTGCAGATCCTTTGGTCTGGTTTTCTGCCTCCCTCTCTGAAAGAAAAGTGGCCAAAGCACTCAGACATCTGAAAACAGCTGCCATGAGAAAGCTGATTTTCATTAAATTTTGATAGAGGAGGGCAAATCTGGGAGGGTAACCAAAGCATTTTCCCACAGATAGGCAGCTATTAATAGAATGTTTGTGATAGACTGGCTATTAGAGGAATTACTTGAACACAACATCCCCTCCTTTCTGTGTCAGCAGTCTTTTCACCCTGTGCTGGAGACTGACTGAACATGAAAATAAAAGCAGCCCAATAAGGCTATAAAACCTGTGGAGCTGCAGATGTGGATGAAATATAAATTACCTGAATTATGAATCTGGTACATTTCTACCATGGCAGTGGCCTATTTTTTTAAAAATTACCTACCCTGATGTTTCACTAGTATGACTATAGTAATATTTTTTTTTTAAATCAATTATCAATATTAAATAAGTTGTATTTTTCTAGTTTTTAATACATTAATAGAGTATTTGCATTTGTACCATTTATAGTATTTTAAAGTCATATTGTTTCATCATACAGTTCAGAAGTGGTGTCATAGAACAACATGCAACAGATTTCATTAGTTTCCTATTTGCAAATTGTTTGCCAATAGAACTGAATAATCTGATTTGTTATTTTTAATATGACATTATTTCCTGCAGTGATTAATTTTTTCACTACAGGCTGTTCATGACCTGTGCACACTACCAGCTTGCAGTAGATAGTAGTAATTTGGTAGTAACAGTGGTTAATGCTCCCTCTACTCCTGAATGGATCAAGTCATCAGTTGAGTCATGTAGCAGGCCAACCAAATCCAACTTTCAAGTCCATGGCTAGGGGGAAGTTTGCAGTTATGGGATGTACTTGCCATTAAGAGGCATAGAAAAAGTCAGGCAGAAACCTCATAATGTTCAACCGAGTTCAAGAAGTGCAAAGTCCAGAATGTGAGACGGAATGACACGCTGTACCATTACTGGCTGGGGCTGACATGTCGATAGCAGTGTCTGATTGCTGCCTCCAGATAGGTAAGTGATGATTGCAGAGAAGGCAGAGGTGGACTCTTCTCGGAATTGCAAAGTGAAAGCCTAAGAAGGAATGGACACGAATTGCAGCAACTGGTATTGCAGTCCCACTGGAATGTGGGAAGCAGGTGGGAATCACTGTGCAGGCAGAGGTAGTTTTTCCATAATGTTTGATCTTCCACCCTGGAGGGATTCAGATCCTGTCTGAAACACAGTCCTGAACAGCCTGGCCTCATTTGGCTAATAGGTCTCTTCCAGCATGAATTACTCTGCTTCTGTAACTCCTGATGGATGGTGAACAAGGACTGGCACACTGCTGAAGTCTGTCTGCCTCATTTTGAAGGTTTACAAATGACAATGTGAAGTCGTGGATCCTTATTTTCTTTTCCAACCAGCTCATACTAGTACGTTACAAACATATTAATGAAAGATCTCACTTTTAATTACTATCAGCTTGTTGATATTTGTTGAAATTGTTTAGCAAATTAGTTCATTTGTAGGAGTCACAACTCCAACCTGAGACTACTCATATTACGTCCTTGGCCAGACTGCAATCAATGTGTGTGAGCTGTGAATGGCCACAGATCTACTACTCCAGTTAATCACTTCACCATTACAGCATGAATTCAGAATTTAAAATGCAGTAATATTTGGTAATAGTGTTCTTCTGTCACTGGTGATACACCGTGTCAGTGATACAAACAGTTAAATTATGCAAAATATAACAGGAGTCCAAAGCCCACCTGCACAAAGCTCCTCAGATTTGTGATAAAAAAGTCAGATTAGGAATAAGACAGGAATAAACTGGTATTGTTTCATGCAGCACATGCAATTGCAGTGAGTTAACCTTGTCTGGCTGGCTGCCTGATGCCCACCCAGCTGCTTCCTCAAGAGGGCAGGGAAGGAGAGAAAATATCAAGATGAATAGAGGGAGGTCACTCACTGATTACCATCACAGGTAAGACACACTTGGCTTGGGGGAAAAGTACTTTATTGCCATCCCCAAGTGTTTCAGGAGGATGTGGAGTGAGGGCTGTGGTCAGTCCATAACAACTCCTCTGTGTCACTCCCTCCTCTTCCCACTCTTCCTCTGCTCCAGCTTCAATCCTGTAATTGCGTAACTGCTAGACATGGAATAACCTAACATGTCCAACTGAGTGAAGGGAATCATTTAGGGGCATCCTGAACTTGTGCAAAAGAGTCAGTGTTCACAAAAGTGTAGAAATTTAAATCTCTTGAAAGGAAGATTATTAAAATTGTTGCTGAAAAATCAGGACTAGTTACAGAGGCAGCACTGTGCCACACTTCAGCAGCATTCAGCACACAAATTTAATTTGCTCATAAGTATACATATATATCAACACACACATTTATGTTCATATATTTGTGTGTGTGTGTTATGCACAATATATCCAAAAGCAATTCTTACACTGTCTAGCATGATGACTCAGAAATCTCATCCATTTGCAGGATACAGACTGAGCTCACTCTGGCTCTGAAAGGGCAATATGATTCAGCTGCCCTGGATTTAGTTCTAAAAACTGTAAGCCATTTTTTATTTTTAGTAATTGGAAACATTAACATATTTCTTTCATTGTGTTATGATAGTAAACCAAATCAAGATCCTACTGGCAGGTGAAGATCTTGTTTGTAATTCAGAGTGCTTCAAATCCAGTCACTTGTGTTGCAGATCCTTTCAACTATCCAAGTTCTCAAAGACTGAACAGAGAACTTCTATGTCATCTAAGAGTCTAATTTCAAGACTTCTTAGTTTCTTCCCAATTTATATCATCTCCATTTCTGTCAATTTACAGATAGGTAGAGCTTCTCTTTTCCAATGATTAACTCAGACAAGTTTCCCTTTCCTTTGTCAGGCAGGAATATGGTTGGTTAGCTCAAATTCTCTAGTATCAAAATGAGAGCTGAAGAATTTTGTACCATAAATCTGGGTTTAAGACCTCTGATCCAGAGTAAAAATCAGTAGCTCACAGAGCACAAAACATAAAATCTTTTACTGTTCTGGGGCTCAAAAGTTTTGACAGATGAAATTTATAACCAAACTTTTTGGACTGCTTGGTACACTGCATGTTTAATTTAATATTGCTTTATTAAAGACTCAGCACTGGCCATCCACAATGCTTTAACTTTATCAAGGACTTGCATCCCATGGCACGTTTATGCCTGGCAAGGAAATACAAAGCAAGCATTCACTTCATAATGTCTTTTCTGGTTAGCTCTCCAGCTATGTGGTCAAAGAACCATGCCTTGCACAGATGAAATTTCTGCTGCTGGATTAGTGTTCAGTGCTGAACATGTTGCTGAACTATGGCACATTACTCAACAACTCATTTCCCAGCATTTCCTATATAAACAAAATGTAAGGAAATTTTTAACCAGAATAAGGAAAAATACAGCTTTCACCGTTGTCCTCATAATTGCACTTATGAAGAATTAAAAGACAAACAAAACAAAACAACAAACAAAACCAAAAAACCCCAACCAAACAAAAAATCACCAAACCTGTATAAGCCATAAATCTGACAGCAATATTTTATATTGTCACTTAAAAATATCAAATAACAGGAATGAATGCAAATGCAGTGACTAACCTTACTTTTCTGGGATTTTGCCTGCCCTTTATCTGAGACATGATCTTCAGTGCTTCCTTTCTGAAGGGGTTTTTTTTCCTTCCTATTTGTGTATCTTGTGCATGAATATGACTGTTTGGAAAGGTCGTAAAAACCTATGTCAATGAAGTTTTATGGTGTAATTAGTTTATGAATGTGTCCTATAAATGTGGATTATTACCCTCCTTTTCAGGCTGTGTCTTTTACCAGTCCCTAATTCACACAAGCTTTCAAGACAGACATGAAGCTGAAAAAATCATCTGATAAGAAATACGTTCCTCTTAGTAGCTATGAGGTTTTGTTTGCTTCTCTGCTTGCAGTTTTTGTGTGTGTTTGTGTTGGAGTGCTTGTACTTTCTTGGTTGTCAATCCAGGAGCTGAAAAGGGGTAAGTAGCCAATCTTTAGCTAATTCCCTTCAGGAATCCTGCAGCAGACATTCACACTTTGAAGCCAGTGGTGTTTCTATTGTAATTGTATTTCTTATTTCGTGCCATGCTTTTCATGCTTGTGGGGGAGAAGTGGTGTTTTAGGATTGGTTGTATGTTTTCCTTCTTTCCTCCTCTGAAAATGGATGTGAACAAATTAGAAAGGGGGACAAAGCAAAACAAAACAACAATAACAACAAAAACCAAGGACTTGAATCTTGTTCTGAAGCCACAGAAAATCATTTCTGTGGTTAGGCTTTGGGATAGGTCCCTAAAATGCAATCCAAGTTATAAAGCTTTGGTTATTCAGCCATATTCATCAACTAGAGAAGGTAATATGGAAAACTATGAATTTTTGCTTTTTTTTCTCCCTGTATAGGGTTTGAATCAGAAGACACTGGTAATCTGCTGAAGTCCTTAGGTTTTCCCCATCTCTTGGAATTTTTTCATTTTTATTTAAAAACAATATTTTGAATCACCATCTCTTGGAACCTTTTTGTTTTTATTAAATATATATATATATTTTAATTAATTTAGGGGTTTGAGAGAGATTCTGCATTAGACATTCAGCTGCCAGCCTTATACATAATTAACATAAAGTCAATCTTAATCTTGGTGCTTTCATTAACTGAAAGTCCATACTATTTCACACTGAAGCTCATGAGGACTAAACTTTCTGCATGTATTCAAAAAAAAACCCCACACTGTTTTGCCAGAATATCATGTTGCTTTCTCTAGCTGCTATTGTTTCTTTTTCCAGATTTTGAAACTTGTTCCCTGTACTACCTTTCTTACCCTCTTATCAGAATACTGTCCCATTCCAGTAAAATAAAAGTGTATCTAGAGACAGGCTTTAAATGAATGAGTTTGGGTTTAGCTGAATAGGCCAGAATTTATTCACATACAAATAATAATTATAAAACTTTTTAAAAATATGTATTTTACATATATAATTGAAAAGGGTCTTTAATATTTCAAAACATTTGTTTTAACAGATTTGCAATTATTTTAAGGATAAATGGCCTTCAAAGAAGTTCAAAGCAGTCTGCTGTTGCTAGTTGATATTAAACTTGGTGTCACTGTGCCTTCCATTAAAGCTGTTCATTACAGTATTTATTACTTATCTGCTTTTGTATTGAAACTAGTTTTGGGTGCTAATGCTTTGAAACACAACCTAAAAATACTACTGGAACTGTAATTGACAAGAAAAAGGCATTTCCTGTCAGCCAACCACGTTAATACAGGACTTTTCTGAAAATTTCTAGTGTGTTGCACAAGGAGGAAATATTTTCAGTGTAATAAATTGCTTTAAGTATACCTCTTATTCTGTAACATATTAAAATCTAGATTAAATTTTCAGTAAGGACCAGTGATCTGGTTTCCTTATAAATCCTCAGAGAATTTCAGGTATGTTCTGGTAGGAAAGGTTGGGTCAAAAATGGTTTAGCTGGTCTGACACTGTTGTTTCCAATGCTGTCATCAAAACCAGCATACACATATAACAAGAACACAGCGCTAATACTGAATGTGTGAAGCAATAATTTATAACATTTTTTAATCTAGAACACACAAAAACCTCATAATTCACTATTATCCTTCCCATGTATCTTTGTCCCTTTTGTTAGAGATAACTGGACATACCATTCTCCCTTTATCCATTTACAGTGTTGCTGGAAAACAGGATTTAAAACAGCATTTATAGCAATGAGAACCAAGGACAAGCAGTACTTCTGAAAATAGGTTTACAGCTGTAACTATTGTAAACATTGAAAAATGTCTATTATTGTTTTCAAAATCAACACTAGGCAAAACATCTCTGATTGAAAAGCCAACCAAAAATCTAGAAGTTATTGTATTGATAATCTGTGTGGAATAAACTCTAAAGAAACTTTTTTCATGTATTTCCATATAATTCAAAACACTGAATTTTATTTTTAATTATCTAGCTGAAACAGATGGGACCACTCATGGCTACATGGGAATATTTAAAATAATCTCTGGGACATCATTTATTCCTGCTTTGCAAAACAGTTCATCAACTGATTTCAAAGTCCTTGCCTTTGATGTTGAACAATTGGTAAGAACCTATTGGTCTCTGGTGAACTCAAAAGTATCTATAAGTACATTAATTCCCTAACATGACCTGCTGTTGATGGCTTTTTCCTCTCTCCAAAAAGAGTTATTTCAGGTCCTAAACCTGGTCAGAACTCAGTATATTCCTTATCTCTGAAAATCAGTGGATCATCAAAGACAAACTGCTTCTCTAGTCTAGAAAAAATGATTTAGTATTAAAACCATGAATGTAGTGTTTGGGTGTATTTTTACTTACTGTATTGGTTCAAGATTTCTCTTTTTCATATAGATACAAAGGGTTTTTCAAGAAAGTGATCTGAAGAACAAATTTCAGAGATGTGAAATTTCCCAGTTCAAGTAGGTACTGCTTAATTAAACTTTGAAAATATGTTAAAAGTCTTCACTTATCTGTTTCTGTCCGGACCACTTATCAATACTTTGCTTTTCAGTACACCCTTGGAAATATTCTATATGATTCCTTCCACATCTTACATCTTCCAGATGCTACTCTGCTAAGTCTGACAGCAATGTGTTTCCTTGGGCAAACTTCATTCTCAGACTCGTGTATGGCCATCCCTTGACCAAACCAGTAAGGCTGAGCCCTAAGACCAACTCCCAAAAATTCTGTATTTTAAAGAACTGATTAATTATTTTTTTTTCACAAGGTGCTCTGTTTGTGGGGTTGCTTGTCCTTGTCATCTAGAAGGAATTTAGGTTAGGGATCTGCTGGCATAAGCTGAGATGTATGGAAATACACTCCTATGTCCATGGATCCACATAACTCATATTCCTTAAGTTGTTAGCAAGTGAGGCTGTCATTTGACACCAGGCAGAGCTGCAGCCTGAGCGTCCTAAAGATTCCATAAAATATGTACTGTAAGACCTGCTTCATTTTTTAAAGCTTGTTTGATATCATTTTCAATATCCTGTTACGCTGGTTGTCCTACTGAAGGTGAACTGACAAAAAAGTCCCATATATGCACTGAGGTCTGTAGTGTTAATTCCATCTGCACTATTCTTAATAAGCTCCTGATTCAGTAAAAGACATGAATGTGTGAAGCAATAATTTATAACATTTTTTAATCTATATTTTTAACCTGTATCCCATTATTATACAGGTTCAGAACATGCTTTCATCCTTTCAACATTACAAAATCAAGGGGAATCATGCTTTTCTATTTTGGTTTTTTTTATTATTTTGCTTTCTTTTTCTACAGGAAATCTGAAGATGGCCTGGAAAGATTCAAGAAGTCAGAGACTGGGTAATTGCATATGACAAAGTTCACTTAAAACATGGGCAAGAGACAGTGATGCTACTTAGACAGTTCTTCTGTGGACAGTGAATAGATGGGGGAAAAAAAACCAGAGATTGGATAAGGTTCTTTAAAGAGAATGAAGCTTCAAGACATGTCTTTCCTTCCAAAACATCTTTTAGGATTAAAATAAAAAAAAAAAAAAATTAAAAAAAAAAAGGAAGGAAAAAGGTAATAGTCCCTAAGAATGTGGATTTCTAAAGAGAAATAGGAAAGTGACAGTGAAGTAGGTAAGAAACTATCTGGAAGGGAAGGGATATCAGTTTGTGCTGAGCTTGCACGTGGAATGTTTCTTTAACTGGTGGACAGATCTCATGCTATTACTAGAAACTCAAGTTTTAAATAAAGAAGGGTTTGATGACACGCTGTGATGGGAAGAACAAAACAGAGGACACAAGATTAAGACTTGAGAATAACTGGAAGATCCTAAGAAATGACTGATATTTGTTTAGAAGTGATGTCAGTGTTTTCTGTAAATATGTAAAGTTGATAGAGGAGATAGTTTATGTGAATGTCTATGTTTGAAACAAAAATATTTTAGGATATTAACCAAGGGTGAATACTTGTAAATAATGGGAAGAAGATTTGAATTAGAGCAATCTTTTGATTGGAATAGTGAGGATATAATCCTCACTAGCTAGAAAGTTTGGGATATGATCACTTCACAAAGGATTTTATAACATTAAGGGATTGGAGTACACAGTAGTAGAAGTAGACCATTTCCAGGTCTGTGTCCTTGTGAAGGTAGTTCCAGTTGGCACAATTTGGTTTCTGCACAAAGAAAGGGACTATTCTCATCAAAATTTGGACATGAAAGATGAAGACATCTCTGAGCTGGTTGCTCAAGATTGTCCTTGTAACTGATGGATTTTCAGTTTTCTCATCTGGTCAATTTAGGTTGCTTTTTAAATAGAAGACCAGTTATGGTAAAGAACAGCTTATTTCTTCCCACTAACTACAATGAAAATCTAGATATCTGTACTGTAAATATCTGTGTCTGGCAAAATCAATTCCACTCCTGTATCTTGACACAAGAATCACAGAAGTCACAGAAAATCTGATATTAGTGAAAACTGGATCTGGCTTTTAATACGTCAGTAAGGACCTGCCTTCATTTCTGCTTTGAATAATACTTTGTCTCAGAAATTATTTTTTTTTGATTTAAGAATGTGTGTATCTTTAGACAATCTGCTTATTTCACCCTTGAAACTCCACTGAGTCACAAAGATAGGAATAAAAGCTTTTGTTTGCTCAGCATGGCCTAGAGGTTACCAGAAATATGCAAGAAGGGGAGTTTTCCCACATATTGCAAACTACAAACTGTGCTCAGCACAATGGCAGGATTAGTCACTCCTCACAAAGAGCACTCCTGACTCAGTTGCAAATGGGTACTATAAATGCTTAACAATAAAAAAGTTTGCACCTAAATTTAAGTAAAAGGAGAAAAACTTTATTTTTGGCAAGTATCATATTTCAACGTTACCTTAGTCTAGCTACAAATGTAAAACTTCATAATAGTGTCTAGAAGGGATGGGAGAGAGCAAACAAAAACCCTCTGGATAAAATTCAGGCACAATACAAGTCAAATGCAGTTTAACCATGGTTTCAAATATCTCTGTTTTCAGCCATTATATTTCCTTGTGAGAATCCAGGCATTCACACAGCAGATCCTCACAAATGCACAATCCAAAAACGATCTTTGCTTTATAGAAGTGATCCCTTTTGTGACATGAATATATTATGTAATTTTCATAACACTTCAAGGTTCACCATCAATATTTTAGAGCTAAAACTAGGAGACCTGTTGAATGACAGTAAACCTACTTTAGTTTTCTTCAGAGTTAGCTCCATTGCAGCAATTAATATGAATGTTGTTTTGTTTTTTTCCCCATGGTGAAAATAAGTATAGATAAAGAAAGAACAAAGTTTCTCCAAGGTTCAAACCTACCTGAAAATTGAGGTTTCTTTATGTGTCATCTTTGCCAGTCAATACTTAAAGCCAACCTGACTTTACAAGTGGCACCAGGGTTAGAATGAAGTACTGTCTAGATGATGTTATATAGCAGATTTATTTAATTAGCTGGAATAACTAATGAACCTCTCTGTTTTGTATTGCTAGTGTTGTTGTGATCTTCACGCTTTATTTTACCCAGATGGTAA
The DNA here is from genome assembly GCA_035221455.1 of Xenops minutus. Taxonomy (NCBI): domain Eukaryota; kingdom Metazoa; phylum Chordata; class Aves; order Passeriformes; family Furnariidae; genus Xenops; species Xenops minutus. The sequence continues at coordinate 12,315,860 of JAWWEE010000001.1, read as the reverse complement.
CAGTTGAGAAAGTAAAAAATGAGCTGGTTTTGGGTGTCAATGCAAGTAACCCTAATCCTACCCAGACTTTGAAAGTTGATGTGGACAGCATTCAAGTCACAGGTAATGCTAGTAAGTTTGGTGTTGGGGTTTTTGTTTGTTTTTTGTTTTTTTTTGTTTTTTTTTTTTTTACTCCATAAATCTTTGAGAACTCCAAGGAATATGAATTAATACTTTGGCTCCCAAACAGCAAAGGGATTGTTACTTTTTCTCTTGCACGCCCTCCTTCCCTAGTACAGAACTTTCAGTAGCAGCTGAAGGAACCATTTACAACCTTGTCTGCTAGAAAGTATGAGCCAGTGTCGTGTACTTTCCTTAAGGAGGGAATAAAGGACAAGGCAGTGATTTCCGAGTGAAAACCACTCAATTTCATCTCTTTAATGCAGCATAATAGTTATGATTTTGTTCGCCCTCAAATTAAAGCAATTAAGACCCAACTGTATTGTTTCATAAGTAAATGCAGTTATAGTTTTGTTTTAATAATGGATAAGGCTCAGACTCAGAGAGAGGGAAGACTCATTAATTGAAAAGATGCCAGTAGGAATAACAAAGTAAATACTGAACGTGGCTTCTGGAGAACTGCACCCAGGGAACTGGCTTCATATTCCTGTAAATCTTAGGTGAACTGTAGGTGAAAAAAAAAAAAAGGAATAAGACTTTAAAGACTAGGTAGTTTTAAATTCAGTAAATATACAAATATAGTTATTTTATGTAAGTACTAGAAAAATTATCAAAGCCTAAGTGAAAGCCCATTAAGATCAACAGGACTTTTCATTTTTACCTCCATAAAGTTTCAAATCAGACCTTCACTGACGATGAGGATAAAAACCAATTTGAATTCTTTGAAGTGGAAGTTGATTAGCTGACATTTGAAGACCTGATGGAGTTACTATTAAGTCGCAACTGAGTCCTTTAAGAAGAGTTTGAACCTGATGTGTCTCTTACTTTATTCTAAAAAGTGTATTTTTTGCTAAGTACTTCAGCTATTCAAAGGCTAAATTCAGAGTCTTTAACTCTCTTTACTATTGCACCACATATAAGAACTTATTCTAAATAACTGCACAAACCTGGAAAGTGATTGCTCATTTTACTTGAAAAATGCCACCAAAGAAAATAATGAAGAGCTTTTTAAAAGGTTCTATATACATTGATGAACTTTGAAGTACTCAAACTTTTACCACTGTGGATCATTAAAATGCCTCTTTTCACATGAGATATCACCTGTCCATTCCATCAGGAGTGTTTCAATAAAATAATTGTAACTAATTAACAATCATAATCATATGTGGCACTTTTACATTATGTATCTCAATATGTTCTGCAAGAGAAATCTTATTCCTATTTCAGAGGGCGAGAAGTACAACACAGGTGTGACTCCTGAAATCAGTTTTCACAGTGATTAAGAGCAACTTTCTTTCTTATAAATTATCCCTGGTTAATTTTAACTCATTTATCTATTCCAAATATTGTTCTATAAGACACAGGTGCTCTGAAATTCTCTATAGAATAAAAAGTCTCAAGACCAAGATTTCCCAGATGAAGACATTCTATATGCAGTACAATGAATGGGGATTGAGGATTCAAAGGGATTGCAGTGGTTATGAAACCTCGTAACCTCAACTCACTTTTGGTACATTTCCTCCTTAGGAAGATCATGGAGTTTGAGAAAAGATGGAAGTGGGTGAGATAGGCAAAAGAAGGGACACAGGACACTGCTAGTGATTCAATGAGAAATAGTCACAGATTATTATTTTTTTAACCTTTATTTCTGCCATATAAAACTAGATACTGTGCTATAAAGAAGTTTATAATGAACTTGCTTTCTTCCAGTAGCTGATGAAAATCCTACCACAATGATGCCTTTAACTTCATCAGGTCAGTATCATTCATAAAACAGGCACTATTTTTTGTTGCCAATACAACATGAAGGAACATAAGACTTGCTGTTCAGCTGGTACAACTTTGTGAAGCTGCCTTCGATACAGTTTGGGCTTGCCTGTCAGGGTCCATTCAGTGATAATTAGCTGCCATCATTGTTTCTGAAAATTTAGGAAAGCAGAGAGCGATCTGAAGTCTGTACAAAAGCTCCAAGAGTTTAATTAGTGGATCAAATCAAAAGCTGAGTCCCCATCAACCAGCTGAGTCACAAGAGGAAGTTTTCTCAGATTTAGGCAGGTAGATGAGGCTGGGGAGTCCTAATCTCATGCTGTGGTTACTGATTTACTGATCAGTGTTGCTTGACAGACTTTCCTTCTGCTGTCACTGGAGGTCCTATGATGATAAGACATGAAGCAGACAAAACCCTTTGGTCTCACAAATTCACTGAGCACAAACCTGCCAAAAGTCAGCCAGACAACTGAATAATACGATAAGTGCTTTGTAGCACTGGGGGCATGTAGAGATATCACGTACAAACTGCGTCCAAATTATCACACAGAAATTCTCCAGGGCCGGGTACCAGACCAGGAGCTTCGTGCAGTTTATGTGAGCTAAAGAAATGCACCTATGAATATAGGAAACAAGTATTTATAGGTAGTCTAATTACAGCCATAGCACCGAAAGAGATATTATTAGTCTGGTTAAAGGCCAACTAACATGCATAGTCCAAAGTGTACAGTTACTAGTTTATTCCCAAAGGTATGGTTTAAAAAACTGCTAACATACAACTTTTCTCCTATCTGTGCCTTCCTCTCGTATGCTGATGCCAGAAAAATGGCTGATTAATAACTGTTTAGAGACAGAGTTTTGGTCTATAAACAGCAAGGTATTGATTTGCCACGTTGGGGAACTTCCGATTGGCATCGGACAAAAAGTTCCAAAGTATTTTAGTGAAAAGCAAGATCATTTATACAATTTTGTGAAGGATTACAACATCTTTTCATGCACATTCATAATACTGCAACATTTGGTTATAATATTCATAGTAGGTGGAGAGTAGGTGGAGCCTGGGCGTGGTCATCTCTTTTGGGGTGTTTCATGGTGGGAGATCCGGTTGCCTTCATCCTTAGGGGGTCGTATTTTCACTCCTCATCGTCGTGAACTTTTCAACTTGCCTTGTTTTTGCTGATTCTTGCAAGGAAACTTGGACTTGGGCCCTTGTTCTTTCCTTATCTTTCTCTTAGTGTGTTCTTGTTCTGTTCTTAGTTCCTAGTGTATCCTCCCTACATTCCAGGGACATCCTGACTTTAATTCTGTCTCTAACTAAACATCTTCATAGACAGTTCTCAGTGTCTTAAGCCAATTTTTAACCCTTGGAGCTTTTGCTCGGTTTCATTAGTTTTGAAGAGATCATCAGCATATTAACTTACTCTCTTTGATCTACAAGAGAAATGAGCTTATTGATTTTCGTGGTCTTGTACTTGTAGCTGTATGATCTTTGGAGTGAGTCTCAGAATGAGTGTCGCAGAGATTACTGAGGTTTGTCCTCAGGATCTGTCCTGCAGAACACAGAGGTGCAGAGAGGGTTCTGCTGATGTTTAGTGCCTTTCTGTGTCATTCCTAATATGCATTAGTCCTTTCCCTGAGTGAAAATTGCCCCCAGCAATATATTCTAATGATTCTCTTTTCCAGAGAAATTGTAAATAAATAAATAAACTTAAAATGCCATGACAGTTTTTCTAAGCAGTATGTCATGGTTTCTGACTATTTCTTTTTGGCCACAGACCTTAACTGAAGAAACTTGAGTGATAGTGTATCAGAAGATTATGATTTGTTTTTGTTTCTAGTCATTGTATCTCATTCTAGAAGAGTAGGAAAAGTCAATCCTTTGTCTGTGTGCTTGTAAATAGAGAACTTACATATCCTATTTGATGTGGTGCAAGGGCTTATTGCCCTGTTTTTTGATAGTAGAGCTGTGTCCTGGTTGTTTAATGTATCCCCCTTACCATTAGAACTTCCAAAGGTGCAGATACTTGATGAGGAAGGCCATGGGAGATAGTACTGACATGAGACTGTGGTTACCATACGTTCTACCATGTGTGACTTGGGTTGTCACTACAGGGGCACACAAAATGAATGAAGAAATAAGTAGCAAATAAGTAGCTATTTTTGTTTTTCTTTTTTTTTTTTTCCCTCCTCTTTTTGTTTTTCATCTAAATAGGGAATATTTTGTTATAATCTTATTATCTCAGAACCTTGTGCTACAGGAAGATGTGATGAATACTGGGAAGCGAAAAGTCTTTATGCAGTGCTATGCAGTGCTATATAGAGAGCTCACAGAACTAGTTGAAAGCTCATAAATACCACAAACTTTCAAAATAGCAATTTTGCATTGCTTTCAGTAGGACCAGGATTGTTCTGAAATTTGACTATCAGTCAGTCCAAGGCTTTATAGATTCTCCTTGGCAGCTCCATGGCAATGTCTGTGACTCTGCTGTAGTCTGAGCCCTGGACCAAGTTCTTGTGGTTTGTTTTTGGATAGGTCGGGAATCTGTGTCCCTGCTACAGAATGCATTCTTCCCTGATCCAAGAGCAAAATGAGTGCTTTGGTTTCCTGCTTCCCTGGTCCTGGAGTGCAGCCTGCCCCACATGGCTTCAGCCTCAGTGTTGTGCTAGCACGGTGGTTGTCCACATCTGTCTGGAGAGGTTGGGAGCGTGGAAATGTTATGAATAAATCCAAAAGATAGGTCAGGAAGTATGAGAGAGGAGAAGGAATATCTCATATTTTTGTGAGGGAATGATAAATGAAGTATGCTGTTGGGTGTGTATATAAATATGTATGGAGACTGTATATTTGCACTATGTTTGATTATGACTATAAACCCCATAAGAAGCTAGGAAAACAATTTTGGTATTTCCTGTAAGAATCTTTCTTTTAAAGAAGGTATTCCTTTGGTGAAATTGGAGCTGGAGCAACTTCCTGGGAAAATATCTGAAATATCTCACTAATACTTTCCTAAGTAAGTGTTTTTTATTGTTTATAATGAAGTTGCACATCAATGTTTTAGACAGGAGAAATTCTCAAAATGAGGACTTTGTGCCCTCTTTTTACCTTTATAGGGAAGAAATGAAAATTGAATGAAAAGTGAATGTTACATGACTGGAACTCATTTAGTTTGGCTTTGTTCTGTTTTATTTCAGGATGACTTATAAAGGCCTATAAAGCCTATAAGGCCTATAAAAATGTCTCTGCTTCACAGCCATGTCACCCAGAGGAGAAAAGACTTCCACCCTGTAGGACCTTCAGTGCCTACAGGGATATAGGCACATGTAGATCCCGTGGATCCTGGATTATGGCAGAGCATTTTGGCAGCTGTTCTTTCCCATGAAGCAGCAATAAGTGTATTGCAACATCAAGATTGTCAGTTTTGGTTTTGTTTGGTTGGTGTTTTTGTTGTGTGTGTTTTGTTCGTTTTTGTTTCTTGTTTTTTTTTTTTTTTTTTTTAATCAAACACCCAAACTATAAGGATGGTGCACATATTTTAAACAGAAACATCTTATATCATGCTATATTGTCACTAAAAATATATATTTTTTTTCCTTTCTCCCACAAAAGGTGGGCAATGTGGTGATGTTTTATGTCGGCAAAATACTTGTATCTTATCTTCTTTAAAAAGATGTGAGGAGTTTGTATCATCTTTCTTTGAGAGATGAGTTTGAATTGCTACCCATTCTAGTTGTTACTTGAGTTATCTTTGGTCAGCCCTGTTTTCTGTAAATTTTGCTCCTAAACCAGCTACAAATAGGGACATATTAATATGTATTATGCTAAGGATTTTCTTTTCACGAAGCCAAATTCTGTTAGTGTCTTCCCTTTCCTAGGCTATATATTTATTTGTAGGACCAACAGAAGAAGTCATGTCTCTATGTGCAGCTCTTTTCTCAACACACTTTCTCATAAAGGAACAAGGATCCAGTTTGTGAGGTTGGCCTTTACATGGTAATGTCTTTTAATGTGTGAAGGAATTGGTATATGGTCTGTGCAGCAGAAGCAGAAAACCTCAACTCCTGTCACCCATCAACAGGAGCAGGGAATACAAATGAGCTCCAGGAGAGGCAAAGAGGGGAGGTGAATGTTAAAAATTTAAATAACAGGTGTCAGCTAACTCAGTTGGACTGGAACCAGTTAGGAGATGCTGACAAAGAAGGGATGCAGGAAAGAAGGTGATCATAATGAGAAAATGCGAGGTGATCTCTGAGCAGCAGCCAGAGAAAATCCATACTGAAGGACCTCTGAAGGTCACCAATCCATCAGGAGCTAACCAGCTTATAAATGGTGCTAACATTTCTGTTGTATGTGCAAATGTTGAAAATGTCAGTCGCCACAATGAGCAGTGCAATTTACTTGTGCAAACTGATAAAACACAATAGGGAATATCCAGTTAATATAATGGTTTCATTCAGCCCTCTAATGAAAAGAAATCCTTCCACTCAAGATTAGTAGTTGGATTAGATGCTTTCTTATACAGTGACGAAACAATAATACTGAGTGCTGTAAGAAAGGCTTTCTAAGGTGAAATGTAATTTGAATTGTAGTAGTTGTAGGTTTCCTTTAAATATTTTAGTACCTAATAAATATTCCAGCAACAATCTAGTTGAATTTTAACAGAGTGTCTTGCTGGTACTACTCATGCTAATTTACAAGATTTACAGCAATTACCATTCCTGAAAGCTGAAAAATAGTGAGTTATTTCATGAACACATAAAACAAGGCCTTTGAAAAGATTTAACAGGACTCTTAAAATGAAATATTTGCCTCAGATATAATTTGAGACAGATACAAAATTAAAGTGCACCGTCATTCCTGACATTCATAAGAATAAATTATTGTGTATTGTTTCCTTCTCTGTATTTCTGAATACAGATCAGTATGAAAGGAACTAGATACTGTCAGTCTCTTGTTTCTGAGGGCGTTGGGAGTTTGCTGTGTGCACATCCAAATAACCAATTAACCCTGGTACCAAAGGAGCCTGTCTCATAACTCTGTGTGTGGAAAAGCAGGAAGATCAGTCTTTTAAGGAACTGGAACTTTTTGTAAAAAACATATTAATATATAAAAATCAATTTTCATTGTTATTTCCTTATGTTCTTTAGGACACCTAACATTCAGCCATTTTAGCAGGGTCATATTTTGTAGGGATTTTTCCTTTTAAAGCTGAGGCAGAGGGCAGCACATGAGAAGGAGTTCACAGTGTTTCAGTGCAGAGGTAAAAACTTGATTGTAGTGAAATCAGTGAGGAAAAGAAATCTATTGATTAATGTTAAAGGTTTTATTTATCACCAGGATTTGGGTAGAAATTCCTTTTGAGGGTTTAAATGAAAGAATTTGTGTGTGCTTTTCCCTCCCACTGGTGTTTATTCTCATGTTAAGTTTCTCTGTATACACATACATATCTTTGTACATCATATGGTACTTGGTAAATATTGCTTTTTTTTCCATTTAATTTAGGGATCCTGTATTGACCACTGTAAGACTCGAGTTCATAACTGTTTTAATTGTAAATCTGTGTTTTGTAATTTTATATCAAGTCTGTGACATTCTGTACTACCATAGCAATTGTTATCACTTACATAGTGCCATCTAAAAAATAGCAAAATGCCATAATTAAACTTATATAAACACATATAAACTTATTTAAGCTCAATGGGGAAAAAACTTTCTTGGTAGTGCTTCATAAGCTGGAAGTTTATAGTTAAATAAATTGATGTCTTTAGAACAGCTCTGTAAACTATACTCAGTATAAATCTATGTAAGTTAGGTTCTCTACTGATGCCAATTTAGGCATTAGTATTATTATTACTACTTTATATAATTATATAATAATTATAGGTGTTATATATAATTATATTAATAATGATAATAATTATTATTACAATTAGGTAGTTTGAAAAAACAATAACCAATATATCATGTGGTTTTTGTCCACACATCCAAGATGTTTTTAACCTTTTTAAGCTCAGGTAGAGAATTGAAAATACAAGAAGTAGTAAACTAGTTCACCACGATTCCAAAGGAGGAAGCAAACGGAAAATGGCAGTGTGGATTAAGCCAACCACACATACATGACAAACCATGAGATACATAGCTGTAATTGTGCAAGTGTAAGCATCAAACTGATAAAATTTATCTCAGCCCCTGACTGAGCCCATGGGGATGGTTTAGTTGTATACTTTAGCCATTTTTCCCCTTCAGGTGTTCAAAAAACATGCTTTGTGCTGCAAAGCAATGGTTCCACCCCATGTCAGAAAATAAACTGTGTGGTTTTGGTACAAATTTTGTCCTTTTAATAGGAATATACTGATAAATAAGTACAAATTACAATTGATAAAGTCTTAAAACATTCAGCAAGGCCAAATGAGGTTGCCTTCTCTAAGAAGGAATGGAAGCTTGAGGGCTGTTCCTGTTTGCATTCTTCAGCTGCTCTGCTTGCAAACAGCCTTTCACATAAGCTGTTTTGAATGTTGCCTCATGAGCCTGTACTGACAATAATCACAAGGAATTCCTAAATTTATATGTAATGTGCCACGCTGGGATTTCAAATTGGCTTTTGTGCCGTTTAATTAGACTGCTCTTTTCCTTCTCATTTTGATACATGTGTGTATATATTTATATTCACCACTGCTGTGTGTACACTTTTGCTTGCAGCTGTTTGCAAACGATGCAGAATGAGCATCCCAAAAGCACATTTAAACTGCAGGATGAAAGAGAGAATCTTGCTATTAAGTTCTCAAGTGGTAGAGAGACAGCTGAGTGGTAACCTGGCTGTGAGCAGTGTTCATGACTGCTTCTGGTCTAAACATGAGTGTGTCCAGCTCATCCTTGACCAACCCAAAATTTCCTGGTTATTCCCACCACTTAGTCCAAACACACCAGTTGCCTGGTGTTCCCTTTCTTCAGCCATTGGCAGAGAGACTCCTTTCTGAATCTGGAAGAAGCAGGATTGGGATCAGAGGATCACTTTTGCCACTGTGTGCTGAAAGACCAGGCAGTTCCAGGTTAGTGTGCTGAGTTCCTGCCCTTCTGGGGTGATGAGGAGAACTCGGTGCTGGCAGGCTCAGGATGTGTGGATGCTCTTCCATATCCAAAGCAAGGTGTGCCTCAGTCACCATGAGGTGGGGTTTTTTTGCCATCTGGATGGATGTCAGTTGTTACTGTCTTTACATACTCTGAACGTGCACAGAAAGCAGTGTTATAATTAAAGTTGGGTTGAATTTTGTACTTTCATATAGATTTATTCATGCTGTGTGTGAAGTTATGTAGAATAATTTAATGCAAGTCTTTTCTTTTTTGACTACTGAAATATCTTTAGTCTTAAAGGAAATCTAGTAAGTTATTCATAGGTTATAAGTATTCCTGAAAATGGGTGCAAAATAATGGACTGTAGGATAAGGAAATAAAAAATAAACTGACTTTTCAAAGTCAGCTTAAATTAAAATACACGTGTGTACATATCCTCAGTACAAAGAAAATTGGAGATGCTGGGGAGTCCAGCAAAGGGCTATAAGGATGAGGATGATGATGAAGGAGTTGGAGCAGCTCTTTTATAAGGGAAGTCAGAGATCTGGGCTTGCTTAGCATGCAGAAAAGATCCAGGGGAAACTCCTGAATGTGTACAAAGGAGGGTAGAGGATGAAACCAGACTCTCTTCAGTGATGCCCAGTGACAGGACAGAATGAATTATATAGATTTAATTAATGGTAAAAGTATCCCATAGCATTACTATACAATTATTTTATTTAAATACCTTAATGATTTTTTGTTGCATGTCTGCATGCTTGTCTTTCCCTAGTTTCATTTGAGATCAGAATACCATGGATTTACTATTGTAACATTTTTGACTTTGAATGAGCAGTTGCTGTTAATTGTTTTTTCAGGGATTAATCCAGGGTTAAAAGAGTTTGGAGTTTTTGTAGGACTGGGAAACAGGTCAGTCTGACTAAGTGAGGAAAGTACAGATACAGATTGAGGGGCAAAAACATTCATGGTTGTGAATGTTTCCCAGCCAGGTACGAAAATAGTTACATATTGGAGATTTCTTTGCAATTTTACCCTGTGTTAATTTTTGATTGATATCTCAGCTTTTATATCAGGAGGGAAAAAAAACTCTCAGGGTGTGAGAGCTAATACAAATAAAATTCTTATACCAGAGAGGAAATTAATGTTGAAGGCAATGGAGAAGATACTGTCACCAACTATCTAAAAATGCCCAAATCCCTCTTTGTAGCTTGGTGTTTTTTTTTTTTTTTTTAATGTTTGTTTTGCATTTACATTTCATAGTTCTCAGTAAAATTAAGTGTGACTGAATTGATATTTCCAGCCTGTTTTCCTTAGCCAGAGGAAATTCAATTAACAACAAGGACAGAGGAAAAAGATAACAAGTAATTATTGCCCTTCTTTTTAGCTTCTTCTTTTTTTTTTTTTTTTTTTAAATGTAGATTTAGCTTCAGCGAAACTAGATTTCAAAGAAAGATGTTGGACACTTAAGGAGCTTGTAAATAACATCTCCAGCTGGTTTGACTGATTTTGTGTTAAATAAATTGGGCTTTGCAATTTTGTAACTGCAGTGGGTCCTTTTTGCTAATTTATTGGAATGATACTTCCTTTTTGCTTTACACATTTTTAAAGATGTTATTTATGGTTGAAATGTTTTCAGCATCAGGACTGTGTTTAATTCTTTATGTTTTATAGACCAGCTTTGGTGTCTTAGCATGACATGGATAATATGCATTTCAGTGGCTTTTTGCTTCTGGAAATGAAGTTTGAATGAATTAAAAAATAAACAAAAGAACTGAAAATGAGATCCGGCACAGCATGAAAAAGAAGGAAGCTTCTCTTGAAGAAGGCAAGAAAACTGAGGACAGAAAAATGAGGAAGCAGAAGAATCCAGATTACTTGGGCTGGAGGGAAGATATCAAACCTGTTAGTACATAAATGTAATTGCTCCGTAACGCAAATAATCTGTTTTTAAGGATGTGGCAAAAATTACTGGCATGAAGAAGTATTCCCATGTTTTCTCATATCCTTATGTATGTTTTCTTTCTCAAGGGTGTGACTGACATTCTTACACGTGGCATTAAGTATGAAATTATCCATTGTCACAAGCTTATTTAACCTGTGCTTGTGCATAGACTGGACTAAAGACGTGGAGGATCTGTGAGGTCATTGAGGATTTCACTGGTTTATTTATGAGAGTAAAGACTGGAAGTGAGATCTGGTATACTCTGCCAGGTCTGCAGTCTGAGTGAGCTCTGGGGGGCTTCACAAATGCAGCAAATGTTTTTCTTTGTTTGTTTTTTGGGTTTATTTTTAGTTAATTATTTTATTTTTCAAGTAAGGAAGGCAATCCTGTCAGGTTGTCTGCAAAATGCTCACAGAAATTTGGAGTTAGTTGGTAACTCATCCAACATAAATATGGCCAATTTCTGGGGAGCCTTAGTTCAGGAGTCTGAACCTTCCAAAAATTTTATATAATACCAAGGGAATATTGACAGGTTAAGGGATGAAAATTGATTCCCAGTGTAAAGGTAACAAAAGGTAACAAGTAATTATTATTACCTTTTTTTTTTTTTTTTAAGTAATTTTAGCAGCAAGCATAGGAGAAAAACAGACTGGAAAAAATGCAAGTTCTGGACCCTTTTTGAAGTGATGAGAATTTTGCCAGTACTGGCAAGATCTTACCCCAAACATTCAATTTGTGAGATGATTGACAGCTCATGAAAGAAATACGAACTTTCTAGGTAAACTTGTGTTTGCAAAGTAGTTTATTTTCAATAGATATGTGTTGATTAGCTCAATATAGATGTACATCTCTTTCTCTTGAAGGTTGTTAGAGTCTAGAATTTACAATACAAGAGGTCTGGAAGTATCTTGTTCTAATCATAACTTCTTGGATTTCCAGTATTAATTGCAGGTTGTCTGAATGGTTTACTTTTTGTCTTAATTTCTATTGGTAAGTTCCTGTGGCATAACGTGATGGTATTGCCATCACTGCTACTTGCCACAGAAGTTAAGAATAGTCAATTAATATTAAAAATGTGTTTCATATATTAGAGGGGATAGAGCTTTGAGGTGAAATCCTTGGTCCCCTGTAGTGGGATTGTTCATCAGTTCCCTTTCTGGTCCTTTCAGAGGTGAGACTTGTTTCCTGAGGAAGGAGTAGCAATACTAAACAGCTCAGGCAGTATCTTGGAAATGTGTTTCTCTGGTGTGACTGGTGGTATCTGCTTGGGCAGCATTACATAGGTAAGATTAGCCACGTTCATGACATCTGCATTATATTTTGTTTCATGCCACGGGCAGGTTGAATTTTTGATTTTATTTAATGCTTTGTTGAGTGAGACACGGCAGGGAATGATCATGTTTTGTTAGCTGCACTGGGAGAGAAGGAGGGAGGAGATAAAAACAATGGGTTTGGAAACCAGTCTAAATATTTCATCCTTCCATCCTTCCCCACCCGCAAAGGGAGAGGATGCACATTTTATGGAGCTTAAATGAGTTTGCTGGGAAATAAGTGAGTGTTGCTTTACAGAGAGCGCTTCCTGGGCATCAGTGTAAGTAACAGAAACTTGTCACTGCTAACAGCAGTGATTTTCAGAGAGGGGGAATATCGCAAATAAGACAATTGCAATTATCTGGAGAGATTTCCCACCTCAGCCCCAGCTTTAGTGTTCTTTTCCAGGAAGATGTTTTCTCTCTGCCTGAAACAATGACAGTTCATCCTTGTCCTAAATGTTATAATCGAGTTTTTCTTTTCCATTTATACACACAGGGCACCTGCATCTGCAAAGATTCATTTCTCTGTAAGTATTTGTTGTCCTTCTCCTTCCTTTCTGCTGGACATAGCCTGACCTGGGAGCAGAGGCTGGTGTTGGTTCTATTCCCTGCTGCCACACAGCTGAGGATGATCTTGTGGCTTCTTGCACTGGATGAAGGAAGGCAAGCAGGATAAACCTCTGGTTTGCAGGGGTGGCAGCAGCTGCTATAGCTGGGGAGTCTGAGTATTAAAAGCAAGCAGATTTTGAACACAGATACGACAGTGTGGAGCTCTGAGTAAAGAGGTGGCTTGGATGAAGTAGTTAAGCAAGGATCTAACATTTTTATTCCCTGTAGGGATTCAGATTCAGTTGTCATAGTTTGACTAGTGCTGTCCATAGACATCCCAAGTCAGGGCCTCCCAAAGAACAAACCTAAGAGTAAAGTCAAGCCTGGGAGGTATTTAAAAAAAACAACCCAAATCCACAAGAAACTTAAAATTGTGCCGGTTTCATTCCTTTGCAGTACCTTTATTTTTTCTTTTCCCTGCAGCCTTTCATAATCTTGTTTTGTCACTGCTTTGGAATTAACAAGATCTCTGAAGAGAGATCACCCAGGGTGCCATCCAGTTGCAGCCCTTCTGTCTTGACAAGTGTAGGGGATTTTAAGAAGAGGTTAAATAAGTTTTGTATGAAAATTCATGCCATTTTCCCTACTCCTGGGCAAGGAGGTGCCTTCAGTGGCCTCTGAAACTCCTTCCATCCTTCTTCCTCCATTCTGTGATTTGTGGGGCAGTGACTCATTTCTTTGTCCCTCCTGGCAGGTTATGAAGCTCCTGATCCTTTTCAGGATGCTGTGATTGTAGCACACAGGTCCTTACCTCACCTCTGGAAAGTCTGTGTTCTCACTAGAGTTGTGGTAGAATTTGCCATTGGTCACTAGGTTTTTGCAGTGCACAGTGTTTGCCTGAGAGAAAAGCAAGTGGAATGAAAATACAAACACTTTAAACACAACTACCTTGCTGGAAAGTACCCACTTGAGATCTTGAAGTCAGATTTTCATCAGTTCTTTGTTCTCTAGTGGAGCTTTTTCTGCTGTTCTTGAGTGAGCCTCAACCAAGAGTTTGTCTCTCCACAGCACCAAGTAGAGTTCTGTGAAGAACAAATGTTTTCTGAGAACTGTGTTTATTATCCAGGTGCAGTGCTTGAGCTAATAAGCCTTCCTCTCACTTGGAGTTGGCTTTTTTTTATTTCTGCATGGTGGCAGATTTATACAGGTTGTGCTGTTCAGCTCTGGGTATTAGGATGCCTTCATATTTTTGGGTTTTAGGCTTATTGGTTCTAAACAACAACATAAATCATTTTATGGTGATACCAAAGGAAACATCCAGATTTATTGCTTTCCTTGTGACGTATGTCAGTTATCTTATGGTGTTTGAGACTCCCAAAGACTCTTATGATTGATTGTATTTAGGCAACTGACCCATGTGATTTATATTTTCCTTTATATTGTGTTGGGAGCAGTGCCAAACAGCCATAAGCATCTCTTTTAACCCCATCCTGCCAACCTTCAGCCTCCCTCGTTGCTTTTCTTCTCAATGAAGGAATAAATGCTCTGAGAAGCTGGAATTTCAGCCATTGACTTTCCTTCCCTCTCTCCCCAGGCAAACCTAGAGTAGCTGATCCATTCACCAAATGCTGCCTTTGCTCTACATTTGTTCCAAGAATTTCTTGATGCAATTGTTAATAAGTTTTTACCTTTCATGTAGTTTCCCTCATGAAAAAAAGGTCTTGCTCTTTGCTATAATCTTTTCCTGTCGTCCTTTTTTTTTTTTATTTGTAAGGACACAGAGGTAAGTGTTTACCAGATTTTTGTTTTGTTGGCTTTTTTTTCTTCTTAATGGAAGAATTATCCATTCTTTGTATAACTGCAAAACTTCTGTTTCTACCAGCAAGAAATGAGAAGGTGAATTGTTGCATTCATGTGATCCCTCTGAGCAGATTTTCTGGTTGAAATGTCACACTGATCTTTTTGTGTTAAAAGATTTTTCTTCAGGTGTGTGATGAGGTCAGGATTCTGCAGGCAGTGTTTGTTAAGGGCTGCTGTTAACCTGTGCTGCTTCTGTCCTGCTTGCAGAAAGCATAAAGGGTCAGAAGTTGCTTTGCAAGTACTGTCACATCATTTAAAGCAACATTAATTCTCCCTAGTCTGTAACAAGTGCTTTTCTCTTAACACCCTTGTTGTTAGTGCAGCAGATGTTTCTGTTTTGCTGTGGAGTGCTCTCAGAATCTGGTATCATCAGACAATTGGTGGCTACTGAAAATACCCTGGCATTTCCAACACTGCCCTGGTTTTCCATAAACACATTTTCAGAGACACCTGAAACTTAATGAAGAACACAGGAACTGTGGAGTATTTGTTGTGATGCTTGTTTTGAAAGGAAAGTTTAATTAAAAGGGAAAATACAAAGAAATATTAAATAAAAGAGGTATTTTTTCATAAAGTGTGTGTGTACTGATCTTCATTCCCAGTCAATGAGGAAAAGTTGTCATTCTTGGTCACAGGTATGCAGTTATTTTATTATTTGTGTGGCTTGTAATACAGGAAGAATATTGCTTTTCAGGCCAGGTTGGATGGACTTGGAGCAGCCTGGGCTAGTGGAAGGTGTCCCTGCCCATGGCAGGGGGTGGAACAAGATGAGCTTTAAGGTCCCTTCCAACCCAAACCATTCTGGGATTCCTCTTGGCCATCTATTTGAGTCAATTATGCACCTAACTGCTTTGAAAATTTGATCTAAAGCTAAAATCAACTGGATTTATTAAAAAACACAGTTCTGTAATTCTGTTTAGCAATGTTAAAATGTCTGTCTCTAAGGCAGTTTGCATACAGAGAAAACTTTTCTTAGGTCCTTGCCTTCCTTTTCCTGCTATTTTTAACAATTCTGACTTTAGATAATGAGTGAAGAAGACGTGGTCCTGAGAGAACCAGACTGCTGTAAAATTCAATTTGTACCTTCAAGAATGAGAGCAAGTGATTTTTCCAGTACAAGGGCTCTGGATTTCTGTGGGGTGGATTTCCACAGGGGAGTGACTACTCCAGATCGTGACCTGGGCTTGTGTTGGCTCCCTAAAAGACACCTCTTTTTGCCTCATTTTGTTGAAGGCAGACAAAATGGGTGCTATATCATCCACTGGTATGATGTTGTCAGTCGTTTCCTTTGGTCTTATGCAGTCCTGTGCATTGCCAAGTGAATATGAGCAGCATCTTCTGTGCATTTAGTTTTTGTGAAAAAGAGGAAACTGAACTACAGAAAAGGTGTTTGAAATTCCAACCAGATCCACTTTATTGATCCAGGTAAAACCTGGTGATTAAGAGCACAATTCACTTTGCCTTCTCTCAGATTCTCAGTTCTGACTTTATTGCTGGCTTCTAAAATGTTATTAGAGACAGAAAAAGCTTTTCTCATGTGTTACCTTTTCTAAAAAATAAATTACAGAATTCTGAAGCTTCATATTCTTTTATGGTTTCAGAGTTGCAAAGTTCTTTGAAAACTTTTTCTAGAAATGTGTTTCCTGAGTGTTTTTACTGCTGGGTATAGTGTGATGTACCACAGAGACAGAAGTGTACAGGTGTGGTTCTTTCCAGGTTTGGGGATTTTTTTTTGACTTTTCATTGTAGGTTTGGTGGTTTGTTTTTCCTTTTTTTTTTTTTTTCTTTTAAATGAAGCTTTTTATATTGTGCAAAAGCCCATCACAGCTTTACAGCCTACAGGTACCCAAAATAGAGAGAAAACTTGCTTTAGGGCGTAGAGAGGCATGTGCAGGGGAGTGCAAATGCACATAATGTCCTTTCACGGTTTAAAATTATAATTCCAGATCCATAGATTAGCTGTGCTTTATTTTCAGAAGGTGTTAAATTTCTTCTGTCATAGAAATCACAAATGGATATTTTGCTGAACCATTAAGGAATAACATTTTCGTTTTTACCCTCTTGTTTCAGTGCTGCGTTGACTTTCTTGGAATTGTATCCTATTTGATCTTTTTCCTTGTCCCACCCATATTTTACATCTAAAAAGTGTTGGAAGAGAGCATAGAGGCAGAAATGTGTTCAGTGAGGAGCCAGAACTGTGGAACAAGTCATTGGAAAGAAGAGGGAGAGAAAGGGAGATAAATGAACCAGGCAGAGATGCAATTTTAAAATCTATTAAATACAGATGCAGCTGTGATGAAACCAAAGAAAAGAAAGTATTTCTTCCACATGGGGCTTATCTTAAGATTAATTAGCTACTTGCTTGTTGCTTAGAATTCCTGAGAGTGTTGTTGTGGTTTAATCCTGACTGGCAGCTCAGCCCAATGCAGCCACTCATTACTACCCCTGGTGGGATGGGGGAGAGGATCCAAAGAGTAAAAGTGATAAAACTCATGGTTTGACATAAAGATAGTTTAACATGTAAAGAAAAAAGCAGGGCAAGGAATCCATCCCCCCTTCCCAGGGGCAGGTGGGTGTTCAGCCATCCCTGGCTCCATCACATGTAGTGGTGACCTGGGTATGACTGACAAATGCCACCACTCTGAATGTCCCCCCCTTCCTCCGTCTCCCCCCAGCTCTCCATGCTGAGCACACTGTCATAAGGTCTGGGATACCTCCTGGGCCAGTTGGGGTCACTTGTCGTGGCTATGCCCCCTCCCAGCTCCTTGTGCACCCCCAGCCTGGTGCTGGTGGCGTGGTGGGAGCAGGAGGAATGTCTTTGACTCTGTGCAGGCATTGCCCAGCAAGAACTAAAACATCCCTGTGTGACCAGCCCCGTCTCCAGCACAAAATACAGCCCCACACCAGCTACCCTGAAGAGAGTTAACCCAGCCAAATCTGGAATGGGTGGAAAAATGTGGCTGGAGTACTTGTTAATAAAGCAAGCATCCAAAGGAAAGCTGCTGGACAGGGGCCGTGCTAAGAAAAGAGGGCACACAGGACTGAAATGGTTAAAAGCTCACAGTCTGCCTGTGTTATTGTTGGTTGAAACTCCAGCTGAGCTTTTTGTGCTGACTGCAAGTGGAAAAGGTTGGGGAATGGTCACCAGTCCCCTCCATTGTCATCGATGCTTTAAGCTCCTCAACAGGCTACACAACAGCTCATTTCTGGTCCTAGAGGAGACAAATGATGCTATGTTGGCAGTTCTGGAACCACCTGGAACCAGCAGTGCATTTGTGCACTGTTTCCCCCGGGCTCTGAATGGCTTTTTGGCTCGAGGGCATCGTGCCATGTGCATATTGAAGGTCACTCAGCTTGGGTTTGCTGGGCTAAAACCCTTGCCAAGACTGAGAGGTACCTGAAGGGCTTCCTGAAGGGGTACCTGGGTCCCACCAAACTGGACCCTGTCCTTGTGCTGCTGAATCTGAGCTGTCCCCTATGAGCCCTGACCAGCTCTGAGGCTCCTGAGCTGGCAGTGTTGCTGTAAGGCAGGCAGCAGCATTTGCAGTCTGCACGGGACAAAACACCTCTGCATTGCTTCTGGGGTCCAAGCCAACTTTTCAAGATAAACAGTTGAATTAAGAAAAATCTGCTTTCAAATGAGGGTGGTTTTCATGGGGCTGGACCTTTGCTGTCTGCAATTCAGATAAACCATCCAAGGCAGTGAAATGTGATTGCGTTTTTGGATGGAAAGTGCAAATACTCTCCACTGTTTGCCAGTGGAGGTTATAACTCTCCGTAATGGGCTGTAACAAGCTGATTTGAAGCCTTTATTCTCCCATATCCAACTTTAAGCACATGAGAATGGATATTTCTAAAGCCTGGTGCAGTTAGGTGTAGTGCTTCTGTCATTCCTGCACCCTGAAATAGGATCTGATATGACTGGGCCCTATTGACTTTTGTGCCAAACACAAAGATGTGTCTATCTGGATACCTTACTGCAGAAGGAGGTGCTGGGGAATTAGATCTGCATGAAATGGAGTGCTTGGTGGGATTTTGTGTTCTGCTGTCTCTTGCAGATAAGATGCTGTGCAATATTATTTCTTTTTTCCCTCTAATGATTTGTTCCAAGGTTGCTCAAAATCTTATCTGGAAGTCCCTTCTTGGTATGACATGCTTCTAGAGAATAGCTGTAGTTGGACTTCCAAGGATCCCTGTGGGTCCCGTCAGCTCAGGATATTCTGTGATTCTGTGAATTTTCTCCATCTCCGAAAGTCCAGACTCAAAAACCAAATTACAGAGCTGTGATAATGAATACATCATATTCCCATTTTATGGACAGAAAAGAAATTGAAGATCAGAGAAGTAAAATGACTTTTCTTTCTGTTGGTTAAGTGTTTATGCTCATGCTGCCATGTGTTGAAACACTGAGTTTATCTTAAATCAAGATTCAATTCTTAAGTGATATGAGTAAGAAAAAGGATTGAATTAAGAGTTTCTTGTTAATCAAGACCTATCTGAGCTGTAGGGATTTTTAATGCTACTTTTTCTTCGTGGTGTACCTGAAAACTCTCAAATCTCAGCTATGAGCTTTTGCTTGAAAAGTGAATGTTTTCACCTTAAAAGAAAAAAAAAAAAAAAAAGAAAAATTCCCAGTGTTAATCATGGATTATTAGATCCTAATTAAGGAATGTTGTGAAAGATGTGCTGAGTGGTTTTATTTTTGTTTTTGTTTCTTTTTAAAATATAGATATAAAATTTTATGCTCATTTTACTGTTGTTTCAAATTTATTGATACCTTGATTTAATGGTATGTGATTGTTTGATAGTCCTGTCAGGTATGAAGTGGATGAAAACCATGAGTGACTTGTTTTATTTGCAGTGCAGTTTTTCCACAGAAAAAGAGAGCATGTTTCTCAAATCCATATTTATATAAGAAAGTGTTGTGTGTAAAGAAATATATGTTTTCTTCATAGTGCACATGGATCTAAGCCATGTGTCAAATCAAACATCACAGCAAAATGTTTATTTTCAGTAGATGAATGAAATGCTGTTTCATATTACGTTATTATGAGATAAATGTTCCCTAAAGTAAAAGTAAAGGTCATCTTTGTCAGTATTTTGGTGGGAATTCATCAGGCTAAGTTCTCTGCACAAAGTGTGTGAAATTGATCTCTGCCTGACTGAAGAGGGCAGTGGTGCCTAATGTGACAGAATCTCCTCATTTTCAGCCAAATGCATTTTATTTTTCACTAGATTTCCTTTGATAGATAACCTGAAATTCTTCTATTACTCTTTTAGAAATGCTTTATGCAATTACACTCTAGAAAATTGTACTTCTGTACATTATCTTGTAGGAAATATCAAGGTTTGAACCACTGATGCATCAGCGTTCCTGAGATTGACTGCAAAGTCTGAAATAACTCTTTAAAACCTTGCTGATTTTTTTTTTGTTGTTTTTTTCTGTACCAGTTTTAGGCTTCTCCTTTTATTTCTTTAGAACTTTTCTCAAAATTTCAAGCTGTAAGTCAAACAATTGAAGTTATTCTAGGCACACAGTATGAAAACTGATGATCTTATGACTTTGTTTCTTGAATACCCAGATATAATTTTCCTATCTTTTTCCCTTAATGCCTTCCAAAGTAGACACATAAAAATGTAAGCATTCAGAATTATGAAACAATTCTCAAATTCATAATCAGAAAGAATTAAATATGGAAGGATAGTGGGGTTTTTTCCTCCCTAAAAGAAAAAAAAATTTGCAGCTCACCTATTGTTAGGAAAAAAATGAATTAATAAGAGCAAAGGAAAACACTTTCTCCCTGGATTATCCGCTTGCCAACATTTTGCTACTTGCTGCCTTTGTGTATCAGACAATTTGCTAAAACTCTTGAGATATTCATTACATTAATTAAAATGTTTTTCTTTGGGTTTTTATGCAAGTCTTTCAATACATGTGCTTCTTTTGACCCAAGTGATGCATTTTAACTGTAGTACTAACAAGGCCATGGCATAATATTCTAAATCAATTTGGAAAAGGCTTTTGTGAGATAAGCCAAGTTGGCAACTTGCTTGGAGTTCCTATAATTAAAGCATATATCTTAGCTGAAATTCTGTTTAGCCAGTTGATTATATTTCCAAACAGCTAGCCAAATTGAAAAAAAAAACAAAAATCCAAAAAAAACAACAAACAAAACACCAAAAAACCCTCAAAACCTGCAGGGATCAAGCTAAAACCATTGGTGTCTCCACAAAACATTTCTAATTAAGTGGCCTTGTAATGACCTGTGTCTGGCAGGTGCGTGGATTTTGACAGTGAATGGTCTGTGACTTTTAATTTTACCTTGCACTGTTTTAGTGTTTTTCCCTGGTTTAAGTGAAACAACCTGAGAGTGAAATAATGCATCCCACAGCAGCAGGGCTTGCTGTTCCTCCTGCAGGTCGGACTGGTGGTGGCAGGAGAGCTCAGACTTACACAAGGTGGATGCAGAAACATTCCCTGTACCTGTCGCATGTTGGTTTTTAATCTAATGCCCTGAAGCTTGAGAGAGGTAATTTCCCAGCTTTCTGCAGTTTTCCTAGGGGGAGGGTGGGTGCTGAGTGTTTAAATTCCCCTTTTTGTTTGACAGGACAGATGTCTGTCCTTCCAGCAAAATTAATTGGAAAGGGACTGTTAAAAATCACTTGAGTACCATGGACTAGTTTTTTATTATTTGAGACACAAATTCAGATGATTAGTGCTTTAACAAGTCATGTTTTGAAAGAAATATAGTACTTAATCTATAATAAAATAACTTTAGTTTTGTTTGCTGCATATGTGGGTTTGTGTATTTTTTTTTTGTTTTTTTTTGGGTGGGGTTAATGTGTGTGTTCAGTGTACAAGGGCAGAGTTATTAAAGAGAAGGATCAGCAATAAAAATGGTAATATGTAATGCAGAAACATCACACTCAGATCACCTGTGATGGGTATTCCTTTGTACTGTGTACTTTTTCTGTTGTGTTTTGTTTCTATGTTTGGGGTTTTTTTTTAGTTTTTTTTGGGGGGGAAAAGTGAAAATTAATGACTTGATGCTCAGAGTAAAAAGTGCATAGCACTTTTAGTTTCTTCTCTGATAAATTCACCCCTGATTAAGTACCATTCCTTTAAATAAAGTTTATATGTTACTGAAATAGGATCTCACTTCACTATTTAGTGAGGGAGGGCACAGTGGTGACAGTAACTTCATCACAATGGTGAGAGGCAATAACTTGGGACTGAGAAAATTAAAATCTCCAGTTCTTTGTTCAGACTGAAAAATCCTTTCCTTGAGCAAGGGAACCCAGAATTCTTAGGGGGAAAAGAGGCATCTTGGCTTCATCATTAGACAGACTTTTTTTCCCAGATGCTGTGAGACTGTCAAATTGTTTCTTGGATTTTAGTAGTTTCTGTAGGGGGAACTGTGTGCTTAGGGCTTCCCTTCACCCTCTGCCTGGCTAGAACCATGTTGAAACTCTGTTTAATCTGCCATAAAATGTTGAAGCCCAAATTTAACCCAGTAATGTGTTATGGATTAATAAAAACAACACATGAAGTGTTAGGTGAGTGCTTTGCTATGCACTTGATCCTGGGAAAGACTGAGACAGGTAGAGAGAAGGTGTGGAAATGGGTTTTGGTTGCTTTGCTTCTGACCTGGTTAGCTGCTTTGGCATGGGAACTGATTTGAGTTCAGTTTTCTCCAAGTTTGGACCAGGATGAGATCATTTTCACTGTTTCTGAAGAAATCATTCTGACAGATCAAATGCTGGTAAATACTAACTTTGAATATTTAGCAATAAATATCTAGCTGAAATTGTAGCACCTTCAGTGCTTTGATTTGGAGAAAATGAGCAGATAAATCCACGTGACAGTCACTGAATACTGAAAAGTGGATTTTTTTTAATTTTATCTTTCCTTTTTCTCCCCATTATTAATCTTCCTCTGTACAGACTTTCTCGACAACATTATTCTTGGTCACTGATTTCTGCTTCGTAAGCTTTCAAAACAACTTGTAGTGTTGCTTGCTCATATATTAAATTTTCTGTGTGGTTTGGCTTTTGTCCCCTGTAATCAGTGAATTGCTTTTGGATGACCTGTTGGCTACACTGGGCAACACCCACCAAAATCCCAGCCTCCAAAATGATCTGTACTTTTCCAGATGGGATATGGATGAAAACTTTATTGATTTGTAGGAACCCATGTCTATCAACAAGGCAGGTGATCCCTTTTGGGGTGGGAAAACCTTGACAGGCTTGCAGCTTGGTGGTGAATTTTGGAGGGGGTTAGGCTTCTTTTTGCCTGGGAAGCACTGTGAGATCAGCTCCTGTGCTTCTGAGAACATCCCAGCCCAGTGGAGCACTGAGCCTTCCCTCAAAGTGTAAGGGCATTGCTTATCCCAGTATTCCTAAAGGGTATCTACTGAGTGCAGAGCTGGCTGATTGGTGCATCTCATTCTGCAGTGGGTTTGAGATGTGGAAAAGCAGGTGGTAATTGAGATTTTGACTAGTAACTGATCACATCCTTTTTGAATCTGTGCTACTTCTTAAGCCAGAAAGGAAAT
Organism: Xenops minutus; assembly: GCA_035221455.1. NCBI lineage: Eukaryota > Metazoa > Chordata > Aves > Passeriformes > Furnariidae > Xenops > Xenops minutus. Next base: position 12,292,646 of record JAWWEE010000001.1, on the reverse strand, counting down.
ACCAGCCTTTGTGTCTCTGTGGGGTTCATTCAGCAGCTTAGTCTTCTTATGCAAGTTCCCTGAGCCTCTCTGAGATATTTTTCCTCAGAAACTGTGATGTCCACAGAGAAAACAGAAGGGTTTGTATGCATTTTCATGGAAAGGTCTGTAGTATTATATTTTACTGCTAGCCCTTATGAGGCGATGGTTGGTTCTTGGACAGCTTTTTGTGTGCTGAAGCTTTGTCTGATGGATAATCTTTAAGTCTTAGGTGATAGTTTTTGATTATATCAGTGAATCTTTCACTGTTTTATCACTCCATTGTGTGAATAAAACCTGGTGATTTTAGAGGGAAAATTGCATTTTCCATAGGGAATTTTCTGATTTCCTAATTTGAGAGAACTTTAGGGTTTAATGGAAGGCCAGGCCTATATATAAAATTAGAGGTGGGAAGGAGGATCTGTGAGAAGGTTCCTCCCTTTCTTTATTTCTCATATACATTTTTCAGCATTATTACAAGGATTCTTGTTTCTTTTTTTCTTTTGTTTGTTTTCTTTACTGCAGTGAGAAGAAGAATTTAAGAGAACAGTCAAGCTGCAATATGAAGTTTGCTGGCTGGTTTTGCCCTTGCCTTCAGGTCTGTGGGTGAGGAGAACAGGGCTCATCTGCCAGCACTTATTCCTATCCGTGCACATGGTGTAGTTTTGTACAATTGTGGTTAGCAAAGTTTAGTAGTTATTAAGTACAGGTCCTAGGGATATTTTGCTATTGTATATGAAGTGCAAATTCACTATGAACTCAAAAGCTCTGTATTTAGTTCTGTAAGAGCATTTTGAATGTAAAATGTAGAATCAAAGTAACCTTTTTTTTAGCATGGGAACAGGAACAACTTTGCATGAGACTGAATGTCCTTCTTTCTAAATATATGCACACCTCAAGTAAATTCATATATATTTTAAAGCAGTGAGAAATCTATAATATTATGACTTCTGCTTTTCACACACCTGAGCAGTAACTCTTCTTTACACTGCAGCATAGAGAATAAATGTATGTTTTCACATATTTGGCTTCAAAATGAGACAGAGGGGATTTAGATATGAGGAGGAAATCCTTCCCTGGGAGGGTGGGCAGGCCCTGGCACAGGTTGGGCAGAGAAGCTGTGGCTGCCCCTGGATCCCTGG
>JAWWEE010000001.1:12235924-12291386 GCA_035221455.1 Xenops minutus | reverse complement strand
TTAATTCTGTTTCTAACTAAGCATTACTCATAGACAGTTCTCAGCGTTAGTGTTTAAGCTAATTTTTAACCCTTGGAGCTCTTGCTCAGCTTCAATGCTATCTCAATGCTCCCCTCAGTGCTAAGTTCAGTGCTGCTCATCATCCTCAAGAACACACTGGGAGATGAGGGGCAGGTGCCGGAGGAAAGGGGAGGGGACTTGGGAGTTGTCAGCACCCCAGGTTGGAATGGCAGTAATCGTCCTGCTGTGAATTTCTTCCCTCTTGTTCTTGGGTCTGCTTGAGCTAATTTTTGTATATTTGTTAATATTTTCTTCTTCCTTGTTCTTTCTGTTTCTGTCCAAATGCCATAATATACCCAGGTTTTATCATATGGGGTATGATCATCTGCTGGATGCTTGGGTCATATTTCTGTTGACCCAAAACCAATCCTTATTATCCATCTCACATGATACTTTAGTGACATTGTGTAGTGACAGATCATTTGTGATTTGTGCTTATACCACTGAAGCCTCTGTCACTGTCCTGTGTTTTCCTTTACTGCTTTTGCTGTCAACTTGTGAATGCATTTGGGGGGTGGAAACACCAGGTGCATCCTCAGTGGTTGTTATTTACAGCACCACTAAGTGGAAGTCCTGTTGGAGCAAGAACAAATACTCTGTCCATTCTTACAGACTATTGCAGTTTACTATCACTAATACATATCTACTGAGCACCTAGGCATTTGTTCATGTGTAAAGATGTGCACACACAAGTATGCCTGTATGTAAGTAGAGAGATGGCTTTGAGGTTCCCAGTTGATTTGTTGAGCAATGGTATTTGTAAAAAGATGTGCACATACATTTTAACTAATGTTAAAGTTGTCATAACTTGTCCTATTTTAACAGATCCCACGAGTCCAACTACAAGTTTCCTGACACCAACTTCAGGTCAGAACTTTTAGATATCAGGGAAAGCCAAAAAAAATATTGCTCTTATTTTAACAGGGGAGGGGGGAGAGTTTTTTGAAGTTGAAGTTATTGAAAAGTATGTGACTAGAGATAAAAGAATGAGATTTAAAATACACTTGGGTTCCACATAATTTTTTCTTATGTTTATTTTGACACTTAACCTTCAGGACCAAGCCACTCAAGCTGGCATTACCATACCATTACATCAGCTGGGGTTTGGGGATACAGAAATAATGCAGGTATCAAAGCAGATTAACTGCTGCTTAGTTCTGCCCAAGAAACTGCAGAGGTGCTCCCAGAGAGCAGGAAATGGAGTTCTAACCCTGGGTTGTGTTTGTCCAGATGCAGGACAAGTCCCCACAAGCAAGTCCTCAACAGCTGTTGGTAGGTTACCTGTGTGTGGGGACAGGCAGGGGGGTGACATAAAACACTCTGGGACTGTAGAATTACACTGCTTGTGTACAGATTCTTCTCACAGTACTCAATCCTCACATTCCATTCCCCCAAATGCAGGATATGCAGGTTTATCTTTGATTAAGGAGGTCTTTTCAAAGAGAAGGGACTTCTAAGACTGTGCATTTAAAAAAAAAAATATGCTACAAGTGTTATGTATATTGATGTATATATTGACACTTATACTGGATGCTCTTTTTTCTTTTTTCCCCCTATTATTTATTGACCTTTTTGAAGGAAAAAAAAAAATAAAGTAAAACTCTTAGCAAACTCTCACATGACCTCTGATGGACAAGAAGTCAATGCTTGAATTTTTGAAAATGTCCTCCAGCCTTATTACATGGTGAAATACACATGACATCTATAAGCATTCTAATGTATTTATTCTTACGTGTTTACTGCCCTTATTTAGTTTGGTGCAGCAATTACATTGCAATTTAGGGTAATTTGCCATTTAAAAAAGAAATCAAAATGCTTTAGTAGGAAACGTTGATTTCTTTCAATCCAGGAGGTGGCAGTGCTGTTTAGTTTTCTGAGTTGAATAAACCCAGAATTGATCATGACGTATGTTAACAATGTTTTCTTGCGTGTTGGGCTTGTGCAAAACATACTCTTACATTATTGGTTGGATTTTTTGTTCTATGTCCAGAATGCACCATTTTGTCTCTTCTCATCAGTGGAAATTCATTCATTGGCACTGCATCACCTTCAACACCTGGCTAGAGCTTGTTTGTTCCATTTTAATTATCCAGGGGATGCAAAATGACAACTCTTTTGCCTTTATAGCGTTTGCATTGCTAACACTCAGAGTGTTTTTGCAAAACATTAGGTGTTTTGAAGTGCTACAATACATCCAAACCAATTTTGTTCTTTGTCACTTACACTGATATACAAGACAAAATCATACAGGCACTTACTTAATCTGATCACAGAAGTAACAGTTAAAAAAGAAATAAAATATCCAGAAATAATAGAGGCAGTAAGATCAAATTTACAAATTACTATTTTTCCTTCTTGCAGAAGAAATTTTTCCTTTTTCCTCAAGCATTTACTGAGGTAAAGAAAAGAGGCAGTGAGTAGTTTTAGATAGTTTACATAGAATTCAATGCAATTTTAAGAATTCTGAAATTAGTAGTTATCCAAAGGTTTTTTAGCTGCACGTTTCTTTTCACTCTAAGACCTACTTCAATTCTACAGATATAAGACCAAAACTATCTAAAGACTAAAAGAGCATGTTTGAAGCAGATGAATGGTTATGTTCTAGGAAAACACTATTAGTGATAGCCACAATTTTAAGGATCTGCCCATGTTTTTGGTTTGGATTTGTTTGGGGGGGCGGGGTTTGGGGAGGGGGTGGTTGCAGAAATTTGCTTAAATTAATAATTCTATTTGCAAATCTGAAGAGACTAGAGTTTCTGATAATTCTGCTATTTCAAAATCTAATCTTAAAGGCTCTTGTTTTTAAGATATAAAGCTTAAAAAATTAGATTCTTTAGCATGATGAAGTGCAACATTGTGATGTGAAGTTGAAGAAATTAAATTGTATTTAACTAAACTCAGACATTTTTCACTGTTATTTAAACCAAAGTACAGGTTTCTCATGTTATTCAAACATAAGAATTTGGAAAACATAATTTATTATATTACATAAAGTAGTTTATTTGTGTAGAGGGAGGAGATGGGAGTTCATCAAACTTTTCTTCCAGCCCTATTTCAAGCTTAGTTTCAAAAAATTGTTCACTTCTGACAACTTCATTCTGTGACAAATTTATCTTTTTAGTATGTGATATTTTATTCCAGGCTTCTAAAAGTGCAATTTTATAAAACACAATAGAGTGGTTGATTAGATTTGTGGTAAACCAGAGGTAAGACAATTTTCCTTTGTAGTGAAACTGCATTGCTGCTGTGCTGTTATTGCTCTCATCTTTGTTATTGCAGCTGAATGTTTGCCACCTGCTGAACCCTGTGATGACGGTGTAACATGCATTAACCAAGACTTCTTTTGTGATGGAGTCTTGAACTGCCCAGATGGTTCAGATGAATCGGAAAAAAGATGTGGTAAGAGAGTAAACGCCTGTAAATCAGTTTCTTGAAACACTGTCAGTAGTTTGTAAATAGTTTATTGACAATAAACTGCACAGGGAAGTTAAATGCTACTAAAAATAGTAACAAGACTGATTATTATAATCTTTATCTTGTAAAATGAGACAATTTTCTATAAAATTCTCACTAATGAAGAATGTGCAGTAAAAAATGAAATATTACAATCTAGTTATATAAATAAAAAATTATGGAATTTGTTGTTTACTACATAACTATTAATACTATAAAGAAACACTGTGTAAATGATAACATTTTGTAAATGTAGTAGACACAAATTTTATATGTTGTGAATAGTAATATCAGATAATATTCTTTCCCTGAGTGTTTTGTTTGCTTGTTTGTTTTTTTTTAAATATAGACTTTGGTGTTAGGAATCTGGAAAGCTTCTTTCCTTTCTGCTGTGAGAGGAGTCCTCTGAGCTATCCTGAGAAAAACAGTGGGGGCAGTCTGCTCTGAGCTTTCAGAAACATGTAAAATGTTGGGCTCTAAAAATAAACAAGCAAATAAAAGGCAATTTTTTTTTTTTAAGAATTTGCAAGCTTGATTCTGAAGGCTGATGATATGCTGACCCCTTCTGAAGGCTGATGATATGCTGACCCCTTCTGCCAGAAGTCAGCTCAGGAGGGAGATTTAGATGAACAATTTAGGGAAAATATACACCAAAATACTTCAGTAAGACATCCGCTGAAATACATCAAAATTAACAGATATATCTAGTTAAATTATAACAATGATGGGCTCTGAGCAGGTCCCTCTGCAGCTAAGGAAATCAGAAGGTTGTAAGGGAGCCTCAGATAAATAAATCTTTGTTCAACTGCAGGTGTTAAGGTAGCACAGCCCCAAAGAGTTAGTCATTCATTTCTACCATCATACTTTCATTTTGAGACATGGATTTTGTTTGGATTATATTTATGTTGGTTTATATTTATATTTATGTTGTTTTATTTTATTCTTTTTATTTCAGGTATAGCTAAATAAAAATACTGCAGATCCTCATAGTTATAAAGTAGTATTATACATCTCACAAAATAAATACTTTTCACTTAGTATCATAGAATTATAGAGTGGCCTGGGTTGGAAGGGACCTTAAAGATACCCTTGTTCCAACCTCCCTGCCATGGGCAGGAACACCTTCCACTAGACCAGGTTGCTCAGAGCCCCATCCAAACTGGCCTTGAACAGTGGGCAGAGTTGCTCTGGGCAACCTGTTCTAGTACCTCACCACCCTCACAGGGAAGTATTTCTTCCTAATATCTAATCTAAACATCCTCTCTGTCAGTCAGAAGTCATTCCCTCTTGTCCTGTCCAGGCTTTTGTACAAGCTCCAGCTCTCTTGTAGGCTCCCTTCAGGGAACAGACACAATTAGCTCACTCAGAAGCCTTCTCTTCTCCAGGCTGAACAATCCCAGCTCCTTTAGGCTTTCCTCATAGCAGAGGTGCTCCATCCTTCTAAACAAATTGGTGGCCCCCTCTGAACTCACTCCAAGAGGTCAATGTCCTGATTTGGTCTGAGTTTACAAGATTAATTCACATTTTATTAAAGATATTACAGTCAGACCTGTTATATAGGACAGAATTTAATCGATATTCATATATTGGTAGATATAGTCAAAAATAAGCTCAAATACTTGCAATCAAAGCTGTGTAGTCATGACTCAGTTGTGCCCTGGAGGTTAAACAGTGGTTTAAGTTATAAATTGTACTTGAGTAGAGTTTTGCAGCTGAGGCATAGCCTCTTATGCATGTGGCTTTTGGATCTGATTTGCATATCTCCCTAAATCTCTACCAAATAGAAGCTGTAAATTCCCTGCTCCTTTGCAACTGATGATATTATTCTTTAATCAGCATGTTAAGAGTCACTAAAGCTCACACAACTGAGCTGAAAATTTCAGGAATCTGCATACAAGTAAAAATAGACAGAATAAAGAAACCAGCTACAGTTACAGTCCATTTCAGGGACCTGGATGATTTTCCCCCTGACCAGCTTCACTGAGGCCTGGTATTTCCAAGCAATTCTTTCAGTTACCATTATTATAGCAATTTCAGCTCATAACCTTAAAGAAATGCAGTTCTGGCTGGAGGACAAATTACTGCTCCATGTCTCTTATGTTACATTTTCAGTCTTTTCCTAAGAGCTTTTCTAAATTCATGTATTTTGGTTTCTTAGCAAACTTTGCAAAAACAATGGAAGGAGTGTCAAGAAGCTGAATGCAGGTTTGGGGCACCTGCCAATTTTTCCACCTCTTTAATTTTTCAGTTTTGTCCCACCTCTAGAGAAACTTAATATGGCCATATAAAAACTAAAATTCTCTAGATTTTCAGAAGTGCCTCATTGTTTCACAATGAGGTTTACATCCAGTTCATAATTCACTCTACAAGTGCTGTTCCACACAGAGGAGTTGCTGCCCTTTAAACAAATTGGTTTGTTTTTTTCATCTCGATTGTTATTCCCCCTTCTATTTCTGATTTTAGAATATGGTAATGGTTTAAAAATATAGGATAAAAAGTGAATTTTAATGGTCTCTTTCTGCATTAGACAGAACTCAGTAAAATCTCAGCAGAGATTCAGGCAGCTGAACACCTTTGTTTTGCTTGTTTTATTGATTAAAATTATCTTGAAAGGTTTCTTTCTGGCTCTGCAATGCAGCGCAGTAACAAAAGGCATCCCAAAAGTGCAGCTAGCAATTTCAGTGAAAGGGTCTCTAGAGAAATGTGAAATCTGAACAGCATCTACTAATAATGAGTGGCACTGCTGTAAAGCAGCTGTGTAGCATGGAGGTGTGGTGTAAGGAAAGGGAGGCTGGAGGCTCGTCCCAAGGAGGGGTTTCTGCAGCTTCTCTTTGTGCTTATTGCATGTCTAGGCTAACATTTTGTGATTACCACTTCACAGCATCACTACAGCCCTGAGAAATTAATCAGATGTAAGACATCAAGTAATGAACTGCCCTTGGTAGAGGAAGGTCCTGTCAAGTGAAATATGTGAGCTTGATCTGACCAGTTTGGGGAGCTTCTCCCTGAAATTGTAGGATTACAGGATTAAGCCCTCTTAATGTTCCCTGTATGGAAGACGAGTAAATAGAAATGGACAGCAAGATGCATATTGGGGAAGCGAAGCAATGGAAGTGGTTCCTACAAAAAAGGATTCCTGTCTCATTAGGGAAACAACTGAGGTTTTTCTGAAGGCTCCAGGAGGAGGCAGAAATGCAATGATTTCTGTGCCTCTGCCCACCTTTGACCTCAGCTGCCTCCTCCCTACAAGGAGGAAGCACTGGGATTTTCTTCAGGGAGATAGGAGCAGTCCCTACTCTCTGCCTGCTCCTTCCTGAGACACTGAGCACTGACTTTTGCAAGGCTGTGGATGGGCAGCCTAAGGACCTTTTCCTGAATTGTTCTGTCCTGTTTCGATTTTCTCACTGTCTCTTATATTTGTCATTTCGTTAGAACAGTGTCTATATCTCTTTTTTACTGCTGCCAGTGCTATGAACTTCTTTTTGTATCAGAATATGTTTTGTTAATAGTACCAGGTTTTGTTCTCTTCATTAATAACTAGCTGGGCACTTTCCTTCTTCTCACACTGATTTTATTCTTCTCGTTGGTAAGGACAGGCAAGACATGAATTAAAATGGACACAAAAAGTACTTGCATACCAATTCCCAACTCTAATGCTGTAGCCTATCATGATAAAAAGGTTAGAGAGTAATCCTCACTCATGTACCTTTTCCCTCTATGTATTTAAAATCTTATGTGTTCTGTTTTCCTCTCAAAGATTGCAAAAGAGAATATCCCTCTATATCAGCTCATGCATTAGATATGTTGATGAAGGTCCTTCTGCACAGTCTTTATTAACAGTGTATGCCTGAGCCTGACTGAAACAAAGCTTAATTATTATGTTGTGTTTGCGACAGTGGTAGTCAGAAAAAAAATTACACTTAGAAAATGAAATGATAAGAAGCCCCAATTTATCATTTTATATATAATTTCCTGGAGGAAGACTATGCTCAATAAAATTTCTATTTAATTTTCAATATGATTGATTATTGATCATTTGGGCAGTCATTAGAGGTATGATTTCATTTCTGATGTTAATGAAAACCTCTAATTTCTGATCATCTGCCTCAAATTGGTGAACTAGTCCTTACCTCTTCAGATAATCATGTGTGGTACTGATTTTATGCTTATTTGAAAGCTCTATGATATTTTCTGAACAACTGAAGAAAAAACGTCATTAGACAGCTTCCTAATATAATGTTCAAGACATGCAGCAAAATGTTCAACAGTTCTTCAGTGTCTACTGAAATAAAATAACTCTGCATGAATTACCATTTCCAATCTTACTGAGGCTTAAAAAGATTTTTTTTTTTTAGTCACTCTGTTTTAAAACTCAAGAACTTTCTTAGAATGGAATAGCAGCATCAAGGAAACAAAACTAATAAAAGCTTTTTGAAAAAATAGATGATGATAGATGACATTTACCTCAGATGAATGAATCTGATATCTGACAGGAAACTTGGGAGATCCACTTATCTCTTGGAGTACTCAGTAATATAAAAGGCGAGGAACCAGGAAGGTCATAGAATTAGAGATAACATAGTCACCATATCCCTTCTTCCTTTTATTCACATGATATCAAATTGTTTCTGATAGTGAAACACACAGTTTTCTAATTTAAAGTAGTTGTAGATAAGAACTCTTAAGGCAAGATCCTGTTTCCTTAAAACTAAAATGAAAGAATTGCATTAGTTAAATCCAGTTGTTGGATTTGAATTATTTGGATTGGTTTAGAATAGTTTGGATTAGTTGGGTTGTCTCTAATTTAGAAGTGGATTTTTTCTACTGCTTTTCTTCTCAGGTAGTACCTTGAGATTAAATGATCATAGGAATTAGGAGTAAGTTAATACTGTGTTTTACTTTGTCTTCCCATTGTTGCTTACAAAGCATTTCCAAGGTAATCCATGTAAACCAATATCCAAGGTCGCTTTCATTTTGGCTCCGATTCTGTTTCTCAAATGGCATTTTGACAAATGTGCTTCATTATATCTTCACAGCTGCAATTTGTGATGGAAAATTCATGTTGACTGATTCCTCGGGGTTTTTTCACTCTATGAATTATCCAAAGCCATACAATGCAAACATCATTTGCCAATGGATAATACTGTAAGTAATTTTCCAAAAATTTTGTACCTAACATTTCTTTGGTTACTGTAGGTGATACTGTTTCCTGCACAACAGCCTGATGCCATTTGTTTGTATTCCAAATACTGCAGCATGGAAACTATGCCATACAATTTTTTTTCTTTTGTATTTATATAACTTTTCTTTAAAAAATTGCATATCTAAATCCCACATCAATAATTTTCCCACTTACAAAAATTCTTAGGTATGATTTTGAGAAATCTCGTGTGTTAGATGCATACACAGGGATGTAATTGTAGAGTTCAAAATAAACCCCACTACTCAAAATAATTGCAAGAGGTTTCTTTCAATTACATTAAATACTAGTCTTCAGGCAATGGTTTTATATGATAGAACTGTTACAAACAGATGGAATTTTCAAGAATTCTCCTGTCATTTAGGGGAACAGATTTCTCCTGGGAGTTAAGAGTACCCGTGCTCCTAAGTAATTGAGGAACTTGTTTTAAAATTGCATAAGTTTCATTTGCTATAATAGCACCAAATGCCTTTTTTAGCCCTAGGCACAAGAACTGGACCTTTTTTTATCAAGGATACATACCTACAGGGAGAGATATATTTGACTTTCTAGATCCACTTTGTAGGCCAGGGAGCAAAAAAATTGAAAGGCAGTAATTCTTATTATGGTTTTGTAATAATGGCTGGTCTTTGATTCTGAGAAATATTAATTTGGTAGAAGAGTATCAAAGGAGATTAAGGAATTGACTTTAAAACTGAAACAGTTTTGGACTTCTCATTCCAAAGGCTCCTTTGAAAGAACTAGGCTTTGGTTTTCTTCAGGACATTTGTTCCTTCTCACCTTCAGCAGTACTATTCACCAATAATTACTGGCTACAAATGAGTTTAAAATACAGGCGTGTCCCAGGAAAAGCAGAAGAATTTGTCCTTCAAAACATGAGTCTGACTTGTTCCCCATTTCATGTTGTTGCAGAACTGGAGTAATAAACATGACTTAAGTGCTCAACTTCCTTCTAAGCTGTTAATTTTGCTTCAAGTGCTGCTATAGCTACAGAAGCATTGTATTAGGTAGATAACCTTACCAGGTTTGTAGCTAATAAAAGCTGAATTTTGGAGAGAATCATGAGGAATTGCAAATAATATAATAGAGGTTCTGCAGATCTGTGTAATTACAGATTGATCAATGGCAAAACCAACCATCTGGATTTATCTTCCACTTACCTGCTCTAAAAAAATCTGGCAACACTAACAGTAAAGGCCTGAGAAATTTAATGTGGTACTCAAATTTTGTCTTCCTTTTGAACAGAATTGTTTCTATGATGGAAGTTTTTGGGTTTTCCAGTAAACAATGACAGACATCCTATTGTTTTTATTATCCCTATAAAAATGTATTAAAAGTCATCCTATAATACATCCAAGATTGGATTTCTCTTCTACCTGCCTGTGCCTAGAAAGATTTCCCCATTACTTTTAGGAAAAGCTTTTACATTTTCACTCCATTTAACTCCAAATGAAGATGACATTTCCTTTCCTTTTAAAAGAGCAGTATGCTCAATATATCCTTGGAACCTTAGCTTCCTGAAAGACTACCTTTCAACTACATGTTTTATTCTTTTCAAACCAAGGATATTTTATTCCTCTGGATAAATATACAATAATACTTAAGGAAAAAAATAAAAGAAAGTAAAATCTTTGCCTACGTACTTCATGTTTTTCTACTAATCATTACTAATAAACATCAGCAGATGGCTGTTGAAAAGTTAGTTTTTGGGGGGTGTCTCAATTCCAGAAAACAACAAATAGTGGTATAGGGAGCTAAGCTGACTGTGATAGTAGTGTTTTAGAATTTGTACTACCATATATGCTTTGCAGAAAGGAAATGGGAGAACTATTTAAATATAGATTACTGAAAGAACATAACTGCAGCACAATCAAGTATTTTTTACACTTTAGTTCAGGTGACTTTTTTTATTAAACTTGCTGTGTGATGGTTAGGGTGTGTAACAAGCTGCCATACAGTGGGTTTGAGATGATCAAATCTTCATGTTTTTGTCATAAGAAACATTGGATTGGACTTTCGGGGGGGGAGATTTTGATATCTTTCTATTCATATTGATACCATGATTACTATTCTTCTGGCCTCAGAAAGTATACCTGAGCAGTGAGATGATATCTAATAGCAACATGTATGAAAAGGTAATTGTAATTCAGTGAGATGTAGAGGACAAACAGAAACAACCAAAAAACCCCTGCAGAACTGATTATCACATTCTAGAATTCAGAACATTCAGTTTCTAGAATATACTCCAGTGAGTAAAGGAGTACTTGTGCTGTTACAAAAGGTTTATGCCCTATTCTTTTGATAATTTTACAAGGTAGAAGTTAGACAAATAGGTCACCTTGATTAATATAATTTCACTGAAATTATCAGTGAAATTGCTTCTGAATTTAACACCATTCAAGCACTTGATTAATTTACTGCTGTCAAAAAAAGGTTTTCAGTTTTGAGGTTTATTTTTCTCTTGTCACCTTAGAGTGCCTCGGGGGTTATCCATTAAACTGAACTTCACTTCCTTTGAAACACAACAATATGCAGATATATTGAATATTTTTGAAGGTATAGGACAAAATAAGATTTTAAGAGGTAAGTTTATTTTTTAGCTAATATTACTTTTCCGTTAATAAAATCTAAATGGTAAAATAAACATTTTTAAGTGAAAACAGTTGCATTCATAGGTTTAAGAGGAACACTGGATCTGTGTAAAATTACCCTGTTAGACAGTTGATCTCAACATAAGTATCAGCTCTTAAAAATTGCTTCTCATATATTAAGAAACCTCTACTTGTTTTTTAAGCTTTTATTTGAACAATCTTGGTAACTTGACCAGAGTCATGGCCTTGTGGGGTCCATGCTTCATTGGAAATGTGCTATGAGAAGATCCTGTAATATCACACACAATAACCTAAAATAAAAGTATCTAAACTGGACTGTTGGGAGAAGTCCTGTGATATTCCCTGAAAATCATTACAAGCCTGCCATTGATTTCCTCAGACCTTGAAACATTGTTGAGATGTTTTCTGTCTCTATACTCTACTCTGGAAAACTGGGATTTTTCCTGTTTTTCACAAGACTCAGTCTATATACCTGGATTCCATCAGAGCTGGAAAACATATATTGAAGATAAATATATAGAGATAAGTCAGAAAGATATGTTATTACATAGCCTTATTTTTGGAAACAGGCAGAGAATGGGAATGTGAAACACTAAAGGACTAGCTGATATCCATATTGGTGAATATGAGAGATGGGGTATGCAGGATATTCACAGAGGAGCCAAACAGCTAAATGGCCCAGGGTTTGAAGCTATTGTAGCAGGATCACAGTACAACAGGGAAAGCATTCCTTAATACTCAATAAGTTAGTCCACTGTATTTTTGTGACAGCACTGGAGATTTTAATGTGCAGCAGATTATTTGCTCTCTGACTATATTGTTCTTAATTTGTTTTCAGCTTCTCTGTCAGGGACCAATAGTGAAACAATTTACATTTTTTCTCATGAGGCTACAGCACAGTTTACATCCGATTATGCTGAAAATTACAGTGGCTTTAATGCAACATACACTACATTTAATGCAAGTGAACTAAACAGTAAGTGTTCTGTGTGTGTGTGTGTGTGTATGTTTCTTTGTTATCCCAGAAGTCTGGTATATCTATATTTTCAATCTGACAAAGTGTACAAGGGAAGTGGTCTGAGTCCACTTGGAAAATTTCATATTGCTTTAAAGCAAATCATTGATTTCAATAAGAGCATCGACAGGTTTACCTGTGTCTAGCAGTAGGATGATGTCTTACAAAGCTCATCTCTTTATATAAGAGTGAAAAAAAAGAGTCCATACCTCCTTCAAATTCCTCTCAGTCAATTTGTTCACTGATGGACACTGTGGAATCACTGACAACAGTCACTGTTCTGTGATCACCTGATGGTACCTGCTCTCCAGAGTTTCTGATGTCAACACACTGCCCCAACTCCTAGTCCCAAATGGCAAAACCAACACCCAGGGAAACACCTGCTTCGCTAAATAGACCCTGGAGAAAGCCCAGCTGCATTAAATCCACAATGACAACAAAATGCAGCAATATGATTCAGACATTGGTATTCCATGATCATTGGACAAATGGAGGCTTTTTTTTTTAGCTGCTAAATTTTGAGCAGGATGTGAATAGGGGATGTGGCTGGGAAGGGATGTACTGCAGGAAGCACCCAGAGTGCCAGCAAGCTCTTGTCATGTGGAAGCCCTTGCTGGCCTGCATTTAAAGGCACCATGGAAAGACATGGAAATACCATGGGAAGAAAAGTGATGAGGATGCTGCAGCAAATCCACGTGAGCAAAGAAGGAGTGAAGGAGCAAGTGAGGAGAAGGAAAGGGGCCCCCCAGGTGCATGGAGCACAGCATTCAGCTCTGGTGGTAAGCCCTTTAGTTGAAGCAATGCAGAGGGAAGGAGCAGGGTTAGCCCATAGTGGTACCTGTGCCAGGGGCTCTCTCATTGCCCCACCACATCACTGGTGAAGGACCAGACATGAAGGTTGGTGAATAGAGTGCAAGAGTATTTAGGGCCACCCTTCAGTGATAAAATTTAGTTAACAAGTACAAATGACACGTTTATTTTAGTTGTTATGTTGCATTGCATAGAAGAGGAAATTGAGTTGCCACAGGCTCCAGTTGACAATCGTATTTAAAAATTTACATTTTTCATCTCTCTTTCTTACCTAATTCTGAGAAAATACTCAATGTCTCTGTCATTTTTATTCACTAGAGGTTCTTTTTCACAGATTATGAGAAAGTCAATTGCACTTTTGAAGACAGCTTTTGTTACTGGATACAAGATGTAGATGATGATTCAGACTGGGACAGAGTGCAGGGTCCTACCTTTCCCCCGATGAGTGGTCCTGAGTTTGACCATACATTTGGCAACATTTCAGGTAAGATCAGAAAAAAATTTGCATGCAGGTTAAAGGAAAACCTTGATTTAGCTTATGTTATATCACTGTATGATGAATTCTTCATAGTGGTGTGACTGGGATGTCGTTTTATTCTGCCATAAAAGTGAGTCAGGGCTACCAGGCAAAAACTGACTGGACCTTATGGAAATACAGGAAGAAATAAGGATTATGTGAACTGGATAAAGTGTGAGCTATTGAAAAGTTTCAATGCTGATGTCATGCAAAGTGCCTTATCTGAGAAAGGAATTTCTATTATGCAACAGTGTTTTGGGTCAGAACCCCTCATGTTTACCTTAAGGAAAAAAAGGTATAATTACATTTTAGGGAAATCTCTTATTTTTCATCCCTATCTACCGCTGAAATCCTCCTGGTTGTCACAGAATAATTTTGATTTAACATAAAGTTAACCTCCAGTGTACAAGGACCACCTGTGTCCCCAGTTACCTCACACCAAGCACAGTAATTGTCAGCACTTGTGCCAAAAACATAAAAACTCCAAGAATGTTACAGTTCAATAACTTAACTGAAAGAGTGATCATAGCAAAAGTGGAGTTTAATTAAAGAGACAATACTAATAGGAATTGGATTTTGAATGTCTATCATGAATGCTTATCCCAGAAAGAGACTCCAAGAGTTTTATTTTCTTCTTCAACAATAAAACCAAGCAATCCCTTTCTCAGCTGATTTGTCAGTCCAGCTAAAACTAACATAATTTGGGTTTTGAGAAAATAGCAAATTATTCTGGAATAAGTTACTCCTGGGAAAAGAAAAAATAGTATTCTCCACTTTATCGGCTACAAATTATTCACCCCTCTCTGAGTAAATGCACATTTTCTAAACAATCCTCAGAACACCCTTTTATCTTCCCACTTGGCTCCTAGAATACAAATCAGATGAAAGAAAGTAAAACTTGGTTAATAAAAATCCTGACAGTCATTTCTAACTCTCTTGAAAACTATAATTTATTTTAGGTGCTCTCTGTTTCCCTGTGCTAAATTTAAACTGGCATATGTACTATTCCTGTATGTAAAGTTGCTATTATATTGCATATTTAAATTTCTATGACCTGTATTTGGAGTAAAACTGTGCATTTCATCATTAATATCTAGCTATTCCATACATTGAGAGAAACTCTATTTCTGGTTTTCTGCTCCTGAAAAGCAAAGAACTCAATACACACTCAACAATTGATCCTGAATGCTCAGAGAATTGATGAAACAAAGACAGAGAACTGTCACTTTGAATACGTGTAGACCTTTATCTTAAAACTAGACACCATGTATATTTTAATGCATGTTTTCTAAGTCAACACAGGAAACGAAAGGCCTAGTTCAGATTTCAGACTAATTTTCAGGCATTTTAACCTTCCACATGAAAAAAAACCCCTAGCTAATCTAGAATTATAACTAACAGAATACAATATATATAATTTGAATTATGTAATTTGAATTATATTAATTTGTAGATTCTATGAATATAATACTTGCATATATATGTATTAGAAAAAATAAAGAAAGAAAGCAAGCATTTTGTTTTAGAACTGCCTAAGTTTGCTTTTCTTGTGAGAAATGACAATGTGGACTGGCCTTATATGGCAAAAAGAGGTCCAAATTCCCATCTACAAAGAATTAACTCAGAAAAAGCTACAAACGCAATTTCGCAAATAATATTTGCTTGTTTGGTCTTTTTAATGTTTCACCTTTCTATAAAGTGTTCATGTAGTAATTCTCTGACCCTCTCAAATTGCAATCCATGTGTCTCATTGTTACGTGGATAAAAATTATGAAAAAGTTAGGAAATTATTCTGCAAAATCACGAGCAATATCAAACAGGAAGACATTTGATAAACCAAGTAGAATCACTGCCTTCACTAAATATAACGTAGAGCTTCCACTGACTTGAAAAGGACTAGTTTCCCATATATAATAATGTAACACTATCTGTGCTTGATGTTATTTTAAATGTAAAAACTCTAATAATAAAATTAAAAAAAAAAAAGAAAAAATAATTCTGTCCTGGCTAAAATGTGATCATTCTCTTATAGGATTTTATATTTCAACACCCATCGGAATGGGATTCACAGAAGATCGAGTCCGGATTCTGAGCTTGCCTTTGGTCTCTTCAGATATTTATTGCCTAAGCTTTTGGTATTGTTGTGTACTTCCTAAACCTATACTTTGGTTAAGAACATAACCAAGGGGCTTTAGTTCAGACAGAATGTTAATCCAAGTTGGTGTGCCTGCAATACACACCCACTTCTTTTTGGTTTTCCACGCTCAGTCTCAACTCCAGGAGTGAAACTTTAACTCCTTTGTGACTGATTCTTGCAGTTAGCTTTAATGTATTTTCCTTCTCACCCTGCATCCAGTATTTATTGCCATACAAAAGTGACATAATGTATCCCTGAAACATTTATTTGTCATGAAGCTTAACTAAGTCTCTGCAGAAAATACAGCACAGCACCAAGCAAATTCCAGGTGCAACCTAAACATGTGATTTATTTTATTTCCATGCTCACTGTAAATTAGTCATAATTCCATAAAACTGGTTATTAAATAAAAATAGTGACTTTTTCCATGCAATTTTACTTTTTTCTGATAATAACAAAATTCCTTTCCCCCCTGTAGGTATTTCATGTATGGTGCTAATGTTTACCGTTTGACAGTCAGCATAAGTAATGAGTATGGTTTGGAAAAGGTCATTTTTGAGAAAGAAGGAGACTATGGAAACAAATGGAATTATGGACAAGTAACTTTAAATGAAACATCTGATTTTCAGGTTTGTTAAACGACTGATTCTTTTTTAAATTTATTTTAGCTAAACTGATATCACTTTCCTGTGAAATGAACCCAGTGATCCACAGCCCTAAAGATACTCTCTGGTATTATTTACTAATGCATATCATCAAATAAATGTTAGCATGCAGAAGAATCAGAGAATCACAGAATGTTTTGGGTTGGAAGGGACCTTAAAGATCACATCATTCCAACCTCCCTCCTTGGGCTTGGACACCTTCCACTAGACCAGGTTGCTTAGAGCCTCTTAACCACGAGGAGATGTAAATTAAATAACTTCACATTCCAAATCAGTATTTTCACTAATTATTTACAGAGTAATTCACTGAGAGTGTGTTGCAGATGGAAGTGTTTTTTGGCACCACGTGGTTAATATCTGACCTAACTTACCTGTAAACATAATAAACATAACGAGGAGGTTTATTCTAGACAATTCCTTCAGCACCTCTCTTTAGAAAACAATTTCTTTTTATAGGTATTTGGGATGGTTTGCCCTTCTACAGTAGTTTTGATTGATGCAAAAACCCTGCCAGAAAGATGCATTTACCATCTGAGGAAGTAAATGCATCTGTGACCTGGCTGCATCAGATTTCTAGCAAAGGTGTGGTTTATGATCTCAGAAAGATTGCAATACTTAACTGTATTTCACCAGCACTAATTCCTTGGTTGCAGGATTACTTTAACTATGTGGATATTAAAGCACAATGATGAAGAAATGAGATTAATTTCCATTTTTATGAAGATGTGCCATTAGTTCAGGAGAAGTTTGGGGCTGATCAGCAATGCAGAAATTGTTTTAAAAATTACATGGATTTATATATAAAAAGCCAAGGTGTTGAACATTTTTAAATCACGAGGATCATTTGTATGGAGTAGGTGCTGCATTCCTTAGAATGATCCCCTCAGTTTGCATGGTGCTAGTTTGTTTTGCCAGGAATTCTGTCTCATCCCTGACATTACCTCCCCTGACTGCAGCATAAGCCTCGATTACAGTGGAAATAAAAGCATTCAAGAAAGCATAGGAAGATGAAAAATGGCTCATTACATTTTCAAGCTCTATTTTTTCCCCCCCCTGAACTTCAGGTTATTTTAGATGCCATTAAAAGGCGTAGTCCCAGTGATATTGCCGTGGATGACATTGGCCTGACAAAGGGAAGGTGCAATGACAGCAATTATGTCGAGCCAACTGCAATGCCAACTGTTCCTACTACTGCTTCAGTTCCTAGTAAGTAAACATGAAAACTGCAGTTGATTTCCTATGACTGTATTTGTGTATGAGTGATTCAGAATTTTCAACCTTCAGTTTTATAAAAACCTCCCTTCAGCATCATAAAATTATCTTCAGTAAAACATCCTGAATGGATCGAGCTCCCTGCCTGTGACTCCATTGACAGCAACAGAACTGGTAGAATCACAGCTTAAGCTGTCACTGCAGTATCTTCCAAAACTTGAAGAGTGGAGGATAATTAAAGATTCAGAATTTGTCTTGTAAATCTTTCAGGACACCACTGAAAATGAAAGAAGGAGAATGAGACGGGAGATTATAACCTCTATATTTGAGATTATAAGTAATGTAGCAGGGGAATAAAGGAATGAGCAAAGTTATGTAATAGTATCACTAGAGGTCTCACTAGTGAAAAGTCTCCAAGCTCTGAGGCCACATGCACACTGAAAACTCCCATGTTTGAGGAAATGGATTTATAATAGTGCCAGAATGGTTGAAGAATGGAGCAGAAACTATGTGTCTGATAGCCAAACCAGAGGTATAATCTGAAACAAGGCTCACAATTAATTAGTTCTTTCCAATATGCATTTGGTTGTATTGCTAGTCCTGCTATATCTTATTACATTAAAAAGGGAAAAGGCAATATTTGCTCTGAAAAAAATAAATGGAAAATGTATATAAAACAATGAAGAAAGATTGTGTATGTTAACCAAGTCCAAGCACATTCGAAGTAAAAACTATTATAAACAGAATTTGTGGAAAAAATCATTAAAATATCTGATAGGACTTTATAATTTATTGTGAAAGGAGATGAAAATTTGCAGGGGGGAAGGAAGAGATTTCTAAAAAAGACCTATTCACAGATGGCAGCAAACCATTAAAACAAACACGGGGAATGTTCCAGGACTGTCCTTTATTAGATTTACTGCTGCTTACAAAGCACAGCTAGTTGTTCTCTTGACAGGATACAGTGAATAAAAATGGTCTGAAATTAAAATAATAGAAAAAGACTGTTTGCATTGTATACATGTTGAAACACTGTGTACTAATATTGCCATTCTATCAAATCTGCCGCCTTCAAATCTACTGCATTAGGACAGGTACAAACCCAAAACCTTCCATTTAAAAGAGCAAAATGCAGTTTTAGAGCTCCATCATAAGACACAGGGAGGTAAAGTTCAACCAAATATCTGTCAGCAAAATTAAATTTTAATAGCAGTTATAATTTCAGTCATAATTTATCAAAATGAGTTTGGGAATTTTAATGGCAGTTTTTATTAAAGTGATTCTGTGGAGAGATGCTGATGTCTGCCACCTCCAGCCATCTTTCAGGTGCTGTGGGGAAACACCTCACAAGCTGGCATCAGTCTAATGATGAGTGGTAGAACAACTCTGTGGTAAATAGGACCTGAGTGCTGCTGTTAAAACACCAAAAAATGTTGTTCAAACTATAGGTCTCTACCCAAAATATGCTGATAGAATTTTAATATTCAAAAAAGGATTATGTCACATGGCATATACCTCCTTGTGAAAGAGATTAGAGAGGATCCAAACTGTCCTTCAATATGGTACAAAAGCACAGTCTAAGCTTTTGCTGGGGGAAAAACTATCTTGTTCTCATAACTTTGTTGAGACATGTTATGTACATGCTGTATCTAACCTGACAAAAAAAAAAGTGAATGTTATCCATCATCTTCAAAGAATTATGAAATTGCTTTGATAAATGTGGTGCAAGCTTACTAACACTAATGGTTTCACTACAAATGTCATGTCTATAAACAAGAGATAAAAGAATTTGAGCTGAGTGAATTTCTTTTACTAGAATTAGAGCTTTAATAAGAGGCCCTGGCATCACTGACAGTGCCACAAAAGCTCATTGAAACATGAAAAAAATACTTTTGGTGGTGGCATAGGGAAGCTGGATTTGCTTTTGTCTTTTGCACAAGATTGTCAGCTTACACTTTCATCTAAAACAAAGATTGCTTTCATCTTCATGGTCACTTATAACCTGTCTTTTAACACCAACAACAGTGTGGAAATTACAGTGTAGATTCCACACTTAAGATGTGTATGTTAAAATAAATTGAAGTTTTGGCCAAAGCACAGAGGAATTTATGAATAGGTCATATATAATTTTTTAAGTGTTGAGAAAATAATCTGTTGTGCTCAATGAAAGGACCAAGATGGTTGGTACTGATTGCTGCTTGGTTCTCTAATGAGTAACAGCTGTATGAGTAACTCCATATAAACTTCTATTTAAAGATCACTGGAAATTTTTAAGACTTTTTTCCAGACATGAGTAAATTCAATTACTTCTGTCATTTTACCATGCAAGAGAAAGATCATTACTAATGTACTTTACATGCAGTCAACACTAGATCAGATTGCATCAGAAGTTGCCCCTGTTTTACTATTAAGAAAGCTATTTTTGCTCTGTTCCTACTATCAGATGATACTGGCTAAGAATCAGATATTCTTTATGCAGCTTTACAATGTGTGTCTGTTTGCACATGCAGTAATGTTCCCTGGAAAAAGCCAAAGTAATCTGTTTCTGTTTTTCATGGTATTTATAGAAGATAATCCTCATTGTGAACCATATACCTGCAATATAAGATACTTATTAGTTGGTTTGTGGTTGTTAACAGTTCCTTTTCCTTTCATAGAGTTTGCTTTTTCTTGCCAGGAAAGATTTGGTGAAATAGAAAGTCCTATAAGGCAGCTGTTGTGAGGAAGTCCAAATCTTCAATTGGGATTCAATGGTCAAACCCAATAGGACTTGCAGGTTATGCAGCCCCCAAACAAGTGGACTAGAGTATGAGATATTGACATATATCATAAAAATGCAGAATTTCAGCCATAAGGGGTGGGGAGGAGAGAGTTAATGTTTAGCCAAAATCTGAAAGTTTAAAAAAAAAATCAACATTAATTCAAAGAATAAATCAACAGCAAAACAAAATAAAAAATGTAGGGCTGTTCTGCCTTAATTATTTTCTGAAGCAAGTGAAGGAGAACTGTTCATTTTTTAATAAAGTAATTGCAAACAACAGAAACGGAAAACACCAAAGTTTGTTCTAGTGGTTAATTCAACCATTCTGATGGCTGAAATGAAAATAAATAACTTTTCTCAAAGTGAAATAAAGTTTTGGAACGTGAAGCTGACATTTTTGATGTAAACCGCCACCTAAACTATATGTTAAAATAGAATATTGAGTATATAAAGTACAGTTAGTTGTGTCCATGTGTGTGAGTGCATGTATGTGTGCATATGAACATGTCTATAACATGGGCTTTTAAATAAGTTTTATTTATTTTTACATATAAGTACATATGCATGTTTATAATAAACACCTTTCTTGATAGAACAGTTGTTTCAAGGAAAAAGCAAATGACTATTTTAACCACTTACAAGGTTAAACTGTAAAAGTTTTTAGGGTCCTGATGAAAACAAAATAACTGTATAAGGATTCTTGCCCTTAAGGTTTTTGCTGTAAGTTTACTTCCTAGATGACAAAATGAGCTTTGTCCTTGAATATCTCTGCTAATGCTGTAAGATCATTTTCTTCTCTGACAGGGTGGTAGGCATTGGAACAGGCTCCACAGAGAGCTGGTGGAGTCACTGTCCCTGGAGGGGTTCAGGAATCAGCTGGCCATGGCACTTAGTGTATGGTCTAGTTGACAAGCTTTACAAGGTCTATTTCATTGGTCAAAGGTTGGACTCAATGATTTTGGAGGTATTTTCCAACCTTATATCGATCTGATAACATGGAAGGCATACAAACCAAGTGCATAAATTGGTTATATTTGGGGGCCTCTCTGATATTTTCTTTCACGTTATTCTACTATTAAATGACACATGAGCCAAATGTATCACATTCTTGTCTTCATGTTTTCTGTCTTGTGCACAGCCTGCAGACCAATAATCATGAAGTGAAAGACGGACTGAGTCCTTCCCCTGGCTACTCCATGGGGAATAATTCTCACAGCACTGTCATGGATCAACACAGTTGTGTCCCTGGGCATGTCACAAACTGCAATACGTGAACTACAGAAATAGATAACAGTATAGCATCAATTGTACATGCCAGCAGCTCTGACAGACGCTGTAACTAGTAGGGACAGAGAATTCCTTACACACCCTGTTTCTTCAGTGCTCTGTGTCCTTACCAGGGTGTTGGCTTCTCTCAACTCATTGTTCAAGCTTTATACCAAAGGCACCATAAGTTAATCCTAACAGCAATGAAGTTAGCTTGAATACCCTCTGCCTAAAATTACTTTTGCAAATTATTGTTGTTACAGCAGATTCAAAAAGTAAGACAATAGGTTAATGATGTTTTTGAAATGTTTTCTTTTTCAGCTGACTGTGGAGGGCCAGTTGAACTCTGGGAGCCAAATGGTACATTCAGCTCTGAAAACTTTCCAAACAATTACCCTAATCGAGCTACTTGTAAGTCATTCTCTTCCAAATCTTCGGGAGAAATTTAGCCATATGAAAACAGAGATACAAAATCTGCTTTTCCAAGTCAGACGTCAAACAAAAAAAGATCTAAGCTATATATGGTGGGATCTTTTAACTAAATTCTATATAGCACTTAGCAGAAGTTGGGAAATGTGTCAGTTGATTAAAAGTGATGAAGATGGGCATAACCCCATGCAATGGGTGCAGACAGGTCAATCCCATCATGCCTATTATACATCAGATGTATTTCTGTCAATGCAACAGCACAATAGGTGCAGAAATTCCCCACCTTACCATTACACCTCCATGTATTTGCCAGGTTAATATCAGGTCTTCTGTTCAATAGCCAAAGTCCTTTAGAGGCAAAGACTGTATACATGCATTTTGCAAGGAATCCTCTCTTTATTGAATGTTTCTTAACACAGTAGTTAGAAGGCATTGTTATTCTACTGATGTTCCTTGGTTTAGATTAAGCTACAGCTGGCAGAAGTGGATGCTTCAAGGGGGTTTACTATGTGCTGTTGATGGGTAAAGGAAGAGAACTTTGTCATTGCTTCTAAATGAAATTTTAATTATTTATTACTTCACCTTTAACTGGGGAAATATGTTGGGATGGTAATCATAAGAGTTGTTATTTTGTGTTTCTGTTTGCTGAGAAATGGCTTGCATTTCCAGTATTCATTTCACAAGTTCCCAAATGAGATTCCTACTAGTGAGAAAATACTTTTCATTCTATGAAAATGTTTTTAAATGGTTGTGTTTTTTTTAATTTCTACTTTCTTTACAAGATTTCCCTGGTATTCACACTTAGATTAAATATGAGAAAGTATAAGCTAAACAGAAGCAAAAAGCTATCTAACTTGAAAGACAGGCTTCTGTGACTGATCATAAAAATTATCTTACTGTCAAACAAGATTAAAGTGACAAGACTAATTGTCACATTGTCACAGTCAGAAAAGAGTGAGCTTTACTACTTTAGGGAAACTCACAGTTGAAATGAATAATTAAAAATACATATGTGTATGTTGTAGGAGCCTAAAATTACTTTTGAAAAGTGTTTTAAAAATGAGAGTCTATTGAATTTTGGATCCTGACAACATAAGTTGCTTTTAAAGACTAGATTTAGACTTCTAAGTCTCTTGGGTGATTGTTAATAGTTTAGCAGAGATTCCCACCACCCCACACACCATCCCCCCCCCTCCCTGCCCAAAGCTCTTCAACATGAAAATCACACAGTAAATGTAACTCCTGAAAAAGTGATTTGTGTGTTTGTGTTACTGTTTCTAGGTGTGTGGTACTTAAATGCTGAAAATGGACAAAACATTCAACTTCATTTTCAGGTTTTTGATCTCGACAGTGTTGATGATGTGGTTGAAGTCAGAGATGGCAGAGGACCAGATTCTTTACTTTTGGGCAAGTAGCAGTACTGGGTACAAAACTAAATTTAATCAGACAGCTGGAGCAAACTGATGGATATAATATAATGGAAATGATTTTTTTCTCATTTCATTCTACATTTATTCACATTGTTTGGGTCTCAGAAATCAGGAGACAAATTTGAGAAAGCATACTGTACATGACATCACAGTTCCAAAACATTCTCACACACTCAGCTTTCCATGCAATCTGTATGCAATTAGCTTCTCAATAAATCAGACTATATTTGCATGGACAAGCAGAAGCATAATCTCTTTTAGCTGAACCTTGTTTTTTGATACTGATAGGACAGATTTGGGGTTGGGCTTTGACCACTGCAGTCTGATAGCAGGTAGGTTTGGGGGAGTAACTTCATTCATGCAGTGCAGGGGTTGCTTTTGAACCCAAAACATGTGAACAAAATAGCTTAAATGTGTCCATGTTCTCCTGGTGCCCAGCTGTCTACACAGAACAAGGCCCATTGCCAGATGTCTTCTCTACAAGAAACCAGATGACAGTAATCCTCCGTACGGACAAGTCTGGAACAAGGAGGGGATTTCTTGCAAACTTTACTACTGGCTACAATCTAAGTAAGCAGCTGAGCCTTTGTATTTAAAAGGTTATACCACAGGTGAAATACATTTGAGAAAAAGTGGAGAATTGAAGGGGACTGTCAGCCCTCACTCAATAGAAATACGCAAAAGTTAAAGAGGAAAAGCCTAGGACTCATCTCTACTTTATGTTCTCTAGCATAAAAAGTGGTGGGTTTTTTCCTTTAGTGTAATTGTCTGTATCATCTGCAACTCTGTGGTATTGCATAAAAAAATTGAGCCCGTGTTTTGACCAAAATTTACTCAAATATTAAGAGTAAATACAAAATATTCCATACACAAGCCCCAGCAAAGAACATCACTTTGTGACTCATTTGAGGGTGTCATTAATGTGTATTTAAATGCATTTGTAAAATATTTATGATTGATCATATCCACTGGGAGAGAAAATTTTATATGGTACCTCTGATCACTATTTGCAATACGGTCCTTAAATCTTTAAAAATTTGGTCCCTAGCATATGAATAATCTGTGAAGAGCTAGTCTATTAAATATTTGGACACCAGCATCTCTGGTCCCAGCCAGTCCTCTTCTGAAAGACCCTTGATTTTGTTGAGGGCTGCAATTAGACATGTCACTCATAATTCAGCAGTCAACTCTCAAAAAATATGCAAAATGGAGCCAAATGCAAATTACATGGAACAGTAATATGCTTACCAGGACAAATAATTACACTAGGCCAAATCTTGACAGAATTAATTAGAGGCTCTGTATTATTTCTGTTGAAGTATGGTAGCAGAAAAACAGACAAATAAAAAGCAGTAGGTATTGAGAGATGTGTGAAGTACCGTTCATTTACATAAACAGAAAGTCAAGAGTCTACGGTCTTTAACTATCCAAAAAGGCAAATGTCTCCCAACATGTTTAGATAGCTGCAGATTTTTTATAGATTGAGTAATAAGATATAGTTTTCTCAATATTTAAAAGATATCTTTACCATTGATTTAAAATTAACTCAGTTTCATCCCATTGTGCAAGACTGAGAAGTTGGTTTATATGTACTGATGACCATTTTGCTGCTTCTTGTTCTGCCTTCTCTATCACGTTTGTTCAGTCCGACACCACTCGGCCTTTTTCTTTTTCAGCTGGTTCAGCATTTTTGCTGGCCAACTTTGCACGTGTTTAGTTGTAAAATTAAAATTGAGCTTTGCAAGGCAAAGTTCTAAGAGTGGCCATTGCCAGTTCTTATTATATATATTAAAAAGGTTCCATTTGGAAAAGAATTATGCTTATTCATGATCTTCACAGCCAAAGGATGGAGACTAATATCATTAGCATGCAGGCCTAAGGATAAAAAGGTAGTCAGCAAATAAATTAATTTTAAAAGAAACCAGATCTTTCATTGTATTTTATTTTTCCATGAAATATTGGCGTTCTGAAAAGGAAGCATAATTGGAACAGAATAATTTTTGGCAATTTAATAAAAACCCTCTATTAGTGATAACTAAGTACTCTGGAATATCTGTCATTAGTTATGCACATTGAATGTGGGAAAATCTGGCTCAGGGCTTTTATAAAAATATTCTTTTGCTTCCATTTGGTATAGGCCATGCTGACTGATGAATGAATCATATTGTATTAAAAATTTTGAAGCAAAGAAATTACCTTGCCTTAAATAAGGCTTCTAGATAATTAAATATTTCAGTCATGGAATCCAGGAAGGTAAAATGAAGAAAATAAACATTTTTTCAATGGAATTTAAGTTTATGACTCTGTATTTCCTGTAAATATACTGAATGGAGCCATTAAAAATACACTTTGGCCATAGAAAGTATTATAACTTTATACTTACTCTCTGTCTCATCTGTTTTTATTGTATATCTGATAATGAAGTAGCTTAATCCTACTTCTGTGAATGCTTTTCTCATTCATTTCTGATACTTTTTTCCCTTTCATTTCCTCACAAAACAAGTTTCAGTAGTAAACTCTTGGCTTTTAGTGCCTCTTTGCCTGTATGATTGGCTTGACACACTTTAAGGTCTAAATGTTGGTGGAGGTGCTGAGTATTTGAAACTTGAAATCGTAGTCACTTTTGACAGAATTTGACTTTTCACTCCAAGGATTATTACATGTAATAGAAGAACACTAGTAACTGAGCAGTACTGACTATAGCAGAAACTCCAAGGTATAATACCATAGATTTTATTCTTAACTAGCTTCTATTTATCTGAAAATTTTCTTTATTTTGAAAGAGAGGTGGATGGACATGGAAAGAAAAGGAAATCAAAGGTTCTGCATACTATGCACTCAATTTTTCTTTCAGGTGAACTGTTAAGATCTCCAGTGAACATCAACCTTCCTTATAATAAAGGATTCATTTTACTCTCTTGTTTTCCTTTAGGAGCTTGCACAATTGATGAGCACCAGTGTGGTAATGGGAAATGTATACCATTGAATAACCTTTGTGACAACATACCTGATTGTGAAGATGGCTCCGATGAAGCAAAGTGCAGTAAGGTTTCCTTCATACAAAGAATCATAGAATCATTTAAATTGGAAAAGACCTTTAAGATTAAGTCCAACCATTAATCCAGCACTGCCAATTCCACTATGAAACTATGTCCCTCAGTGCCACACCTACACATTTTTTAAATACCTCCAGGGATGGTGACTCCACCACTTCCCTGAGCAGTCTGTTCCAGTGCTTGACAACCCTTTTGGTGAAGGAATTTTTCCTAGTATAAGCCATACATATATGTCAGGAACTGCCTAGGAAAACACACACCAAACCTCAGCAAGTGTGGAATACTGCAGGTGCATTAAGGCCATGCCATTTTACACAGCAGCATCTCATTGAGTTTGTCAGGACAAGGAAACCAGCCACTTTTCTGACAGTGTATGTAATCTGGTAAAGATGTCTGGAGAAGGTAGGAAGTTCCTCTGTGCTGAAAATTGCAGCTGCTTACAGTGCCCTCAAAATTAAATGAAAACTCAATATATGCATTTCTTCTGTATCCATTTCGTATTCCCAAATTCTACCAGTTTTTGCTGCAATTACTTTGAGTTTCACGGCAGTATAAATTCTGTAGTGCAGAATAGAGAATAAGAGTCTTCTTGATGGAAATCCCAAATAGTTTTGCAGCTGTGAAGCCAAACCATTACACATGGCACCCCCCAACCCACCTGGACTCTACCTTGTAGAGGCACTGCCATAAGGTGAAGGGATGGCACGGCTTTAAAAGCACCTTCCATAGTTCACAGTGAATGTGCTTTTCCCTATGAGACCAATAGCCACTATTCCTCAGCCTCTGGTAAAGTGCTTCTTTCCAAAATGTAGGTGTACAGTATATTAATCTGTTTCACAAAACAGGGAAGTAGCATTCTCTAAAAAATTACTCGAATGCAAAACTAACCTTAAAATCGTGTTGGGTCTAGCACAGAAGTTAAACTCCTGTTTCTGTCAAATGACTGTTCTGACAAACTACTATGGAGCACTAATGGAAGTTTTAAAAGTGATCTTTAAACTCAGCACAACATCATCTTCCTTTGTTTTAAAGAGGTCTACTGGGGATCAGATACATCCTTGGATGTATGCTGATAGTTCTCATTGATTTCAATGTCCTTTACATGTGTGTATATTTGTGTATATGGCATACATAAATACATGTATATATACACATATGTCTGAAGACAAGGATTCACTCTTTGCATTAGTGCAGTTACCTATTTTGTTGAAGAAATATTCTTCCTTTAAAATGCACAGAATAAAATTCATTTCAGTTTTTTTCTTAAACAAAGAGGACTTGATTGGGTTTTTCCAGTCAATGCTAAGAAAGATTTGAACAAGGTAACTGTCATTTACAGTGACATGATGTACATTTTCCAAAAGATTTATTTTGCCACCAGTTGTCTATTCCTTCATAACAAATTAGCTCATATGAAAAGACTGAGAGAATTGTTTCCAAAAACCCATTTAATCCAAACTTTGGCTAAATCAATCTACATCTTAAAACAAAATGAAAATTCAATTAGAAATCCTCACGCTGAGACTTTTCAGTGTCCAAAAGCCTTGCTCATTTTCCTGGAACCTTTTTCAATTTATTATCAGAGGTGGCAATTTGAAGTAGACAAACTGTCTTTTGAAATACCCCAACTTCTGAAACTTTCCAGGGACTGCAGAGAAAAGGCAGAATTATAAATTATATATAAATATTTTAATTAAGCAGTTTTTGAATGCTCAATGACTCTCTTATTCCTTACCAGTAATATATTTGGAGAGCATGGATCTGATGAGGAGAAAGGAAAAGGAATTATAGTTCAAGCAGAAGACAGGTTTCAAATGTAATTTTGAGAAATCTTGCAGTACCTATAATTAAGAAATTTTTCAAGACTGATCAGAAATTTCTCATCACTGAGATTTACCATTAATTAATAATTGTGCATCACTTCTTTCATTCATGTACTCTGAGTGTCAAAGGGGCATTCCTAAAAATCTATTTTTATATTTACTAGACTAGGTACTCTTTGTGAAAGCATTTTGGTGGTAAAAGGTTTTCTGGACAACTAAGATTTAAAAAAAAATATATAAAAAAATTGGTAAGCAGTAAAATTGAATGCATTGCATGCTTTTCCCTACGTAGTGATGGCAATAACTGCTATCTGCCTGAAGTGCAGCTGTAGCTCCTAAGGCATGTATGAGATACTGTTGACCTTCTTATAATAAATATTTCTTAATATTATATATTAATATTCTTATTTTTTATATAAGCATGTATATATACATATTTGAGATTTTGTTGGCCTTATGGACCAACTGCCTTGGCACTATGCCCATAGTGCAAGATTTTTTCACCAAAAGCTTCTGTTCTGAATATTTTGTTTTGGGACAAGTTTTGATAGAAAGCCTGGCTTTCAGTGAGCTTTTATCATTTGTGTGAGTGTTTTAACTAAACGAGTGAGATGCAATGGAAACAGTGAAAACTCTGAGCAATTGGAACTGGAAGTCCATTCTTTTTATTTCTGTCAGCTCTCATTTTAAACTTATTTAAGATCAGTGTTACTGAGCAACATGTATTCACACACTAGTCGGAAATAATATAATGGTGATTAAGAAAAAAATGTCCGTTAGAGTTGATGGAAAACATATTATTTATTGTCTATTTCTGAGACATTTGCAAAAAACAGGGCATGAAACTCTCCTGTGGCAGAAATATAGAAGGAGATAACAATAACATTTCCTTCCTGTGGGAACACAACATCCTGGAGATGCTGGGTTTATTCTGCTGTAATGCATTTTAACTTCTTTTGTGTTCTTTGTAGGCAGTAATAAATCTGTTTATATTACATTTCTGTCTGCTTGGAATGGGGGGAAATGTGGTTTACCACCTATCTAAAATGTTTCTGTCCATCTTTTTCTACAGTGAGATTACTTAATGGTTCTCTGATCACTGAAGGGCTGGTACAGGCGAGGATTGGGAAGATGTGGCACCTGGCATGTGCAGATGATTGGGATGAAGAGATTTCAGACAGTGTGTGCCAGCTGTTGGGGTTAGGGTGAGTGAGAAATATTCATTGTTACTTGCTAGCAGATTTGTTGAGTGTATATTAGCATCTTCCCCCTCATTTTACTGTGTCTTTACTAACCCAAAAAAATGGCAAATGTATCTCTCTCTGCCAAGTGTAGGTGCCTGGTGTGCCAAAGTACTTGTAAGTGTCACAAACTCTGTTTGATGGCATTCACTACAGGACTGGTGAATCTGAATATGGCAGATTGGGCATGAAGACACACATTGGAGAACATTAGGAAAATGATGTGGAGGCATTAGTCTTTTATCACTTTATGTCATCATTTTTGTCTTCGTTTTTTTAAGGATGGCTCAAGAGTAAAGCTGGGGCAAACAGCAGCCTTGGCTGCTCTTTTATCCTACTGCTGTTCATTTCAAGTAAATTTAAGATATTCTGCTCTTGGGCTCCCAATACATTTCATACCTATCGTTAGATCTGGGAGAGGAAACTGCATTTCTCTTGAGCTGTATTTAGGGTAGGGAGGAAGGAGGGAAGTATATGATGGAAAAATAGATTTGGCTTCAGTCACTGTTCAGAAGAATTTTCAGGGGAAAGGTGGGGAGATTTGAGTGCAGGGGTGTTGCATTTTTCAATCTGTGGTAAATTTCATGGCTTAGACCCTGGCCCTACTTGCATGGCATAAATCTTCACTGCCATGCACTGCATAATAACTAGCTTTCATGCAGTGTTGAAGTTTTTAGGGAATGTCACTCATCCAAGTAATAATCAAATTAAATTCTAAGCTTGCAATTCATTATTTTGGTCTCTGACCAAAGAAAGATGTCTTCAAATGCCCTTCTGATAAATTAATTGTAGCAATCACAGAGGTAAGAGGACTTAGAAAAATATCCAAATGTTATTTCAAAGCTACTTTCAGTCACTGGCTGAATGTGTGCTGGGGTGTTGTTTTTTTTTGCCTTTTTTCCCTTTGGGTAGGTACTGCATTTACATAAATATCAGAAAGCTACATGAACAAATCCTGACTGTAATTTATGTATGTAGTTATCTCTTTTAAGCATGCATATAAGAACACAAACTATGTTTGAATGTTCTTCTAGTCAAATGCCTTCTTCTTTATGATGGCCAATAGCCTTCTTCCTGTGATTCTTTCTCCCCCTCTCCTGCCTCCTTTCCCTCTGCAGTTTCT
The DNA here is from genome assembly GCA_035221455.1 of Xenops minutus. NCBI lineage: Eukaryota > Metazoa > Chordata > Aves > Passeriformes > Furnariidae > Xenops > Xenops minutus. The sequence continues at coordinate 12,260,576 of JAWWEE010000001.1, read as the reverse complement.
GGACAGGTGTAATTTGGTGGTCTATTGCTTTGAATTGCATTTTTATATTTGATAGGCTTCAACAAACTTTGTCTTCCACAGTGCTTTTTAGGACCTTTTAAAAATTACTTATGTTTTTGTGCCCATAACATTCTGTGGAAATATGTTTTAGATTCTCTATAAACTAGTGCAATGCACTTGCTAAAAAAATTCCTTATGAGTTTCCTAGTTATTTCTTTTAAAATCAATTTCTCAGTTTATTAAATATTCCCATTGTCAAGAAAAAGTATTTTTAAATATAAATTGTATCACAGTTTTTGTGACCTGGGTTCTACTGCTGTTACTGATGCTACAGAATAGGATAAAATTCTCATGTGTGTGTGTATATATATGTGTGTGTGTGTGTGCATATAGAAATATATATAAATATGTATGTATGTAACTTCTGTGAGCATCACACTATTTCTGCCTTTCTTGAATCCCCTTGTAGCAGAATATTTTTTAACAAGCATCACTATATTTGTTGCTAAATGGATGTTTGTAATAACAGGTCCTGGGTGGGCTATAGCTCATGGTCCTGTACTGAATTACAACCTAGAATCATGTTTTATTAGAGAAAGCATCTACGGTTCATCTAGGACAATTTACCTTTACTGTTAATCGATTATACATTTAGTAATCTCATTTGCTGTTTAATTTATTAAAAGGACTGAAATTATAGGAGTCCTATAGCATGTCCTGATTATTTATGTAGCTGGGCTAGAAAGTGCCATGTTCCACACAGATTCTAATAAACTGCACATGTGAATCCTTTTGCCCCTATTTTTCAAATATGTGACTGTTGAATTTGTGGTATGTGCCAAACAGGAAGCAAATCTGGAGGCAAGTCTATGTGTCCATCTATGAAATACAGCTTAGGCAAATCATTTACAAACATTCTCAATGAGTCTAGGCTACAAGGTGAACAAATTGATGTTCTTGAGAAACTTGAAAACAATCCTTTGCTCACCTTGTACTTGTAGCTGTGTGCACCTGACAGCACATTTAAATTCTGAGGATTATCAGCATCTTGTTTCCTGGAACCAAGGAAATCATACATTGAACTTTTCACCATTCCACTGGTCTGGTGTGAAATATGTTTGTTTCTCTGGGACCAGAGCCAGCTGGGTCTTCACTGAATTGTAACATTTTTGCAGAGTTCATGAGAAGAAATTTAGTTCATTGGAATACAACATCTTGTTTGAGATTTCAGGTCGATTAGGTTTTCATGCTCTCCACTTCCAAATGCCATCCACCAAAGTGAGTCATGGGCTGGGTGTAAGAAAGAATCTGGTTCTCAGTGTATTCAGACTGTGTTTTCAGCATTGAACCAGAACTAGGACAGTCCTTATAATTTGGTGACAAGCTTAATTTCATGTCAGTTTTCAACAAGTAATAATGTGTACCTTGACCTGAAAACCACAGGAGGAATGTCAATGATTTTTTTTTGGGATTTATAGGCCCACAGCTTCATTTAGGATCTGGAAGCTTGGCTTAAACCCATTGCTTAAGAACCTTCATTTCAAATCCAGAAAGTATTGAGAGGTTAGTTTCATTTATAGGTTTCAAATCTTTATACTAAATATTGTGTGCATGAAAGCAGTTACAAAATAGCAGCAGCTCTTCATATGAATCCACATATGAACAAAGCTTCTTTTAGGCATACCTGGGCTGGCACTTTACTACTCTCCCAGACTGTCTAAAAGGTCAAGTCAGTGTTCTGGGGTAATTTCTGAAGTACATATTCATGTACCAGTGTTTATGTTGGGAAAATTCTGTGCCCTGGGCTGGAGTGTACACACACTCTTCATATATGTATAATGAGTCAGAATCAAGTGGACTTTGTCACTTCCAGGCTGAGAAATGCAGCAGTAGTGGCTTTTGCAGCAGGTGGGTCATAGAGCTCTCCTAGTGGCACAGCAGGACTGTTGATCACCTCCCTTCTCCAATGCCTAATCTTATATATACCTACTTATATATATATATTATATACCTAGGAGACTATACCTAGTCTTCTATACCTAGACAGCTGATCTGCAGGCAGATTCTAGACTTCATTCTTCTCAGCACTTGAGGAGAGGTGATACTTCTTTCATGCACACTTTACTCCTTGTGTATTAAACCTGCACAGGTGGTTCTCCTCTTGCTCCTGACATATTTATGGCTAGAGGGTCAGATGGGGCTAGGCTGTCATCACCCCAAAAATTATGTAATCTAACCACTGCTATCTTTTTTTCTGCATATTTCCTCAAGGGAAAGCAAATATGTTTCATGGGTATATGTTCCAAGCTGGTCATATGCAGTATGACCAGGTATATGATGCAGAATGGGCTATAAAGTAAGTCTGGATATGGTTTAGAAACATCAAAACAATTTATCTCGCCAATAGTACATGGAATTCTTAGTGGATGAAAAGCTGTTGCTGCAAAAAAACAAGTCAGCTGAGTAAAAGACTAATTCATGACCTTTAAACTGACTAGGTGACCTTTCAAGGTCCCTTCCAACCCAAACTGTTCTGATTCTATGATTCTATGAATGCAGCCCACTTCAGAGGAACTAGCCTGTTCAATAGGAAACACAACACCCTTGACTTATTCCACAGTTATTTTGATGTCAACAGATCTATGAGGAGAAACTTAACTTTTAACGAAGGTAGAATTTACTCCATTACATTCCTCATGATATAAAGTTTAATTTATTTTCTAGAAAGTATTGTATCAGTGTAATTACATCCCCCCAAAAAGCAAGACACTCCAAGGTTCAGCTATTACTGCCCTGTTTTACATACTAAGCTTTAGCTCCATATATTTAAGAATTGGTATTGCAAACCCTTAGTTGTGGCACAGAAAGGCAAAAATTGATAGTGCTGTTAAAACAATTATTTTCTGTCTCTTTCAATATTATTGCAGTGTGAGGAATCTTGGAATAAGATGTAAGAGTGGAAGAAGTGAGTCACAATTTAATCCATATGAGTTTCAAGCCTCAAAAATCTCCAGCTAAATAGCCATTATTTGTGGGGGAAAAAATGCTGTTTATTCCACCAGCATAATCAATCCACTGGTGGGACAGGGGAAATATCTAAAAATATACATGTTTTTTCCTTCCAGGGATGCAAATATGTCTTCAACTGTATTATTCACTGGAGATGGCCCATTTGTCACCATCACCAAAGAAGCAAACCACAGCCTAATATTTACTAAAAGGTAAGTAGAGTGAGGTTTCTTCCTCAGACAAATGATAACTTAAAAATATAGTGGTGATCATTTATACAATAATTTCTAGCTCAAATCTATCTGAGAGTTAACATGATTTTGTATAAGGTCTGGACTGTAACCATATCTAGGTTTTATTCTCTGTCTACTGATGAATTCTGTGTAACATTGGGCAACTCTTCCCCTTCCATTCTTGTCCATCTATTGTAAATTAAAAAGGAGAGAGATGCTTGCTACATTTTTAGCTTGCATTCAGTAAAATCTTAAGTGAAGTCTTTATCCACTTACTGTGGAAATACTGTCAAGGTATCTCTTGAAATAGGGTGAGTCACTCTCTATAATTCATTGACTTTATTGATACTGATGTTGGACTCAGTGTGGATTGCTAAAGTAAACAATCCACAGACAGGTATTTGTATTTAGATAAAATTCCCCACTCAGAATTATGACTTCTGGATTTGTCTCCACATTTAGAAGTGAATTATTAGATGAATTGGTCCTCTGAATGCTTTTGATTCTGTTCTAATCTCTGTCAGTCCAAATAACAGCTGAAGTGATTCTGAAGGGTCATACAAACTGGTAGCTTCTTGTAGATTAAATGAAAATGTGATGTTAGCACAGGATTATATTCTCAGGGAATTCTTGGATTTACAGTACTTCTCCTAAGGAGAAAGGTTTGTCATTATCAGTTAAAAAAAACGTATAATGACTTCAATTACTTTCTTTCTGCTTATAAGAAGTCTTACTATACACATTTTTCTGGAATCTTACCAAAGCACTGAGGCAGAAAATTACTGTCTAATTGCTGAAATGCTGAAATCCTGTTGAGGACAGCAAGAGTCCATATTCTTTCAGTTTTTCTTTTAAAATATACCACATGGTAATAAAGCAGGAGAGAATTCTTATTTTTCTAGGCTCAATTTATCTCCAGGGGAAAAAAAATTAAAAGATACAATGATAGAAAGATTTCTTCTGTTAATATCTATTAAACACCGAAAAGGGATTCATTCAGGAGGAAATGGAATACATTCATTTATCTGAGTTGTATTTCTGTTGCAGAAATAGGTGTCTTCTACCATGTTTCATATGAACAGCTGATAAGAATCATTTTAGGAGACACTATTACAGATTCACACACTTTTTTTTTTAACATGTAATAATGATAGAAAGATCACACAGATTTGATAATTTAAACAACCAAAGTCATTAACTCATAATCTAATTAAAAAATGTATTTCTCACATTGCCTTTGGTCTTTACTCAAGTACATTCACCATTGAAACAAAGGAGGGCATATATAATAGGATTTGAAAGCTGTGGTGACAGAGACAGCAAAAGTGTTCTCTGATGCCCTTAGGTAATGTGATTTTTGGCAGGATAGCTTTGCAACAGCACAGAATCCTGCTTTGTGAGCAGATTCCACAGGGATAATTGATTTTGCCAGTTCTAAGTGAGGATCATTCTCACAGATATCCTAACTACCCCAGATTTCTGCCTGACATGCTGTTTCACAGCTGACACTCAGAGGCACATGGGTTGAGTATTCAGCACATCCAATGCCTCTGCTGCCTTTTGGCCTCTCCTGTGCTGACCAAGAGGCAGCTGAGGACTGGTGAGCTGAAGGGCAGGCAAGGAAGTGCTTTTCCTGCTGGGAGACAGCTTCAGGAAGAAAAAGTCGAGGTCCATGAAATAATTTCTACTAAAGCAACCAGTAGGTACTGGTGATAGGACAAAGACCCTTGGTACATCTGGCTCCCTGGTTTAATGTAAAATTGTAAGGACAAATCTGACATACTGGGCATTAGTTTGACTAATTTATGCATCTATCTATAGGAAAGCATAGGATTAGAGAGATAAAGGAGCTAGAATGTGGTCAGCACCACTGACCACCCATTTAAAGTCCATGGAGGGAGCTTGGTCAAGTATCTAGTTGCTATGAAGTTTAAGCAGAAGATGGTATTGGCTTCCTGTGGGTTTATGCATTTCTGATTGTCCTCCTTGATGTTTGTCTCACTAGAAAGGGACACCCCTATGAAGTGAATACAGGTTTGAATACAAATTGCAGAATTTGCTTTCCACTTTTTCAATTACAGCTTTAAAAGATGGCGATGGGAGACTGTTCAGGGTTGGAGGGAGGTCTCCTTCTTACCCCTCTGTAGTGAAGGTTTAACTGAGCAGGTGGTTACAGTTCCCACTTTCCTTCTTGTGCCACTATGCCATTGGGAAAATCTTGGGTCACGTCAGGCCCTATTTCCCCCACAAGAGATATCAGATTTTAGGGCAAACATAGCAATGGATACATCATACCATATCATGTTCAAAGTATCCCTCCCTTTTCCTAGTTAAAAATGATGTGGAAATGCACACTGTAAACAAACCATCGGCAGACATTTTTCTTTCTGTGATGTATTCCTGTGTGTAGCAAATATAAATTGCTAGCACACACACTGTCCCAAGTGTTTCAGATTCATTACAAGCTATAAATATAGTCTTAAAACTTCTGGGTATCAGAAATGCTTGAGTAGCTTTGATCTGTGGTCTTGTCCTCTTCAGACTCTGGCTTTGTATCTCTGCTAAATAATTTCAAACCTTGCATATGCAGCTATGTATTTTACAGTGCATTATTAGTAAAACGATACAGTGGTATCAAACTATCCTTTAAAATTCTTTGGTCACACTGATCTCTAGTGGTAAGGTATTGAAAACATCTCAAAAGGTAGGAAAAAAATACCATAGGCAGTTACAATTTTATTGGCAGTCTGTCACAGACAGATGACTCATTCTCCTAAACCAGAAGGAAGTCTACATTTATTTGCATAATATAAACCAATTAGGTGTTCATTGGAGGGGAATATGTAAATTTTAATCTTATATATCACATAATTTTGTGTATGTACAATTAAAAAATAAACATGTAGGATAAATTGCTTTATTCAACAGCTGGATACTGATACTGATAAAGTGATGTAGTTATATATATATTATTATATACGTTTATACATGTGTGTATGTGTGTATATACATTGCCAGTCATTTAGAATTATCTGGTGTCAGATGTGATTTAATTGCACTTTCCTTCTAGAGAACACTGTTTGAACAACCTGGTGGTTCATCTGCAATGTAACATTCAACGTAAGTACACAGACTCCAGGAATATTTCACAGAGAGATCAAACTGTTCAGACCATAAAGCCTAATGTTTATAGCTTGGATGGAAAGGTTAGGGATGGGACTATAAAAGCTATTCTCATAATGATATAAACACAGGAGAATTTACAGTCTTCATGTGTTTTCAGTGTTAAGTATACACTAGAGATGGATCTATACTGAAAGCATATATAGAAAAATCCAGAAGGTCTGAGAACCCATCTAAATCCAAGTTATAAAGTTGCATCTTGATTTCAGCTATAAAAACCAAACTTTTTTTCACAGTACTTTTGAATAGCAGGTCAGATTCTATAAAGCCTATTTTCTCCAAGAATATTGACCAGCCTAATAAAATGTACTATATCTCCTTCTTTATTTTAGCTTGTGGAATACACCTGGTAACTCAGAACAACTCAGCAAAGATTGTAAATGGAAATGATGCCAGAAGAGGGGCTTGGCCTTGGATAGTTTCCCTCCATTTTAATTTCCTACCTGTTTGTGGAGCTTCCCTTGTCAGTGACGAGTGGCTGGTGACAGCAGCACATTGTGTATACGGGTAAAGTTCATTGCACTCACAACTAACACACCCTGACACCCATGCCCAACATCAACCACCCAAACGGTGGGTAGGCACCACTAAAGCTGGGTTGAAGTGTGGCCTGGGGGATTGACCAGCCCTGTACAGAGCAAACCACACATTTAAAGGATCCTACTGAACTCCTTGGCAAGCAGCACTTTTTAGTGGGTTTCCAGATGTCTACTTTAGAATAAATCAGAAAATCTACTGTGGAAAAAAATATTGTTAGAATTCACAAGTGCCTCTCTCTACTGATTCCAGAACATCTTTCCAACTAGCTGACATGGACATATGACATCCATGTTCCATCTTTTTTATTTTGAAGATAGTGGAACACTTGTTTTATGTGCAAGTTCACTGAGGAGGTATCAGATCATCAATCAATTGTGACACTGATATGAAAAAGTAGCAGCTAACTCACTGTTTAATTGCTGTCTTTTTAATCACTTGTGGGGTCAGCTAAAAGATCCTTTACTTTCTAGTAAAGCTTCAGTCCTTACCTTAATGCAGAGCATTATGGAAACTAAGCAGCATTTTCTGAACAATAAAGACTTGCACTTTAAATATATGGAATCAATACTGAGCATTAGTAATTAATCCGTAATTAACGTGAGCCTCCACAAACCAGCTGAAGCCCTGCCAGTGGTATAAAGGATGACATCATACCCCACAAAGGTAAACCCAGTGTTGCCTGTTTCTACTGTATATCATCATAGACAGATCAAGATTTACTGTGCATCACTGGAATGAATCTTGATTTATGTGCATTGATTAGGCAATACTGGATATCCTCTAGATGGTGTTATTTCTACCATTCAAATAAGTGATGCGTATTTAAACATTTTCTAGGGTTTGCTGTCATAACATCTACAATAAAAACAAGTGTTGTAGAAGACACTTAGGAACTGGAATGTAAAAAAAAAATAAAAAAAAGATTAATATTGAAAATTGCAGTAGACCTTTCATTATAAATAGTTAAATAGTAAGGCTGTGGAGACTGTGCCAAAATATTAATGCTGCCTCATTGCATGGTAGGAGCTACATTCCACACAAAGATACTGAAATGAGAAGGATCAAGCCCTCTTAGTTTCCACACAATAAACCCACAATTGCCTTAAAACTTCCTTTTCACTTGAATCTCCTTTCTATTTTCACTTAAATTTATCAGCTTGACTTTGCTAGAACTTGCCTAAATTGCAGCTTGCTCTTCCGCACCCTAATTCTGAACAATTAACTTAAACAGTTGTAGTTTAGAACAAAACAATCCATTGACGTCAAAGCAAAGGATCAGCAGAAACCAATTCAGTACGACAATCAGGTTGAAAACATGTTTTTGAAAGTATAAACTGGTTGACTAGAAAATAGCAAATAATTAAGTTCTCGGACAAAAACAGCCTCAAATCAGCATGTGTAGCTCAGGGGAAAAAAAAAAAGTATTATTTTGTCTTGGCATCTCTTTTTCAATTTAGATTAAGAAATTAAGAGACCAATTTTCTGAGTCTATGAGCTGCAGCATTTCCAGTGACATCTTAGACCTAATATTCTTTAGATATTCCATTCCAATTTTCTAACTGGGACTCATATTAATTGTTTGGTGGGCAGTCAGCAGTATTCTTCCTAGTGTTAAGAAACCATAGTAATTTAGTTAATGTATTTTCCTCCTCTGCACCACTGCCTGATTAATTCATTATAAATAATGCATTATAACCTTACCACAAAAAAAATCAACAACATATATCTGCAGCATGGATGTTCAAGATACTATTATTATCAGAAAATTGTATGCAAAATCTATTTATTTTGACAAAATGTGCAAATGCTATGAATTATCATGACGTTACAGATCAGCATTTTATCTAACACATATTTTTCAAAATTTTCATTAATCACCCATAATTTTGAATACTCTTTGCACCTTCTAGGATGCAATTAAAACCATCTCGATGGCAAGCAGTCCTTGGCCTCTATGCTCAATCAGATCTGACTCAGCCTTCAACAGTAGTTCGAAACATCGATCGAATAATCATGAATCCTCGTTACATGAAGGAAACAAAAGACAGTGATATTGCTCTAATGCACCTACAACACAAAGTGCAATATACAGGTGAGTTGTTATTTCCCCATAAACCAGATTTACTCTGTTATGTGGTGGGGTGACTGTACATTTTTTACAACCTAATCATCCTGGAAACAGCCCAATACTCCTTGGATATCTTGCCCAAAAAGTGGGTTTGAATTAATTCACATTTTCCTATGTGATTTCATAAAAACCTGAATAAACCTGAATACAGGAAAGAGGTTGACATTGTGTGTTTCTCATTCACAGATTACATACAACCTATCTGCTTACCAGAAAAAAATCAACAGTTTTTACCAGGAATTAACTGCTCCATTGCTGGCTGGGGTAAAATTGAGAACGGAGGTGAGTCATTTGCTTGGAAAATGATGACAGGCATGAAGCTGAGGGAAAGCTTGTTTCTGATTCCACAGGAGTTGCTAAAGTCAAATGGTTCAGAGAGATACTCCTCCATAGGAAAATTTGGGAACCATCCCACTCCACCATTCCTTCTCTAAAGCAAAGTGATAGAGTGATATCATATTTATTAGAAAAAACATACTAAGATCATTAAATTATGAAGGAATCTTATTATATCCCCTTAGAAGTTATGAGGACTATTTTCTCAACATGAAATACGTACATCTTGTTTCCAGACAGTGGGTGGGGGATGGGGAAGATTAGTCTTTCTGACAATGTGAAAATTATTTTCCCTAGAAGTCAAGCAAAGTGACTTCAGTGTGAAATGTATGTTCTGTTTGTATGTCAAATGTTCCAGATTTGGAGTCTCTGTGAAATAATAAACATGCCATTTCACTTCTACAGTTGCTTGAATACAGTTGCCTTCTACATTTCAGAATAAAATTGCATTTAAAACTTTGGGTATGAATTAGTAAAATAAATAGTTTATAAAAACTTGAAATAATCAAAATTGTGCAATGGATAATGAAGAAACACTGGACAATCCAAGCTCTCAAGCCCTTGGTTATCCCTTAGATCTCCCCACAGTGAGTTTCGTCATTGATTTTAGTACTCTCAATTTAATTATAACCAAATTCAGTCCCATTACACAAATGAAAGACAGGGTTCAGTTAACAAGCACCATTTAATCAGTCACTGGGTTACAGGGACATAAGCCTGAATAGCACAGCAGTGAAGTAGGGATTCCTGCTGCTCAGGAGCATGCCCAGCATGCTGGAAAAGGAACTAAACTATCAGTGTTCTGGACAGGATGTATATATTTATTGCTGCAGGTAAACATAATTTTTATTTTCATTAGGTCCCACTTCGGATATATTGCAAGAGGCAGAGGTCCCTCTCATTTCGAATGAGAAATGCCAACAACAGATGCCAGAATACAGTATTACTGAGAACATGCTCTGTGCAGGATATGACATGGGAGGAATAGATTCCTGTCAGGTAAATACAAACAACTCACTTCTACTGCTAGCATATACCACATCTAGTTATCAAATAAAATGCTCCCTTGATCCTCGAGTCAATAAAACCAGGACAGTCGCTGTCCAAGAACATAATTTCTACTCACAGGATTTTGCCCATTTAATACTTTGTCAGGATACAAGCTGAAAAAAATAAAAATCCTTTTTGTGTCATCTTGGCATAAACAATCATAGATGAAGGTAAGTAAGATGACTAGAAATATTCTGCACAAAGCTTTGAATAATTACTGCCGAGTAGTTCTATGAAGGAGAGAGAGACATGCTTAGGGAAAAGCAGAAAAATAAATGCCAAATAGATTGAAGTCTCAGAAATGCTCCATGAAGGGAAAGAGAGAAAACAATGCTGCTTTTCTCCAGAATCTGTAGACTTTGGAGACCCTTTGTCAGTGGATGCCACAGCATTTCAGAGGCTGCCTTTCTGCATCATTGCTTCTTGGGGAGTTTAGTTTTCGTCCATTCCAGTTCTGCTCATAACACACTGCTTCTCTTTAAGGATGTACCCAGAAATGGCTGTCACATAATTTGTCTTCCAGCAGTATGGAGTCTATAGCATGGAGACTGGCTGGTTCTCCTCAAGCCTGATGAGGAGCTCACTACAAAACTGCTCTTATGTTGTTCTCCCAACTAAGCTTTCACCAGGCACAGTGGCTTTGGCCAGTTTAGTCCAGAAGGAGGAGTCTGTGCAAGCATAATGCTTCTCTTTCCTTTTTCTATTTTGCCTTCTGAACCCCATACTGAGGTGTGTGTGTGGGGAATTAAATATAAACATAAATATATATATATATATAAATCAATGCAGCACCACAGGCTGATACAGAGTACAAGTGACCAGCGTTGTGATCATGACCCTTCAGCCATAAGCAAAGATGAAAAGTGAATCCTGTGAGCACTTCCCCCTTTAGGCTGCTGTCACAGCCTTTGAACATTCTGGGATGCCCCAGTTATGGGCAGAAGTATTTTAATGGCCAAGTCCTTGCAGAACTCTCCAGTAAAGATCTATTCATGGGGCCATGAGAAAACACAATTAGTATTGGTTCAACTAACTCGGCAGACAATGAAAAATAGTCATTGTTTTCTTTCTCATCAAAACAAGACACTCATGTCTGACTCATCCCCCACTCAGGCTGGTGGATGAATTTAATTTGGTGTCTGTTACAATGCTACATCTGCTAAACTATTGAGAAGGAGATGTGAGAAAAAGACACCTCTTTTGGCAATCTTGTAATATTTTTCTCTAAATTTGAAACTGAAGAAACTCTGCGGTGACCGAAAATAGAACTGCACTTTGGCTGAGCAGATTCAAGAAAACAAAAAAATCCTACACATTTCCCCAGACTTTGTGAAAGGCTGAACATAAATGTAATAAGCAAAAAGAAAATCAGTTGAAACCCAGTCCTGTATTGAAAGACTGGCAAGAGGTGACGTTCACATAATTATTTGGTTTTTAAAAAAAAAAAAAAGAAAAAAAAGGAAATTTATCATTTCAAGAACCTTTTTCACATGGGAACATTCATACTGATCTCACTTCTTGGTGCCCAAGTCATATAGGGATCCACCATCTATGACTTAAGCACCAAAATGAACAAAACATCATAAGCAGCCTCTGCTCCAGAGTTGACACAGTTCACTTTTAACTTCTGAATTTCTCATTGCAGGGGGATTCAGGTGGCCCTCTGACATTTGAAGATAGGGACAAGTGTTTTTTAGTTGGTGTAACATCATTTGGCTACAAGTGTGCCCTTCCCAAACGACCAGGAGTGTATGTTCGAATGACCATGTTTGCGGACTGGATCAAAAATATAATCTATTAGCTTGATATTTTTTAATTATAGAGACTGAATTTAAGTCTTGAAAGTAAGCCATTGTAAAAGGCTTAAATTATGTAAACGAGACTGGCATTTCAATCTCAGAGAAAAACTGAAAAAATATTTAAATTTTGGGGAGGAAAATAGTAATAACTGAAAACTATTTCCAATTGAGATATTTCAAAATAGATGTTGTGGTTTTGTTAATAAATAATTTGATAATTTTTTTTTTTATATGAGACTGTGGGGAAACAGTTTATTGAACACCAGTGCATTAAACGTACAGTGGAGCACTTTACAAAGCATGGAGAGTAAAAAAAAAAAGAAAAAAAGTTTGCAAACTGCAAATCCTGTACTGAAAAAGGATCAAAATTATTAATATCATGTGGGGGAAAAAAAATAAAACCAGTTTTTATACTGTTTTTCGATGTGTTAGTTAATTTTAACGCATCTCAGCGATCTGTCTGCATATCAAAAGGAAGGTGTAGTTATCTGTTTAAACTGGGCTCATGAGAGTTGCTCTGCCTTGTCTGTTACAAAAAGCTCTGGAATGAGGTTTATGGATTGTGCATAAAGGCTGATCATCTATTATGCTGCTTCCTAATGAATAAACTGAATGTAAGCCAAAAGTTCTCTCTTGTGTAATTCGTTTGGAATTAACAGAGTTAAATAAAGATTGAATATAGCTTTTTAGTTTTCTTTCTAGGCAAGTGCTTTGGCAATTATTCAAGCAATTATAGATATGTGGTTGTGCACACCCAAGCACAGACTCACAATACTGCAACTTCCTCTCATGAAAATTTATGCTTTTTAAAAACACCTTACAACAATGAGTACCAGCTGTTCCCAGTGAATAAAAAGTAATAGAGTTCCTGTATTATATGTTTTTTCTGTACTGGTGACTTTTAATACAGATTTTTTGCTTGGTATAAAAACTATCAGGGGATCCCATTACACCATTCTAAAGGGGAAAGAATATGAAGACCAAAAGAAGGGGGGAGGGGGGACCTTCTTGAGCTCTTTTATAAACAGGTTTCTTTTAAAATATAATTACCTACTTGTTGAAATGCCCTAAATTCTATGGTTTCTTAACATTAGTGTAATATGATGCACTTCTTTGTTTCTGTTTTCAACCCAGTGTGGGAATTTAATGTATTTTTAATTCCACAGTACCAAAAGTACAAAATGCATTCTCATTTACTGTGTATGTGTATCTACACATAGATGGATGATTTTTGTAAGAAACTCATGGATTTGGTGCTTACAATAATAAATGCAGATATGAAGTGCTCAGAATACAGGTTGATGATCACTGACAAAAAGCATCAAGTTCCAAACGGCTTTCAGGTTTTCATAACTATTAGAGAACTATGTCCAGACCAAAATATGTAGCTTCATCAAGACATCTGTAACCACAGGGAACATACATAAATATAAGTAAACCAGAGAGGAGGTATAGAGGTGCTCTAGACGCATTCTCTCATGTAAAACACACAGTTTTTAATATTAAAAGGTTGAAGTTCCAAATTCTATCTTTCACAGTAGACCACTTCTGTTGTTACTCTCCTTCACTTGAAAACAGACACTGAAAATAAAGTGCATTCTGGTATCAGCATAAATTGACTTTGATGAAGCAATTACATAAAAATACTTATTTAAAATGTGAGGTGATTTCTGCATTATTTACCATACACCACCTACTGTAGATTTTGTTCCAGTCTGCTAACAAAATACAAAAGCCAGCTCAAAGCAGATCCAGCCACTAGAAAAATGTGCTTCCCAGAAATACAGTAATATACTTTTATTTGTGTGCATTTTTTTGCTTCACAAAATGCAAAGCATAGATGTATTTTGAGGTATACATTAATAACCCATCCCATCAGACCGTAAAATTACCTATTATAAATTCTCTCATAGAAACACAGATGTAATGTAAGCTATTATTATTGTTTTTTTTTTTTAAATAGCCACTTTATGGAGACATAAGTGAGTTGAAATAAAATCTTAGTCAATCACATTCTAGCCTTTGGTCAGCATCCAGGACTTCAGCTGCCTGTGGAGAAACCAGTCAGTACTACATTAAAACACTTGGGGACTGTGGATTATTTGCAATTGAATCACAGTTTCAAGATGCTTTGAAGCAGAGGATAGATAGGGTGATGAGATATGGAAATATTTTGTCCCAATAACAAATATTTCTTATTTATATGTAAAATCTGAGTACATTATAATAAAAACACTACATGCCACTTTCTCTTCAGCCTTCGCACAGAATTTGAGTGGTCCATGCTGATTGCCCAGAAATTACTTTCACTCTGTAGGAAACACATCTGAAGGTATTTGCATTGTCCTAATTGCTGCATCAAAATCACTTCTGCTGCATCAACCATAGTATCAATTGCTACACCCTAACCTGTCCTTTGTACACCTGAAACATGAACAAATAGTTAATCCTTAAATTAAGGGAATTAATCATTCAATACCATAAAAAAGGGTAAGTTCTTTTTACCACAATTGTTCCCAAGAAAGAGGTCTCTCTTGCCCTCAGCTGAGCTGAGAAATACTTATGTCAGGAGAAAAACAAATCTGGTTGTTCTGATCATGCAGGATCAAAGTATTTTCTCACTATAAAGGAAACTGAAGTAGGGGATTGAACAAAGAAAGAAGTTGTGACTGGAAAAACTACAGAATATTTTAAGTAGGAATAGTAATACTTAATGTGAAATACACAAGGCTTCTTTGAAGAGGAAGTAAAAACACAGCATAACAGCAACTTTAAGATGCTTCCAAAAGTGCTTCAACTAATTGCACATTTAGTATTAGTGGCATTGAACTCTCAAATACTTTTCTTAACTCAGAAAACGATGCATGTTTGTCTCTGAACCCATGTGTTTAACATCAGCCAGCACCCCTGTAGGCAACCCATCAGTCTCTCCCCAGCAACCACCCAGTGGTCTTTTGGAATGTGTGTTAAAGCCAACGAGGTTGAACTCGCGCTCTTGAACTCTTGCTGCAACCGCAGTAAAACCCCTTAACTTTCTGCTACAGCACCAGGCAGCCACCAACAAATCAGCCAGAGTGCTCTTGCCAGCACCCCAGAGCTGCTCCTAATGACTGGTAAAACCATTCTGAAGGCACAGAAAGCTCTTAAGGAACCAGAGAGAATGGACATTAGTGATCTTAATCATAACTCTAAAAGCAGACTTTAAATGCATCACAGTTACCTCTAAATCTGTCCATCAATTAACATAATTAATGCTTTTCTAGATAATAGCCTGAGTAACTTTGGAATCAATCTATTAGTGCCACTTCCAAGAAAAGCCATTCATCTTCTCTTTGTTCCAACATTACATTATTCCTAACAAAGTATTAGCTATGTTTAAATGATCTTTAATGTCTTTTTTACATAGACTTACTGAAATGGTAATTTTAATCTTAAACTCTTGCCCCCTGTGAATTTTTTTACATTAGAAAAGTAAAAAAATAATTTTGCTTGAATAATAACTAATAGCTGGCTTCAAGGGACACCTGATTAATGAGCTATCACTTGCCCAGTTATTTATGTTCAGCTTGGGCCAATATGTCAAAAAGTTATGGTCATTCCCTGGCACAGTGAAGGCATTCCATGACAACAAATTACTTTGATGAATCCTTCCATTTTGCCACATCAAGTTGATGTCACAACATTGTGGCTCTCTCTGTGTCAGCAAACATGGTAATATTTAATAAAATACTATTTGTGCCTGAGGACCAAAAACTGTATTAAGTGTGCAAATAAATACTACACAAATATTTTGTATCAAACTTTTATGCAAAGATAAATAATTGTTACACTGTAAAATTGTCAGTTCCATTTACAGTACATCGAGTAGGTTACAATGCATGAGAGACTCAAGAAAACAAAGAGGGTTTGTTTTAACTACAAACAGTCTTAAAACTGATATACAATGTGGATATTTCCCCATAAAAACTTCAAATGCTCTGTTCATTTCATTGCTCACAACTAGCTAACTTACATCTCTTAGCAAAATAAACACATACCCTTTATTTAGCATGGCATATTTTGTTACTGAATTAATAAACAAACATTATATAAAAATGATGTGAACATTTGCCTCAAGGGGGAGCTTACAGTTCATTCTCGTAGATCCTTTGCATTTTCAAGCCATTCCAAGCTAATGTTCTTTGACGACATTATAAATACAGCCTCACTGCAAAATGTTATTTTTGCTTTCTTTCCAGTCAGTAGATCATTATACCTCCATGCTACTGTCCTTCCTAGGCGTCTTTGAAATCCATAGTGTGGATTGGTTTGGACTGGTTTTTGTTCTCCCTTTACTGAAAAATAAGAACACAAACTACTTTCAGTGCCACGTGTGCCTTTGCAGTCCTGAGTCAGGTTTGTGAGCAGACCTGAGTGTTTCCTCCCCGTATTTGTGGTGCTTTCCCAGAGCAGGTTCCCCTTCCACAGCGGTGGGTTTAGGTAAGCAGCTCTTACCAAAATTACCAGACCACCCTGCTTAGCAGTGCCACTCCTGGGAACGATGCTAACCTGGCCCATATTGATTTATCTTGAGGTTTTTTCCCCGTTCCCATTCAGGTGCTCAGGGTACAGCCCACCCACCCCAGGGGGGTACCCCAACCCTGCCCACCTGCACCCCTGTGGCCCCCAGAGGGTGTCAATGCCAAAAAGCCTCTTCCCTTCGGGGCCTGAGCTGACACCTGATGGAGTGATGGCGCATGAATCCGACTCCTGGCAATGAATGACTGGTAGAAAGCTTCCTCAGGGCTGCTTTTCATTAAACAGTGGTTTCTGTCTGGGGGTCTCAGGAGGGATAAAACTGTTTCCAAAAGTATATGCCCTGCAATACTGCACAAGTGTTCACTAATTTTCACAGGCAGCCCTGAGGAACCCTGCAAGTTTACAGCAGTCTCTCCCCATGGCTATGACTGCCACCATGCACCACCTTCCCTCACTTACATTGGCACATGACAATGCACTGCAGTCTGCTGCAAAGAGGCACTTCATGAGCCACTGCAGCTGCATTTCAACCAAAATATTTTAGTCCCTGGCTAGAATATTTCACAGTTATGGTATTTTTTCCAATTAAATAAAAACCAGAAGAGGAGAAGTACCCCTACATTACTCTGTAAGCTGGAAACTTGAGAGTCCCAACAGTCCTATACATTCAGTTTTCTGAACTTTCAGTTTACTCCTTTCCTAGTTTGTAAAAGTGAGTCTGAGTTGATTTAAAATGTACTTTGAGGGAGCTGAGTGGTACAGCAGTTTTTAGCCCCTCCAGACTTACCTCTGAAGTCCTACAAAGCAATGCATTATGTACCTGAGCCCATTGGAGTAATTGAAAAGACTCCCATTGGCTTCAGTGAACTTTAGATCAGGCCACAATGCTATAAACAAAGCAATTGCAACGAATCAAGTAGTTTCAGTGCTTCTTTCTTAAAGAAACTGATTCACTACTTCCTTCCAGATTAATCCAGTAAGAGCAGGCATATTTGGTAAATTAATTATGAAATGCTTTGAATGGAGAGTCCTTGCCACACAGCAAGAACAATTTCTAAATACCTTGGATCAGAACTTGAGCTGTACAAAATGAGCTTATCTTCAGCAAAGCTACACTGATTTTCACCAGCTATACATCTGGTTCAGGAAATATATTTTAGTAAGAAAGATGCAATAAATAGCTTGAGCATATTGCTGTTTTGACCATCAAATGCAATCATAGAAACTGAGAAATATACCAGGTTGGAATTTAAACTTTCTGCAAGGCATTCAGATGATAATGGAGATGGGTCTTTGAAGCAGTTTCTCCTTGCTTCCCTGGAAGAAATGAAAGGGAGAGCATCTAAGCATGAATGAGCTGATCAGTTAGGCTAGCTAAAGGGACAAGGTTTTGTTCTCCTTATTACTACCCTTTAAGAGCCCACGCCAGGCAAAATTAGTCATGACCTTTCAAGCTAGGCATGTCCTGGTTGGCCATGGATTGTGGCTTTCAGAGGAAAGGTCACCATGTTGTGGAAGCCTAAAAAAGAATGAGAAGTCAGGTTCATGTGGAAAGCTGGGGATTCCTCCTTCCCCAGCAGGACAAAATCCCTTTCTTAAAGCCCTACAGTGCCCAGATCATCAGTTCAAATGGTTGCCTTTTTATTTGCTTTTTGCCCAAGAACTTCATACTTGTGATGAAACAAAATGATTTTGCAAGGTGGGTCATAATTGGAAATACAGTAGAAAATAGATGGGGAATTTCTTTTCTTAAGAAAAAAAAAAACAAAGTTCTGCTTGAGCAGGTAAAGAAAATACTTCATTTTTGGTGATAGCTTTTCTCATAAAAATTATTTTTAAAAAATGGTGTAATTTCCTTAAAAGTTTTGATGCAACCCAAAATGAACATTCTGGAGGAGAAAAAAAAACCACAAAAAAAGAAAAACCTCCCCCCTGTTTTGATTCAAAACCATTTCCTCCCTCATTTTTCTATCATTTAACCTATCAAACTAATCAGCTAATAAAAAAGAGACAATCTTCCAAGGGAATTTCCAAAATTTGTGTCATGCAATTTTGAAGTCTTGGAAGTTCAGGTGAATTACTTCTGGATGAACTGCTATAGCATCAAAGGCCTGATCAAAGCCCACTGAAGTCAACACCACTATTTCTATTGATTTCAGTGGGCCATGAATCTCTCATTGTTTTCCCAGGAGTATCTGAGGGCTGAAACTTTTCTGGGGGAAGAAAGACCTGCCAGAAAAGGCATGAGCACATATGTCATACTTACCAGAAAATCCAGGGCCATTGTAATAAGAGTTCCATATTTCAATTACTATACAATTGCTATTGTCATACATATTATTTCTTTATTACTCTTTTTGCTTTGAGCTTCTAAACTTCTATAGCCCCAGTGCTGATATTTGAATATAATCTTTCTCAAGCATATATTTGCCTGTCATAATACTTGTTGGAAATTGAACATTTTCCTTTTCTTTATAGGAAAGCACATAAAATTAAGACAATCTAGTTCACGATGCAGGTCTCATAATATCTTTTCTTTATGATTAGTTGTTTCAATGAGACTCATTACTAAGGAGTACTGTTAATATCACTGTAAACTCACTCACACAGACAGAACCAAGCTTCACATTTGAAGTGTTTTCTCACCTGAAATAAGGTATTTCAGCTATTGGCAGAAAAAAAAAAATTAAATAAAAAGCACCAAAAGACTAAAAATCAGCAGGAGTTTTTTTCCTAATTTCTTAAAACAGATTTCTAAAAAAATCACATTCCTTACTACTATTTGGGCTCTTCAAGAAGGTTAACAGCTTGTGAATCAGATTCTTATTCTTGATATTTTACTAAAATAACATTTACTTAAAAAACATTTCAGCTTAAACCTTTCTGGATTACATTCACTTGGGAAAATATCCAGATAAAAAGAGGATGAAAGGGATCCTTGAAGATTTCAGGAAGATTAGTTCAGGGAAAAAAATGTATGCTGTCATATCCTAATATATCATATTTTGAGAAAAATGAAAAGTCCAAAGAATTTTCAAGCACAAATCAAAACACATCCCATTTCATAGGCTGAAGTGTTTCCTCCTTGCATAATAATTCATCTGTTTGACACTACACCTACGTACAAATATCTATTTACTTTATGCATCTTCTAAAGAAGATGCATGACCTATAAAGGATGTCACTCCGGTGTGTGGCACAAAGCATGGGTTTGCTTTTTTTGTTTTCAATGTCTCTGGTCCAGTGATCCCTCTGTTGCTGGTGTGGCATGTGCAGTGACACATCATTAAACAGCTCCTGGCCCTTAAGTTGATTCTCAGAAAAACTGCAGTTTTAGTCAGAAAGTGAGGCAAGTCCTTGAGTTCACCCTTGATCTGTGAGGACCCCACTATTCTTTCCCACAGCCCAGATGCTGTAGAGGTGGTTATCATGATGGAAGAGGTGAAATACAGCTCAGCCTATCAAATGGTCTGCAAAAATACCTTCTTCATGAAGAGGTGAAGTCCCAACAGCAATATACTCCAAACCTGGAATTATTTCAGCATGTTGTGGAAAAGCCTGAAGGTGACTGTTCAGCTGTAACAGCTGTAAACGACTTGGATTTTAATAGATGAAAAGATGTTTATTTGCATATTTGGGGACAGATGTAAGCAGTCTTTCAGCATGAATAGCTTGCCAATGGAAATATGAATTCTGCATTTTAAGACCATTATGGATGAGTATATTTTACCTTTTATGAAGCATCTGGAAACAGCAAGTCCCAAAAGCCACCAGTATCAACAGCAGAAGTGGTATAGTGGGTATTACAACATAAATTAGATTCGGAATTATACCTACAAGACAAAAGTTCTCATTAATGTCTCCCATGTTGAAATACTCTTTAAGAAGAGGTAAAGACATAACTCAGCAGTATCAAGAACAAAACAGCATTTGTTGAATGACGTGCAAAATATATATTAAGGCCTTAAATTCTAATTTTTTTACTTGAAACTTCAAGTATTTTAACAGAATACACTTCACAGCCTATTATTTCTACAGTCCATATAACCTGTAGACTCAGCTGCCCTTGTATGTTGGATTCCCACCCCTGCAGGACCGTAAGAGGAACAAGCTTGACTCTTGTCTCCCCTTTCCCCTTAAGAGACAGACATACACTATTCTGGACTAATCAGGAGAGCCAAAGGTGCTCCTTTGCAGGTCCCTGGACAAAAGGAGTGGAAAATGGTACGAGCTGAGACTCTGTTATCTGTCTACAATAAAGGGTGAGGTCTGCAACTTCCAGAAGGGTCTGACTTTTTCAGTAACTATATGCCCATGTTTTATAACAGTATACATTTAACATACACTCGTGGAAAGTTTCTTATCCATTGTCCTCTTTTGAAAATACTTTTCACAAGCAAGAATAAATGAGAATGTTCAGGTTGAGTTTGTTTACGAGTTTTAGATAGAGAGTCTTTGCATAGCTTGTATAAATGGTATTGATTTTATTGATTTCAAAACACAGTTCACCAATAAATCAGTTCCTCTGGAGTTAAAAACAATGGAAACATCAGTTACGAAGTTGAGTCAAGTCCAGACAGCAAGCATGAAAATAGAGTACCAACTTCCCATAATCCCATAGTGCAACCCTATAAAATTCAGAGTTGTTCCTTAGAGATATTCAGTTCCTTGACCTAAGGTCATGCTATGTATTTTTTGTGAACCTTGGGACTCCATTCAGGACATAAACTGCTAAATGAAGTAGCTGGGGCACTACAGCAAGCACTTAGGCAGTAGGTATCCATTTCCAAAATATCAAGTGTCATCTCTGCTAGAAATCCTAGCAAAGCACTCAACTCCTCTTAGCATGTGGCATTCCTTAAAACACAGGGTTCTTGGAGGAGCTATGGTACAGTGCTTATTCTGTGGATAACTGGAAAATCCATGCCATGTCTGTTAGGAAAGAGTCACCTGTGTCTTTTTTTAATGAGTCAAAGGTATCAGATATAAAACACATTCTGGGGAAGACGGGGAATGAGATGGAGAGAGGGAAGGCACTGGTTATCACAGCCCAGAAGGAGATGCTCCACAGCTGGGTGAACCCTGGTGAAATTTTACATCTCAGGAGAGAAACAGTGCAGATTGTAGACTCAGATCAAGGTTTGGGGACACAAGGAAATAATTTGTTTCCACAGTTACGAAGAGAAATGACTAAAACTCTTGAAGTTTTATCCAAATGTGTATGTTTTCATGGCACTTTCTGGGGAAACAGACTGTTTCCTCCCATTGCTAATAATTGAAGTTGTTAAATATTAATTTAACAGACTCCACAGTTAATACTTTTACCAGAACACTGAATTCATATGAACACGTTACCTGTTTCAGTAGCGATAATATGATACTGATCTTCTGGTTTACTTGTGTCATAAGGATTTCCTGCTGGCACTGTCGGCAAAGTATCTGAAAAGGTATCAGACATTTTAGGAAAATAGTGAGTACAAAATATGGCTGTTACATTGTTAAATAAATTAATAGTAATTACATCTTAATTTATATTGGAAAAATGAATATTTTTATTACTGACTAAACTGCTGGTTAGATAGATGTAAACAGGATTTTAGTACAAAATTGGGATTACATCTGGAACAAGAATTACGAGCAGTGCTATTCTTAATAGCCATATATTTGAAGCTATTGCTCTCTAAAGGATTCATTTTTCCTATGTTCCAGTTTTAAACTGTGCTGGTTTAACTTAAGTAATTCTGGAGGTTTTTGTAAGCTGTCCTTACAATTATGTATTTACCATTGCAACTCAGTTTAACATTTCAAAATTTCTTACCGTAATCTGGCTCCGCTCTGTCTCCTAATTCTTTTTCTAAGACATTATCTGTTAAATCAATATTTGAAATTGGTTGTTGAAGAATGAAAAATGTGTGCAATAAAACAGATGCTTTCATTATTTTGCATGCAGTATCACAGAAACACATTCCCCCAAACAATAATTGCTTCACTCTTCAGCCTTTCATCTTCTTACCAAAGACTATTTGCAAACTAGTATCAAATCACTTTTACTTCATACTTTTTGCTCCTTAGAAAAGGACTACAGTTTATTCTAGTTCCAAGACTTGGTGGCTTCTGCTACATTACTGAATAAACCCTTGAAAATCTTAGGTTCTTGTGCTGAATAATACCCGTAACATCCTCCAAGTTTTATTTGTGCAGACAATCCTAAAACAATATTAAAAAAAAAAAAGAGCTCTTGATTTGCACTTAGATCTTATTCACATTTTCAAAATAACACTTACAGAATATTGGCTACAAAGCAAAACAAAGCACCACAAATTTGTAAGGTTAGACGTCAGCTTCGTCTATTTTGGGTTTGCAACAAACAGCCCTAAAATCCAAATCACGGGGAATGGCTTCTAATAAATTTTCATAAGGAAGTGAAATTACTAAAAGAGGAATGATATCCTATTTCTTGTAACACATCAAAGCCTGGAAAACCAGTTCATGGCTCTGAGCTGCATTGCAGAGGCTTGTAAGTTTACACATGGTTATTGTTAAAGCTAAAAGTTCACAAAGATTACACAATTAATTACCTCATACAGGGCATAGGGCTGTAATCTGGATGATTTGTTTGAACACCATTCCTTTATCATGAGATTATACTAATTTAATAGTGCTATAAGCATGCAGTTCTGAGTGTCTTGATAAACAAAAACTGCTGGGAGAAATCAAAGCAGCAATAAAACCTGCCAGGAAAAGGCAATTATTTCACCTACTCTGGTAAAAAATACCTACATCTAGCCATATATAAAAATACCAAAATCCTCAAAGAACTGAGTTCTGGACCTAGTCAGCAAAAGAAGACTTTTTAATTTGATTGCATAATCAAACCTACAGGAGCTAGACAGACACTAAATGTGGTTGCAATTACCCACCTATAATTAAATTTAAGATTGCTGAATGATCAATATGATCTAAAGCCAGTAAATACTGTCAAGGGAGGCACTATGGAAAGGGCTTAGGAAATTGAAAGTGACCACCAGAAATAGAGCTGCTGCTTGCTCAAGGCTGCCCTGAACTTGCTGCTGATACAATTGGGTTCAACTTCATCATGGTCACCTACAACCTGTTTTGGCCTGTGACTGGTATCATACACCACATACCCAATACAGACAGAAAAGTTGTGGAAAAACAACACACTCAGATAAACTGAAATTCAATATGCATGCGGCACTTTAATACTCCTGGTAAAATGGATGTATTTTGTATTGCAAATAGCTGAAGTTGAAGCTTTTATGGTGATTTGGGGGGAAAAAAGGTCATTTGTAAGTCTCACTCGGTTTGAGATGGCAAATGTAATTTTCTTACACACGTTGTGGTACTTTCTTCAGGCAGTGAAAGAAATGTCATATACCTATTTATATACATTTATGCATACACTCCTTTCCTCCATGTGACAGAAAAATGCATTTCTGGGAGTAGTCTGGTTTGCTAAAGAGCACAATTACAACAGCTTGAAAAATAAATAGCTACAATTCAGTAACAGTGTATTTAGCTGCATAACAATGTCAGTTCTGACAATTATCTACCTAGTTTGCCTTATATGCCTCATTATACACTAGTAACCTATTTTTACATGGTGAAAGAAATATAAATGCATTTTCATTGTTACTGTTATCACGTTTTCTGCCAATCCAAAATAAATAGCGTTTTTTCAGATGGTGAAAGCAACAGAAAAAGCAATTCTTTATCACACTTCAACAAGAACGGAAAGTAGTTCACTATTACAGAATCATTATTTCACTGATTTCTTTTAAAGACATGAAATATACTTGAAAGCGAACCTTTTAATCAAACCTGCACTTTCTGAC
>JAWWEE010000001.1:12076069-12234955 GCA_035221455.1 Xenops minutus | reverse complement strand
AGAGCAGAGCAGAGGGGCAGAATCCCCTCCCTGCCCTGCTGCCCACCCTGCTCTGGATGCAGCCCAGGACACGGGGGTGTCTGGGCAAACAGTGCACATGGCTGGGGCATGTCCAGCCTCTCATCCATCAGCACCCCCAGGTCCTTCTCAGCAGGGCTGCTCTTGGTCTGTTTATCCCCAGCCTGGATTGGTACTGGGGGTTGCCCCAACCCAAGGGCAGCACCTTGGACTTGGTCTTATTAAACTTCATGAGACTCCCATGGGCCCACTTCTCGTGCTCATATTAATTAATGAAATTCAGGTGCAATTTCATATACTTTCTGAATTTTGGCTTAATTTTTGGAAAACAGGCACAGCACAAGTTATTTGAAAATATTTGCGTGATCCTGCTGAAAACCACATTTTCATTTACTGTCAATACCACCAAGTGTAGGAAAGTGTTACAGGCTCAAACTTGAAAGTTTATTTTTCTCATCTTTTCTGTTTTTGCACAATGTTCTAGTTTATAGCTCATGTTTCCTCTACTGACATATACAGAACTTATGTCATGTCTGGAAGTACAGCCAAATTGCCTAAGATCTGGCTTTTTCTGTCACCATCTCAACTAACACGCATCTGCTTTTCCTATCTAAAGTTTACATGCATGAATGCAGAATTTTTTTTCCTACTGTTCTGGACTTCATTCTTCATGCCAAAACTGTTTGAAACAACCATCACACATAAGTTAGTATAAAATGGCAGTCTGCAACTACAAGGACAGTGCAGTATTTTTTACAGTAGGACCAAAAGATGTCTTGATCATCCTACTTGATAGCATACAAGGAAAATAGAAAACGGCCACTTAAAACACTTTGTGGAAAATAACCAGGGGATCAATTAAATCTAAGCAAACCTGGGAATGCATGATAGTGACGATACCCTTGAAAACATTCTTATTAGATACAAACAGTTTTATTTAAATTTATTAAACATTTATTTGAATAATTAATACTGACATATTACATCCCTGTTAACGTCAGCTCAGCACACACCAAAGGAACCAGTACTACAGCCACAAGACACTTGCAGATTCCCTTACAGATTCCCTCAGATTCCCTGAGGTTTTTTAAGGTAATGTCCCACCTGTGAAATATAACCTTAGCTTCACCTACCTGGGGCATATTTGCAGATAAAATTGTGCTTCATGTTGCATCTATCATCATTCCACTGATAAAGGTATGGCCCTCCCAGACCAGGGTTTGCAGTTGGCTGATGATACATCACCACACAGGCTTCACTTCCACAGGAAGGCTCATCTGTATACCAATTTCTAGTGGGACACATAAAGACAAACTTTCAACTTTGGAAGGTAAGGTTCATCGGGATGCTAAAATGAGTTTACAACAATGAAGATCCATCAACCCTAATACTCCCATCCTCTTCAAAGATATGCTGCATTTCCCATAACTCCTCTGCGAGGAGAGTTTAAGGCCCAAGCTTCACACCTCTGGATCTTAAAAGAAATAAATCTGATCAGTCAAAGCACCTATGCAGAAAGAAAACCCTACTGTCCTGCTTTCCTGACTATTTGACTCTTAATTTTCCCTTGCCCTGAGTTCTGTGAGTTGTTGCTACTCTGGCCTTTGGCTTAATCAGGGAATGAAGGGCTTTTCAAAAAGGGTAGAAAGACAACAATTCCCACTGAGTAACATGCATTAATTTCCTTGGTGGCTGGCTCCCTCATTTGAGGTGGCCAGTCTTGCAGAGTTTGCTTGCCTGCTTTCCCACCATACCCTAAAGATTCGATGTGTGGTAGAACAAACCTTCAAAATCCTTACGGGGACAAACTCATTAGATGGGAGCAAAGAAACCTGCAGGCTGAAGCCACAGTATGCCACCCTTTCACAGCTTCAAATTCAAAACCCCAGTTGCCAGCTCCCCTTTATCTGGAGAAGTTACGGAAGGATGCTACTAACTTTATGGGGCAGCAAGTCTTCAAGGTTCTTTCTAGAAGACTTGGCTTGCTGGGCATTTTTATTTCCATTTCTTTCCACAAAACCTTCCCAACCAGCAGTTTTACAGACTTACCTGAAGGGTGAAATACTTCCATCAGCCCACTGGTATAGGTCGGGGCATACGCTTGACGTGGCTAGTCCATCACCACTCCTCCACAGCCCAATCCAGAAATCACCATCAGAAATCCCAGAGCCTGATTTAGTGAGGTTCTGTAACATGTTTTCTATTAGTTGCTGCTCAGCTTCGCTTTCCAAGCTCAGTAAAGCCCCGCCATCCATTTCACAAGCTTGGCGAGCCTCCTGAAAGCCCACACGTCTAGACAAGTCCTGGAAATACGCTAACTTGTAACATGAACGCTTGAAGGCACCATAGCACACTTTTTGACCTGAAAAATAAAAACATGAGAGTGTTTAGAGTACAGTAATGCATAGCAAAGCTGCCAAAAAAAAAATAAAAATATAGCACATGATGCATATGCTGATAGAGGCCAGGAGACTTTTTTTTCTTGTCTGAAAGGATTCATGGTGATACCCTGGCACCACTGAACTCCTTGCTCTAATTTAAATTGCAAATGTCACACAGTTCATGGGAATCTGTGGCTTTCTTCCCAAGGACTGTGAAACTCTCCAAAACACTGAAGATTCCCACTACCTTCTAGAAAAACACTCTCTGCTCTGATGACTGTACCATGAGGCCACTCAGTTAAAGCCAGGATCTGTTTGGAGGGCATTTCCTTAACTATTTTGTACTAACGGACCAACTCCACTTTTATTTTGCAATCAAAGCTATTTGATTTTAAAAAACTAAAAATATTAAAATTCTCAATTTTAGTGGCAAGAAGCAGCCAGCAGTTTTTTAAACCTGCTATCTAACCTTGAGAGGCTGTATTCACAAGGAACTCATAGCTACTCTTCACTATAACGTGCCTAAGTACAACATGTAAGGCTGTTTGGAAGGAGACTATCTGTCCCTTTAGTGTATCTGGTCAATGACTTTTTCAGTGCAAAAATTAATAACAAAAGGAACAAAATATACAGGCAGACCTGAGAGAAAAACAAGAAGGAAAAAAAAAGAAAACTTGTCGGACACACAAATGGGTGAGCTATCAAGAAAGTGCAGGCAAACAGAACTTTGCAACTTGATAAGGATGTTGAGAGGACTATGCAACCTCATGAAGAACCATGGAGGGTTAGGGAATGGGGAGCAACAAAGGGAGAACAAACGGGAAAGGGTATTAAAGGGGCCAGTCTCATGTAAAACAGTGTGTGACTGAACATGTGCCTTCCCTAGTGACCATCTATTTCTGCCAGGCTGTCAGTGCTTACATGGCTGCTGTCATTTGTGTGACAGCCATGTCCTGTCTGCATGGCACTGGAATACCTGCTCAGCTTTCCTACTGGTTGAACCAGCACAGAGAAAAGCTGCAGCCACATCCCTCAGCTCAGAGGGAGGGCCTGGGCACCAGGGTGGGCACCAGGAGCAAGGTAGGAGGGGGGCCAGGCACTAGAGGTGCTGGAGGAGGTGGCCACACTCCAAACCTGCCTTACCACACCCAGCAGAAACTCCAGATATTAGAAGATATCACAATGCCATCCACATCCCATAAGGAATGTGATGCTTTCAGAAAACACTGGACCTACTGCATTCACACCACTTTCCCTTTGTCCTGCAAAGTTATGTCTGAGGAAAGAATCAAAAGTCAAACAAAGAAATATTACTTATCCCTTTCAGTTCTTTGGCTGAGAATCATATATGCCCTTTTCCAAAAAAAGGAAAAATAATTATCTTCAACTATTGAGATTATCTCTAGAGTTTATTCAAGATAGACAAGATGAGGAATTAACGTACTCCCATATCAGCTGCAACTAAACTCCAGTATGTTCATTTCAGGACAGGAGAAGGCTTCTAAATATAACCATCTCTTAAAAAAGTTTTTCCAGCAAGGAAATTTATCATTGGAGAAGAAAAGTAAGAGAGGTTAATTTGGTAAGTAGGAATTGTTGAAAGATGCCAAAGCAATAAGAACTATCAGACGCTATCTAGATTATTTAGAAATCAACAAATTCCATCTTTTGATTGGACAATTTGGCAAGGATAGTATTTCACTGTACCATAACAGATTGCCATTAGGAAACTTTGTATTCAGTCTCACTCTTAAGCAAACCCTTTGGCTATACCTTTGAACGTGATTATGCTGTTTTACCTTATTAAAAAAACAATAATAACTTGTCACTGGAAAACAGCAACATCATCCTATAAATTAAGTTGTACTTTAGCTTTTTAATCCAGTGTTTTTCTATACACAACAAATAAAACAAGAAGTAAACAGAAAAGTCTAAAACCTATAATAAAGTTCATTTTTCTTGCTTTAGTGTTGTTTTATTTCTTTATTTAATAAGTAACATAATTCCCGTAGCAGATTGCACACAGCACAAGAGCTGACTGAAGACACCTCAGTATGTGCAGAGTGCACAGTTTCAAGAATTTGCAGAGAACCAGCAGGCTGTATCAAAGTTGCATTAAACAAAAACAGAAACAGCTCTTGACTTTTAGCTTAATCTGAAAATAACTCTTACTTTTGATGATCACTTTGTTGTGGAAAACTAAATTATGGGGGCAATAGGGTTATACTATCCTTAGGTTACTAGGGTTTCCCCACAATTCTCTCTCAAAAACAAACAAAAAAAAATCCAAAACCAAAACCCCCCAAAACTCTGAAAACTTCTCTTTATGATATCCTATTAAAGTTCATCTGGGAGAAGGACTGTCAGTAAGAGACGCATCTTTGCTTTTCATTCTTATTTGGCAGACTTCCGAAAATTCAGTTATTTATCAATACTCTACCAAAATAATGCAAGAACAAGATCAGTTCAACAAAAAGAACACGCTTGTTCCACAGATATATAGGGAAAAAGCCAGGCTCCAAGATCAGGAAGAGAGCACCTATTTGGACTTTCTCAGATAACATCCTGGCAACACTGTGTATGTTCCAATTCCCTTCCTGCCATTCTCTATTCATACAGGTCAAGAGCCCTGCTATCAATCAATGCAGTAAGAGCCACAGTCCTAGCTGGGCAATGGCACTGAAGAACTGAGGAGCAGACTCTTTGATAGAGATGCATATGAAATAAGGGGCTTATTCCTAAGACTACTTTGAATAGAATAAAAAAGGCCTCTAAATGTTCAAAAGTGGGAAGAATAAATAGAAGGTGCATGTGAAATCTCAACTCTTTCCCTTAATCTATAATATTGCAATTCAAAGTTTGTTAACATGATCAATTTTCCTCAGGAGCTCTGTCTCACTGACAGGATCGAGTGCACAGGGAAGGAGTTGATCAACATTTTGACTCTCACTACTGGGTGAGTGACAATGGCTTATTGCCAGAGTACACATATGGATATAACAGTGCAAACATCCAAAGGCTAGCACTGCATTATGTGGGACACTAATCACTTACCAGGAAAAGTGACCACACCTTTAGCTGTAGCCAAAGATTGGATTCTAAGCATTAATTTAAAATGTATATGCAAATTTAGGGAGAGTTCTTTATTCATTGTCTTGTCTTTTTTTTGTTTTCCCAGACAACTTTTAGCAATAAACCCTTCCATGATTCCTTCCATTATGTGTATGTACTCCTTGATACCAAGTTGTAAGTTATGAGCAAATTCAGATATCAAAATATTCCAGTCACAGTTTCAGTCCTTCAGGAATGATCAGCCAACTGAGATGGTTGGGCTGACTACTACGGATCTCAATTCCTGTGCTGTGCCTCACTTTCATGGAAAATAGCTAGCTCTCAATCTACAATACACACATCCAGCCCCCATCCCTATGTGTTTCCCAGGTGGTTGAAGTGCCCCTCTCACTCTGTTCTCATGCACAATCTCTGCTCTTCTGTGGCTCTCCAAAAACCTGACCTTCCTAGCACAAAAATTGGGTTCCTTCTGGCTACCTGGCCAAGCTTCTTTGGGGTACTCAACTCCCAGTCAGCTGCTGCACAGAAACTCAAGTGGCTTAATAGAACCATTTAGGTTGGAAAAGACCTTTAAGATCAAAGTCATTGAGTCATGGCAAGTGCTGTTTCTGAGCCCCTATAAGGATGCTGGTGTTATTGCAGATGTTTGTGCAATGTTAAATAACTCTAAAATCAAGTCTTATAAAGTGAGGGAATTGAACAAGTGAAAATTTGCACGTAGTCCAACTCCTAAATTCCTGCTGTTTCATTTGTTGCTGTCTACACCTGTGGCAAAAGAATCATTTCCTCCTTACAGGCTGATCAGTTCTTCAAGAATATAACTCTAGAAACCAACAGAGAAAACAACAAGGAACCAAGAAATAATTGGCATGGAGACCCATAGATTCATACAGTGTGAATGAAGTATTTGAGGCAGAATAGTAAGCCTTCTGCAAGAAGCTGTGAATTTATCTTGTTCTAGTTAATTTAATCCCTGTGTTTAGGCAGTGACCGGCTCTGAATCTTTTCTTTCTTCTTTTGAAGGGGACTTTGAACTAGCTCCACTGTGACAGATAAATGTGTTAATGGAAATCTGCAGTTGTGCCTTAATAGTTGGCAAATCAGTTGACATTTTAGTGCTCTTCTCGGAACACACTGAGATGTCAGGTTTTAAAGCTTAATTCTTTGCCACTCTCTCTCACTACTAATTTCTGAACTACAAAGCACAAACAATTTACCAGTGAAAAATGACAGAATGAACCACACTATACAGCAGACAGGGTGAGTATTGGACACATTAACTACGTGTTATTTTACCTTACTCCAACATCTTTGCAGCAAAGACTCCCCAGTTAATTTTAAAGCAACATTTTCCTATTTCAGCTGCATCAATTGAATTCCAATTTTTCTGTCACAATTGAATAGAAACTAGATTTGGAAACAGGACTATTGGAATAAATCACAGTAAGATACTATGCAATATGAATAAATAAAGGCAAGTTAGGCATTTACAACCTTTCCACAAGATCTGCCACCTGATACTTGAGGGATGACAGAAAATGGAATGGAAAACATGGTATCCAGAAAGAAAAAAAAAAAGAAGAGCATGTTATGGTATTTGGTCCTTCCTTCAGTGTAAGACTGAGGATCTAACTAATTTAATAAGACCTGAGAACTCATTCTTACTCTTTTCCCCTCCAAATACTCAGACAAATTAAGGTTTCAACCAACCCTAACTGACTATCTGCAGATGTGAAGGTGGAATGCTTATATCCTTTCTTTTATTAAGTGTATCAGCTCCTCAATCCTTGAAAAACCTTCTCTCACTCAAGCAGAACAGTCCAGACTCTGGAGAGAAGCAGGAACAGAAACAACCAAAATGCACACTTGGCGTGGTGTCACAAACCCACCTTTCCATCATCACTTTCTTGCCTGTTGAGGGAGGAGTGCTGTGTTAAAGTAACAACTTACAGACAAAAGACTGTTTTTCACTTTTTCCCCCAGTTACAAAACTGCCAGATTAGGTGTCCCCAGTTTCCTTTCTGGAAATGTCTCCAGGTTTCCTTCTACCTCTCCTGCAAACACCAGCCATACAACACAGCTCTGGTCCTGTTCTCTCAGGTTTAGCAGCTCTAGTCACCTCCTGCAAGGAACCTGAACTGGCTGGGCTTCCCTTGCACTCACTTTGTCTCGCCATCCCATTAGCTGATGAAAGCAAGTGCACAGTACTTGCTCTAAGAAGCACTGGCTACCATTCCCATCCACATGGACCAGTTTTCATCTTGGGGTGTCACACAGCAGCTCCATAGTAGAATGTTTTGATAACAGCATTAGAACAAAGATAGCTTTTAAATAAATTACTCATTAAAACATTTCTGCAGATAATTTTGCAAGGAGAAAAAAAAATCTTCAAGAAAAAGAGAAACAAGCAGACTCTCAGCTGTTATTTCAATCAATTATATCTCTATTATGTGTTAATAAAGATGTTTCATTAAATAGAAATAATAGGTTCCTTGACTTCTGTCATGACAGAAGTTATAGCAAAGTGTCATTTAGAAGCAAAACTGCTGGTAAAATACCCAGGTCAAAGACTCCTCTCCCTAAGAGCATCAGGATTAGTACTAACTAAACCTCAATGGGCCCATGAGGGGCACAAAGATTATTCTGAGTAACACACATCACTTAGCTGAGTCTTTGAAGATGTGAGGCAGAAGAAAGATAAACTGCCAGCTGGAAAATCCCCCTCCTCTTCCCCTTGAACCTCATGAACTAACCTACAATCCAGGGTCCCCCACCAGTTAGCATCCACCTAGATTAGTGAGGAACAGCCATTGCATGTGCATAGCACATGGGAGGGGAGACAAAAAGGAATGCACAAAGCCTGAGGTAGTAAAGTCCATTACGTTTTCATGCTGTGACTTTTTCCTCTCAAGGTAGTGGATTCAGCAGAGAACATAGAAGAATGCTTGGTAGAAAGCAATGTGAAATATTAAACACTAAACCAGAGCAGCACGAGGTTGATGGAGACCTCAGAAAAAAAAGTGACAAAACAAAGACACAAGGACTTAAGCAAAAGTGATAATGAAATAGTAAAACAGAATTCTATATAAATTAAATAAAGTATTCCACCGGTTAGATAGTATTTCTCTGCTTGTGTTATGAAGACAAGCCTTTGTCTCAAGCTTTCATGAACATGGTGACCTTAGGGACTGGGTAACATTGGGCACAACCTGTTTTCACCTGTCCCTGTGTCACACGGTGCTCCCTGCCAAGCCCCAGTAATGCACTTCAAAATGTGGCCAGTAAGAGCCTAAAAGGTATTAGATTGCCCTAATCACATTTTGGTTCAAAGCTGATGCAAATGATCTTTGTATCATCCAGTCAGATTTTGATTGGGTTCAGCTGCTGGTTATATTTTGCTGTATTATGTTACTGCTGATGATGTTTTACTGCATCATATTTGTGTCCAGTCACTGAATTTAATTTTTTTATGATTCATATTACTCTTTTTAAAAAAATACTGTGATAACATTTCATAATTACATTCTGTCTTCATCTACGATAAAAGCAAATTGCCATCTTCATTCCCAATGTTTGTAATACTAAGACATTCTCTAGGTGAGTCAGTATTCAAATCACTGATACTTCTTGGCTTGTGAGCAGCTTAAGGAATTCCATGTGCTCACAAATTTGCCATTCAAATGCAAGCTCCTATACAGATCATACCCCAGCCTGTATCCATATTAATATTTTCATAGCTATCTCTTCCATACCCTAGTAGGTATTTTTAACTCCAACCCTCCTAATAACCAAGTCTGCAAAGAGAAGAGACATTCATTATTGATTTTTACTTCTTCTGGATTAGGGGTTATACTTAATTGTCATCATACAGTTTTTCTTAAGTGATTTTTCTAATGTGAAATACTTTCAAAGGTTCCAAGTCATTTTTAATGACTTATATAAAATAACTGAGGGCCATATTTGCCTATCTAGTAGCTGTACTTCAGCTGAGTATAGATAGGGAGACACTTTGTATGCATCATATCAGAACCAAGAGCATGTAGACAATGTCTAAGGTGGCTTACTAGAGGCTGGCCCGAACCTCCCTTAGGCAAAACTCACCTATTAGCCAGACTTCTTACAATACCTCTTGTAATGGAGTACCTTTCATGCAAAACTCTGGGTCATTAACATATAAAAACTATAGATGTATAGATAGCATGTATAAAATGATCAATAAAAGGCAAATTCCTTCTATTCTCTCTCAAACACAGGTCAAATCTATCCTTAGTCGTTAACCATCTCTCACCATTCTTGTGAATTAGCAAAGATCATACTAGAGGTCCTCAGACACCAGCCAAAAAGCCATCTCTAGGATTAATGCAAATCTTGCAAAGTGAAAAAACAAGGACAGTGGAAGTTTTAAGGAAAAAGAAAGTATAGTATTATACCATTCACACAGATTTAGTACAATTATGCGGAATATGAAATTAAACAAGAAGCATTTGTCCCAGTCCAGTCCCTGACTATTTTTCCTTTTGCCATGTCAAGTGATTTTCAGTTCATTTGTTGCTGAAATTGGGTTTTCATGTGTATGTTATCCTTAACTAGCTAAGCTATCATGTTTCCTTGTGCACTTTTGGGGACCAGGAGTTGACTAGTTATTTCTGAGTAATGACTGCTCTCAATAGACCCATAATAGCTACACTTGTACAAGACCAGGAAGTCAAAGGGAGACAGTCCATTTGTAAAGGAGCATTATGCAGTGTTGATTTAATTATTAAATACTACTCATCACTAACACCTGGATTTTACCATCCAGCTGAATACAAATGCAATTTAAATTCAATCCAATAGCTTCCCTGCATATTGCAGCAAGATTGCTGGTTGTTAAAAATATACAAGTGAACACTTATGTTAACATTATTTTTGGGGAGGTTTGTCAAAGCCTCTATGTGCTCAGAACATGCACTGTTCTACATCAGATGCAAAGTAGGATCCCTTGTCTTGCAAAACGTTTTTTGTGTTGAACAAGTGCTGGGAGGATTTGTCTTTCCCAGAGTAGACTAAAAGTTTGCCTGCAGTCATGTTTCAGACATAGACTTGCTCTTGATATACTGGGAACTGGAATGAAAGCTGCCACCTTCACAAAGCAGTGACAGGCTTATGGACTCATTTCACAAAGAAAATAACACATTTATTTCTTATAGTTAGCTTCTCAACCCTGGCACACACAGCAAAGATCTCGGGCCATTGATAAAGGAGCTGTAAAGAAGCAGCTTGACGCCTAAATCTCATCAGGAGTTAATCAACACTTTACCCTCCATAATTACCACTGCAGGAAAACATACAATTACAATTAATGTAAATCAATGCAGGGAAAGTGTCTTTGACTGGAAAATAAATATCAATTTTTATGAAAAGGTTTTAGTCACTGATTCAGGTCCTAACTCAGTGTCAAAAAGAAAAAAGATCTATAAAGTATTTCTCAAAAAGTATATTTTTCCCCCCAGTCAAATCATTAAAGCCCTGACAACCTTCCTTTCTTCTAAGTGAAACATACCTTCTTTTTGGCACCAGCTCCGTTTCAGATATATAACACATCATAAATTTAAACCATGAGATTCATTTAGCTTTTCCTGTAATAAGTGTTTCCCCCTCTTCTGATTATGTGAACTTTAGAGGTATATATCACAGGGTGATCATGGCAGGCAGCCACTTGCTTCTGCAAGGGGCCAGTACAGAGCTGCATAGTCCTGAGGGTTCACACCAAGTGCCAACTTAGCTGCTAAGACAACCACCTGCAACCTGCCTTCTCTTTTACCATGTTAAGAAAGAACAGAGATTGGTGTCAGACATTTTTCCCTTGTCTGCTTTTGAGGGGTGCAGCAATGCTGACACTGTGAGCAATGCAGGCTCTTTGGCATCACCAGGCATGATGAGGACAATGCACTTAGAAACTTAGTGCTGGCACCCAGAGAGGATCAGCTTGCACTTCTAGTGGTACAATCTGCATCTGATCAACTGGCAATGAGAAAAATGTCACCATGAACATAGGACACAGAGCATAAACACTTTCTTTTAAAATACACACTCAGGATTTCAGTTTCCCTCACAGTGAATTGTACCTGTTAAAAAATACAGTTTTACCTAAAGAATAACACTCTTCATTGGTACAAATAACTCTATTTGCTTCCATGGGCACAAGCAGACCAGTGATTATACCCAAGTGTCAATGGAATTTATTTGAACCTATTCAAAATACAAGGAAATATGGTGTGTTGGAAAGATCTACACATCTACAAGCCTGCTCCACAGGCACACATAATAAATTTTTTAATATATCGTTGCCTAAAGGCACACCAAGCATTCCATCACTTCAGTTGTTATATTAAAAAAAGCATATTCACAAGACTGGCCCAGAGAAGCTGTGGATGCCCCATCCCAGGACGTATTTAAGGCCAGGTTGGATGGTATTCTGAGTGCCCTGGTCTAATGGAAGCTGCCTCTGTCCATGGTAGGGCAGCTGGAACAAGATGATCTTTAAGGTCCCTTCCAAACCAGGCCATTCTATGATTCAAATTAAGTCCCTTCATCA
Source organism: Xenops minutus (assembly GCA_035221455.1). Taxonomy (NCBI): domain Eukaryota; kingdom Metazoa; phylum Chordata; class Aves; order Passeriformes; family Furnariidae; genus Xenops; species Xenops minutus. The sequence continues at coordinate 12,222,907 of JAWWEE010000001.1, read as the reverse complement.
ATAGTTTTCTGTGTAGTCATGAAGCCCAGATCAGATTTCACAGAAACTTTAAAGACTATATTTAAAGACTTTAAATACTATGGCAGCTAAGAAGGTAACATAGAATCGACATGACAAAACCCGTAGAGTCTGAGTGTCTTAAGTATAATGTGTTCCAACCTAGGGGAACAGGTAATACTAATATTCTCCTGTCCCAAAACAGCAGACATTTTCACAAATATCCAATTTTATATAAATCAGTAGGTTCCCTCAAAAGGTTTCCTCCTAGGCATAAATTTAAGCACTTCTGAGAGATTTGGCTCATGGCTCATTTCTTATTTTTGCCCCTAGTAGGAAACATTCCATAAATCTTTAGTCCTAGAATATCCCTCAGTTGAAAGGGATCCCCACAGATCATCAAGTCCAGCTCCAAGGCCTGCACAAGATACCTCAAGAGTCACACCATGGCCCTGAGAACATTGTCCAAATGCTGCTTGAGCTCTAGCAGAATGGATGCTGTGACAATTGCCCTAGGGAGCCTGTTCCAATGCCCAACCACCCTGTGGGTGAAGAACTTTTTCCTATTATTCAACTTAAATCTCCTGTGGTCAACAGATCTGTCCTATGTCAATTAAATGAAGAAAAAGGAGAAAAGAGAAAATTTCCCAGTTATTTTTCAGAGCAAGCATCATTCATTCTCATTCTTTCAGTGAAATTTGAATGTCTTTTTTTCAAATAAATGTATTTTCATGGATTTGTTACCAAAATACCTGTATTTTCCATAAAGTAATATACATACGAATGCAAAATTATATTAATTTCCCTGATTTATGGACTTAGGAGTTTCCTAGGATGGGACACTTTGCATGCATCTCAGTACAAGGGTGCAGAGTGACTTCTTTTTGCATCAGTTCCACAACTAAAAGAGTCAACAGGCAAATCCTTGCTCATTCACTTTCTCCTAAGAAAGTGGGAAAAGCCAATCCACATGGAACCTTAGAACTGGTGACAGTGCACTTAGAGCAAAAATAGAATGAAACATTAAGAGCAAGAGAAATATGTTAGAATATTATAAAGGATAATTTACACTATGAGAAAAAGTCTAATAGAGGTAAAGCATGACTGATTAATTCACATTACATGTATACAGTCCTGTATGGGAAGAAACTGTTGCGACACATTGGGATACATCTCACCAAACTTTAGTTATTCCCAATTTACCTGTCCATATCTAAGCTGGTTCACTGACCTTACTGTGTAGACAACTGAATGAAACAGGCATTTTTAGGGTGTACCTGTGGCATTTTCAAGATCTAAAGCAAAATTTAATTAATCCCACTCTAAAAATACTTTTTCCCCCTTCCCTGCTTATAAAGCCTTACATGAGCCTAATAAAGGGTCATTGGCTGGATACTGCAGCTAGATTTAGATTTAGTTAGAGCCATGCCAGCTGCTTAGTTAGGCCTCATTTCTTAACATTGAAGGTCCTGCTGTCTGTCAGTGGTGGGAGAAGGGACTGCTTAAGCTAGAGACTCAAATTTCCAACTAGCGAGTGATAGGTATGACTATGGGATTAGAGTATGGCAATCACTATCAAATCATTGTTTGATCTTACTCATTTTACATTAGTACTATACAGTCTTTTCTGATCCATCAGATTTCCAAAGAGAAAGCCATTATGAGAATTAGTTTCAGAAAAGTAGTGCTATACATAGCCCTTTATGAACCAAAGCATGTTCTGCAAACATCTTAGAATCAAGAAGTTTGATCCACACAGGATCACACCTGAACTACAGAGAATTAAAGTCAAGTTAGAGAACAGAGATATTTTTTGCACCTGGCTACTGCACTGGGACAGCACACCAGCCTTGTCTCACTAGGAGCAAGACAAGCCATGTGAAAGAAAAGCAGACTATCTATACGACCCCACACATTATTTATCATAGCTCTCTCTGTGGTAGCTATTTTCTCTTGGGCTCTTCAGCCAAGTGGAGCACTGGGGCTTGACAATCATGAGTTTGAGAATTGCAATTCCTTCCTCTATTTTTGAACAAAAAGTTGTGAGGGGAAAAGTTGTATTCCCAGGAAATTAGCATGCTCACCTGAGGCACAGTGTTAGAATTTTCTGTCACCATCCTCAGTCCCTGAACAGAAACATAATCTTGCCAACCTGCAGAGCTCTCCCCCATAAGCAGGGTAAGCTTAACAGGGTTGATAAAGGGGAAAATACCACTAATACTGATTCAAGTATTTTGGTATTTCTACCCTGCTCTATAAGGACTCATGAACCATCACACAGTTATCAAAATTGTTCTCATTCCACAGGGTAGTGTGGAACTTCTTGGTGAGGAGCAAGGTCTGTTTAATAGAAATATGTATGATATTCAAGAGTCATCACCTAATTTCACTTTAAGAGCCCAAATAATTGATTTGTCCCCAAGAAGACATTGCTCAGAACAGGTGGATAAGGCACAGAATTGATAAAGGGGTCTTGGGGAGTTAAATGCCCAGCTTCTTCTGCAGTTCTCCAAGTCCCAAGTTTAGCGACTACTGAGCAAAAAAATCTTGTACTACGAGGGCATGCATGTTCATTAAAATCTTTTCTCATATGGAACTGAATGCTGGATATATACAATGTGTTCAATATACACCTGTTGCACAGGTAGCCTGTAGACAAGACAGGCAGTGGTGGCTTTTTTTGTTTTTTTTTTTAGGTTATACTTTTTCAAATTCTGAGCTACAAATGTAGCTTAAAACTAGCAGCTCATGCCAAAAGAAAAAAAAAGAAAACCTCATAGTAGAATGTTTCTTCTGCAGAAAATCCTTGAAGGCTGACAGAAAAAAATCAGGTGTAATAAGCAGGCCAAGTTAAATCAACTAAATTAAATTATTTAATTCCTCAACTCTAACTCTTTTGAGAAAGAGTTATTCAATACCCATGAAGGTACTTTTTAATTTTCTTACCTTACAGTACTTTATGTCCAACTCAAATCTTTCTACACAAAAATAGGTACATATTGCTTTTAATACTGCATCACTGTTTAATCTGCTATTGATGCATAGCAATAGCAAAGAGCAAAATTTAAAACACCCTAGAAATACAAGCAGACAGCAAACAGCAACCATTAAGCTATAACATCTATGATTAATACATATGCTGTTAAATGATTAGTAATAAGTTTAGCTTGCATCTCTCTTGCCCAATAGATACTTAAAGTAATTGCATCTTTGCAAACTGCATTATCATCACTTCATGCTCTTTATGATGTCATGGGACAGCAAGGCAGACTCAGCACTTTCTCCTCAGCATGCTTAGGGTTTTTTTTTCCTTAAGAATCAGTTCTCTGGCAACACTAGACAGTCTGATATGGAGACTGTGAGCACTTCTCACAAATCATCTAGCTACACTAAAAATTACAAAACATTTGTGTTACTGCTCTTCAGAACTTTCCAAAACAAAGAAGACAAAGAAATAGCACCTAAATATGAATTATTTGATGTTAACAACAGTTTTAATTATATCCTAGGAAAATTAACATACTTGGAAAGAGGAACAGAAACCCTTTACTTAAGCAAATGGCATTTTGAAAAGGCAGGCCCTTCCTTCTCTGCCCTCTTGACACAGGTCAAAATGATTGCAAATTTTCAATTATTGTCAGGTCTGCTGCAAACTTACTGCAGTAAATGGGTCTCTTTCCACATGGTCCATCCAGCACTCAAGTAATTTTCATAAACAGTTTCTATGTGAGTGATAAGAATGATATGTTTTTTTTGGAATGGGAACAGTGTGATTTCCAATTGTTCCAGATTATTTATCACAACTGAAGCTTAAATTAGCAATTTTTCGGGAACAAGTCTATTTAACATATAGACTTATGAATTCAAACATAAGCTTGTTTAAGCACAAACTGTTGGTTCTTATACAAGAGAGAGATAAGCTAGATGGGAGGTGCAGCACACACTGCCTGGTTACTCAATAGCACTATTTCTTGTCTGAAAAAGTGTCAACTACTACTAGTACTAGAGCTACCCCTGTGTATGTGCCAGGATAAGGGTGTGGTCCTTGAGAGGAAAAAAAACCCAAACCAAAAAAACCCCCACCAGTTCTTCTGTCTGTACATCAGGATATCTAGCAGAAGCATACTAAATATTTGGCTGTTATTATCTAGGGAACCTTTACCTAATGAATACAACTTCAGCTAATAAACTAATTGTACATAAATGGTTTCTTCTGTAAGTGGCTACGAATCCTCTCCTGTATTCTACCAGCCAAGTGTTAGCTGCATAATACATTGACATGATGCTCATTACAGCTTTGAAATGCTTCATGGAATTATGGGGCAGAGTCTGTATCCTCTGAAAACCCCAAAGGCTCGTATGCATCTAAGAAGTTTGATTAAGCATTACACATCACACATTGCTTTAAGAGCTGAACCTCTACTCAGTTTGCTACTTCCAACTGAAACACAGAAGCTTCAGACAAAAGATTAAAGGACTGGCTTTCCTCTGTCACACATGGACTCCAGCATTGACACTACTAACATAAAATGCATCTTGTGGATGATTAATCTTCACTATTCCTTAAAAACAAAGTGTTACATAGCATCCATATAAATTGTTATACAAAGAGTTTTGATGTATCATATAAACCAGTACAATTCACATTATAATGGAGGTAGATGAAGTATTTCAGGGCAGTCCTCAGGCAAGCAAGCGTTTTCAAAGTGTTGAAAGTACTGTTACTTAGCTATTGTTTCCTGAAGATAATGTTTCACCAAAAGCCCAACAGCACACATCAGTTCTGCACATGAACATGCTTCAAATAAACCAGAATCAAAGTGTTCTGTGACTGCACTCCACCAGCAGCAGAGAAAGTTACCCAAATTCAGCAATCAAATGTCTCCCTAAAAAAAAGGGCACAAAAAAAGTTTTCTGGACCTGCTACTGTTACAGCCTCTGAAACAATTGTATACAAATAATATGCACTCTTCTGGAATCAGCTCATAAAGAGAGATATTCTTACCTACATATACAAAGATTTACATACACAGCTTGTTAACAAGCACAGTCGAGTGTGTAAATCTTTTGTTTCCAGGTAAATGCATGGATGTGCTGGCACATTCAACATGCGTCCAGGAGCCTGTCAGCTTTAGTTTGCAGGGTCTGAGCCGAAGCACAATTAAAACCTGCCTTTTCATTAAATTTAGAAGCCTCTCAGCATATGCACCTGTACACTGGAAACACACAGTGTGAGCCTAGAGCTCTTAAATTAAACCTAAGCTCTGATGTCAGATAGAGATTTCTGAAGTAGCGTTCCCTTTTGCTCAGAGTTGTGGATGCACCCACACATTACAAAACTATTTATGCCGCACGCTCTCAGAAGTTTGCTTTTTCTTCCTGACAATATTACAAAGAAGCAAGGTCGCTGTACAGATGCCAACAAAACTCAAGGCACAGCTGTCCCTGGGGAAGACGCTGCGGCGAGCACATGCCCCATCTCCTTAAACAACTCGAACGGAGCCGGAGCGCGCCCGCAACCCAGCGGCTCCAACACCACGGGGCTGGAACCCGCTCCAGGGGGCAGGAGGAGCCCGCGGCCCCAAACGCGGAGCCGCTCCCAGTCCACAGCCCCAAACCCGGAGCTGCTCCCAGCCCGCAGCCCCAAACCCGGAGCTGCTCCCAGCCCGCAGCCCCAAACCCGGAGCTGTTCCCAGCCCGCAGCCCAGGGACAGCCCCGGGATGTCGCCCCGTCGGACGGGCAGGTGCTCCCGGGAGGCGCTCCCAGCGCTCGCCACCAACACGCGGCTCCTTCAGCCGGCGGGCTCGGTCCCAGGTCCTCTCCCGGTGTCTCCCCCGTGTCTCCCGGAGCCGTGAGCGCCGGAGCCCCGCTCGGCCCCCGCCCCGCACTCACCGCTGAGGACGCGCCCGGCGAGCCCCCCGGCCCCGCACAGCGCGGCCGCCGCCAGCACAGCCGCCAGCCCCAGCCCTCCTGCGGCTCCCATGGCCGTGCCCCGCTCCAGGCTCCCTCCGAGACGCGCTCAGGGCACGGCGATGCCCGCCGGACAAGCAGGTCGGTCCGCACGCCCGGCTCTGCCCACCGCCGGCTCCCTGCCTTTATCTGCTCCCCCCGCAGAGGGACCGCCCCCGCACCTCCCCCAGACCCGCGCCCAGACACAGCCCCTTCCCCAGCCCCAGCCCCCTCCCCAGCTCTCCCCTGCCTCAGCCCTTCCTGCCTCAGCCCCAGCCCCAGTCCCAGCCCCTCCAGTCCCAGCCCTTGCTGCTTCATCCCTCTCTGCCGGAGCGCTACCACACAGGTGCCCAGACCGCAGCACAGATGCCCCAGATCACAACACAGGTACCCCAGATGGCAATACAGGTACACTGATCGCGGCACAGTTGCCCAGACAGCAGTACAGGTACCCTGATCGCAGCACAGGTACCCCAGATGGCAGCACAGGTGCCCAGACAGCAGCACAGGTACCCTGATCACAGCAGTACAGGTACCCAGATGGCAGCACAGGTACCCTGATCACAGCACAGGTACCCTGATCGCAGTACAGGTACCCCAGATGGCAGAACAGGTACCCAAACAGCAGCACAGGTACCCAGACAGCAGTACAGGTACCCTGATCGTGGCACAGGTACCCAGATGGCAGCACAGGTACCCTGATCACAGCACAGGTACCCAGACAGCAGCACAGGTACCTTGATCACAGCACAGGTACCCAGACAGCAGCACAGGTACCCTGATCGCAGCACAGGTACCCAGATGGCAGCACAGGTACCCTGATCACAGCACAGGTACCCAGACAGCAGTACAGGTGCCCGCTGTGCAGCCCGATGCTCTCTGGGCTGGAGGCTCTCGGGGCAGTGGGTTCCTCCAAGCCCTGACTGCCGGGTCACTCGGGGTTAGTCCCTGTCCCACTGGCTGGTGTATGTGATCCAGACCCAGATCTGTCCGTATTTCCTATCTGCTAAAGGCTCTACAGACCTTCCTGGTCTGTGCTTTCCATAGCAAGAATAAAAATGTTGTGTTGCCAACTTGAAAATGGGGAAATGTATATCCGCATGTGCAGGTATATTCCTGGAAAGCATGTATATACACAGGAATATATAGTATATATACTGTAAAGTCCCCTTTTCTCACTGCCCTAGAGGATACTTTAGTCAAATTCACATCACTCTGAAAATACATTGGTAGTTCTCTGGACGTCTTCAAAGGACCACCTTAAAGACATGTTTGCTCTTCAGAGTCATGTTGAGGTTTTTTGTACAAATACACTTTGCATATTTCTGTGATTACTTGTGCACTTGTGAATCCTTTGCTTTTAAATGAGATAGATCACTACAGATGTATTTAAAGGACATCTTGTATGCAAATTGTTTGATGGTTTGCCAGTCAACTTCATCTTTCTCAGAGCTCAGCTAGAGATCATATATATTTATATGCCATATTGGTAAGTCATTTTCCCTTTGGATGTTTATAGCCAAGTTTTGAAGTCAATACATCTCAGATTACTATGGATTTTGAAACACTTGATGGATTCCTAGCTGCCTTAAAGCTACCTGGGATCAGTATTTTACTGAAAAAAACACCAAACTTGAAGTTTATAAGTAGCAATAGAAAATTATTTCAAGTGCTGCTGTGTTTTGCTACCAACTTTTTGGATTTAATAGCAGAGTTGTTTGTTTGACTGACAGAGATTTTTCCCAGGTGGATTTATGCTTCCAGTTAATAACTAATTTTCCTCTGCATCTGTAGGTAAGTTGAGCTGTAATCCATTCTGAAATGGAGAAGTTACCTTGAGTCTCCATGGCATCTGAGAGTCAGCCTTCCCTATATGTAAATCTGATAGTTTGCAGATAGAGAAGAGCACAATCAAAAACTATAATGAATAATGTGAGGGAGTTAAGGTTACTTTAAATTCTCTTCGGTCTCAAGTGGTGTCTAGCCCAGGAGTCGGTAAAAATTAGAAAGATGTTACAAGTTTTCCAGAATGTAAAGTCTCCTGCTGTCGTAGAAATGACATATAGACAGTAAGGGACAAAACCCTCTAAAGTGTGGTGGAAATCTTCTATGGAATACCAGCCATAGATACTGAAAAGGTTTTCTTTCTTTTTCTTACCCCTTTACAAACTTCATTAGGTTGCCAACCCCTAAAGCCACTTCAAAATTGAACAGTTGTATATTTGCACAGCTAAAGAAAGTCTCCAGGCATGAACACCATCCCTTTTCTAATGGAATTAATAGCATGCAATGGGAAACAGAACAAATTCTGTCTTTAGTAAATTATGCCTCACCTTTCTGACATGCATTATGCTGGTTTATTAGCCAAATTTGGGTATACAGTGACTGCTCCTGGCATTCTGCTGATCTTTGCTGCACAGCTCATCACACAAGTCTCTTGGGGAGGAAAAAAAAAATAAAAAAAGTAATTTTAGTTATATTGCAACCAAACTGCGTTTTCATAATTATCTGCAGAAATTTTCCAGGCTTCTGCTCATCTTAGTTGCAGCCACTTGATGCTTTATTTCCTGCAGAAAGAAAACATAGAGCCCTGTGATGCTGCATGAGGGGAGCTTTTCTTGCAGTACCAGTTCACACCAGTTAAGAAGCTACTTATTAATCTCTCTCCTTCTCCCTGTCCCTTTCATAGCTGAAGCAGGTTTCTTTTTTTTTCAGGGAATAATGATTTTTAACTTTCAGTTAAAAATAATTGCTTCCCAGACATTTCAACTGCATAATTTGCAATTGTTTGCCTGGGTCTTCTAAAGGATGGAAACAGGACTCGTTGCTGGAATCAGGTTTATTGTTTTTCTAATACATTCCCTCTGCAGTTTCATGCACGATGTTTGAATATAAGATATGGCAGCATTGTGAAGCGATTGGCCAACCTAGAACTTTAGCAAATACAGTAATTGCATTCTAACTCAAAAGCCTGGCAATGCATATTTCAAGGTTCTGGCACCCAGAATGTGAGTAATATCCACCCCAATAAAAGTTTATAATTATTATGGCTAAATCCTGGTAAATCATGGACTTGTATGTCCATGATTGTGTTTTCTCTGGCATCATTAATTTGCCACATTCAAAGGCTTGTTTCCTAATCTGGAGACTTAAAAATTGGAAAGCAAATGGCTTAGCTGAACACAAAGCTTTAAAATGTTGCTATCTTCAAATCAGTGCTAGGTACTTTACTAAGTAGTAGTAGTAGTCTAAGTAGTACTTAGACATTTTAGTCTAAGTCAAAGTACATAACAAAACAAAGAAGAAAATAGGTAAACTTGAGCAATGTTGTTCCATAAGGTAGCTAAATTGTTTGATAATCTGGTGGTGTTTAGCCTACCAATTTTTGAATAAATATGATACTTGAATGCTGATGTGTTTCCCCCTATTCCTTTTTGAACACTTTAAAGACCAGATTTGGCCAATTTTAAAATATGGTTACTATTCAGTATCAATAACCAATTTTCAAGCAAACCTAGAAGGGGAAAAGAAGGTAAATCAAGTTGGAATACTTTCCCTTTGGAAGGGACTTAAGAATTCCCCTACTTTGCAATTCCTCAAAGTGATAGTGCTCTGTACTTTGCTTTGATGCAGTGCTGTTAAAAATCTGAGTTACAGCTGTTTGCTTAATTCATTTCTCAGCAATGACTGTTTTGTTTTTAGTTTTCCCACTTGTATCTAAAGTTTGTCCATGAGCATAGTCTTTGAAGCTGCCCTGGTACACAACTGAAAGTAGGAGAAGAAAGCAATGGCTGGCACATGGGTAATTTATTAAATAACTTTTCTAGAGCTCTATCAATTTGTTATCTCATTGGCTTCCAAAAATGGTTTAAGCTACTTAGCTTCTCCTGCCAATTTTCTTGGGACTATAATGGCATTATATTTTTAATGGTTTTTTTATTCTGCAGTTATGGAAAAGAATTCAGTACTGATGCTAAAAACTTTTGAGAAAATATATGGTGTATTGGAGGAGGGAAGGGGTTAGAAAAAATTTAAGCTTCCTTCACCCCTTTTAGCAGTATCTGAGGTACTATCCACCCATAAATTTAATGCAGGTCGAAACAAAACAAAAAACCAAACCAAAACAAAAAACAAACAAACAAAAAAAAACAACAAAAAAAGAGAGAGAAGCAGGAGAAAAGAAAGGAAATATACCATTACATGGTATTCAAGTGTATTTAAAATGTATGTCTGGCCTGCACAGTGTGGTGCTGCTTAGAAATGCACAAGCTGCCTGTGGATTAGGGTCTGCCTAGCTGGGGCCAGCAATACCCCGGTTATCATGGCAGCATTCCCACCTCAGTCTGTGCAGCTCTAAGCCAGCTAATTCAGCACTAACTCGGGAATTTCTGCATAGTGCTGCATTGCACAGCACAAAATGATGCTGGGGCTGTACGTGTGGTGCAGTAGGACTGACAGCTACACCAAGTTCTGCCAAGGAGGACCAAAGTAATTTAATTTCCTTCTATTATAATCCATTTAGATGTAACATATAGCAGAAGTAGCTTTCAAAAAAAATAAATTAAGAAAATGGTTTAGTTAAACGGGATTTCTCAAATGCCACAGGACTTTTAGTACTTATCAGCACAAAAATGGTAAGATTTTTTTTAAGCATTCTTAAACTGTGATTATCTTTCATCTGTTAAAATAGTCTCCATAAAATCCTATTAAATCTGGTTCTTCAGCAAAATCTTCATGGCTACAGATCCAACTTATTAATATTTCTTGGGTTTGGGTCAGACTAATCAGTAAAATGGAACTGTGCATGTTAATTAAATCTGATTCTCAACCCAGATGCAAAATATGAGCTGTAAGTGAGCAGCAGTTCTGTCCCAAACCAAGACACTAAGCTGTGTTTCAAAGTGCCAAGATGAGCATTTTGACAACTTTAAAGCTGTAGTATGAGAACTCCTTCAAGGCAAGGAGGTAATAACAAACAGTTTTTGTTAGAAAAGTCATCTTTCTGAGTAAAAGTAGTGGTTCACCAGAATTCACAGCTGAGTCAAATGTCTTTTTTTTTTCTCTGTCCTCTCAGGGAAAGCAACAAGTGTGTAGCAATATTCTCTTACTATTTATGCCCAGCTTCAAAGTCCGGGTGGCCTCTGCTGGAGGAGATTAACTTCTGCATTTGAGTGAGAACAAGCATCTTAACTAGATTTGCCTGAATGAGAATTTAAGTCCTGGTTATTGGTGTTTGTCAAATATCATGTAGCAAATTTGTGAGTGTATAAGATTAATATTCCTCCTTCACAGGGCTACCCTGTTTTCCCTGCATACCAGAGATGATGGCAGGACCTCCTTTGACTGCTGGTGTCTCTATGTATTAGAGATACTAACACTTTTTACATAAGCCTTGCCACTATACCCTGCATGAAAGATGACCTTTGTTTAATTGTTTAATCTGATTTTGTTCTTATTTTCTCCTAAAAACTTTCTCTGTTTTTTAAAGCATGACTACCAGGCCAACACACCCTTTCTCTCCTTCTCAGGTGCTTTCAGGCATTTGAAAAGAAAATGTGATTTAAAGGACTAGTGACCAATGAAGATTGATGACTGTAAGGTCTGCTTAGCTTTAGAGATTGCCTGATCAGTCTCAGGATCTTTCCCTGTGGAACTTGAATTGTGGGTTGTGTTTTGCTGTTTCTTCCTTCTGCAGGAGGCATTTCTACCTACCAAGAGTAGGAGTTCACCTAGCCTGTCAGAGACAAAAGGAATATTATTTTGAGGGATGTAGTGATGTTTCCTTATAAGCACTTCTTTGCAATGCATCTCTCAGTTGTCACTTATTCTGTTCCTCTATTCCTTACCCTATTATCTTAATTTGACTTACTGCAAGTATCCTGAAATGTTAGCCTGTATTGACCCTCTTCCTTCAGCACTAGGTTTCCTTCCTGAGCTCTGCTGATACTGAGGCCTGCAGCTCATTCTTGCTTCTCCTGATAAGTCTGAATAATATTCTGTAATTCCCGTAATGCCATGAAAGCAACTCCACAATGCTGCTTACTCCTGATCTGCTAAACAGCAAGGATATGGCCACATGCAAAACTGTCTTTGTTCCCTGCCACACAGTTCTTTTTCATCTCAATTCACCAATAAGACGATTATCCTTTTCAGGTTCTGCTGCCTCCTGATGCTGAGTCATGGGATCAACCATGAGGTGAGGAGGTGAGAGTACTCAGGCAGCTGTGAGTGGTAGGGATGTCCTCTCTCTCCTTCTCTGGGAAGGGCGAAATAGAACAAGGAGTCTTGCTTGTCACTCCATCTTGGCTTTTGCCAATGTCTCAACTTTTTGATGACCTAATCTGAAATCAGCGTTTGATTAGCAGAAAAAAATAAAACCAAAACACCTTTGTTGTACAACCTTGTTCTGTTTTCTAATGTATTCTGATCAAATCATGCAATTTGATAGCAAGAGCTCTCACTAAGCTTGAAGCTTTGCGTTGTGAAGTTTGTGGTGCACGTGCTCCTGTCTCTTCCAAGCAGTAGAAGAAAGGATCACTGTTGATACTGGTGACATTACTGTATTTCATATAAGTAGCTGTTTGAGTCTGTTCCTCCTGGCTGGGATAGGTCAGCTCTCATCTGTTAGCCAGCCTACCTGATGGGTTTGCTTCTGATTCAGAGGGGGTAAAAGAGTGTGTCTTGCATGTTGTGTCAAAGCAGACCAAACTATGCTTAACGTCAGGCTGGATACCCTCGCAGTGCAAGACAGGGTATGTATGCAGAGATGATTCCTTGCACCTCTGCTGGATGAGCTGTGTGGACTGTAAGTTAATGGAGTTGGAACCAACTGAAGCAGAAATGCAAGAGCAAAGTGAAAGGGACATCAGAAATCCACAAGAACAAGATTGTCTTGTGTGGCTCCAGAGGCTGTTGTATTTGATGTCAGCAGCTGATGACTCAAGTTTTTCTTGCTGCCCTTCTGATCCACTCTTGGCAGTCATAACAATATTACTGAGAAAAACTGAAGTAGAAATATGTTTCCTGTGAGAAAATCATTATCCTTCTTGAAGAGTCACACCAAAATTCTGTACAAGAGGTCTGACACAAAAAAGGTTAGCTTACACTAGCACAGTGCTTCCCAGCCTTGTGTGAACTTCCAGGCTGGCAGGGACTATCTGCTTGGGGCAGAAATAATAGTAAGAAATCCCTGGATCTCTGACCTGCATTTCCTTGCTGGCCTATCAGAGGCTCAAAGCTTGGAATTTTTACATTGCTGCCCAGCTCATGACATCCTCATGTGTGGACAGCAGATCCTGATCAACTTCTGTCACTGAAGTCCAAGTTTCCACTAAGAAAGAGCTCTGTTTAGGCCTGGAAGTGGATAATCTGGGTGATACTCTGGTGTATAACTTCTTCAGCCCAGATTTGATGAGGGACAGGCCAGAATCTCAGCCCCCTATAGGTGTCTGTAGTGTAACATCAGGATAAAGCCTCAGAAAACTGAAGGATAATGAAGGACTTCACATCCAGTGGTTTAGATCTTTAATTCCTCTTTATCAGAAAGAATCACCCTAATTCTTAGGCTTCAGTGTGGAAGAGTAATGGCCAGGTGTTGCTGCCCTTGCTACCTTTGTCTTCTCCTTCATTCCCACACACAAACACATTTCTTGCACAAAACAATCCTTCATAGCTCTGGCTTTATTTTAACCAGAAGTCCTGCAAACCAGAGGCTCCCAAAAGGCGCCCCTTGTGAGAAACACAGGAGTTGGTGAGCAGTGTTGTTCCTGTAAAACTCCAGATTTCTGACCTCTGTTTTTTTTCTGGTTCAGCTGCTGGTGACTGGATGCCAGGGGAGATGCATCTCAGCTTTTATTCCCCAGCAGCCAGTGTCTCAGACTTGTGTACATTTGGGCTTTTTGTTCAATGATACAGTTTAAAAGTGAAAGATTTCTGTAGTGAAGATGGGTTGCTTGTATAAATACAGCTTGAGAAAGAGGAAGAGGATGAGGTGGAGAAAAACTAGGGTGCAACTGCTAGCTAGCTGCAAATAAGGCAAAACCTGCCAAAGCATAGACTTGTTAGATCAAGCACATGTAAGCTTTAATATTCCAACTAAGGGAAATGCTCAGTAAGATAGTTACCTTTTATTCATATCCTACATTGTTGTACCTATGGTGTTCCCTGCCTTGCTTATGGGTCTTTTGGCATTTTCTTTTAAAGACTAGACAGTCTGGCTCATTGACATGAACTAGATCTCTGATAGGAATCAAACGAGCTGTGGTGCTGCAGCTCTGACAGCAGATAAACCTAATGGCCTATTGCTGTTGTAACCTAACAGGTAACACTAAACCAGTGACATCCATGGATTTGCTCCCTTGAACAAGTGGTGATGTTTTCCAGGTGCAAGGCTACCTACACCTCAGGGGGTTACTTCTCTAATAAGAGGTGGCTTCGTCATAGCTCTGTCTTCAATAAGGGGAACTACCATGGTCTCATAACTTCCAGTGATTCAGTAACAGGGTGGCAGCGACTCCTTGCTGTTTCATGATTCTAATTCCTGGAGAGCTGGGACTAATGCAGTTGAAGATGGCAATTGTTGCTAATTCAGCTCTGCAGTGATAAGGTGGCTGATTCAGCAGAAAAGAGAATTCATTTTCTTCTAGACCCATACTAGTATCTTTTCATGAGCTAAGCTATTTGTGATCCTTCATACCTTGCAGAAGCAGGAATGCCAGTTATAACTACTGTTCTTGCATTCCCAATGAGATTTAATCAATGTTAGGGATGCCAGGAACTCTGAAGACTTGGCTCTCATGCCTCTATCCAAACCTGAACTTTGGCAACTGCACCATTTGAACATGCAGCTGCTCCTAAATTGTTCTGTTTTCCTCCTTTCTATGCATTCCCTTGTTCCTGCAACTTCTTGAAGTGGACTTTGGGGGAAGTTAATCCGCACACAAAATAACCTGCATCAGCTAGTTTAATGAATAACATGCATGCAATAGAGAATCATACTCTCTAGGAAGTCTAATCAGTAGATTTTATTTCATCTTTACAAAGGCTGAATAATCTCATGAGACTATGTTGTTGAATTAAAGCTTCAAGTTTTGAAGGTGAAAGGTTTTGTTCAAGGAAAGAGAACTGACGGCATCCACAACACAAAAAGAAATCTAGACATTAGAGAAGTAAGAATTCATGTATGAAAAGGTTGATTGGTAAAAGCCTGAAAAAAGTGCATAGCTTTATAGAAGAGGAGATGAATCTGTTTCTTGAGAACCCTTGACAAAGGTGTTTTTTGTTGAAAGAAGGTATATTACCCAGGATAGTACTTAAAAAAAAATCTGGGGGATTTTGTCTTAGTTAAACCCAAGTAAAAAGAATCACTGGCAGGCCAAGAATGCTGGTTGCACTTGCTACAGTGAAAGCTTTATGTAATAAGCTTGTGCAATGTATACTGTGACTTTAAATATGTAGCATACCTTAAGGATATCTGCTCATTAAAATGATTCTTGTCAAATACTATATTGCACAACCTGACCCATGGCTTTGTGAGTTTCCAAACTTGGAATGCCTTCAGCTCTCCTGAGTTCAATGTCAAATGACAGGGAGTATCTATGAGGGGATAGGATGGAAATTGCTTCATGTCCTCTTGGAGGAAACTCACTGCAGGAAACTCATTTGGATGTTTGTTGGTTGTTGTTGAGTCACCAGGCTCTTACTCTGTGTGCGATGTAAATTCTTACCTTCAGTTTTGTAAAGAGGCTGTAAAACAACTCATATATTAGGGAATGGATGTAGTGAAACTGCTGAATTAGTGTTACCAACAAAGCTTCCACCATATGGCTAGTCCACAGGTGAGATAGTTAAGGATTATTCTTACCCTTTTTGGATCATCTACCCAAATGAAGGTCACTTGAGTAAGTTTCTGAATATGTTTGCATTCTCTCCTTTACCAAAAGCCTGCTAACAAGGACTTTGTGAGGTAAATATACTACTTAACTAACAATAAAAGCTAGTTAATTTTCATAGGTCCGTGAACTAAAATTAAATAAGCAGTTATAGTAAAATAGAAGGAAAAAGGCTAAAAGTTACTATAGAGTCAGCCTTTGGTGTTTATTACCTTCATACAGGTTAGCAATTTGCAAGCATCAAAATAGTAAAGCTACTCATGAGAATTGAAATTAAAAGCAGCAACAGAAAACCTTTTCGTTAATTTTTTAAAGATCACTTTATGGACACAATCTCTCTTTCTTTCATACATGTTGTTTAAATATTTGTTATTCTTCAAGTTAGGAGTAAATGTCTCACTCATGGAGATAACTCCCCTTCAGTATGTCATGATCTGTCACTAGTTGAATCTTCTCCTTCGGATACTGCTTTATCTCCCTTTTACCCCTCCTTATTGTTCCAACTTCTATTCTACCGATGTTTGTTGCATGCAATTCTCTACACATGGTCTTCTTTCATCTCCGTAGAGAGAGCAGGGAGAAAAATTTATTAAATCATTAAATGCAAAACATCTTAGTGTTTGTGGCTGTTCCAACTGCCCAATATACAAAACTTGAGAGTGTTTCTTAGTAAGATGGATAAGGAATTGCAGCCAAGAAGCTTCATGGGAGTTGTGATAGAAATAGTGCTCTTAGTTGGCAGAATTGACTATGGGTGTGTTGTGGTGCTGAATTAAGAAAGAATTATTCTTGCCTAGTTGTTAAAAACACCAGAAAATGGTATGAGTTAAATTACATACACAGCAAGGTACTTTGTTTCTAACATTTTCCTAAGCATGTTAAGGAAAATAAAATAACTGCAAGGTATTTTTGAGAACTTGCAATTGTTTACAAATAGTGCTGTAGGAATATGTAAGTGGAAGTGAATTTTTACTTTAAATTTTGGTTTTCTTGTCTCTCCTTAAGTGTTCTTTCCCAACTGTCTTTTCACATCAAAATGTTTTCCATCTTGAAACACAGAAGTAGGAATGAGAGGTTCTGCTATCTGTTATAGGAGCTGTATTTCAAAAGCTTTGAGTATCTGAACACCTTAAAGATAGTTTTTATTAAAAAAAAAACAAACAAAAAACCCCAAACTTAAAAATCTCAGTCTCCTGTTCTGATCTCAGGTGTATCACAGACCTTGCCTTAAGGCCCATGAGAGACCTGCTGCTGATTTGAATGACCGAAGACTTTGGAATCCTCTTTCAGCAAATAATTCAAACTCAGTATCCCTAAGGGGTTTTAAGGATCTCGATTGGCATGATGTCACAGAACTGTTCCCAAACACTTAATATACTTTCCCAGGCTGACATGACCTCATGGAGCTATGTCTGGGATTTTTTTGTCACATGATCTGTCAAAAATTGCTGGTAATTTTGCAGGGAAGCCAGGACTTAACTATGTGGTGTGTCTTAATGTGGGGTGAGTGTCTGGGAGATATGACATACCAGAAGTGATGTTCCACAAATATCTTTGCTGATGCTCCACCAGTGTGAATGCATGTTGCATGTTTGGGTAGGTGAAATGTCCAAGGCACTAAGGAGTGGGAGGAAGACTTTTGGAAAGGGTAGGATTCCACTGTAGTCAAGGTGAATAAGTTTCTGGGAATAAATAATCATAATAATAACAATGATAGCATTGCTGATGAAAATTGGGCAAATTTTTTTCCTCACTACTATTTCCTAGAGGGTCCCTACAGTGCTGTTTTCCATGAGCATGAAGAGAAAAGAACTAAAGCAGTGAGCAGCAGGGAGCTTAAGGGGAGCATACTCTATTTTCAAAGGCTTAAAAAGCTTCTTACTGACTTCTCAAAGAAATTTGAGAGATCAGGAAGCAAGAGGACTGCTGAACTCCCTTTTGCATTTTCTTGACCTCTGAATAACCTGTACACTTACATTTCTGATGATTCAGTACTCCACTATTTAATATTTTTGAACTGACCATATAGAACACAGAAAAATAACCAAGAGGCCCTAACTAGTAAAATATTTTCATAGTTTAAATAGAAGCTGGCCAAAGTGACTGTGGAAATGCTCTTAGTTTTTGGTTAAAAATCAATTTGAGTTACAAGTTTGAGTTGTTTCCCTTCTGCTTTATGAAAAATAAAATTGATTTTATAGAAACAAATCTTTGTTGGAAACATCAATCTGTGGAAGCATAGTGGCTGAAATTCCCCACAATGTAAATTGAGAGGAAACTATTAGGTACAAAATCTCTTTTGGTAAAATGAATTTTTACCTAATGATTCTAATTACAATGAATCTGGAAGCTGATTATCAAGTTCTCATTTAAAAAAACAGAAAAAACCTGTGTTTTCTTCATTCCGTGCTACTGACTAAAGCTGCCCTTTTCACACTGCTGCTTTTCTGTTAATACTTTCCCCTTTATGACAAACTAAGTATTCTACAATAGAGCTTTCTACAGTTAGAGTCAAGACTTAAGAGAATCCTAATGGCACAAAGAAAAGTCTGACAAACTGTATTAAAAAAAAAAAAGGAAAGAGGAAACAAACTTATTGTGGTAGTGTGTCAAAATAACCCTTTGTAGTTCAGTATGCTTTCTTGAAGTGATAGACTTCTCACCCGGTTATGAGATCATCACACATGATCCAAATTTCATAATTTATATTTCATCAACTTTTCAGATTTCAGATCTACTTGCTCATCCATGAAAATCAATATAACTTCTGTATCCATTTATTAAGTTGTGATAGAAAAAGACATGAATCATCACTGGCTAACTTTACTTTGTTTGATATGATACAGCATTAACTTAATAGCCTCTGAAGATCTTGTCACATTTAGCTGTATCCCAGAGCTGTGGCAACCACTTCTCCTTTAACAGTGATTTGTATGTCTTTCCCCTTCCAAAGCTGTTAATGTGTTTCAGTCATTAATGGCTGTAGAGCTCTTCAGGTGTGCAGTATTCAGGTGGATCACTACAGCTGCAAAACGAAAGTGGCAAAAGAATGTAACTCTTGGTTTACTCCAAGGCTCTGTCTGTATTTTGATGAAGAAGAATATCCTTTTCCAAAGAAGTCACTCTAATTTCATAGAATCATCATAGAATGTCCAGGGATGGAAGGGACCTGAAAGATCACTCAGTTCCAACATTCCTGTCATGGGAAGGGACACTTTTCACTAGACCAGGTTGCTCAGAGCCCCATCCAGCCTGGTCTTGAACACTTCCAGGGATGGGGCAGCTACAGCTTCTCTAGCAAACCTGTTCCAGTGCCTCACCACCCTCACAGTAAAGAATTTCTTCCTAACATCTAATAATCTCTTTCCATTTGAAGCCATTTCCCTTGTCCTGTCACTACAGGCCCATGTAAACAGTCTCTTCTTGTAGGCTCCCTGCAGGTACTGGAAGGTCACAATTAGGTCCCCACAAAGCCTTCTCTTTTACAGCCTGAACAATCCCAATCCTCTCAGCCTTTCCTCATAGCAGAAGTGCTCCATCCTTCTAATCAACTTGGTGGCCTCCTCTGGACTCGCTCTGATTCATTCATTTCCTTCCTGTGGTGGGGACCCCAGAGCCAGATGCAGCATCTTCAAATGTTTGTTTAGTGAAAAAAACACCCCCAAAATAAAATCCCAATGTCAAAGACAAGCTTTGTACAAGGATAAGTGAGGCTGTTATAACAGAAAGGACTCAAGTCATCACTGGCTGACTTTTGAGTCATAGTGAGCTCTTAGGGAGATAAAACCCTTCACCATTGATCTAGGCAATAAATTTAGCCATCCTAAAGAATTTTGGGGTGTGATAGCAAGTTATTTATGAGAGCTGTTTGTGTTTGTGCATTAACAAGATCTGAAGTTTTCCTCTTCTCTAGCAGAGGGATAGACCAGATATAAGTGTGATATTAAAAATAAGCTGGACAAGATGAACAGGAAAGCCCAGTTTTAAGTGCAACTATCAAGTAACTTCAAGAGTTGATGCTGAGGACTGTTTACTAAATAGCAAATATGATGCTAAAGAGGTCTCCAGATAGATACACTTTCATGTACCTTTTTATTAACTTTGGATTATTTGAGGCAAGGCACTTGGATCAAAACTGTCTCAAGTCTTGTGCAAAGGACTATGTTGAAGAGCAGACTATGTTGGTACCACACACTGACAGCACCTGATACTTGGTGTCATGAAACCAGTAAATGCTGTTACTCATTTCACTGGATCCTGATCCATTCTGTAGCTATTTAACATCCTCTGCCCTCATTGATATAACACTGATACTTGCTGCTAGGGCAGGTGAAATCTGATCTAAGGAGAGAGAACCTCACATTGCACCACCTGGCATTTCTGGGTACCTCCTCACCTGCAAGCTATCCTGCCCTTTTACAATGTGCAAACATCTGTCCCCATAACTGTTGGCAATTATACCATGTGTATGGCATCCTTGAAAATTATATTATAATGAGTATTCTGCTTTTTAAAACATACTTCCTGCATAGTATTATGTGAACAGTAATTAATTCTGGTAGGCTCAGAACAGGATTATGAAACTACTGGCTAGTCTATCTAATCAATTTATTGCATCAAAAACCCCCAAAGAAACAGAATAAAGAAAAAATATGCTGTCCACAAACTAGGTTTTCTTGTGTTGTGAATAAAAATATCAGTTCCCTAAGGAGGAAGAGAATTAGGCTGCAAGTCTGCTGTAGCATTCATGGTACCAGAGCTAAAATAATAATCATTACTCACGTCATCTTTGTGAAATGGAGGAAGAGAGCAAAGGTGAACTAAATGGTCATAAAAAGTACTTGAGTTAGGGAAGTTGCTTTTCTGGGACACAGGCCTCTCTGCATGCTGTGGATTTAATTTTGACAATTTGAAACAGACTTGATCAGAAAGCAGAATTTTCCCTCTGGACGAAAAGTTTAATTTTTCTATCTGCAAGTCCTGAAAGAATATGCAAATGAGAAGACTCAAGACCAATAATTACAATAACAGCATTGTGATTGTATATATACAGAGGTTTGTTTTCTTTTCAGATGTGAACAGTAATACCTTACTTCTAGTTCGTCATGAAAGCAAAATATTTAACCTGCAATTGAACACTGCACTGAACCCATGAAGAAAATCAATACAAGTGAACTTTTTCCTTCCAGGAGTGAATGACCATTTTTGAGCCCCTTATAAGTGTGCCCTGGAACCACAGCAATGCTGCTGAAGTCCTCAAGGTCTTCACCTTAAGGACACAAGGTGAGGACAAAGGTGTTACACACCTTTGTTGCTCTCAGCAGAGAGATTTGACTTCCTCTTGTCTTTATTTTAAATTTACTCAGAAGTAATATCCAAAGTGTATATTTCAATTCAACCCACCATAATTACTGATAATGGCCTGGCTTGGAAGGGACCTTAAAGATCATCTAATTCCAACCCCCCTGCCATGAGTAGGGATACCTTCCACTAGACCAGGTTGCTCAGAGCAGTGTCCAACCTGGCCTTGAACACTTCCAGGGATGAGACATCCACAACTTCTCTGGATAACCTGTTCAGCGCCTCACCACCCTCACAGTAAAGACATTTTTCCTAATATCCAATCTAAACTTACTCTCTTTCAGTTTGAAGCCATTCCCCTGTCTTGTCACTGCAATGATGAAAAAGAGTAACTTTGTCACCAAGGTCGAGCTTTGAGATGGGCTTCATTTCTAACTTTTCCAACATCCTGGGATGTATCCAGTAGTACTTCAGATCTCATAAGGTTGACAGTGGTGCTCTTATATGAGTTATCAGTGTTTTCTTTTAAAAGAAGTGTGCTCTTTGAGGCAGGAATGAATTCCTTCTGGATCAGACTAGGAAAGGGGATAACAATAACAACTGGAGCTTCTGGGCAGCTGAGCAGCACAAATAATAATGCTGAGTAGAAATCATTCCAGTGAAGAGCTGATGAGTATCTGCTTGCATAGAAACTCTGAGGATCTTTTTGCTTCTCTTTTTATCACTGGTGATTTGTTTCTAGAGTCTTTGTTAGGGTGTTGTGCTTCCCTGTCATAGTCAAAGCAGGATATTAGAGCAGGAACTCTCTTTTGATAAATTTCTTCTGCGAATTAATCAGCCTAATTTCTCCTCTAAGAGAAAAAACATCTTAAGCTAGAAAAATGGCTTTCTTCTCCCATTTGAGTTGCTGGTAATCAGCCTTCTGACCTGTATCACTGGGCATCATCAGGCACTTGAAAGTCTTGGCAACTTCTTCAGCTGGTAGGCAAGGCAGTAAAAACAGTTCTGATTTTCTATTGTCTTCAATATTGCAAAATCTCAATATTTACAGTAATTATAATTTAGTTGCAAATATTTACACATCTGTAGTTACTTCCTTACCTCAACTCTTACCATAATGCTAACTAGTGAAAAGAATTTTAGGGTTTTTTTTTTAAAGAATTGAAGTGTACTTGCAGACCTTGTGCAGCATGCCATTTGCACAATTAACTCATTTTGAAAAAAACCCAGATGGTTCAGAAGAACTAGAAATGGTAACAGCAAAAATTACAAAAAATAGAAAAATAAAATGAACAAACAAAAAACCAAACCACAAAACAAACAAATGAACGAACAAACAAACAGAGGCATTTTGTTAAGCACTCTAGCAAAAAAACCTGATTAACATTCACAGATCATGGTCAAACTACATAAAATCGGTGTAATTCTGAAATTGTCAGAAAAGTGGTTGGGGAAAAAGACTTCTGATTTTGCTTTATCTAAGTGTTCCTGTTGCACATCTAAAGGGAGCAAGTGTTGTAAGGTATGTTGTTTCTTTTATTTTTCCTATCTTTGTACAAATTCAAAAGGAGTATCGTTTACATCTGGTAATCAGTTCTTTTGCCATATCAAATTTGCCTGTGCATATGTAATCTCCTCATCTCTCACACCTTCTGTAGAATTGCACAGATTGAAGCCCTTATTAGGGACAAGACTAGTACCAACTGAATAGGGATGAAATGAGGCCATCAGAGACCTCATTTCCACTGGAAATGCATGAGCTGGGAAGAAAGAGTAGCTTGGCTTTCAGATTTAAGGATGCTCTGACAGAACTGGTAGTAATAAAATCCAAACAAAACACCATTTTACATGTGCACTGAGCAAATTTAATCTGAAAGTTACTGATTCACAGCGCACCCAGGAGCCTGAAAATCAGTGTGGTGTGGCATGGACATATGGTTTGTCTGAGAGAAGCTGTTTGCAATACCCAAATCTTGCCTTGTCCATTGCTTGTCCTAAAGAAGACTATAAGAGATTGTGCTGGTTTTGGCTGAGATAGAGTTAATTTTCTTCACAGTGGCTTGTCTGGGGCTATGTTTTGAGTTTGTGCTGAACACAGGCTTGATAACATAGAGATGTTTTTGTTACTGCAGAGCAGAGCTTACACAGAGCCAGGGCCTTTTCTGCTACTCATACTGCCATGTTGGTGAGGAATTTGGAGGTGCATGGGAAACTGGGAGGATACACAGACAGGACAGGTGACCCCAGTTGACCATCAGGGTATTCCAGACCAAATGACACCATGCTCAGTGCATGAACTGGGAGAAGGAAGTGGGGGATGTCCAAAGTGATGACCTTTGGCTTCCCAAGTGCACAAGATGGGACCCTGCTCTCCTGGAGATTCCTAAACACCTGCCTGCCCACTGGAAACAGTGAATTAATTTCTTGCTTTGCTTCATTTGTGTGCTTGACTTTTCCTTTCCGTATTAAATTGCCTCTATCTCACCTCACAAGTTTTCTGGCTTTTACCCTCCTGATTGCCCATCCTGCTGGTGAGAGAGTGAGCAAGTGGTTACCTGGGGCTTGGTTGATGCCTGGGTACCTCTACTGTGGCAGAAGTTCTATATGATTGAGCAGAAAATGCCTGTTTGCCAATGGAAATTAATTGAGGGAAATCTGCCTGATCATACTATTCAGAAATATATATATGCCTGTACATCTGCCTATTTTTTAAAGCACTCATAATGCCCGCTGCAGATGGTATTGTGTTCCTGTGGACAACTTGATGGTTCTGTCATAATTTTTGATAGAAGCCAGCTTGAAGGTTGTCTAGCCAACTGCTCAGCCCACACACTGAGAGTCAAGTCCACCAAATGGATCCCTTTGCTGTCTGGGTTTTTTAATTTCTAGCAAAGCATTTAAAAAAAACAGAGTGAAACCTTTCTGCATTAGGTACTCAAAGGATCACTCTGTTAAGGTGAGGTTCTGGCCTGAGCACAGTTCATTCTGGCTTGCAGGGAGCCATCCAAAACAATAGGATAGGATAGGATAGGATAGGATAGGATAGGATAGGATAGGATAGATTGCTTAAGTGGCTGTGGGTATCTATTTTACTTCTACAACTACCCTCTAGATCATTATTTTATGTAATTGTGCAGTTTCAGTAAGTCTGTAGCTATTAGGAGGTACAGGTCTTCATTACAGATTTTCTGTAGAAGCTCTACTTACAATACAGATTTCTTTTAAATTTATTTTTGAAGGAAAAATAGATAACATGTATTTTCTGTTTAATCCAATGGAACAATCCTATAGACTTCAGGTTAAAACAGGCTAATGCATCCTGTGATATTTAAATCTGACATTTAGTAGAGCATAAAAGCGGAGGGTTTTTTCTTGGCTCACTGCAGAATTTACAGCTACAGTTAAGAATATTACCTTACAGTATATTTCAAAGAATTCTATTTTCTGTAACATAGTAGCTACCTTAGCTGGTAAAAAGTTTTCCTGATGTATGTACATTACTTTATTGACTTGCACTTTGCTCCATGATAGATTTATTCCTTTAAGTGACACCGAAAGTAATAAATATAAGACTTCAAATGAAAAACATTTTTATTGGCACGCTGGAGAGAGAAAGTAAAAGCAGTGTATAAAAACTTGGCACAAGCAGCCTACATTTGTGAAATGAGGCCAAATTAATGAGGGAAATCAGTTAAAATGGAGCTTCAGCATACTGTTCATTTTCCAATCGTTTAAAAGAAAGAAAAACTGAAGGCCTGGTTGTGAATTTTTCACTGAAATGCAAGCAGTGGTATATTTTATTGCATTCTGGGAAACGGAGGGGTTTTCCTAATTCCAAAAATATCCCACAGTGCTTCTTGCCACAGTTCAGGATCACTGTGGGTACTGCTCAGAAGCATACCATGGCGATGCAGTTCATTGTAAGAGGTCAGCAGGCTCTGTAGGAGGACTGAAAAAATATTTAAACACATTTTTGTTGCAGTTAGATTTGTTCAGATTGCTAACACAGAGACAGAGGTCAGGTCTTCCTTGTATGCATAGCAAGAAGCTTCAGGGCTGCTTTGCCCTGAGGAGATGCCATTTTTTTTCACATCCTATAAGAAATGCACTTGCAAAGCAGATAACTATTTATTAATAGCCCTGAAAAAATGAGATAGCCAATTACAAAGTCCTATTTCTGATGCTGGAAACCCTGAAACAATAAGGTATGAGATGGACCTATGGTTAAGGCCCAGCACACTGAGCAGACCCCATCCATGGTATTCTGATATTCACTGGTATTCTGACAGTGCCTTGGTCAAAACACAGATTTCTCAATCAATGACAGCAGTCAGGACTGGAATACTCACTTAGTTCTGAAGAGTCCCTTGGACATGCACTCTAATATTAATAAAGCTGCAGTTCCTGAACAGGTGCATCTAATATTTCAGTGAAACAAGACAATATACTATACACACACACAAGATTGATGTGCTTTGACTACCAGTACATCTACTAACTGTAAATTGACTGTATGGATATTGACTAAATAGCAAGCACAGAACATCCATGATGCAGAGGCATTCACCTAGATTAACCATTATGTGGATCAGAGTCCTTCTACAATATTCTTTGAGGCTAAGCACTGCAAGGGCAGTTTGATCTTCAGCTGAGATCTGAAATAAAAGCAGAGCACTATGTACAGATCATAAGACTGACTGGTTTGGGGAAACTTGAATTTCCGGTTATAGTTAATATGAGTTAATGTTACAAATTTCAATTTCTAGCCATTCATGATTTAGCATAATGAACCTCAAATTCTGTTTTATTCGGGGATATCTATATCTTTTCTAGCTTTATTCTTCTTGTTCCAGGAAATTCCTATTAAATATTTCTAGTTTGAAATTATATGAACCTGAATTGAGTTTGTGTGGCAAGGTTTTGGTAGTGGCAGGGGATACAGGAGGAGCTTGTGAGCAATGAGAAGTTGCCAGAAGCTTCTCCCACGTCCGACAGAACCAATGCCAGCTGGCTCCAAGTTGGACCCACCCCTGGCCAAGGCTGGGCCCATCAGTGATGATGATGATGATAGCATATTTAAGAAGGGTAAACCCCCCAAACTCTGGGTAACTGCAGCCAAAGATATGAATGAGAGGGTATGAGAAGTTCTACTCTGCTGACACCCAGGTCAGTGGAGAAGGATGGGCAGGAGGTGTTCCAGGTGCCCATGGTGAGGCAGCTGTGCCCCTGCAGGCTGCGGAGGGCCACAGGGATGCCCACAGGGATGCAGAGATCCATCTGCAGCCCAGGGAAGACCCCACAGCAGAGCAGATGGATGCTCAAAGACTGTGACCCCATGGGAAGCCCTCTCTGGAGCAGGGTCCTGGCAGGAGCTGTGGCCCCATGGGGAGAGAAGCCCTTGCTTTTGGAGGTTTGGTGGGAGGTCCCCATGGATCCCCCACACTGGAGCAGTTCATGTAGAACTGAAGCCCATGGGAAGGGCTTCAATTGGAGGAGTTCATGGAGAAAGGTCTCCCTTGAGAGGGATCCCATGCTGGAGCATGGAAAGAGTGTGAGGAGTCCTCCCCATGAGGGAAAAAAGCAGCAGAGACAACCTGTGATGAACTGACCACAGCCCCCATTCCCCGTCTTTCTGTGCCACTGCGGGGGAGGAGGCAGAGAAAATCACAAGTGAAATTGAGCCCCGAAAGAAGAGGGGGAAGGTGCTCCTCAAAATTTTTTTTTACTTCTTATTGCCCTCCTCTCATTTGCTTGTTAATAAATTAAACTGATTTCTTCAAGTCAAGTCTGTTTTGCCTGCGACTTTAATTGCTGAGTGATCTCTCCCTGTCCTTTACCTCGACCCACAAACTTATTGTGTCCTATTTCTCTCCCCTGTGCAGTTGAAGAAGAGGAGTGATAGAACAGCTTTGGTGGGCACCTAGCAGCCAGCCAAGGTCAAGCCACCACAGAACTAGTCAGCAAAACGTTTTAGGTGGACAAACAGCCTTGGGCAAGGCAATAGATCTTGGCCAAGATGGATAGACAGCTTCTAGAGGACAGTAATGATTCAGCACTTCTGGTGTACAACTCTCTGCACTTCCACTTCTGTTCTGCTTGTCTTTCAGCAACCAGGCATGTGACACTGGGTGATCGTCTAGAAGGAAGTGTAGGTCCTTTGTGCATAACAGTCATCTTTTGGAATCATGTACAAATGGCCCTTATGTTTAAAGGCAAGTAAAAATAAGTATATTCAAAAACTATATCCTTTCTTTAAGGAGAACAAACCAGATCAATTTATTAACGGCATATAAATCTCTTGTCCCTTTTAATATTTACTAGCAAAGGCAATAATTCATGCAGCTGTTTATTATCTTGCCTTTAAGGCTGGGGAAGTTTCATTAATTTGAGACTTCGCTGACCACCCGGAAAAGTGTGTGCCACTTTGGGTCATCTGAAATAAAGATGCTTGCAGTGATGTTTCATTATGGTCTTTGTGAAAATTTGGCTACATAAATTGGTAAGTGCCATGTGTCAGGTTTTATTTCTATGTTTAATTTGACCAAACCACATTTCCTGCTCTAGCAAATTAGTTTCTTGGTTTCACACCAGCTTGTTTTAAAGCTCATTTAGGTACATCTCTACTACTATAAAACCCGTACTATGCATACACTCTTGAACAGACCTAACAATTCAAGAACCCAGATTAAATAAACAATAGGAATTCCTCTGACCCATTTCAGCAACAAACCAATTATACTTATTGTTTTATTATTTTATTATATTTTTTAATTATTTATTATTTTAACATTTTTTAATATTTTTAAATAGCCTTCAAAACTGTAAAGAACCAGCAGCATTGAACTGGGAGGGCCACTGTAGTCAGTCAATGTAATCTGGTGATAATCTTATGTGACTCTTCTGTAGCCTTGTAAATTGGCCTCATCTGCTCCTTCACATTATGTATTTACAGTGATACAGCTAATGTTGTTTTTTTTTTACTGAAAGTAGTGATGACAATTATCAATTGTCATCCACGATGAAAATTGACAATTGCTTTTTCTATTAATGGATGATGCTCATTTAAGTAAAAAGCTTACTAAAATAGCACACTACTATCTCGTTGGTCATTTCATTAGCTTTTAAGCCTGAGTCAGATGAAATAGGGAAAATAATGACATTTTTGTCTTATGCATCAGATATTTTACGACAGTTTTCCATGGGAACATTTAATTGTATTGTTTAGCTATTGCTGATTAAAATCACTTGGATTTGAGATTTTGAGTTGTTTTTTGGCCGAGATGGCAAAACCAGAAATCCTGGCATTTAGGGCATTCTTCCCTTATTGATTGTTATGTAAACTCACTGTCTAGCTTAAATCAGTCTTGATGCACCAATTGGTGTCAGTAAGAGAGTAAAGTGCATTATGGTTGAGGCAGTGTAGCATCCTAGCAGTAGCTCATCTTTAGAAGGTCCTGGCTCATGGGGCAATGATAGAATCATAACCATAGAATGTCCTGGGTTGGAAGGACCTTAAAGATGATCTGGTTCTAACCCTTTGCCACAGTCAGGACACCTTCCACTAGACCAGGTTGCTGAGAGCTCCATCCAGCCTGGCCTTAAACACTTCGAGGAATGGGGTATCCACAGCTTCTCTGGGCAACCTGTGCCAAAGCCTCACCACCCTTACAGGAAATAATTTCTTCCTACTATCTAATCTAAACCTACTCTCTTTCAGTTTGAAATAATTCACCCTCATCTTGTCACTACAGACTCTTGTAAAAAGTCCTTCTCTATCTTTCTTCAGGTACTGGATGGTCACAATTAGATCACGCCAAAGCCTTCTCTTCTCTAGGTTGAAAAATCTTAATTGTCTCAGCCTTTCCTCATAGCAGAGGTGCTCCATTACTCTAATCACCTTGGTGGCCTCCTCTGGACTCACTCTAACAAATCCATGTCCATCCTGTCCTGGGACCCCAGAGCTGGAGGCAGCACTGCAGATGGGGTCTCACCAGAGCAGAGCAGAGCAGAGGGGCAGAATCCACTCCCTGCCCTGCTGCCCACCCTGCTCTGAATGCAGCCCAGGACACGGGGGGTGTCTGGGCTCCCAGTGCACATGGCTGGGGCATGTCCAGCCTCTCACCCACCAGCACCCCCAGGTCCTTCTCAGCAGGGCTGCTCTTGATCTCTTCATTCCCAGTCTGGATTGGTACCAGGAGTTGACCTAACCCAGCCTTGGACTTGGTCTTGTTAGACCATGTGAGACTGCACAGCGAATGTGTTATGCAGGTGAATT
Organism: Xenops minutus; assembly: GCA_035221455.1. Taxonomy (NCBI): domain Eukaryota; kingdom Metazoa; phylum Chordata; class Aves; order Passeriformes; family Furnariidae; genus Xenops; species Xenops minutus. Next base: position 12,193,494 of record JAWWEE010000001.1, on the reverse strand, counting down.
GCTCTACCCATGAGGTTATGTAGTAGCACAGAAGACACTGGGGAGAGGAGCATTTGTTTTCAGAAGTAACTTTTTCAGGTGGGAATACATTGATCAGGGAACCTTTTTCATTTTGGCATCTCTGAGCACACCTGTATTTCCATCATCCTGAATCGATTTTCCTCCCACTCATATGTCATTACTTGTGGTCTGTCCAATTGTAAGTTAGCAAGTCTGATGGACATATAATGCTGACTGCTATATATAGTTATGTGAATAGGACATGCAGGAGAGTCGCAGCCATAGTCAGCAGTTAACATATCTGCAATGAGGAAGGCTGGAATTTATGTTTATGGAATTGGAATTAAGCTTTGCAGGTGCCAACCCATAGAAGTTCACTGAAACTTCATGGCCAACAGCCACGGAAATTGAATATCTGCTGAATAGGGTGTTAAATTAACAGGGCTGCTGAAGCAGGCTTGCTGATACAACGTTGTCATATTTTAGTGTCAGAACTGTTTTGTGCATGTTTCTGACAAAAAAGAAAGGATGAATTTCTCATGACAGATCTCTTGTTTGGAGAGAGCAGGATGATTAAGCTGTTAATACAGTTTTTTTATTATTCCTATAGAAGTATTCAAAGGGTATTTCTTTAAATACAGCTCAACGTTGTGTGGCAAAGGTTGAGGCACCTGTGCAGCAGTGAATGAAGACTATCTAAATATGAATGACTAATTATCAGGGAACAGGAAAACACTAGTTTTCTTTCATGACTGAGATGGCTTCATCCTATTCAGAATAATCTGTTGGGAAAATAATTAGCATAAAGAAGATAGAGTTTTGATAAGTAACTTTGATGTTCATAATTATAGTAATTTTTGTATAATTTCTTTCCTTTATGCTCATGTTTTATTTCAGTTTTGCTCTTTCAGTTATAAAAGCTGATATTAAATTTTAGAGTAAACCTATCTCACTGTAGACAGCCTCCTTAGGAAAAACTGTTATCTTTGTATGATAACAGTGGACTTCACATGAATTTGCTGTTAGGATTTCTTTCCATTTCTCTGAATTTGTCTTCCCTATCATAATAAATCAAGCAGATTAATTTGCCAGGAAGGACATAGAAGTATTAAATTTAACATGGCATTTAAGGAAACTTTTTTCACTTAGTTTCTATAATGTTCAATATTTTTAACTTTATTCCAGAAAAATGCATCATCTCAAGTGTTGAGCAGAGTTGAAATACTAGGAACATTGTGCCATCCAAAGAATAGAGGAGAATCTTCCTGACTTAGCTCCAGAATCTGAAGGACTAATGTCTGTCAAAGGGCTCTGACGGGTGCCAGCTTGTACTGTACTTGTTCTTGGGTTTAATGGTATAAAAATTCTGTCCTAACTTTCTTTAAGGGTCTATAATGCATCTCAGTCATCTGACAAGTAGAATTTCTTACACAACATTTCTTTACACACAATGAAAAAAATATTAATAATACTTTGCAGATCTGTTTAAAGATGGCTCTGCAGAATAATTGCCACATGCCTCCTCTCATTTGCTGTCTAAGGAATTAACTACTAGGTTCTCCTAGTAGCTAATTGGTGTTAAATTGCTCATATTGTTCCTCCTATCAAGGAACAATCCTGAACAATTATTTCTCATCTTTTTCACTTATTCCAGTGTTTGTGTGCACATATTGTTTAATAGGAATGCTTGGAATTTGGGGTGTTTGCCCTCTGAAACCCTGCTTAAAAGCAAATTATTCTTGTGGAGGGTATGCTAATACTTTTTTTTCTTTTTTCCCCATGAACTCTATTACTTTAAAAAGTTTATCAGTTTCTCATAGCATGTGTAGTTAAACTTTGTCCCTGTCTTCTCACAGTTCAGTGATTCTGGGGATACCTTTTCAGGTGGCTAACTGTGCTACAAGAGGAAGATACATGAAATACAGAAGTGTTGAAAGGTGAGTTGCTGCACTGAAATCCAGGGGGACTTTAGTGCAATAAAATTATTGTCCTGCAGCTGTGCAACTCAGCTACAAACTGTCCAGCAAGGCAGGGAACGCATGACAGAGCCCTGGTGCAAACAGGCAATATATTGAGGATGAAAGGAAGGACAGGCTACAAAGGAGAAATTTTGGAAAGAAAAGCTGTCCAGGCATAAAGGGATCATGCCAGGAAAACCAAAGGTCATCTAGAGTCAAGAGCTATGAATGACATGCACGGCAGTGTGAAGTATTTCTGCCACTACATGACCGTGTGTCCCAGACCCCTGCACTTTGTGCCAGGGTCCAAGGAGAGCTACCAGCACTGTGTGAAGGTTAAGTCAGGGATAACCTGGCCAGTGCAAGTCCATGGGATCATCTCCTTTTCTGTGATCTTGATTTGGTTTATTAATTTTTAATTAATTATTAATTAATTTTATTAATTGCAAATGGCATATTTTCTTAAAATATGGTAGAAATAACATAAGGATAGAAAGACGTGTGGCAGATGCACTGATGCATTCTCAAAAAGCTTTTCTTTTTCTGATTACTTAGTGTTTTGAACATCACAGATTAAGGAAAAAATAGATCTATTTAGCTCTTTGAAGCCAGATTCCTTCATCCTGTACAATTTTCTTTCCAGAAAAACACATATTTTCCTGCACATCAGGATAAACAGAACTGCTGCTAATCATCATCACTAGAAGCCTATGGTGAAAATGAATGTAATTAAAATAAAATTGGTGTCCATAATAAACAGAATACATTTTTTATTTTTTATTTTTATTTATTTTCCTTCTATTTAAGTCAAGTTGCTACTAGAAGAAGTAGTATGCAGTGCCTTCTTAGGGACTCGCTGCTACCCACTACCTCTTCCTAATTTGCAACTGACTTCTCAGTAACTTTGGGGTCCTTTCTAATAGGAATATGCCCCATTTCTATCAAAAGTGCAGTTTGAACTGTCGCTTGAGGTGTACTTGCTCGGGATAATTTTCCTGAACATTGAGTTCCAGTTTGGTATTTTTGATGTGTTTGAGATGCCTGTACAGGAATGCTTTGATAGCACAGCTGTTTCCTACTAGTTCCAGATTCTGGACCCTGGGGATAAAGTGAAAAATCTGGAGAATATCATCAGGGAAGTGGCTTTTATTTCAGGGTCTACTTAGTAATAAGTAATAGGAAGGGTCCACACTTGGTTTCCTGAAAATCATTTTCCACTTTTATTTGTTTTCTTGAGAGAACGAAACAGCAAAATAAAACACATCTTTATCTGATTACAATTTGAACACTTGCATTTGACAATTCAATATCTTTTTGTTAAGAAAATTAATAAGAAATTGCCTGATAAACTGTTCTGTAATTCAAAATTATGAGGTTATCAACACTAGTGCAAAAGAAATGCCATCAAAAGAATAAAGATTTAAAACTTCTGCTTGTTTTTATCAATTGTGATGAAAAATGTTAAATATGATAAAATGACCTGCGGGTAAAGTAAGGGCATATTCAAAGCATCCAATTAGTGAGTCTGGCAATGATAGTAAAGAAATAATTATGAGGCAAAACGTTTGAAATGTTGGCTAAATGGTAGCAGTGAGGCAATTAGAAACTGACGTGGCAAAGAGATTCAAGCCTTCACGAAAACCTGCTTCACTAGACAGTGATGAGACTGTTCCATTGCTGTGATCCAGTGCCTTCAACCATTGTCCCAGAGCTGAGACCGCTCTGCAGACACACAGTGCTGTGGTGCTTCAGGAAATCCAACAGGCAGAAAAGACACGTGTCATTTCTTTGTTCATTTTCTTTTGTCACATTCTTTACCCTTTCTCAGTATCCTAGCAATTCATTCTCCTGGACATTTACTATTTCTTCCCTTGTGTCATCTCTATATCCATATCTCCACATTTTATTCTCTGCTGCTCTGCATTCAGATTTCCAACTAAGACACTTGCACAAAGACTACTTTACTGCCTGATTTCTCCTTTCTCCTAATTTTTATATTTGAAAATTTCTCCATCAAAATTACCTCTTTCCTTCAATCCCTTCTCATTGTCAGCATTCTGCCATGATGGTTGTTTCTACCAGGAACTTCTCAACATCTAGAATAAAAGCAATATAGTCCTTTGACTTACACTGGTCAATTTTATAAGTGTTTGATTTTTGAAAATATTTATTATACATGCCTTCTTAATGACATCATGTAAGTTATTTCTCTTAAACTACTTTGATACCTCAAGATACTCATAATCTTCTATTTGACAGAAAAATAAAGAAATAAAGAGGCTGTATAATGGAGTTAGTTGTGGTGATTTGACCTCAGTTGGCTGCCACTCTATCACTCCCCTCCTCAGCTGCACAGGGGGGAAAGAAAGTAAAACAAAAAGCTGACTGGTCAAGATAAGGACAGGGAGTGTCACTCGCCAGTTGTCATCAAGGGCAAAACAGACTTGCTTTGGCTGCAGGGGAACCTCAGCTCCAGCCCCTGCCCCTCCTTCTGCACTGACCTTGGTGTCTGCATAATGGTTCCTCTCACATATTCTCACTCCTCTCTTCTCTGGCTGGAATTTGCTCCTGCACAATAACATTTTTCCCCTTCTTAAATACATTATCCCAGAGGTTCTCCCACCGTCACTGATGGCTCAGCCTTGGCCAGCAGTGGGTCCTTCTTGGAGCTGGCTGGCTTTGGCTCTGTCAGACGTGGGGGAAGCTTCTGGCAGCTTTTCACAGAAGCCCCCTGCTACCAAAACCTTGCTGTACAAACATAATACATTGGTCAATATAATGTGTATTAGTCTTTGAGGGGTTTTGTCTGTAATTTTGGATCTTCCTGTGTGTCATTTTTGCTCTGTAAAAAGAACAGAAGGATGCAAAGCTCAAATGTTTCAGGGTCATGGAACTGAAAAATTGCATGTAAATTGCACAATTTAGAAAAAAATGCAGCAAAGTAGAGACTGTAATATTTCAGGTCTAGATTTATCCTTTAGGTATAATTTATTAGTACAAAACTCCAGCACGTGATTCTGAGACAGACAAAGATGTTTCTGTGAGATTGAAGGAAATCACCAATGCAGACAAAATCATGTAGGCAGGAGAGACACTGTCCTTGCTAAGGAGGATTGCCAGTCATGAATATTCAATAATTATCTACACTGAATTTGTGACATATTAGACCGTTGCACAATATAACCAATGTTTTCATCTTACAGCAAGCCATTATTTGTTCAGATAACAAAAATGAAGAGATTCTTCTGCCATAAGCAGGAAGGAAGATAATTTCTCATGCTGAAACATCGTTGATATTGCATCCTCAATATATCTGTTTTGGGAAGAAAAAAGGGTTTAAATTATCAAAAATACTGCATTCAGATCATTATGGTAAAACTGAGACAACTCTTCCTTTAAAAGCAGCGGTACTTTTCAGCTTAAATAGACTCCAAAAAGCCCCTCCATATTGATGTGTCTATGTTAAATTGTCATACCTGCTTGGTGATTTGTGTTAGTAGATTTTTTTTTTCCTTTGTGAGCATCCTCTCTCTGAAAGAACTGCAGAATGCTTATATTTGAAATTATTGATATTAGTATTAATACTAAATAATTTTTCTATTATTATTATTCTGTATGTATATTCTATTTGTCTCAAACAAGGGTTAAATACCATACACAGGATGTACCATCAGTCAAATTCATGTCACTCTAACTTGAAAAACCCACAAAAATGCCAATAGCCAGGCAAAACTAGTGGTGTGAATCCCAAACTTGTATTATACACTTTGTCTCCAAAAATTTGTTGAAGCACGATTTCGGTGAGTTGTCCTTAAACAGAAGCAGCAAAGGCACTCAGAGGTGCATTTCATATTACAATTTGACTCCACAGTGAATCATACCTATCATTCAAACTAATCCTGAATACCATGTTATCAGACTAAACAATCACTTCAAAAGTCATGATTTATTGTTTGTCTGTCTTCCTCGATACAAAACAAGGAATCTATTGATTTTTTTGAAGCCCATTTTTATTGTGGTGCAAGGCATCACAATTGCTATTAACTGGAATATTGTATGGACAGTGAAATAGTCAGTGCTATTAGTTAATGCGCAAGCAAATATCGACCAATAATTTTCAACAATAAATTTAACGATACGAGACATGAGTGTTTGTTCAGCATTTTATTTTGACAATCAAACAACTGAAGAAAATCTCAAGAGTTGGAATCTAGCTACCATTAAAAATTGTGCAATGGTTTCTATCCATCTAGTTTTGGCAAAACTGGCTGTGAGCCAAAGGTCTAATGACTTTAGCTTTAGAAGAAAATCAATGATATGCAAATAGTTATTGAATCGTCATAGAGTAAGCAAAGCAGCTCAAAGATTTAAACAAAAGGAGGGGGTTTAATTCAAAGAACAAAGATTTGCTACTATTTCCCTTGGGATTGAGCCAGTGTTTGTACCAGTGGGGGTTTATGTTTTGTCAGGGAAAAGTAGTGGGATGCTGAGTGCCAGGCACATTTAGGACACAGTATAGCTACCAGGGACCACATGATAGGAAGAGAAGTAGGAAGAACCTTTTGCATGTGAGAGCATTCCTGTAAAAATCCCTCTGCCTCAGTGCAGTACTGGCATACCCATTGGTTTGGATAGTGCTGCATTGCCTTGTCTTGGGCAAGGCTGTGCCCCTCAGGCAGGACCCCACTGATGTCAGAAAGGTGAATGCAGTTTGTAATACAATAACTATGATTTTGTCCTTGCTACTGAAAGGCCACACAGGCTGAGCTACCTTTGACAGGTGCCTCATGGTCAAGTCAATGGGAATGACTTATTCTGGTAACATAAGGCTTCAATTAACAAAACAGAAAAGAAATTCTTATTTCTAACATCAAATAATTGTACAGCTGGTGAATCTTTAATACTAGAGGTATTGTGGTGAGCTCTTTTCAGACATAAATAATGTCCTTTTTCAGATCTGAATATTTGCATTAGAAATAATGTTGCTGGAGATCTGCAGAAATATTTGCTACCTACTTTGTGTAACAAAAATCTGGTGAAATGAAGGAGAAGAGTAGCTGAACTCTTTATTGAAAACCAAATTATTTTTCTGTTAACATTAGCTTATACCACTAAAAGATGAAAGATTTATTATCAAATTACTAGGAAACACAAAGCATACAATTAAGATCTGAGTCTGCAGCTGCATGTCTTTAATTCTTCATCACAGGCAGGTCACTCATAAATCACTGATCATTTATGAAATACATTATGAGAATATGCCTAATGTTCATTTTCTTAAAGAAGGAATTAGAAGGAAGTCAATTATTTCAACAGACTCTATATTATTTTTAAAAATTGTTTTCCATCAGTTTTGTCAGTTTTCCCAAGCGTGAAATGAAGTACAGAACAGTCATATTCAGTGTAGCTGTCCTTCATTTATTTTAAATTAGCAATATTACATTGTCACCCAGGAAGCATGGCCATGCTTGCCACTCCTCTGGGCAGGTGTCCTGGGGGGTGAGTCCCAAGGGGTGTCTGGGCTGCCCTTGCCCTGAGCAGGGCTGAGCTGCATTCCCACTGCCCAGTCTGAGCTCCAGCTCTGGGAATTCTGCTAGGGAAGGGGCTGGCAGCCCCAGGCAGTCCCTGGGTGATACTGGGTGTCTGTGGGGCAGCCTTCACCCCTTCCTTGGGAGCAGGAGGAAAGCTGGACTGAGAAGGTGTGTAATAAAGTGGAATGAGGATAAAGGGTCAATACGAGGAAGGTCGTTTTGTACTTCCAACAACCTTGACTGTATTATTAATGAGGCTTTTTTACATTTGATAATTTGGACCATTTGACAGTGAAAATGCTAATTGGACAAATAATAAATGACATGTGGCCTTTGCCCATAACAGTATTTTGAGTGTAAGAGTATTTACCACAGACAATACATCTAATTTATGTTAGGGGTTAATTAGTATAAAATTAGTTTTAAAATTGCACCTGTATTTCAGAAAGTGCACAAGTGATTATTTTTCCCCTTGTATGATGAGAAATAGTTCAAGCAACTTTGTCTCTCAGTTAATTTGTGTATTAAAGGCTCTTCAGACATAATTTGCTGCCTATCCTCTTGTTTCCTTTGAACTGCAGCAAGCCACATTTCAGCATCTCAAAGTCCTGACTTTCTCACTGACTTCAGGGCATACATCTTTGCTAAATGCTTGAGAAACAGGAAAACTACTTCATAGCTTACCACCTAAGCCACAGAAATGATGATTTAACAGTGGTTTGTAGCAGAGTGGGGAGTTAAACCTTGGTACTGTAAGACTCAGGGTTCAAATACCTACTGTCACTAACAGCAAAGCTTATCCATAATGTTAATCTTTCCTAACAACATTAGTGATCATAACACAATCTAGGAGTTATGGAGAGAAACAGAGGCAGACACAGATCTTGAAAGGATCTTGCTCTCAGATGCCTGATTGCTCGGGGGAGCTCATGGTCTGGAATTGTATCTCCTCACTTACAAACTTAAGACTACTTTCCAGGACTTCAAATGTGAGTGGTTCATGCCCAAAGAATATTCCTCTGGGCAACAGGGTTTTGTTCTCTGAACAGGAGTAGTTTCTGTAGCTCTGTGGAGCTGAAAAAGTGTCTAGCACACATAGAAGTGTCACTGTAGATAAGAAAACACAATATCATCACTCTGACAAGACCTGTAGGGGTTGTGCATCACTTCACAGCTGACATGATCCAACTTCATAGCTCCCACCACCACTCTTCATCCATTTTTCACCATATTACTTTCCCAATGGCACTGGAAGAATCAGGTATTCTGCCTTTCCTCCCCCTCAGAGTGAGAGGTGCTCTGGCAGGGAAGCAAGGAAATTCCACAGGAGTCACCATCTCTTTAGCAGCATCACACAAGACTCCAGAGAAACCTCTGCAGCATAAATGGTATCAAAGGTGATCTTTTGCAGGCCTCACAAGAAAAAGTGCATGTGGTATGCTAGAAGAAAGTATTTGCTAATAAAATATTACTTCTCTTTCAGTTTGAAAGCTTTTAAGTGTAACAGATGGCAGCGCTATCAACATAATGTAAGATAAGTGACATTGGCTCATACTGACTTATCACTGACCTGATTGATAATATTTATGCATTTGAGGACTTCTTTTTTTCTTTTTTTAATAACTTGATTCCCTTAATCAGGCAAGAGTTACTTCCAAAGAGGTACTTTTGTTGTCTGGAAGTCATCTGGAAACTATTCAAATATCACAAAGGTCAAATTAAATGACTGGTCTTATTTCCAGAGTGATATATTTTGAACCATAAGATCCCTTCACAGCTGAAGCAATTCTGAACCTTTGCTTACAGAGAGAGTGGATGTTAATACAGAATTATCAAGATAGTTTTCTAAAATCAGGTGAAAGCAAGCTGACAGGGGTGATGCAGACATTGATTCACTTATTTTTCCTCTCTTGATTTCACTAGTTTTCACTCAAATAGCCACAAATATAACCCAGACACCCATATTTTGGAGAACTTCAGTGTTCACTGAATCTGGAAGTCACTATGTTTTTTAAACAGAACTATTTTTGTGTATCTGAAACAGCAGAGCACCTGGACTAGCACTAACTAGATGTGAAACGTTAGACCGAAGGCACAATTCTACTTGACCTTTAGTTAATACACATTGCCAAAATATTGTCTGAATTGTAATTGTTGAGTTTGATTTTTCTAATTAACCTATCTTGTACATAATGATTGATGGAACACTGTAAGATCTTTAAATTTTGACAGGCAAATCAAATATCTTTGCTTACAGAATCCAATCTAGAATCTAAACCTATTAGCTTTTTAGGATATCTCGCCAGTAGGAAATTATTTAATCTATTTATTTTAATTCTTCTGCCTGTAGGACATCTCTCTATGTCTTGGAAATAACATTTGACAAGGACTTCAAGATTATATTGTTAAGATTATAATAATAATTAGATCCATTTGCAGCATTTCCTAGTCATATTATAATATAATAGTACTGTAGTAAGAACTATTCAGTGTTTGGAAGAAAGACTCTGATTGTTGTCTTGCAGTCAGTGCCAGATTCTCAGGTGGTGTAAATCAGCGTTACTTCCATGAGCTTAATAGCTTGGCTTCCATTTTTTAAACATACTTTATTTACAAGGTTATTTCAGAAGCATTGTGATGGTAATTCTTTCCTTGGCAATTATAATTTTTTTTTTCCATTTGCAAGTTTTCTTTCCTCAATCCCATTTCCACTGAAATTAAAATTAAGGAAGTTTTTTTTTCCCTTCAGCATTAGTTTGGTGATTTGATACATGATGCTTAGTTAGCATCAGTTTTACTGACAAGAGGATAGGTCTTTTTAATTCTGTGTTGTCTCAGGGTAAATGCTACAGATCTTCCATAAGCAGTAATGATTTTTAATTTCTTAGAGAAAGTAATAGGTGTTAGACATCATTTCCAATTCCATTTGTATTGATGTGGACACTGTGTTACAATGTCCTGCCTGAGATCTGACTAGTAGGAGGGTTTTTGTATTTATACATACAAAATAAACACTTCCACAGGACATAGTAATTCAAATCACTGAACCTTGATTCTCTGTGTTCTAACTAAACTTATTGCCAACCTTTTCTTCCTCTAAACCTTTCTAGTTAAGTAACTTTTCTGTTAACAGATCTATTATTAACTGTTAGTCCCCTGTGCAAAAATCATGTTCCTTGTCTCCCACTTCATAGTCCTTTCCAGATTAACTCCCACGTATTTTGTGTTCCGTTTACACCTGTTCCCTATATTCCTTCCTTCTTGAACATCATTTATGTCTTTTTTCATTCTTTCTAAAGAGCCACCTGTTCTCCAAGGTAACACGGTGGCTGTTTTGTTCCAACCCTCCACTCTGCTCTGTTGCACTGATTTGCTCATTTGCTTCACAGTATCTGAGTTTTCCTGGCACGTTCTGGCCCCATGCATCTATTCCCTCTCCTCAGTCACGCTGATCTGCTCTTTGCTAATCAGGTGAGTCTTTTCTCCTTTTTGCAGGGAAAACATTTAGTGATGAGCAGTTTTTGACCTATGAAGTCTTAAAGACCGACATTTTTTTTTTCCCCACAAGTGATGTTAAATTAGCTCTAAACTCACAGGCTTCCAAAATTATGAACTGAGCCTACACAACACAAAAATCTTGATATGGGCTGAAAAAAGACGTGTTATGACACCCTCAATTGCTCGTTAATACTGATAAATGGTGAAGACTGCAGAAAATATAGTTTCTTGAGTGCAGGAAGTAAGGTTTGCTTCTGCACATTTGCCATGGATGGCATCCTTTACACAGGTTTTTTTCCAGCCAAGGTCTGAGCCTGCAAAGATTTGCTGAAGCCACAGAACAGGACAGACCTGCTCAGTGGGATGGAGTGTGGGTAGGATTCAGTCTTACACAGTGGGACTCCTGTTTGGAAAAGGGTGACTTTGACTCTGAAATGAGTTTCCACATGAACAGCAGAACGTTTCACTCAGGGATTGTGTTCTTTTCATATACTGAAGCACTGCAGTAAACCATAGAGAGTCATGTCGCTGTCAAGAGCAGTTTCAAGAATATATTATAAATGAAAATGTTAGCTGCATTTGGCATAGTAACCTCTATTCTCTCCAAAGTAATAGTAATTACTTCATCCAGAACTGTTTGAGATAGCAGTACTTGAAGACTGAGTAGATGTTTGCTGCTCTTTTTGGCAGCATTTGGTGCAGGAATGGTGCCATTTCTGGAGTACTACCATATGCAGTGCCATCAGCCTCCCTGTGGGTGAGATGATAACCAAGATGTTAAGGTTACTTAGGCATACTTTCAAGCTGCTGCAGTATTCTGGATAGATTCATATGCCTAAGTAAACAACATCTGAAACAAAAATATAATGAAGTCTAACTGGCCCCCAAAGACTTTTAAGTGCTTTTAATTGTTCAGGCAGTTTCTTTCAAGTGTTGGCCTCTGAAACACATTATTTGCTGCTCTCAAGTATGGAATGGCCTCCGTTAATGACAAACACTTCCTATTGATGAAGTTTTCTTGAGATAATCACCCTGCTTCTTTGACCTCTCACCTGAAAGGCGGCTTCTGACAACATGAAATTACTAGAATAGGAATCAATTCATTGTTTTGTGCCAAATGCATTTAACACTTTGTGCTTGCAAAATTTTAGTTGTAGGAAGAAGTCTGTAAATTCAGGCAAGCTGTAAGTCAAATCTGAGTTCTTCACCTTAAGTTGATGGAAGAGCTCATGGATTGTTAGTCTCTTTCTTTCTTTCCTTTTTCTTTTTTGGCTGTGTGATTTACAAGCTGTACAAATCATCCCCTTTTCGGTATATATGCTTGCTGTGCAGTTTTGTTACTAAGTCAGTTCAAAAATTGATTGGCAAGGCACTTTGGTGGCTAGTTAGTATGAAGCAGAAGTCAGGTCACTTTGCTAATTATTAGGGATAAGCAAGCCAAGCCAGACAGAAAGTACATAAGACAGTATTAACAATAATGACTGTTACAATAATCATAAAAAATTATGTAAATTTCAACAAGTTTTCTAGTATTAAATAGACCTTTTAATGACAGTATTGTAATAGCACACAATGTAAGACCAGAACTCTTTCCTGATCCTGTTTTTATATCCTTTAGGACCTGACAGTCCATGGGAATGATGCTGCCTGGCTACTAACCTGACTCATTTTTATACACATTTCTCAGCTTGCAGCTTGCCTGCAACGTCCCTAGGACTTCTAATATGTCTTTTGTCTTCTTTCTACAGAGAAAAATGCTGGAAATGTCATCCATCCACCCCTACAGGTGCAACAGTAAGGTAGTTGGATTCACAGAGCAAGATGATGATGATGATGATGATGATGTGTGTTTTCAGTCTCTTGAGATACTTGTCATGTTGAAATACACTTAGCAAAATACCTCATGCTGAACAGCAGAAAAGGCAGGTTGCTGTCTTTGGACAGCAGATATGACTGGGATGGGGGAGCTTGGCACTTACTCTGTCTGACTTTTTCCCCTTATGTTGGCTGAGTATTGGGCAGTTAAGAGCAGGCCAAAATGGCCATTGTGGTGCCATTTTCCAGAATGTTGCTCCGCTCCCAGCTGAATCTTAAATACTTTCTTAGAACTGCCTGAACAGAGATCAATAAAGCTTTATTTATTTTTATTTATTTATTTTATCTTTACAAATAAGCACAGATTTCTATTGACATTTCTGTCTAAGAAATTGTAGAGAAATGGAAAGGAAGCTTTAACAACCAAGGGGCCTAAAAAGAAGCAAAAAGAATTGGAAACAGAATAGTGACAGCATAGTTTAGTGTGTTGTTTTTTTTTGTTTCCCTCTCAGTTAAAGGAAGAGTCAACTTTTGTGTTGGAAGACATCCAGAAGGATGATTCATGTCTTCTGTAGGGCAGGTATGTGATGGAGCCAGACACCCTGGTTTTTGGATAAAGCAACCAGGGAAAATTGTGTTTGTCCTCTCCATGCCTATCCATTTAGCATTCCCTCCCTGAGTGGTGAGGTTTCCTTCCACCATAAAATTGCATTCTAGCTGTGAATATTTTCCAGTGGTACAGACACAGGCAGTATCTGCATAATTACAGGCAGTGGCCCTGTTTCTCCACTGTTCTTCAACCCAAGAGTGCACTGTTAGAGAACTTTTCACAACTATTTGGGTCAAAAAATAGGGGATTTCTGTCCCACAAAGGATCAAGGTTCACTTTTTAGGAATATGAAATACTTTCACTGAATGGAATTCCTACTACTCTATTCATAAAACCTTTGACAATGGCAGATATCTTAGATATTCCCACTTTGTATATTATATTTAAGTTTGTAATAAGGTTTTAGTCTTTTGTGATTCCTAGCATACTTGCAGAAGGGGAAGAAATTACAAGAGTGCTAAATGGCACTTTGTGGCTCTATCTGCACTTCACAACTCTTTTTTTTCTTTCTGCAAATGTAATGAGCTCAGCTTGAAGGCCCAAGCCATTCTTTTCAGCCTGACAAACTGCAAAGTGAATTAAAATGTTAACTAAAGCCCTGGGCATCTCTATCTTAAAGAAAAGTGTTCAATTCTAAAAATTCAAAATTTAAAAATCTATCTCCTTCCTTCACGGGGGGTGGTTGAGCACAGAAAGAGCAAGAGACAGAAAGGAACATCTTATTTTGGCTGTGTTTGACTTTGGGAGGGCTTTTTCACTGCAGAGTTTTGCTGCAAAGTTTTAAATATATAAATATATATATATTAAAACCTGTTTAACCTGGTAATAACATTGTTATTGGTAACAATGCTGTTTAGAAAGGGGAAGCATTTCTGGAGGGGGAAGTGGATAGAAAAAGATTCATACAGAGAAAATTCAGGACTCGCCAGCAGAGACCACGTCAGCTTGTGACAAGAAGTGGCTAAGAGTTTGGAAGGAAGTAAAATCACTGTTCATTGCACATTTTGCTGTATAGCATTGAGCAATCTTCCAGACATCATGGGAATGGTATCTCCTGTAAGAGGGATAAAGGAGTTTGTATTTTCAATTAATCATAACCTAATAAGGAAGAAATCAGTATCAGCAAATAAACTGATAAAACAGAGCATTTCTGTTTACTAATCAAGGATATTATAACTAAGGCCCACTCTAATGAAACACCTTGCCTGTCATTAGTTATGCATTGCAGATGGGCTATTGTGTAAGCATGGTATGGGAAAGAGCAGCATAAAGCAAAATATGATACCACAAACAAACGATGGGAAAAATAGTAATGGGAAATTGAACTTTTCATTCACCTTATGACTAAAAACATCTTTACACAATGGGACACCTGGTATTCTGCCAGAGTGAATTAGCAAATCCATATTGGTGGAATATGAGAAAGAGGATAGGAAACTGCATATTTTATTTGCATTCTACCAGAGGTGATTAGAATAGCATGCTCTATGCTAATGATTTAAGCAGAAAGAGAATATACTTTTTAAGAAGTGGACAAATTCTTGACTTCCTGACTGCATGAGTTAAATGAGCTTTAGCATAAACATGAAATATGCCCATATTGCTTACTTCCAGACCATTTACTTAATATTTTCAGGGAATCTTCTCATGTATCAATTATAAGAATTTCTGCATCCTGCTTCTCATAAATGTTACTGCTGATTCCCACAAGTCCTAGTTTCACTGTCTTTCAATGGAGATCGGGATAACAACTTCATGCAGCAAAAGCAGGGCTGGCAATTGGACAGAAATCTAAATGAAAGGAGGTGGGAGCATTTCCATCTTGCAGCAGAGCCAAAAATAATATAGTTGAATCAGTAGAGCACTGAGCCATAGCTGCTAAGCCAGTCCAAGACCATAGGAATGTATGCTTAGGGAAGGACGTGCCTCTGGATAACATCAGTCTGCACTAAATGACTGTCCTGTCCCATTTTCTGAATTCTTTGCTCAGTATGGATGTCCCTGAAAATCCTTAGAAGCATAAAGTCCAGTGTCTGCTTTTTCAGCTCTTAGCTTAGTAAAACATAATTTTAATTACATGTTTAAGTTCATCTTTAGAAACTTTATAGGGGTCATACCTGATATATTCACTTAGCTTTGTGCTTGATAATAGGTACCCAAGTTTGGAAACAGACGATTCAATTTTTAATCTCACTCTAGTATGATGGAGTCTTGCTTTATATCTAAGGAAGCCACAGGTGAAAATACTATAGCTATAGGGCGAATTAATCAAGCTTTTTATCACCCCCTTTGTACCATCTAAACCATGTGCAAATCTATTGTCTTTTCCCCCAAGCAAGTTCCTACTTTTTTATTTTAATCACACCTTCCTCATCCACAAGCCCAACACATCCAGTCAACTGCACTATGTAGCTCAAAGTGGAGTTTTTCTTAAAATTCCAGTAATCCTACTCAAATAATCCATGATTTTAAATCATATCCCTTCATCTATCTTGAGTTTCACTCCGTTTTTTGATAATCTCTGAATCAGTAACAATTTTATATTGTTACTATTTTTATGTGGTGGCAACTTTTTATTTGGTATACAAGAAATATAATTCTGAGTTAATAAAAAATGTAGCCTTACAATGTTCCTGGGTCTTATTTTATAGAAAACTCACTGAAACTTCATCGAGGAACCCAGTTATCATTCATCATCCTGTTCTTTATGAAGGAATAAAAAGGCAATCTGTTTTAACAATAAAGGAGTTGTACTGGTGTGACACAATAGATTAAAAGCCATCAGGCAGAAATGAAGGTGCATACATGTAGAATATTGGTAAACCCATAAAAAGGAGGTGATCTTTTCAAAAGGGAGACGATGAAGGAAGAAGTTGAATCACAGAAAATGAGTAGCCCATAGTCACCTCACAGAGCAACAGAAAAGCCAAGCATCAAATGCAAAGTAAAGCTAATTCCTGGGCTCTGCTGAGTAACTATTCACTGACTTTTGCACTACTGAGTAGAGCTCTGAAAAAACTAAAGAATAATAAATGAGACATTTGGTCAAAACCAGCCTGGATTTAATCCCACTGTCTTTACCTGGTTAAATTACTCTGCAGTTTAGATGTCTCTAAAGGTCTGCAATGGTGATGAATCCATTTGATCCTGCTAGACATTTCTTGCCAAAGAACAAAGTCAACTTCAGTCCTTAACCTGTGAGGGCTGTTTGTTTTGCACTAGGACAATACCATGTATCTCAGCTAATAGAATAATCAGAGGACTACCTGATGGAAAAGTCAGGTGTGTGTAAATTGAAAATATAAACTTGATTCCTGTGGCAGGTCCTTTTAACTGTGTTCAGCAGGTGAACAGTTTGTAATCAGCTGCATTACTAATAATGCTGTATAAATACTAAAACTAGAGCAAATGAATGTTTCAAAATCCTAATGATTACACATTGTTAGGCAAAGAACCAGAGCATATTAACAATGAAGGAACTTGGGATGTCAGTGTTAATGGGACTAAACCAAAACATTTTCCAGATGAAATGAAGTTCCACAAGATTCACCACTGCCAAGAAAAATGAAGGTAAAAGCATTATTTCGGAAGAAAAATGTTCATGTCCACCCCGAGATTCCACCAATTCAAATGTCCCATTGTAGGCACTTGACCTACAGAGGGATACATTAATGAGAATGCATAGAATATGCTACAATGTTAATTCCTTATTAAATAAACCAATTGCCTTTGGTTTATTTACAAGTTTCAGGATAGAATAGCAAGAGAATAGGTCACAGTTCAGACAATGCCTGAAGAGCACACAAGAAGTTACTTTTCGCATCACTTCTCTCCTACTGATGGGACTGAAAGAATTGTTTCAATTACTGCCCATATGGGATAAGGACTTGAACAAACGTACAGCTTATTGCCATTGCTTCACATGCAGTTTTAGAAGCAGTAAGGAAAACTTGTCAGTCTGCAGATCAGTGTATAACTCTGCCAAGGGCCAGGTTGTCCTGAGAGCTGAAATGCCATGCAAAGTGTATGTGGATCAAAGAGACATCCAAGAGGATTTGTCTTCTCCATATATCCTTGCTTCTGAGTCTCTGTGCCCACTTGAACAGAGACAGTACTCTTCAGAGTAGTCTGAAACTTTTGAACTCTGGCTTCTGAACCTAAAAGAAAAAGTTGGTTCCTTTCCTGCTGTGATAATTTATGTGAGTTCATGTAAAATGTGTGATCAGCTCTCTCCCTACATTCTCTTTCACGATATTCTCCACTTGTCTGGTTTAAATTGTCCAAAAAAAAGCAGCTGAAAACTCCTTTTATGGACAAGAGCACATAGTGACAGGACAAGGGGGAATGGCTTCAAACTGACAGAGGGCAGGTTTAGATCTGACATTAGGAAGAAATTCTTTGCTGTGAGTGTGGTGAGGCCCTGGCACACGTTTCCCAGAGAAGCTGTGGATGCTCCATCCCTGGAAGTGTTCAAGACCACGTTGGATGGGGCTTGGATAAGCCTGGCCTAATGAAAGATATCCCTGCCCATGGCAGGGGGGTTGGAACAGATCATCTCTGAGGTCACTTCTAACTCAGGCCATTCTGTGATTCTCTGATTCTATTTTCTTCCACCCAGTTCTGCATAAGGTGTACCCTCTGACACAGAGGTGGTAGCAACCAGATAAAAGTCATAGCTCAAGCACCTACTTTCTTAGGCAATATATTTCAAAACCATGGGAGGTCTGCAGTCAAAAGACAGGTCAGGAGGATTATGCAGCTACAGGGAAGAAGACAAGCTGTTTGTATACCAGGGAATTACTGAACCTTTACATTATCCCTGATGGATTACTGTTAACCCAATTGAACCTTAATGGGGTAACCTGCCCACGAAGCCAAAGACAGGAAGTTTGAAGAATTCCTTAAAATACAAAAAACTAGACAGCAGTGGAATCAGGTGGGTGACAGTGACTTTTAGGACTATGAAGAGGAGTTCTTCTAGTCACTAGAAGTCTGTGCTATGACTGGTAGCTTATTACTGACTGTGCTGGCCCAGGGACTGACTGCCCAAGTGTCTTCTGTGGGCACAGGGAGAAATGCACACCCTTGACTGCTTGCCCCAGTTGCCCTTCTGGGGTGTGAGTTGTCTCACTCTAGCTGTTAAGGTCCACAGAGTGAACTGAATAGCAGTCCTCTGTGAAAAACAGTGGAATTAGCAGGATGGGTTATTTTTAATTCAGTTCTCAGGTCAGTTCCCTTACTGTATTTATATGATGGCTGCTCAGTGCAGTTCTCTGCATGCACGACCAGGGAAGGCAGAGGGGGAAAAAAGGCAAAGGGTAGTGCTGTCAAAAAGAGGCTTCTTAAACTGATTTCACAGCTGAAGACCAGTTATTGTGAAACACCAGAGTTAAGCAACAAATCCTTTCTGAGGGCTTCAAGCCAAAATCATGGAATTGTAAATTTATTTAGGTTGGAAAAGAACTTTAAGGTCATCAAGTCCAACCATTAACCCAGCACTGCCAAGTGCACCAGTAAACCATGTCCCTCAGTGTCACATCTATATGTTTTTTAAATACCTCCAGGGGTGGTGACTCCACCACTTCCCTGGGCAGCCTGTTCCAATGCTTGACAGCCCTTTCAGTGAAGGAATTTTTACTAACATACAATTTAAACCTGCTGTGGTGAACCTTGAGGCCATTTCCTCTAGTCCTGGCTATAACCTCTTTTCAGGGACTTGTGGAGAGGGATAAAGGTCTCCCCTGAGCCTCCTTTTCTCCAGACTAAACACCCCCAGCTCCCTCAATTGCTCCTCACAGGACTTGTGCTCCAAAACCTTTACCATTTACCCGTACCTATTTATTACAGTAGAGCAAATGTCAGTTTTCCTGAAGCTGATGTTAAGCCAAGGGAAAGCTCCAGCATTTGGGTGATCAAGATGACTTCACACAAGTTCAGCTGTGTGTCCATGTCTAATGTGGCCAAATTTTTGCAGGTGATAGTAGTCACAAATACACAGATTTTTAATTTTTTTTTTTATTTTTTAAATGATGGTATAGATGTGCCATTTTTTAAAAAATTATGTTGTAGCTGTGCTTTTATCCTTATGTGCCCTACAGAATATGGATTTAGACGTAATGACATTCAACATATCTAGTGAAAGAGCGTATCCATATATGACAATAAAACTTTGCACAATACTAATGTATATTTCTAAATGTGTGGCTCTTTTCTTTATACATAAGTCACTTTTCTGAAAACTTCTAGGATGAACTAGGCATCAGACTTGAAGTCAGATGTTCCCCAAATAGAGAGATAAATTTGGAGGACTGTAAGTTTAAAGAATAACCTTGAACTCATCAAAGGATTTATGACAGGATTTCACATGAAGTATTTTTGCTTAAACTGTTTGAAAGCCTTTCTTGGTATAAGGGAAGGAAGTTATTGGATCCAGAAAAAAATTTGCTTGTTAATAACTACACAGTCTTTTGTTTGGCTAGTTCTTAAATGTGGGTGTTTAAGCGAATATTGCCTTTCCAATTCTTTCTACACTGTGTTTTCAGTAAACAGGCAGAACTGAAAGGGGGATAGTGGGTATTTCTCTAAATTACTCCACTTTCCCAAATGGATTCATATTGATTTTGTGAATGCATCCTCCAAACAAATAATCTGTTTCTGCCAGATAGATGTGCCAGGCTCTACTTCAGTTTAATTGCCACACTATGTTGCAAGAGTTTGAAATAAAACCTGGCTAGCTGAAAATGAAGAAATCTTATCACATCTTGGTACACTTGTGTCTTCAAGCAGATCATAGAATAACTGCTGACTGATTTATTCTTTTCCCTCTCTATCCATGAAGTCAACCCTCCCAGTCTAAATGTGAGGTCCCTGCTACCCAGTTTTTCCAGCTTTGCATGAGTGGTTATGTGTGCTGCAGCTATCACTGCTTCCTAATAGATTTATGTGTTATCTATGCAAATCCCTTGTGCTATGTACACAAATCATGCTTCTCATGGGCTTAGAAATCCCTTAAGATAATGCTGCCTAAATTATAGCCTCGCTGAAAATACCTTTCAGTTTTTGAACAGCTGTGTGTTTGAGCTCGCTGCTAGCATAAGGCAATTGGATCATCTGGCTAAATTTTTTTTCAAGGTTTACTTTGGCAGTAGCCTGGCTGATAAATATTGATGAATCTGTATTCGAAAGAACAACTCTTTGTGCAGAGGCCTCAGCAGAGAGGGCAGGCAAGGAAAATAATTGAGAACTGCAGAGCTATACATCTGTGTTGGACAGAGTCTGTGTTGTCGCTTTGCTTGCTGTGTGTTATATGGAGGGGAGTGTTTGGGAACAGGGGAGCTCTGCCTCTTTCCCCCAGTCCCTTCCTTGTGCACTGGCTGAGGTGATGCCTCTCAGCAGGAGCTGATGATTGTTCCTTCCCTGTCAGGAATGAGTGATGATTTGGGGAGAGAAGCTGCTACAGTGCAGAGTGAGACAGGGAAAGAAGCCAAAGGAGAAATGCAGAAAAGGAGGGAGTACAAAGAAAGACTGCAGAATCACAGAGAATATGAATGCATATTTTATGCATTTATGCAGTAATTTCTGTAAGAAAGTGGACAAACCTCTGACTCAGAGTCTTCTGTGTTTTAGGAACATAGGACTTCAAACATTCATCTCGTCACAGGTCTCACATAAGACAGTTCTGAGCACCAGATTCCCAGAATTTTCCTGCAAGAAGTTAATATGGAATGATCTTTCCACAGAGCATCATCTAATATCTGGATTAGTCGTGAAGTTAAAATAGATATGAATGAAAATCAGTCTTTTCAGAGAGAAAGTGATAGTATCAAAAGAAAAGTCCCATCTAAAGCCAGAAAATTGATTTTTTAATTAATTTAAGGAGCTTAAATGTTCCTTAACTTAGATGTATGCTGGAGTTCCCAGACTCAAAAATACTGTGGTAGATTATAGTAGAGGAAAATATGCACAGAAACATCTTTTTCCTCAGAAACTCAGATAACAACACTGGGAAATGTCTTCTCATTGGCAGCTGGCAGTACTGGGCCTGTTAGTTTCAAATGACTGCTTTTACTTACATTGCAGAAGATAATTAAATGGAATAAACCAGATGTGGTTTAGTGGAAAACTGGTGAGGCCCAACTTCTTAGAGTTTTCTTTTCCTTTACGTCTAAGAGAGAGAAAGGACCTTTTAGCCCTGCTACATCCAGAATGCAGGACCCAAGAAGATGGGGATATGTTATCCTAACAGTTATTCATCTGAATGTAGAAATGTTAACAAGAAATCAAGGCTATTTTGTACCTACATCTGTACATTTCAAAAGCCATCATTGCATCGAGATTTATTGATCACTACAGAACTGTGAACTCAGACTGGAGGATTCTAAGTCCAGAGCACTATTAGCAACTGTTTCATTGACCAAAACAAATTTTACATCATATTGGAAATGTAAATAAAAAGAAGATGCTGTTTAATACATTTTTAGAGATTTTAAAGTACTGGTTTGAACATCTGCTATCAAAATCTGAAAACATTCTCACAGCATTTTGCATTTACTGAAATTCTGGGGATTTTCTGTAGGAACAACACCGTAAAACAAACATACAAACAAGACAGCTAAAAGGGCTAGATTCAGGGATGCACTCTGCATTATGGTGTCTCTTATGTGAGTGCAAAATGAGGATAAAACATTAGCCTTTGTGTTTATAGCCTTTAAAAAGCATTTTACAGCATTGTTAGGAAGTATACCTAGTGCACCATCCTGGTGAATGAGTATTGAAATTTCCCGGCACAAAACAAATAGAGTCAAATTCCAACTTATGTTAAACTGATGCAAATCAATTTCCTGTCTGGGCTGAAAATCAGAGCAGGTTTTGCTCCAAGTACTGTGCATAAATCAGGTATTCATCATATGTAAATTGGTACAGTTTCACTCCTTCCCTTTCAGTCATATTATTCCAAGGGGTAATTTTTCTCCTGTATACATATGTATTCCCCAAGCTGATCAGTTTAAAGCTCAGTCAACAGTATATTCAGATCATTCATGTCTTTAGAAGAAGCTGTGAGTCACATATATGACTGAAGTACCATTCTTGTGGCTGCAATGATATTAACTATGTTCAGTGTTTGGGACTCTAAGGATCAAAGCTCTTCTGTTCAGGTGTTTCAATGCACTCACAGTCCCCTAAAAAAATATAGCAATTAAACTTCCTAAAGAAAATGTCCCCTGAGGGAGTAACTTTAAAAATATATTTTAAATTAAACTATGGCAATGATAATTTTTAAGACCTAGAATTTAAAAAAATAAGGTTATGAATGGGCCAAGTCATATTTAGAAAGCTTCATCAGGAGCATTACTATGAAGCTATATCTAATTTCAGTGTGTTCAAAATGAAAGGAAATAAATCTTCGTGCAGTGACTGGTAGGTTTATAAATGTCCTTGTCATAGCAGAATGTGGTTTTTAAAATTGCATGTGGGTTCAAGAGGAAAATGGGAAAAACATGGAAAATAATAAATCCATTAAAAGGACATAGAAATGGGGGAGAGGAGGGGGAGGTAGATAAAAACGCAGGGATTTCCTGAGTTAGTTTAGTTCAGATTTCAGCTTCCATTTTAGTTGGTGCCAA
Organism: Xenops minutus; assembly: GCA_035221455.1. NCBI lineage: Eukaryota > Metazoa > Chordata > Aves > Passeriformes > Furnariidae > Xenops > Xenops minutus. The sequence goes on along the minus strand of JAWWEE010000001.1, from coordinate 12,170,459 downwards.
AGTTTATGTCTTCTATGGATAACAAACATGGGAAATGCTGGAATTGATACAACCCAGGAAATTCACTTCAAACGAGTGAAGTTAATATTAGGTCCAGAATATGATATACCATGTTTTGGCTTCATTCTCTGAGAAAGGATGATAAAAGATCATTCTGTATGCAGTGTGGTGGACTGGTGATTCATGGAAACTTAGGAAAAACAGTGTATTTATAACTTCCATGTAATAAAGATACCGTATTTTTATTATGGAGAGGCTTAACACAACCTCCAGAAGGAAGTGTGACTTCTCATAGTGACATAGACCATGTGACTCAGTGGACATTGTTATCAAAATGGCTATAAGTCAATTTGTTTGCTAATTTTGAACAATCATATATGAAGGCTCCTGCAATTTGTCAATAGTTTTTTTCACTACTGTTTGAGTAGATCACATTTATCTTCTCCTCTGATATCCCATAAAGCCCTAACTCCTTGCACTCGCTAGAAATAAAGTTGTAGCTCTGTATCACAAGAATGTCCACTACAGTGTCTTGCTGAAGGTAAGACATCACTGAACTGAAATGCATTTAGAGGTTACTGGACCTGCTCTGCATTTTATATAATACACAGCAGGTACACTGGAATATTTAGTGAGTGACTTCTCAGAAACTATTTGTTTGGCCAATGATTTCCAGTCCTTAAGAAGGAAAGAGATAACTGGTTGGAAAAGATTGCCTGCAGGAGGAGTTAAGGTACTTGAGGCTCTCCCACCTCTTGGAGGACACTCACCTGAGCTGGTGACTTAGGTTTCCCAAGTGAGAAACAAATTGAATGCAGTGAAAGCAAATTCTAAGGCACTGCATCCTTATTGATAGCTCCCCTGAGCCCAGCAGGGAAAGCACAGGACTTGCTGTGCCTCTCAAAGGCAGGAAGAAAGCAGAATGAAACACCCACCCCTGCACCCTCTGTGGGATGTTGTTCCCCCTTCTGATCTACAAATTCACATCAGTTAAGCAGTATCAATCAATATCCTGTTGGAGAATTAGAATATATCTTTCTCTCTGAATTCCTTGTCATACTTTTGTTAGCAAAAGAAGCACTGAAAGCAGCTGATGCCCCTTTTTTTACAGCATTAAGACCACTCTTCCTGGTTCTCTCTCATTTTGCCCATCAGTGATGGTCATACTCTTCATACAGTCTCTTTAAGAAGCTCTTTCTTCTGGGAGACCATTTCACTTCATATCACTAACAACCCCTCTGGGGAATTTCAGTGGTCAGTTCCATTTGACTTGTCTATTGAATCCCAATGCCAAGATAAAGCAAGTAAGGACCAAGTGTGGACCAGGTTAGAAACACGGGTATCCCAGGAAAAGAGAAGCAGGATTTGTGCATTGTTTAAAGTGAGGGATGGAATCAAGTCAACTCTTTGATGTGTATTTTAATACTTTGTGCTTCATCTGAAAGGAAAAGCACTTGAAAATGTGACCTAAAAATTCTAGCAGCAGCTTCATCAGAGATAAGCATCACTTGTTAAGCTGATAATGTTCTTCGCCCCAGGAGCTTTGTGGTCACAGACTCCTGAGAACAAAACAGTATCATATTTGGTGTATTATTCACCTGGAGCCTTGCCAGGCACGCCAGACGAAAAGGTTTATCATACTGCTGTGCTTTCAATTGACATGTTGCTTGTTGATACAGGGGATGGTGTTTCTGAAGAAAGATAGTTTGGGATCCATACAGAAATTCTAAATATAATCCTACCCATTCAAGCCAGTGAGAGGTACAGTATTGATTAGAGATGGAAAAGTCTCTTCGCCTTTTCTGAATAAAACAGAATAGGGTAATAAAAGTGTTGGAAAGACATCCACTTTCTTCTCCCAATATGTTACCTTACCATATCTTTGGCCTATTCCCAGATTTCCTTTCAAAGCCAGTTTTCCCTCAGGAGTGGAGGACTCCCACACTAATTGTAGTCTCATTTCTAGTAAGTTGGCTATATTAGCTGAAGCTCTGCTTATTATTCTCCCCTTGTATGCCAGGAAAATATGCAGCAAAGTGTGGCCGGATCATGAGCTGCTCACATGGCAGCAGTTTGCCCTATTTGTACTTTCATTTCTACCATCAGGCTGAATCCTTTCAGACATTTACATCTACATCCAGTCATTTACATCTACATCAACACAAGTCCAATGTAAAAGATTTGTTTGTATAAAAACGTATAATTCATATTCAGTGTTTGATGGTGGGGATTTTATTTTTTTTTTTTTCCAGAAACATACACATATTTCTCATTTTCCTGGAAAGGTGTAGGGGAAAGCAGGAGGGCAATTTACCAGCATGTCCTTGCCAGTGTCTTATGGAGCAAATGTTTCAGCTATAGGAGGAAAGCGAGGTAAGACAGTGTCTGATGTGATGCCCTGAGCAGGTTCCTAGAGCTCCTCAGAAAGCTGTGCAGAGTGCAGGGTGAGAGCTCTGGAGGGGCCCTGGCAGTGCACGGGATACTTGAAAGCCTTGTTGACTTTTGGGAGTGACAGCCAAACCACAGCAGTGCACAAGTTCCCAGGGTCTTTACCGTGGGCAGACACATATTCCTCACCTGTTGTTGGAGGTATCGCATGACTGGAAGTAAATCTGGCATGTGACCAATGTTGAGGTTTGTACCACTCGTTCTGAGACCCCATCCAGGGTCACACATCCCAGCAGCTGAATCTGGGCACAGGGTTTGATCCAAGTACAAGCTGATGAGTGTGGATTGGCCATTGCCATAAGGAGCAGGTGGTTGCCCTCAGGATGTGTTGTGACAGACCCCAGCCTGTCCTGGTGAAGGGACTAACAGTGCACTGGAGTTTGGATTGCATCATGCTGCTGCTTTCTTGTGCTTCTGCTGGTCATTGACTTGATATTTGTATTTCCCCCTACTGAGAAAGCTGATTACAACCCTTTTCCAGTGTATTTCATCCATATTGTGAGGACAGAACTTTTTCTTTTTTCTTTTTTTTTTTCCTTTTTTTTTTTTTTTAATCCCATTAAATTCAAGCTAACAATGTGAAGTAATTTGTTCTTCTTTTATGGAAAGAATAAGCTTTGAAACTTTTGGGGTGGTTTGGGGGTTTGTTTGTTTTTTTTGTTTTTTATTTTTAGAAAATTTAGGAAATGTTGCTCTTTCTGAAATTATGTTTTATAAAATCAAGGCCATGAGCTAAAAATAAAATTTCTGTTTACTATTGAAACAAATTGATCTCCCTATCCACATAAAATGTGCTTTGTTGTTTCAACATGGTTATATAATTCAGCTTCTATTGTTAATTGAGGGGTTTCTGGCACATGTCAGATTATAGAATGCAGAGAGAGAAAGAAAGTTATTAGATCAGTGAGTCTAGATTTCCATGGTCTAAATTACTTTAAGAAGCAGTCATACAGCAGAAAGAAGAAAAACTTACTAGGTACATTGTTAGACAGGCTATTGAAGGAACAAAGGGAATACAGAATTTACATTTTACTGTGGCCTTATAGATGTCCCCAGGCAATAATCACAAAATCTGATTGTTTCAAGTCAAAACACCTCACCCACGGAAGTAATGATGACCAGATCCCAGTTTCCTGCCACCTCCTAGGAGCTGTTCGAGCCATGGAGCTGCAGTTATGATTCGGTTTCATTTTGTTTCTGTTTCCAGAAAATTTGGATTCAGCTCTTCAGATTGTGCAGTGAAAAAAGTCAAAACCACATACAGACAGCAGGTCAATAAACAGCAACAACTGGCAGAATGACCCCACAGAGCTTCTCTTTTGGTATTGTCCAGACTGCTCTCCTGAAATCTGTAGGTTTGAATTACCTCTGGTAAAGGAAAAAAAGTGCCAATGACTAAGCTGTTCTTTTAAAAAGTAGTCACAGTAAGTGCTATCACCAGCTGCCGATGTATTTATGACCCAATAGTTCCAAGCCACGTCCATCAAATGGAATTGGAGTTCAAATACTCCTCCTTCCAAGCACAAATTGTTTAATTTAATTAGATCCATCCTTGCTCAGTCATGCTGCTGTGGATTTCAGCCCCAAGTGCCTGAACAGGGCTATATTGCCTGGCAGACCCATTTTCCTGCACGTCAGCCAGACTCTGTTTGCGGACAAGTGAGGAAAATTTGGACAGTCTCAGGCAAGAATTCCCCAGTGGTCTGAAATTCTGGTGAAGCAACCAGGGGAGAGAATAAAGAAATTCAAGAGATACCCATTTGTCACAGAAAAAGACCCAACTCCTTGTTGGGGTCCCAGGTAACTCTATCTCACAGACTGGACACAAAATGAAAGGTTAAAAGTCCAAACTATCTAAAGATGTAGGGATTAAAACTCTGATTTGGAGCAGTGTGTCAGGGGCAAGCAGAAGCTGAGGGAGCTCTGATGCCCAGATGTGTCTCCAGGCTGAGGTGTGGCAATTGAACCAACATATTTCTGCATGACGAGAAGTTTGCCTCTACTCTACCTGGATAACTCCAAATCCTTGTGGGGAGAGATTAGGCAAGCATTGCTCTTGACTTCTAGGTTCAATGCCAGCTAGGGAGTTTCTTGGAAAGCATCTTTTAAGGCTTCACTTGAGTTGCAGATCCAAAAAAACAAAACACAAAAAAAAAGAGCAAGATTCCTTGCCAAAGTAAAGCTTCTCTGACAGGTATGTACATGAACATTTTAAAAACTGTTTGTACCACATCTTAGAGAGGGAGCAGCAAGACTCTTTTGTGAATAATCTTTATGACAGAACCAGAGAAATGCACTGTCCTCTGGCATGCCCAGAGTAAGCTGAGTTACCAAGTCATTTCAGCCTGTGCAATGAGGTGGGGATGATCCCACATGCAAAGTGGTGTCTCCTTTGATTTTCACATCCAACTTGGTTCACTTCCACATTCACTGTGAGCCTGGGCAAGTTAGTCCTCCACTCCTCTCAGCCAGACACTACAAGTTTGATTTGGAGCACCTGCTTTAGTCCAGGGAAGCCTGGGATTATCTTCTGGTTTATAGCAGGATCTCAGTTCCCAGTGTCTCAGGTTGTAGTTTATGCCACATTCACTTTGCTGCCTGGACCATCCACTTGCAGTTGCAAACTTGACTTTTAATGTAATTATGGGCAGAGGTCTGCTTTTTAATGTCAAATTTCTCTTGGCTGCTTTTCCCAACCTGCTACTCCCAGTGTTTGGAGCCTACATTGAGCCTGAAAGCCCATTACTGGCTGTCATCAGTGAAATAAAACATTAAAAAAAAATGCTGATGCATCATTTACTGCAACTGGAAACCACTTAATTAATATACTGGGTTTATGTGTTTAGTAATTAAAATTTAATTAATTCCTTTTCCTTATAAGTGTGCAGAAGGAGTAGCTACTCCTCTAACAAGTGCTTTATTTATTGTTTTAAAGGCATTTGGATATCGTCTTATGAGAACTAAAACATTCTCTTCATATGCCTGCCTTTTTTCCCTTCCAGCTAACTCATGAACTAAGAACTGAATCAGTAGAAATTATGCTCAGAGCTGATGGCTCATCTATTTCCTTTCTTTGGCTGCTTTTACAAGTAGGCAAAGAAGGTGCTGACTTGGCAGGCTTTGGAGCCAAGACTTTTTAAGACCAGCTAGTGATTTGGAGTTCTTACGTTTTATATGCCTGGCTTGAAGCACTGTAGAGGCAATTGATTTTCGGAGGAATGGCACTCAGCACTTTGTAGAAATCCAAGCCCTTTCGAGCACTTTCAGAGTTATTGAGCACTTCTGAAAATCTTGGCCCAGGTCTTTGAGTTCAGGGTCTGACAGTGAAAATCCAGGTGCAGTTTTGGTCCAGTTCCTCTGAGGGCTTGGAGTGCCAGAGCCCTTTGGAGGGGAGAGGTTCTCTTCAGACATGACTTTCCACCTTCTCATGCTCCTTTTGCTTCCTGGGAGGAATTGGCACAGCTTTTAGAGGAAAATAAAATCCATTATATATGCTCCTTTGGATCCCTGGAAATACTTAAAAGTTCAGTTTCAGACCACAGGTGTGGGGGTGAAAAGTAGAATGAAGGAGAATTTTGAATTTCTTATTTTGAATATAATTATAGGTAGATTCATAGAAGAGGGGGAGTTCTGATTTCTAGCTAGCACCTGCAACAAGTCATAAATGAAAGCACAGGAAGAATTGACAGCAAGGGCACAAAACCAAAGGAGTATTTATGTACACACTCTCTTCTGGGACACAGCAATCCATCAAGGAGAGCAGGCAGGGAAAAGTCTGTGCTTTCTGCCTTGCCTCCTGGATTATCAGAAATCACACTGGTTGACTTCCCTAGCTTTCAGCAAAATAGGGCTACAAATGTTGTTGTCTGTAAGGTGGGAATAGCCAGGGAGGGATAAAGCTCTACATGTTTGGAACCCAACACTTTCTAATCAAGTGAAACCTCTGAGAGAAGAGCAGTATCTACCCAGAAGGGATGAATTATTTTTTTTCTCAAATACACGAGAAACAAAAAAAACCTTTTGCCAGGCGAAACTGTCTCCATTTTTATCAGTAAGGTCTATTCTGTAGCTGCTGATCAGGACTTAGGCTGGACTGTGTCAAGTAGAGCAGGCTGAGACTGAACAATATAAATGGTGTGAGAGAAGAAAAAGTCTTGCAGATTTTTTTCTGCAGATTGAGAAGATGTTGACCTTAAATCAGCAAATTAAGCTGTCAGTCTAAGATTGACAGCTGTGCTGTGCTATCCAAAGTTGAATAATGGGATCCATAAACTGTTCAGAGTGGGTTAACTCATCACCTTGAAACAAACTATTAATTTTGGAGTTCTCCTAAACAATCTTGTGGTGAAAAAGGGAGAGGAAATGGGGGGCATAAATTAAGAGCAGTATATTAATGATACACCTATAAAATTAGGAATGTGCACAATCATTTTTTGAAATGTATTAAAAGAAGTGTGTAAGTATTGTGATACATTCCTATTCTAAATTCCAAAGGCAAATAATTATTCTGAACTGATTTCTTTTTTAACTATAATTTTTTCGCTCACATGTGTAAATTTGGACAGAATTTAAAAGGAAAAAAATCAAGTGTAAAACATTGTGTAGCAATCGCTGGGCCAATATACTACACTTTAAACATTCTTGCAAAGTAAAAACACTTTCAAGGAACTTAACTGTACAGCCAGGGCCATGACAAGGAATATCTAAACATCCAAGAAGTTTCCTTTAGCTCCTTATATGCAATAATTTTCCTTCCTTCTCTCTGCCCCACTGCCAACATAAGAACCAGATTTCAGTATTTTTAGGTATTTTCCCCCATGCATAAACTAAGTATTTTCATTAAAATATTAATCTCAATAATATTTATTCCACTAATATGAAATAATCTCCTTAAAAATGCAGCATTGTGAAACTAAGTAGATAGAGAAAGCGTGTTTAGTTAGGAATTCTGCTGCTAATCCTGTGCCATCAGATTCAAATATTATAAGACAGTAGAATAGAAGAAAAAAACCATCAAATCCTGAAATACTCAGTTACTTTTTAGCTGTAGTGAACTTTTGCTAATTTATTATCAGAGGAACTACTGCTTTTGGAGAAGAATAAAATTAGTGTATGAAACTCATTGATTGTGCTCCAATATTATTATAATTATATAAAGCTATTATTAGATACAATATGCTGTCCACTTACACTTCCAGAATGTTACCTTGACCTTCTTTTAGACACCTGCTATCTTGGCTGTAAATCCATAAGAATAAAGAACAAGGGCTATTTAAAAGTTTTCTTTTCTTTTCTTTTCTCAAAAAACTTCAGTGTGAAAGCCCATATTATTGCTTGCTCTGAAGAAATAGAAATACAACACTAAAAAGGAAACTAAACTTACTGACTTTTTAATACCACCCTCCATAAGAATGTCTTTGATCAGATATCTGGTGCCTTTTAAAGTATCAAAGCTGGCTTAAAAAAATAAACAAATCACCAGCCCTTTAAAAATGTTGACCTGTAAGTCAGTGAAATTAAAATAGATAAAATAGGAAACAAGACACAAAGGTCTCTCCTACTTCATACAAAAGCATTTTCCTTGCCAGTCAAATGGCAAAAAGGAAGGCAATGCTTGTGTGACTTGTCTCAGAATAAAATATTCTAGGTGTCTTTCCATAATAAAGAAGTATTTTTGCCCCAAATGCCAAACTAATCAACAAAATTTTAGAAGTGAAGTGTTTATTTGACAGTTATTTCTGTACCAAAATTAGCAAGCAGAATGCACTGCTCAGGCCAAGCAAGGGGAAAGACTGATATCATGGATATCACAAAAAGGAAGTGTAAACATTTTTCTGGATTTAGGAGTGTTAAGCTATGGTAAATTCCAGGGGGAAATGAGCATTTCAACCTCCTTAATTTGCTAATTTAAGGCTTCTCATCACACAAGTACTCAAATGTGTAATCCATATGTGTTAAGGATGAGAATATTTCTTGAGAAAGGTTTGGAAAAACAGACTGTGAAGATCACCTGACTGAGATGAGGAAGAGGAGGAAGGAAAGGAAAACACCTTCAGCTAAACAGGGCAAAGAAAAATTTGGATTTAAAATACTTTTATTGCCCAATTTGCACCCTCAAAAGTCTTAGTTGTGCTCGCCAGAAATGTGGGAGATGTCTTAAAATGTCATATGTCAGAGGTTTTTGAGTAAAGGTAGCAAGAAAATTCTGCATATTATTCATGCACAGTTTGAAAAAAAAACCCAAATAAATAAAATTGGGACAAACAAGGGCATCCTCTTGATCTGATGAAAGTAAGAATAAAGAGGCCTGTATAGAATACCAGTAATTTTAAAATGTTGTTAAATAGTGATGAATAAAGCGTCACTTTGACATATGAGCAACCTGTGATCCTCTTTTGTAGACATAAAAATGTTCAAAAATGGATTATTAAACTATTCTATTCTATTGTTTCTCAGAAAAGATAAACTAAAACTGTGAAATAACTAATAAGTATTCATTTTATATGTCATAAATATTATTTAAATATGATGCTACTGTTACAGGCCAAGGTGATTAGAGGGATGGAGCACCTCTCCTGTGAGGAAAGGCTGAGAGAATTGGCTTTGTTCAGCCCAGAAAAGAGAAGGGGTCAGGGTGATCTATTTGTGGCTTCCCAGTGCCTGAAGGGACCCTCTAAGAAAGCTGGAGAGCAACTATTTACAAGGGGCTGGAGAGAAGGACAAGGGGGAATGGCTTCAAACTGACAATGAGCAGGTTTAGATTAGATATTAGGAGGAAATTCTTTACTGTGAGGTTGGTGAGGCCCTGGCACAGGCTGCACAGAGAAGCTGTGAGTGCCCCATCCCTGGGACTGTTCAAGGCCAGGCTGGATGGAGCTCTGAGCAACCTGGTCTAGTGAAAGGTGGAAACTAGATCGTCTTTAAGTTCTCTTCAAACCCAAAGCATTCCATGATTCTATGCACATAACTGTGCTTTATAGTTACCAGGTATCAACATAAACTGAAGCATTTGACATGTGGGATGATAAAGTCCGTGTTACCCTGAGAAGATCATGGATGTGGCTTTACATGCCCCAGCAATAAACACATAAAGATTGTCCATGTGAATGAGTGCAGAGAAAACACACAGATCTGGCAGCACAACAAAAGTCTCCTAGCCTCTGTTTCAAGAAATTTATACATAACCAAATAGATATATCTTCTCTTTTGTTCTCAGATCTGAGTTATAATCAATAAATGCTATTAAAAGTAAACCATTTCATTTGCTAAATGCTAGTCACAGGATTGTGAAAGCAAAATATATAACTAATATCACTGTCAGGGATACTAAAATAATAGAAAATAATAATAAAATTTTGGTGTTAAAATCTAAGTACTGAAATTATTTTAGAACATTCTGACTTAGCAGTTTCTATTTGTTTTTCCAACACTGATGGGTTTTGGTTTTGTTTTGGGAGATTTTTTGGTGCTGAATTCCCTGTCAATCTTTTATTTCCTCTCAAATATTGCAGTCTTCCCATTCGCTGAGCTGATACTCAAGTCCTGTTCATAGTGTATGAAGGGAGATACAGTTCGTATGAAGTGATCACTTCATAGAAGAAAACAAGCAGCAGAAGGAACCACAATTTGCATTAAATAGATGGGTTTCCCCCATGAATTTCAAGGACTGGGGATTTTATTTTCCTTTTTCTTAAATGAAGAAAACAGACTGTCTTTTATTTTTAATTTCATTCAAAGATGTGAAAAAATTTAGAAACTTATAAAAATACCCAATTCAGTAGAAAATCTAATGGCATTGCCAAAAGTTTTCCTGTGCTCAGTGTTTAGAAATGTTTATAGCAGCCCTCAAGTTGAAGAATTCAATTGTAAAACCTCATTTTTCTATTATTTTGGTCACAAGGTTATCAAAGTCTGCCACGTGACCAAGCATTCAAAATGTCACCATGCAATTTTCATGGTGAATCACAAACTGGTAATACAAAGTCACCAGAAAGATCATGGAAATTAATATTCATTGAGCAAACCAAAGATGGTCAAACAGTCTGGTAAAAAGCAAAAAAAAAGGGGCAATATAAACATCTCAGATAGTATTTCACAAGAATAATTCAACTTGTTTATGCACATATATATATAGGGCTGGAGATAATGAGGGAGAATAATTAAGCAAATGACTCTCCACCTCGGCAGTGCTGGCTGACCTATGGCAATGGCCAAACCTCAGCATTGGTTCTGGTGAGCACTGCACTCGTGAGAGGGATATGTGCAGCAGCTTTCACTGCTTGTATTTCATCAAGCAAATACTGCAGGTGGTATAATCAGCGGAATTAATTCAGTTCCACTGTGTAAGAGCCTGCCAAAAAGCTGTGCTTGATGGTTCGCTTCTTCTCTAGCATTCCCAGCAAGTATGTCACCAGTGTTAAGTGGCTCAGGGGCTGCTGCTGCTGCATGAGAAGCCACAAGAATATGCTGAGCTTTGTAATTGTGTCCATTTTATACAGTCCATGAAATTCATACTAATTGATCTGCAAGAGAAAACAGCTCCCCATTCCATTACTGTGTCTTCCAGGTGCCTTTTAGGAACCAGCAAAATCAATAGGTTTCTGTAAATAAAATGCGAACTGTATCTGCATGGATATAAATTTGATAAAAAGCAGGCAAATCCAAACTAATAACACTTTAATAAAATACGTATCTGTATATGGACAATTATTTCCCCATGGCCACATTTAACTTGAAAGAAAATAACATACCTATGAAAATAAACACTTTATCATGGGTTGGAAGTAGATGATTTTTAAGGCCCCTTCCAACTCAACCCAACCTATGATTCTGTAATCATTTACTAATACTAGAGGGTTTTGCCTTTACCTTTTGGTGTTTCCTAAATGCGTCTTAGTGATGTTACTTTAATTATATTTTATTCATGTTGCAGAAGGGCCTATGAACCTGCATGAGCAGGGTCACAGGCAGACACCTGTGGCTGCAGAAGTGCCTGGGTTTATGTTATCCCAAGTTGTCCCATGCCACGACAGTGTGGATCTCTCTGAGCTTTGCTCTGCACTCCAAGGCCAGCACTTAACCAAAGAGCTAGAGCTTTATTCTCTGTGGACCATGTTTTCTGCAGGAGCAGCTTAGTCCATGTAGAGTGGAGACTTGCCCCGTTTTCCCAAGCCCAGAGTTAGTCCTGATTAAATAAAACACCTTTGTACATAATACTATCAATAAGCTCTCTTGTGATGTTCAGGCAGCTTATGGGACATTTGCTGGTTGGCTTTACCAGTCCACAAAGCTCGGACCAGACCACTGGCTCTGGTGACCAGTTCTTTGCCTGTGCTGTTGCAGTTCTTGTGGCCACAAGAAACCATTGGTTTCCATTGGTTCAATGCTGCTTTTGACTCTTCTTCCTTGACTTTGGAAGAGATGTTGCCAGCTCCTCTCTAGTGTGTCCAGCCAAGACATTAATGTTTTTCAACCATGAAACAACCTATTACTACACATCTGTTCCTTTGTTACCCATCATGAAGTACTGTCGGCTCTCAGAAATGAAAAATCCTGTCAGGCACTTTTGTTTTAGTTTCTCTTATCTATTTTTTCACTTTCCAAGTCCCCAGTGACTATTCCAGTTTAACATTCAATTTGCATCCATTTGTAGATGAAGAGAGAATTATCTCTCTATTTTCAGGAGATGATAAGTCTGCCAGGTGCCTCTTGACCATGGCACTAATCAGATTATGTGAAGTTTCAGCTAAAGCTGGCCTCTCATAGATAAAGTTATGCAGTTTTTATATAAATGGACAAAGGCCAAAACCGCCTCCTCTCTGTGAGCAAGTGGCATTTTGGTTTTGCTCACACCCTCTGATACACAAACCACCAATCTGCAGCATTAACTCTATTTTTTTAAGACATTGACTCCAAACTGCCCCTTGAATTGTTTTCAGCCAGTTTAATTCTTCGCTTTCTGCTACAGTACCTCAGCAGACTTAAAACCCCCAGCTGACTATTAAGACTTAAAAACCCATGAATGCTGAACAGTTTTACACATCAATGCTTTTAAGGTACTATGGTTAGCTACATCACAGAGAAATAACTTGCTGGCTTCATTTCTCTCCTGTGGCATTAAATTTCTACTACACAGTATTTAAACATGTTCATTCAGTTATAGGTCTGATAGTTTTAGAGCTGGGATCTCAGTACCACTCACATTTTCAAAGATACCTGTTGCTGTGTTTTCACTACTTTTCCCAGAAGGGAAAGCAGGTTATTTCTATATTCATTGTGTTCAATCAATGTTACCAAGTTGTTGAATTTTTCAGTGAAATAAATACACCCAAAGGGTAGTTCCTTGAATTGGTCCTTTCCAAAAAGATTTAAAAAAATAAGATTAAATTGGAGCTCTGGTTTCATAAGGTGACAAACAGAGCCTTGGCCATAATTTAGGCAGCATAAATGGCATCAGCTAACTCCCCAGTAATTTTCTCCCTGTAAGAATTTAGAAGTATAAGACAAAATAAATTGTAAGGCTATTTGGGTTTGGAGATTATATGGCCCAATACCAGCATTATGAAGTGTTTTCTTTTGATGTCATCTTTCTTAGAAGACAATAAAATTAAGCAGAAGAAGTTTTAAAAAGGCAGAAATTATGAATCTGTGGTAGGTCTATGGGTTCTGTGGTATTTAGTCCTTTGAAGATTCACCTGTGTCCTGGAAAGCACGAACTGCCCTTCCAGAAGTGCACCTTCTGATCAGAAGGAGCAGACAGATACACTTGAACCTGCTATTGTTCACCTTCTATCATAATGGTACAAATGTTATGTCTTTCTAGGTTTTTTTGTCCCATTGCTTATATTTCAGAGAAACAGTACAATGTTTGCTTTATCCTACCCTCCTGCAATAAAATTATTTGTAAGCTTCATTTTTGGCACTGTGCGCCTTTTTGGTTTGTGATCAGCATAAGTAAGTGAATGTTTCACTTGTTTTATAACAGTACTCCTATGATCACAGAATCACAGAATCATTTAGGTTGGAAAAGACCTCCTGAGTCCAACCTTTGATCACCATCTTTCCAGCTAGACCATGGCTCTGAGTGCCACATCTCATTGTTTCTTGAAAACCTGCACCACCTCCTTGAGCTGTCCAATCCAGTGTTTAATAACCCTTTCCATGAAGAAATTCCTCCTGATGTCCAACACTGAACCTCCCCTGGCACAGCTTGAGGCCACAGTCTCTCATGCTGTCACTTGTTACCTGGGAGAAGAGGCTGACCTCCACCTGGCTACACCCTCCTTTCACGTAGTTGTAGAGCAGTAAGGTCCCCTCTGAGCATCCTTTTCTCCTGCAGAAACACTTTCCATTGCTCCTATAAGGAATCCCCCAGTCGTCTGTGTGTCCTACATTGTGTTTGCAAACATTTGCTCAGCAATGAACTGTAATTCTGGTTTTGGAATCTTTTTTCATATGATGCATATAGGCCTGACATATACTGAGGATGTGGTTTTCTACAGTCCTCTGTGGTACTCATTTTAGCCTTGCTGCCACGTGTCTTCTATTAGTAGGAGTTTCATGCCCTTTTAATTGTGGTTTCCAAAACCTTGTGATGCTCTGAGTGGGTCAGGTGAATTCAGAATTTCCTCAGCAAGCAAGACCATGTAGTGATGGGACAAGAGGGAACAGTTTCAAACTGACACAGAGCTGGTTTAGAGTATATATTAGGAAAAAATTCTTCCCTGTAAAGGTGGTGAGGTATGGGAACAGGCTGCACAGAGAAGCTGTGGATGCCCCATCCCTGGAAGTGTTCAAGGCAAGGTTGGATGGAGCTCTGAGCAACCTGGTCTAGTGGAAGGTGTCCCTGCTCACCACAGAGGGTTGGAACAGGGTGATCTCTAAGGTACCTTGGAACCCAGGGTATTCCAGGATTCTATGAGATTGACATTCAGAAATCAGGGCCAGTGCCAGAGGGTGGTGACCTGGTGATGGGGCTCTGTCTTGCAAACAGATATCACAGATGTGATAATCCTGATGCCCGATGAATTAGAACACTAATCACTCCCATTAGCATCAGGGTGCCTTCTTTTTCTTGCCAAATTTTAATGGCTTCCTAAGTGATTATTCTTGACTCTTCCAATAGTTTCTTTAGGGGGGACTTATCTGGTCAAATGAGAACACTGCAGCAGGGATATACAACAGTGTTAGTGATTTAGACTGTGTAATTAAAGATAATGCACACTTCTAGGGAGCACTATTCTAAAGTGGATTTCTAAAATATATTAGTCATGTTCCAGAAAATCTTTCTTCTCTCCAATGGCTGCAGGGGAGTCCATACAAATCATTCAGGACAACAGCAACACCTAATATCTTGAAAGCAAATGAGAATTATTACTAGCCTTTAAATCTTTCCAGATTTCTGTGGAGAACTCACAGCAAAATCTACTGTATAGCCTTATATCAGTAGTAATTTCTTCCGTGTTTTCACTTCTCTGAAGTATTGAACATTTCAATTTTTTGGTATGGAATTTAGAATCCACAGGGTTTGTATTATAAGCAGCTTTCCTAGCTGCTTTAGCTGCAAAAAGTTAAGCATATGAGCATCAGAACCAGATACATAGAGAAATGAAAATATTTTCTGCCTACCTCCAGTTTTGATGACACCTGTTGGCTTGAAGGTGCAGCAGAGAGCACTGTTTAAAATCTCTCCAGCTGTGCTCCACACTTTAGAGAGTATTTTGTTGTATCCCTGCTATGGCTGGTTGATCAGCCTGGAAAAGAGCAGGTTTTGGGGTGACCTAATTGTGGCCTTCCAGGTAGGGAAGGAGCCTACAAGAGGATGAAGAGAGACCATTTGCAAGAGCCTGTAATACAGAACAAGGGCAATGGCTTCTATGAGTCTAAGAGATCTTCAGTAAAAATATTGTCCTTGATGTGGTCCAAATAACTGGGTGTGACAACAGTAAGAGCTGCACTCTGTCTGGGGGATAAAAAAAATCTCTGGCTCTTTGTCCTACCTGTGCCATTGCCAGTTTGGTCCTAAGGCTTCACAGGATGGGTTTGCAATGTCTTCAGTGTCAGTGAACCTGGAGGAGCTGTGAAAGTTTTCAAGCCCCTTCCCTGCTAAGTGGACTGAAGGACTTCCTGCCCAAAAAAAGGGAATGTTGACAGGGTGGCCCTTTCTGTTTTCTGCTGCACCAGCAACAGAACAGCAGTATGCTAACTATCTACAGCGTGAGCAGTCCAACTAACTTCTTCCTCTGCTGGAAATATGACAAGAAATGGGGAAGAATGCTCTAGAATACAAAATGAGACAGATGGTCTGTTAAAAAAAATTAGCAGCAGCAAATCTCTCTAAAAGGCAGTTGAGGTCTACCCAGAAAGAAACTGAAAGAGCCAGAGGAAGCCAAATTACTGCTGCTGTTCCAATTTTATGCATGCACAGTTGGGTGAGTCTTCAAAATAGAGGGCCAGAGTCTTCCCTGCATGTGCTTATGCAGAGATGCCAGCAGTGAATTTAGCAATCAATCAGCAGTCAGTGCAAGGCAGTCTAATTGCAATGTTTGTATTGAATTTTCTGTGGGAGGCAGAGGTAAGATGAGGTTGAGGGTTCTCTCTTTCTCTCTCTTTTTCATGTCTCAAATTCAACTGTTGGAAGATACTCAATGCAATGCATCTGTGAATAAGGTAGATGTGATGCTGAGAAGCAGAAAGGTATTAAACTATTGGATTGTGCAAGCAACTGATTAGGATTCCCATCCAAATACTGTATTTCTATTTGGCCTATGCCTAAATGCTGAGACAGGGAGAATTTCCCCATTTCTGCAGAACTACCAAGGCCCTGTTTTGTCTCTGAGTGCTTTAAATCCAGTAGTTAGAAGCATGTTAACAGGAGCAGCAGTCTCTCAAAGGGATAAAAAAAAAAAGCTGAATTCTGTGACAATGACATTTGCTTCATTGCAATGAGGTACATCATGACAGTTGTACTATGCATAAAACATGATGCAAGTGGCAAAGCTATCATCAGTGCTTGCACAAAGGCCAACTTCTAAATCAGCAGCAAATGGTTAGAATGAGAACCTTGTGGCTCAGATCACAAAAGGTGGCACTGGTTGCTAGGACAGCGTAGACAGTACTGGAGGATGGCAGGTGAATAGAAAACATTTGGGAATTTAGTTGTCAGTGGATGGAGAAGAAACCTGTGTAATTGGAGCTTTTAAAGGACAGAATCAAACCCTTTGTTTTTACAGACTCAGGATACAATTGAAAACATAGAGTCTGTGTACAAACTATAGATGTCACAGTCTCTTGCTGTGTTGATCACAGAATCACAGACAGGGTGAGGTTGGAAGGGACCAGAGTGAATCACCTGGTCCCACCTCCCTACTCAAGCAGGGTCATCCCAGAGCACATTATACAAGCTTGTGACCAGATGGGTCTGGAATATCTCTGGTGAGGGAGTCTCCACAACTTCTCTGAGCAACCTGTTCCACTGTGTGGTCACCTGCACATTGATGAAGTTATTCCTCATGTTCAGGTGGAACTTTCCGTGCAGCAGTTTCTGCCCATTGCTTCTTTTCCTCTTGCGTGGCACCACTGAGAAGAGCCTGGCTCCATCCTCCCTTCAGGTACTTGAACACATTGCAGACCTCTCCTCTCCCTCACTGAGGCACCCAGCAGAAGACAGCATCTCCAGGCATCAGACCTGCCCAGGCAAGATGCACAGGACTGCTTTGTTATTATCGTAATGAGAATTCCCCATTTGGATGCAGTGACATGTGCTACTACTGTGCATGGCAACTAGGTCGTTTTCCTTCCTCTAGAAAAATAACCAATCTTACAAAGACAGCCTGTTTCTGGAGGAATGCAAACAGATGGGAAGTGCCTGAGATTCCCTCTGAACCTCACCAGTAAGAAAGAAATTACTGTTTCAAATTGCAATATTTCATTACACCAATCAATCCTCAAAAATACAGCACCCTGTGTGGAATACCTGCTTACCTCAACTGGGAAACCTTCAGCTGGAGAGAAAGACTTTGGGCTGCTAAAGATAAACTTCATAGCAGCAAGGGCCAGGGAAGCAATACATGGGAAGTGCAAAAGATGGAAAGAAGTGAAACACATTGTGGAGGTGAAGTGAAACTCGTGCTGTTCTAGTTATATTTGCTGAAAGACCACTAAATCAATTCACAGTGAATTGGTACTTCTAGCTCATTCAGGAGGCAAAGCACCAGGTTCTCACCAACTGAAACCTGATGTGGAAAATTGTTCCTTAGAAAGTGCCCTGTCTCTGGGGATTTTAATATTCATATGTATTTCTGGCATCAGCATGTTTACCAAAGAAACTTCCTTTTCTTGGACAAGCATCCCTTTATAGTCTTCAATACAAGTACTGCAGTTGGGTCATTCTGTGTCTGTTCTTTATTCTTTACTCTGCTGTACCATGCACAGATAAAGCCAGAAACAATGAAGTTATTAAGCATTTTCACTGGAAACGTTGACTTTGATTTACATAGACAGGGCAGGGAACCAATAGAAGATGCCACAGAGCAGAGTGAGCAGAGGGTCTCTGTAACAGGAATGGGCGAAGTTAGAATGATACAAACCACTGTTTTTCTCTTTCCCTTTCCTTTAAGTCTGGCAGGGGGGAAAAGCCACACAAGAGGCAAAGGGAGTCAAGTACTCTCTCGTCTGTCAAGTGCCCTGGGAGACAGGGAGGCAGGGCTGGAGTTTCTGCCTATTAAGCATGGTGTGATCAGCTCTGCCACTGCTCTGGATCTCTGACAGATGTTCCAGGTGAGTGGAATTCAAAACAGAATTGGCTTCATGAGACAAAGTCCTGTATAAGTGATCTGACACTAGGACTGTATATCTACTTTATTATTGTTTGTGTGAAAAAGAAACCAAACTTGACCAGCACTAGAACGAGAAAATGTCTATGCATGGCTACATTCTCCCCTGCTTCCCCCTACAAAACTTGTTCCAGAAAGTCTTTCATCCTCCCATGTAAATATTGCTGTCTTTGTATCTCCTTGGATTCAATTTTGATTCAGAATAATTTTACTGGAATCAAACTACATGAAACTTTGACCCGATTTCTCTTACAAGTTTTTAATCTCTCCAGTTCCATTATAATAAGACCAAACGTATGTTTCTAAATGTGAAGTTTCTAAGGCACTAAAACAGTCTGAAACACTTCTTTGAGACAGAAAGCAGTCGTCTGAAAATGCTGACCTACGTCTCTGGCCAAGAAGGAGCAATAGACCAACTCTGTGCTTTCCCAGCATCAGTTCACTCCAGCACCAGTTCACAGCACAGTGCTGATTTGATTTTCACTGATTGCCAGCAGCCTCAAGGGGCCAGCTGCTCTAGCAGCTGGAGAAGAGCCAGGAGTAAAGTGGCCCTGGCCACCGTCCCTTGTGCTGATGGCAGGGGAAGGAGGCAAACAAACTGCTGCAGCAGCTCCTCAAAGATTCCTGAATCGGGGCAGAAGCCCAGGAGCTGCCAGCCACTCCAGTTTTAAGCTCAGCTTTGACCCAGCAAACTGGTGCAGAACTGTCCTCCTGGTTTGGTGGATCTAACTCCATGTGTGTATGCTTCCCTGCACTTCTTTTTTCTCTTATCCTGTTATATTGAAAGCAAAAAAGTGGTTGGCTGTAGGAAAAAAAAAAAAAAGACAACTCCAATATGTTTGCTTACTTTCTAAAATCATAGCAACACCACAGTCTCAACACAGGTCAATGCCATTCAAAGTTTATTTATCATAGGCTTAACAAATTATGAAGAATCCACAAGTTTATTTTCTACATGTGTACTTACTTTCCTCTTCTTAATCCAGGGAATAAAGCCAGTAGAAGAGTATTTGTAGTGCTTCCTTAACAATATATGAGATTATTTTAAGGATTAAAGTGAATGTCCCATTTTGGAGTTAAAAAAAAAAAAGCCTCTTTTCTAGCATTATAGGCATACTTACTGAAAGTGGCATTCTTATATTAAAAATTTTTACACAAGAGCTATAGGTCAGTAAGACAGTTAACAGCAGGCTTACACCAACCCAAAATTTAAACTGTTTACATGTGTAGATTCTTAGTAAATCACCTGATAAAATACCATATTGTACCTAAGGTGGGTGAAATCATTTCAAAATCTCTTTGTCCAAACTTCACCTTTTTGCAATAAACCTTCTGCAGGCCTACTATAAATGGAAAGAAAGACCCCAGAATATGCTACAGCCCAACATGTAAGGCACTAATCTGACATGTGGGAGATCTAAGCAGTCTGCAAGGAATACCTCAAAATTGTGTACTAAACATGTTGCTAGAGCTATGGCCAAAAAAATTAAAATGCAAGTGAAGCTGTAGTCTTTTAAATGCTTTCCATAGTTCTATTTATACTCTAGCTATCCCCTTTTTATTTTTAATTCTCATTTTTAGTAGAAATATAATAGCAAACGGTGCAGAACTATTCTAAAGTATTAACAGTGTCTAATGTATTCAGTTAGGTCCCTTCTAATTGTCCACACAACTCTAGGTAAACTCTCCTGAAATAAAATTTTACCTGTAATTGCTACAGGCGAGGGGATTTGCTTGTACCTGAATTTATTTTTGTGATAGTTGTTTGACTGAAGTGAAAAACCCCCACTCCTCTATAAATGAAGGAATTGGGGTTTGTTAATGGATAGTCTGAATAGGAACTTTTCCTCCTTTTCAGATAGGTTATTTTACATAAATATTTTACAAAGTGATCTACTTCATTGAAAATGTTAGGCTCAATATGCAGATAAATGCTATAAATATTCTAAAAAGTTATTCAAAAGAAAGTAAATGGAATGGCAGATTTTGCACGTTGTTAAAATCTCAATGTTAAACAAGGTGCTTTATTTACCACAATTGATTTATGCTGATTCAGGAGTTGGTCCTTACAGATATTTTCCAAGTGTGTTCCCGTAAGTTCAAAGATATTGTTAACAAATTCTTAAATGGAAAAATATCACAATACGAATAGATGGCTTCTGTCCCTCACTTATGCACATACACAAACCAGGCAGCTGTAGAAAATGGGCTTTCTAACTACATAAAGATATTTGGTTGTAAAATCTAAGGCTTTGTCCACCTTTGTCCAGATGAAATCCCGAACACCTTTGGGATCCTAACATTTCTCAATACCTTTGTTGTGAGAGGAAACCTATACTTTTGAGTAACCCTCCACATCAGTATATCTGTGTGCACTTCAAAGGTTTCTGTCTACCTTTTGAAGTACACTATCCATATCCAGTGCTAAAGCTTTCCTAAGTGGAGACTGGCTGCTGCAAAAATAGACTGTAAATCTGGTTTCAGCCAGACTGTAAGTAGATTTAAAGACATATTTTAAAAAGTCCTGAGAGCCTGTCTTGATTACTGTGCCAAGAATTTCTACCTTGACATTTTCACTCAGTAACTCCGTTCCCTAGTGGCCCATCAGAAACCTCTCTGCTCCTCACCACCTCCCCTTAATGCTCCTTAAGAAAAAACAGGGCTGGTGATGAAGTCCCTGATGCACACTGCCTCCAGTGAAAGGCTGGAGCAAAGGGTCAAGGCACTATCTGGAGATAAAAATACAAGTATTCTTTCCACATGCTGCTGTATTGATAGCAATAGGAACAAGATAAACACTCTGTGCTTGAGTCTTTAATTCTGTTATAGGAAGAAACTGCTGTGGATTGCGTTCTTCCATTCTTGCCCAAAGGGACCAGAAGGTTCCTCTCTTGTTTCTGTGCTCCACACTTGCATCTTGAAGGTACAGAACAACATCAAGAACTGGTAAACCCAGCTAAGTCACCTCTTTCTGTGTCACTAGATGTTAAAATGCTTTACAAAAGCAACAGACATAGTTGCCCTACAACACAGATGTAAAAATAAGGGTACATCATAGAGATACTAAATCTCTTTGAGGTTAAAGTCATCACTTTTAAGCCCAGGGAGCACAGCACTGTGAGAGCAGGGAATACGACCTTGCAGGTCAGGTATCCAAATTCGTAATTACACCAATGAACCTGCAGTATTTTTTGGTCACAAACACAGTTATTTGTTATAGCTTGAGTTTTCTCATTTGAATGTCTCAGTTCTTGGTTTTCTGAACACAAACCTTGTACAATGACTGTAAGCCTTTTCTATAACATGAGTCTCTGTTAATAAATAAACCATTTTGAGAGACAGTTTTGCTGGGCAGAAGAGGATGGGATTTTCACAAAGCACCTAACAATGATCAGTAACAGGAAAAACAGGACTTTTGTGTCTCTTAGTAAGGCTGAAAGAAGAAAAGAACTTCTGGATCCCTCTTTCTGAGAATTGGGTTTATTGCTGTATGAAAGAGTCTGTTAGGGTTGTCTATTTGATTGTGATGTTTTGCAAAGTTAGATTCAGCATATTCCTAAAATGTATAATTATTTTGAGCTAAATCACCTTAATAGGCCTTTGAAGAAATGATGTTTGTTAACTTTGTAATGTAGTGAGCTCACTTATGTTCAGCTTGTCAAAACTTAAAATAGATAAGTATCAGTGGTGGCAGCAGATGTACCTACCCTCTTCCTAGAAGAGTATTTTATTTTATGTAGCAAAAGAGAAAAAAAAGCATGAGAAAAGGAGCTAAGACACTCTGGGTAAACCCAGAATATTTTAGAAATACCTAGGTTGGTTGATGAGATGTTGAAGTGTTGTTTTTTTCTAAGATAATAATAAGAAATTATTACTTTTGATACTTCTGCCAATGGCTTGAATCCTTCCTCCTCATCCTTGCCTGATCAGTGTTCTAGAGAAACTGTTCTGGTTCCTTCCTGGGCTCTACAGCAGTGCAAGATTTATTCCAAATTAAATCACTTGCAAAGTCAGTGTGTTACATTCACACAAGTTTGGGCTTACTTTTCAAGCTTTACTGTGATGTTTTAATATAACTATGAACAAAACAAGTCTGTCTCCTTTTTTTTCTATCTTTTATATTTACCATTACAACATCCACATAGGGTTAGTGCTGTAGTGTTTTCACAGAAAAAAAAATCTGTCTTAATATTTAGGTAGTACAGAATAACTTACAAGTATTAACATTTGCATTTCTTTAATTAGTAATGCCATGATGCTAAAGAGTTCCTACTGAAAATTAATTATCAATGAAGAAATTATTTACAGTAAGAATTCAGTGGAGGAAGAGTAAAACCTGACTCCATTCTTTGATTTCCATTCTGATAAGGCTGTAAATTCTAATAAAATTAGTAATAAAAAACCCTCAAGCATCATGGCATGTTTGGAGAGGTGGCACCCCTGTACTATAAATGCCTTATCTAGGGGTGCTTTCCCATGTATTTATTATATTAAAATAAATACATAGACAGACATGGGGAGGTGGTGTTGCTTTCTCCTTTAAAAAGAGACACTCGCCCTGTACCTCCTAAGCTGTGCAGCTTCTCCCAGAAAGGGATTAAACTATTTTAAAATCTCTATCACTTTTTTTCCCCCACTGCAGCCACTTGGGACTTGCTTCATCTACCCCAGGCTTCAACTCTTCAGTGCACTGCCAGAGAAACATCTCATCTCCATCCTCTTGCTTCTGTTGTTGTCCTTGTTTTTCCAACACTTCCTCTTTACTCCCTAATATATAAATCGTGACCCATCCTGCCCCCTAAATCCCTCTATTGGCTAAGTCAGCTACAGTGGGATTTTTAGAGTATTGGACATGGGAACGAGACTTCCTCCCATCGGAACTGGGGGCTGGGTCCTTAGCACAGGAAGGACATGGACTTGTTGGAGTGAGTCCAAGGGAAGGCCACAAAGATGTTCAGGGTACCAGATCACCTTTCCTGTGAGGAAAGGCTGAAACACTTTGGCTTGTTCAGCCTGGAAAAGAGAAGGGTTCAGGATGACCTATTTGTGGCCTTCCAGTACTTGACGGTAACCCACAAGAATGATGGAGAGTGACTATTTACAAGGGGCTGGAGTGACAGGACAAGAGGGAATGGCTTCAAACTGACAATGAGTAGGTTTAGATTAGATATTAGGAAGAAATTCTTCCCTGTGGGGGTGATGAGGCAGTGGAACAGGTTACCCAGAGAAGGTGTGGATGCCCCATCCCTGGAAGTGCTCCAGGACAGGTTGGATGGGGCTTTGAGCAACCTGATATACTTGAAGGTGTCCCTGCCTATGGCAGGAGGGTCAGAATGAGGTGATCTTTAAGATCCCTTCCAACCAAAATCATTCTATGATCCTATGTTTTTCAAGCTCATATTTGAAAAAGTGCATATATATGCACATAAGTGGAAATCTCCTGTGCAATTCAGGCAAGTCCCTCTCTCTCAGCCCATGGAAGGCTGTGCTGAGCTCAGCAGGCAGGGAAGGGAGATGGGGGAGAGTAGGAGCAGGAGGCTATGGAAAATAACCTCACCCATGCTTGGGGAACGGGCTGTAATTAGGATTTTACCAGTCTTAACCTGATATTGCCAAACTCAAGTGAGTTGTGTCTAGCACAGCTTTAGTGCCCTTGTCCTGTAGAATGGATGATACTATAGCGAGTTGGGATGTGAACCCATAAAGCCACACAGCTTTGCCAGGCTGGTTTACTAGGCCAGCTCCAGAAGTGGTACAACATCACAGCTCCACACCTTCTCCAACCAACCAGGGTATCTCCATTCTCTTCAATGAGGTCCAGACAGGGCTACAGACATGACTAACCCTCAGCACATGTTGAAGCCTTGCTCTCTTCTTGGCATGCAACTGATATGCAGATTATTAATAAAAATGACACATGAAAATGAAGCAAGCACTAAGCTGTTTTGTTGTTTGTTTGGCCTAAGATAATTTCCTGAGTCAAGAAAGGGAGGTTAAGAATGAAGCACATCCTTGGACAGAAAGTAAATGCCTAGAACTTAAGCAGTGATTCACCACAGAGACAGAGCAGCTAGTCTGATGATTTCCAGGATCTGATCTATGTTACTGGTACAGCCTGTAATGAAGAGACTCTTTGGGAAGGGGATTTAAGATCCATGATCTGTATATTCCCAGAACAATGTCTCAGAGAAACTCTGTAGAGGTTTTCAATTTACTTTTCCAGGCTTTGTGCTGCAATGCAGGCCTGCTGGAAAGCTTTGCTTATTCAGCATCTGGAGGTGTCAGCTTCAAAAGCAATGTTTTAGCCCAGGGGCTTAGCAATTAGACCCTGATCCATTAAGATACTCTATTTAAGAGCTCTCTGCACCCACTCCTTGCCCCCTCCCCAGCACAGGAGGAAGTAAAGCATAAGGGCTTTCTGTAAGTAGTGTGCATTTCACCTCAACAGTATATCAGATGAAATGAGCTCCATGCACTAAAGCAGATTTCATATTTTCAGGATTCCTTTACATTTCAATTGATTTTAAGAGTTTCCTCTCTCCTTTCCTAAGGTCTTTAGTTATTCCTATCTTTCTTCTGCATTTTATAGGTAAGGCTTTGCTGTTATTGTTATAACTGTTTGGAAAGTCTCCAATCCGGGTAGATATTTTTGCACTGCAGAAAAAACAGGAAGTCTGGACCAGTTCCACAAGACATGCTCCATCGTAAGTCCTGAACTTTACCTGGCCTGTAAATAAAGGTGAACTTCTTCTATGCATTTCATGTTGGGAAGACACTGAACACAATCTGATGATCAGGAATAGACTTTTTTTTGCAACAGGCAGAGCTGGGTGAAATATTTGGAGGAATATTTATGAAAATTAAAAAGGTGGCAATTTTATTTTCTGAAGTTTGGGTTCATTTGTCAAAATGTTCATAGGAGAGAAAAGGGAACCTCTGAAAAATTATTAATTTCATGTGTTTTAAAGAAATATTCAGGTTCACTACATTCAAAATCTTTATTCATGCTCAAAGTTCCTAGTCTGCTTTTACTACAGAATTAGAAAAATATTCAGTATATTCAATAAAAATACTGAATATTTTAAAACATTCAAAATATTCAATAAAACCAACTGGGTTTTATTGTAGGTAAATTTTTTTGTCAAGATTTTTAGAATCATCAGGCAACCAAAGAATTCCTTTTTACCCAACTCTGTTGTGCAGTGTTTTCAGGCAGTGCCATTTTAGATACTTTTAGTGCATCCCATTGTTAATATGTGACAGAAAGATTTAGAGTGGTTCTTAATCAAGCATAAATGTCATGAAATTGGTACTATTGAGCCATCTCAAGGAATATGGAGACACTAAACAAGGACTTTATGATATAGACAAAGTCTAGGGACATAGCTTTGTGAAGATAACATGTACACAAGCTATTTTACCTCAGTTCAGTAATTCGATTGAAAGAAAACAAACAAAAAAAAAATGAAAAACCAACAATCAAAACAAAAAACACCCCACACCTACGGAGATCCTTAGCTAGGAGAAATAAGCAGGCTCATCCTAGTCAATACATCAGACAGAAATCTATTAAAAAAAGAGTATCTTTAATTTATGCCAATAAATCTTTTATTCATTCTGCAAATTGAGATCTGAGACTGGGCTAGGCTTTAACAAGCACTAATGAAATGCTTCCATTTTAAAAAAAATAAAACCCTCTCAAAATGCCAGGCATGTTCTGGTTCTTGGGGGCTTCCTGTACAGGGCCAATAGTTGGGCTTCAGTGATCCTTGTGGGTCCCTTCCAACTCAGGATATTCTATGATTCTATGATTCTGTGGGGATGGTGTACTGCTTATGAATAGCATCACCACTGAAAGATACGGTCATGACCATGGACACAGCCTACAATGCTGGTGCTCAAATCTGCTTGTCATCAGGGATGTCTCAAAATCCTCCCTTGAATCCATTTGGAAAAACAGAGTGAAAACGCCAAAATTGCACAAGAGCAGAACATTCACCAGGCAGATAAATGCCACATCCCAAAAGACTAAAATACAAAAATTTGACTTTAATGGCTGTATTTTAGTCAGTACCTAAAGGGAATGTGCTGAATGTGGAGGGTTTAGATTGTCTGTGGTTACTGCCAGTGTGACAAGAGGTCCTGTGCCTGTGCCCAAAGCCATCCAGTCAGAAAGATGTCTCAGCCTGCCCTTTTTTTTGTTCCTCCTCTTTAGGAGAAACAAGTACCTGTAAACCCAGGTCTAGAGCAGGAAGGAGAAAGCTACCACCCTATCAAACCCTCAGTGGGTCACAGAGGCACACACAAAAGCACTTTAATCTCATCTGCATTTTATGTCATCAAAATGGCTCTAGGGGTGAACAGATTGCACTATAACTAATCCTAAAAGTTTAAAAATAAAGTAGGGCAAGCCCTGCAAAAATAATCATATTAGAACTGAAGTGATGAGATATTTTTATTTAAGGAGGATCATTTTGACATTCTGAGCTTTTACTCTGCATTCCTTTTATGCTTTCAACTTTTTGCTTATATCCAAGAGGGTTAGAATCTTTTCTTCTTCCCCTTCTGCTCTTATTTTATGCCATCATTTGACTCCATAACCTGGGTTTTAAGAAATATATTATATATCACAGTGCTCATAATAAAATTGAGAGGATTTTTTTTTTTAATTAAGACTTAATACAAATTATTTTTTTTGTGAAGGTTTCAAACAATAGCACACGATTTATATGTTGATATGAACATGTGTCATATATATATGAATGACTAATCATTGTCCATGTCCATTGGGCATTGTGAGTATGTTTGTTCTCTTGAAGCATCCAAAATTCTTTCACTCATAGCCTAAAGACTATATTTAGAATTTTTATTCCTGGAAAGCAAAGTGTTTGCAATAAGATTAATTCTTTTTTTTTAGAATGTTTTTTTGACAAGTAGCCTTATATTGTGTACATCCATGAAAGGTTTGTTGCGTGTTTTCCTGGTTTGCTTTAGGAGTGTGAGATATAGGTTGTGTAGTCATTGTTCTATTATATCAGTTTCTAGACTCTGTAAGCTTTTAATAGTCTCTTCAACTCTTATCTATTCTGCTCCTAACTCCTCATTTTACTGCCTTGATAATCTGATTCCTAATGCAGGCAAATCTCCACCTTCTTCATTTTTTAAAGTCAATGAATCAAAGACTTATCTTTCACTATAGTTCATCATTTCCTTTTAGCTGGATTGAGTTTTTTAATCCAAGTTTCTTCTGGGCACATTTAGAAAAAAACTTTACAGCAGAAATATCTTAACCTTTTTTGCTAGTCTCTAACCCTGCCATAATGTATTACCAAGCCTCAAATGCAGAGTAGGCAAAATTTAGGCTTACCTATGTCCTTTCAAATCACCACAAGAAGTAATGATTTAGTGGAAATCACTGATACTTCTTAGTCAGTTCCAGTTCCTCTTTCTAAGGACCACTGAGTTAAATTTAAACCTTTTGACTGAATGTCAGCCTCAATCGCTAATTACCCTGTTCATTAAAGATTCCATTGCATCAGAGCAGGTTTGTTCAGAATTTCCTCTCTGGTTGGAATCCCATTCCCTTTCCCTGATATGGTGTAATGTATTAGGAAAACACTGTAATGCAATTCTTCTTCCCAAAAATTCTCCCAGTTCTAGTACCACACAAATCAGCCACATTTCAGTGGTGCTCCCTGGCCTGACACAGCTGCTGTCCTTCACCTCTCAGCTGGCTTCTTCAGAGCCTCACAGATCTTGACAGGTGGCAATTCCTTGCACTCCTCCAGAAACCAACCCCAAAAATCAAGCCCAAGAAAATTCATCCTGGGGCTAAAGTTATTGGCCACTGTGACTCAACCAAGTGGGAATTCAATAGGAAATGTTCTACTGATAGCAAGAGGTAATAAATCTATAGAGCTGTGTGAGTTCTGGAGACCTCAAATCTGTGGAGTATCAACAGTGTCTACGCTTCTTGTCTTGATAGAACAGGGGCCAGAAATCACCTGCCACTCATCTGCCTCAGAAAATAAATGCTGAAACTCCCCAGAAACCTGTGATCTCTTGGTCCTATTGCAGTTCCTTGAGTGCAATTTTGTTTAATATCTGATAGTATTGTGTGGGTCAATTGTAGAGGTGTGTACAGCACAGTCAAAAAGAATTCTGTAGCTTAGAAAACAAGTCATGTCTGTGTTTTGGAAATAACTGATGAAGACCAAGAGAACATCTGGAAATTCCCAGGCTGTGATCCTTCTCCATGTGCAAGATTTCTAACATTTTCACAGAGTGAGATCAGCTGTGATTTAGGAAAAAAAACCCCAGTCCTGTTCAACTTTTGACTGAATTTTTACTCTACTATGAAAGCTTCTGAATATTTCTAATTAACCTAGATTTTGTTTTACCCAACACAGCTTGTTGTCACAGCTTTTTTTAACAACAAAAGGCCAAAAACTAAAACCCAAAAACTAAACCCCTTCATTTAAAGATTTTATGTAGTGGTGAGTAAAGCCTTCAGAGCTTCTTTACAGAGTGAACTCTGCTTGCTTCCTTTACTGAAGTTTACAGCAACTTTCTTGACTACATTTCCCTCAGATTAACTGAAGCCACAGAATCTGACAAATATGGAACAATAGAGTGTCTTTATAAGCTGCTTATTTGCATCTGTTTTAAAAAGTTACCAGTGCACTCTGATTAAAAATTAGATTTCTTTCAAACAATTTAAAAATGCTTGGCTTGCTTTTCAATCCAAAGAACTCATACTGTTATTAACTCCTCCATCTGTTTAAATTTGTCTACAAAATAATTTGCTTAATTATCCTCTACGTCAGGTGAGTTTCTGTGATAAATTGTCTTTTAGCTCTGCTAGTATCCATCTCTCTCCTTCTAACAAGCAGTATTTACTTTAAGAGGCAAGTCTCTTTTCATAATATGAAATCTGAGGCTGAGGTCTCTAGAAATTCATTTCATGGGGCATATTCTATTACTCTTCACAAAATCACAGTTCTATGTGTACATTTTTAGCATGTCCCAGGTTTTGTTGTCATTATTTTCCTCTGAAATTGCTGGTCAGTGCAGCAGATACTCGTGCCTGTGAGATGGTTGGAGCAGAAAGCTTCTCAACTATAAGTTAATTTGTACCTTATTCTGGATGCTGGAAAAGCAATTTCACAAGTGTGGCAACCTAACCATTATCTAGGTTCCTCCAGGGTTGATTGCACCCAGGACAATTAGGAATGTGATGTCCTAAAGAAGCTCTTTCAAACCAACTGAGGAGAACTGCCAGAAAGAAGCAGATTCTGTAGAGGTGGGGTCATGCTTTCTTGAGGCCAGCTTCCCTGTTTCACCATAAAACACAGCAAGAAGAAGGATCAAATGGTGGTCATATCTCTAGAGGGTCCATGGACAACCAAGGACCCCAGAGCACACCCTGACTCTTTTTGGGAACTCTCCATCTGAAGACTGTCCATGCCTCATAGTCTTACACAAGACACGAAGAATCCCCTTCCTGGGGAGGGATCTGGATTTTCCCATGCTAATTTTAATGTGTATAATCTGACAAACTCTGTTTCATGGGGTCCCAACCCCAATGGACCAAGATTGTGGCCATTATTCTTATCAAGGACATCAAGATTGCAGCAATCAAGTCTCATTGCTGGATCCAGAGATGGTGATGTCCTTCCCCTCCTCTATCTACTCTTATCCTTTCTTTCACTTTCTTTCACTTTCTTTCTTATATATTTTCATCATGATGTTTTTACACTTTTATAGAAAAGAACCAAAATGGCCACATACCTCCTTTCTGTTGCAACCAAATTGTTCTAAAATAAATCTGCCTCACATATACACCAGTCATCCAGTGTCATTTCACTCTAATTCATTCCAAGGGGTTTATTAACAGGAATCTCAGCTACCCTGACTCAGAGACAGGTCTTAACACACAAAAATACCTTTTGCATTTTAAAGGCCACTGCTGTTTGCTCTCCTCAAAATGGCACGACTTCCAACCACAGTAAATGGTTGGAAGAGCATTAAGCTTTTCCCAGTTAGCTGACATGCAGAATGAATGAGTATTACAAGGAGATAGCAATGATGAGAGCCAAGCTGTCCTCATTCATGACCCAACACCTAACAGAGTCCACAGTGGACAGTATTTCACTGCTGTGTCACTAGGAGGTAAGGGCATGATCGAAGTGGCTTTCTGCTGCTCATATGTAAGTTTAGAGGAAGACATGGGTGGGTGTCAGCACAGTCCTCCCTTATTAAATACCCCAGTCAGATGAGAGGATTAAAGGAAGAATGAAAAAGAAATTATCTCAGCTACAGTTTGAAAACAGCTGGACAATCAAGGGTGCAAGTGAGAGAATGCTACAATTAAGTTTGCTCATGCAACCTTAATTCACTCATCGCCCATATTGCATCTTTAAATGGCTCATTCAGAGCCTTTTTCCATAGTTTTCCCTTTAAGTTGTGCAGAATAGATCTCCTTTGAGTAACAAATTGACATGCAGTCACATCTACAAAATTCTGGACAATCTTGCTTCATCTGTTGAAAGGAATATTATAAACAGAGCAGACTCCAGGAAAGGAAAGAACAATATCCATCCTAAGTGTTTCTGTGTGATGTTAAGTGAATTACTCAAAGGAGCTTTTTACAAGTGTTGACCAGTTGAGTCCTCGTTTTCTGGTTGGTTGGCTTGCAGTGTGGATATCAGCTTTGTAAAGTGCTGAGCACTCACTTTTGCAACTGGAGTTGGTGGGATACATAATTGTAATATCGATGTACAGTGAAATCACTGGGATACATACCTTAGATGGTAATGTACCAAGCCATGCTGACAGCAGTGTGCAGCTGCATTTCTAACCCTGGACCTCTTGAGACATCCCACCTCATGATGCTTTATGGATGTACACACAAAAGGCTTAATAATGCCAAGTTCTTTGAAAAGTTAGGTTATGAGTCTCATACTGAAATCTAAGATTCATAGATAATCAATTTCCTTCTCAGCCTTGATTGTTTTATCTTATATAAAAAAAAAAGAGAGAGTAATAGGAACCCCTTTTCTCACATGGTAGAATCAAAGTTTATTAATGCCTGTGAAACACTAATTCTCACTCACTGAATTAGAAAAAAATATAAATGGTGACACTTAGAACAGAAGATAAAATCAGTGATGGGGAAAACCAATTCAGTCTCAGTGTTCCTGGTTGACTTGCATTTAGGAGCACACATTGACCCAAAAGAAGATTGATGAGGGATCCTGTGGATAACAAGACATATAATTATTTAAAGAAGACAATAGAGTTTGCAGGTACAAAGTTGTGACAGTGGGTGTTAAGATGGCTCTCTTACCTTGTACCTAACTCAAGGGTTTTTGTCCTCTAAGGCTTTTTGATGTTGAGAGCCACTTGTGGGGAAGAGATCCATGGAGGAGTTCCTCCTCTTTAGATGCCATCAGCTCATACCCCACAGGTACCATGGGAATGCAGGATGCTTCTCCCCCTTCTTCCTACAGGTGCACCTCTCTCTGCTTGGCATGTGCCAGTATAAACATAATGGTTTTATTTTTTCATAGCAGAGGCATATGATAAGCACAACTGAGGGAAGGAGCCTTTTCCTCATTAGCACTTCCTCTTCCATTTCTTTAGGTCCTTCGTAACAGAGGATCCTTTTCTAGGGATTTCCTTCCTCGTATGATGTTTTCGGCATAGATGTTTTCTTTCCAGGTAGAAGGGAGCTGTTTTATAACTGGCAGCTTAAATAACTTTTCCACCAATTTTACTTAATTCCTTCTTGTGGTAGTGACTTGTTTCACAACATTTCTGGTAGGTGTATTCTCCACAAATGATATTTCTCTCCTTGTGGAAGAGTTGGCACATCTTACAGTAGTTCTTGTTTTTTGTTGTGGGTTAGTTTTTTTTTGTAAATTCTGCCAAGCCAAATTTCACAGTATATAGTAGCAATAAATTCTGCCTCATAATAGATGGCTGGAATCTGAATAGATGTTTCGATTTTAACCCCTACCCTCATCAGCATTAAGAAGTAACTGCTTGCCAGGATAAACCACACAGTTACCACAGCTGTTTTCCTACTCAAATGTTGATTAAAGATGAGTTTCTCAGACAGCATTAAAAGGACAAATGGTAGCCTGTTACAGAAACTGCTGCATTCTGCAGGAATCATGGTCCCTTCTGAGTGACTGGTCCCTACAGCTGGAGCAATAATTAAATCACTGTAAGATCTATGTATAAGATAGTTCTCATAAATATGCTGGTATTTGGTTCTGTGATCAATTCAGCTTTGCCATAGTCAGATTCATTGACTTGCATTTGGCCACTTTTGCACCTTAATGGGGTTGTATTCAGCTGAACAGAGAAAGTTGAGGATCACTGGGTGCACCTGGTCTCCCCCTTTCTCTTCACCACAGTTGTGTTATTCCTACCTTCTTTTGCCCCCTTGGGTCAGCATTTCTGGTAGGAGACGATGCTTTCTCTGGGCACAAAGAAGTACCAAATGCATACAAGCACTACAGTTGGAAATGTAGATTTTATGTGCTTAGCACCCCTAAAATTTGATTTTTCCATTATCCATAGCTTTTTGTTCACTTCCTCTGTCCTAACACATAGTTGTACACACATGAACACACATGGTGTATGTAAGAATTCATCCCAGCATCAAATCCTCATTCTGGTCTCAAGAGTGAACTCCTCCTGTGCTTATTCTCCTCACTATTTTTGCTCAACAATGTAGTTTTCCCACCCATTCATAACCTCCTCTATCCAGAGTAACTTTTCACCCCCACAACACAATCCTGTGCTGTTTTTAGTGCCACTTCTGTGAGACTCAGGGTACTGTTTGGTGCTCGTCTGACCTTTCCCAGGTAACTTTGGCTGGTCTATTGCTGAAAGGTCCAGCTGAGTTTCTACTCAACTGTTTGCTGGCAAATCTGGGCAGCAAGAGCTGATACTCTTACCCCTTATTACAAAAGCAATTAGCTCTTCTATAAAATCAGTAAGAATATGGAGGCCAGGTATTGGAGATAGGATGGAATATCAGCAGTAATTATTAATACATTCCACATATTCTTGGCTCAGATATTATTCCTAAATGTATATCTTCTTCTGAGTGATCTCTGCTTTATCATAGTGGGTATTGACTCAGATTTTATCCATCCTTCATAAAGTTCTTGCAAAACCTGTAAAATAACTAAAGAGTAACTAATGCAATTACGCTTTGATTTAATCCTGTTCCGATCATGGAGATGCTAAATTCTGAAAAGCAGCTTTCAGCTGCAATCCATGGGATTTATCTCCAAATGTGCAGGAGATACAATTAGTAGAGTACTGTTCATCTCATCCACCGTGCCGTTTAACTCCCAGATAGTTCCTTTTCTTCCAGCACAGCTTTCTGCATAGCTGTCACAGCACTATGTAAAAGAGCTGTTCAGTCTCTGGTTTCACTTATTTTATATGGGCTTGTTGGCAATCAGATTTAGCTGTACATACATAAGCTCCAAATCTCTTGGCATGGTCATCCTAACTGGCACTGCTTCTTCCCCTTTTCAGCCAGCAAGGACTGTAAATACTAGGAAAAAAGGGAACATTTCACACAGCACTGTCTGTCCACTTGAGTTAGCACTGATGGGCTCCTCAGAGAGCAAACCTCCCCTGCCAGGTGATTAGGATGGAAAATATAAAGGTAAAAGCAGAGAGATGCTTTCCTGCTTTGCTCCACAAAGACATGTTTCCAGAAATAACTTGCCTTGATTTACTGAAATAGAATTATAAAACATTTTGCAGGTTGTAAGTGAAACACTAATAACCCCACCAGCTGACAAAACCCACTTGTACACAGACTTTACATTTATTTAGGAAATGTACAACTTTACACTTTAAAGGGGAAAAAAAAAGAGAGAAAAAAACCCCAAACAAAATAAAAATTAAATTGCATATGCTGTTTTAAACTGCAGCACAAAAGATTAATTATGTATTGCTTCTATTTCCCAGTTCTCTGAGAACTATGGCAGTAGACAATTGAATACATCTTAATGTTTTGTTCAATAAATGGAAGAGCTGCCAGTACTTAAGACTTTGATATGCTCATAAAACTTCCAGTCTATTGTACAATGACTTTTTCAATGAAAATAATTCACTAAAACTCAGAAACCAAGCATAAAAAAACATCCTGCAGGCATTCACATATTTAAATACAGTTATTTCCCCCCATTTTAAAGAAATAACTTCTCATCATAATTCATTACCACTACAAGAATTTAGACAGGTTTTGAAAACTTAAATCAAGTGACTGAATATGTACATACAAAGTCCTCGAGAACTTGTTGCAAATCTTGCCAGATTTACACATGTAAAATTAGACCCTAAGAATTTTGCTGAGTTCAAAGCAATGAAATTGGAGACTAGAAGAGGTTTTGGCTCACTAATTATTGCAGTGCTGTCCTGGGTTACACTGAACAGCCATCTGGGAGTCCCAATTCCTTCATGCAGAGAGGTCTGGCATTTCAGATATGATGATTCACATCAGTGGTAGGTGTTTATCACAGGGAGTGGTGGACTTCTCACGGTACACTCAAGGCACACAGAATCCATAAATGGCTCCTTTACCTTGATGGGTTGTGCGTATTTCCAAACATGTGACCCTGGGGCTGTTTCATACAGGCAGTCTTCCATCTTCAGTGAAGGAGAGTGTGCTAGAAAAACTGCTGGTTTGGAGACAGGGCACTTCCCTTGACAAAGGACTCTGTTGAGTGAAGCTTGTGACACAGCAGGAAGAGATCTCATGGGCATCTGACTAAATTACAAGCTTTTGTTCTAGGACTTCATGTAAAAATGTGTTTGAACTATAGAATATGGGTTACTTAAACTCGTTTGGATCCCTTAAGAAGCAAAAGGCATATAATACAAATTTTTATTCAATCTAGATTAGAGATACAAGAAGCTGGGTACTCTGTGAGATTCCCAGAGAGCACAGTTAGATCATTTTACTGGGGACAAGAGAATACCACCAAGAAACCCTAGATCAGGGGTTGTCTTATGTGTTTGTAGAGTCTCTTGTGCACATAAGTTGAGATGTATTGACCCTATAAGCAGACCCTTTAAGCACAAGCCTAATAACGATGTGCAGTGATAGCAAGAACCTCTAGGATGGTGTGTGAATGTATATGAAGTCACCTCTTCAAAACACACATGAGGGCAGCCAGCTGCTGTGAGATCTGCCACGGACCTATTAATGGCAACTGCCCTGGAGACAGTGAGGAGGATGTGGGAGGGAATATTCCCTCACTTCATCACTTACTGTGACTGTCACCTACTGTGGCCAAGGAAAGATGAAGGACCTGACATGTATTTTTCCCTCCACGCTCAGTACACAGAAAATCTAGCTCAGTTAGTCATATCCTCATGAGTCTTCCTTTCACTGAGCTGACCTTCCAAACTCCTGCATGCATAAGATCAATCACTTTGATTTTGGAACACACTTCTCCACCCATTCATACTCCCTGGAGGAACAGCACAGAATAATTGGAGAGAATTAATCCAAACGAGCCAAACAGATGTTGAGGAAAGATTTCCTCCCACTCAGTCAACTTCTGACTGAAACTTATCTTGTCCTTATCACAGATCATCCTTTCCATTTGTCAGGCATGTTAATTTATTATTTAAATATGTACATTTAGCTACTATTGGTGACTTTTCCCCAACATTCGAACGAGAGGCCTAGAAATACATTCAAACAGTCTTGGTGCATTCAGAGAAAATCTGAAATCATGAAAAACACACTACAACTAATATTTAAGTTTCAGGCTTTAATAATCATTGATATGATAGTACTGGTATCCTTGAAGGTAAGTTGTACTTAAGGTTTGCCTATTTTTGGGTAGGTCACGTACCCATTGTGCAGAGGCTTCAAAATAAAAGGAATATTTATCAGAAATAGAAAATAACATTAGGTGCAGCTGTTTCATGGGTGGCTTACCCAAGAAAGACACCTTGGCAGTGTTGATTTCCATGAGTATAAAATTAAAAGTTCAATGAACTTCACAGTACAATGAATTTCAGCAGATCCTGCCTCTCTCCTTGTACAGGGAAGACAGGAGAGAAAAAATAGGGGCAAGGGAGATAAGAAAAGTGCTAAGGGAAAATATATGTCCTCTCTGTTTATCTACTGGCTCCAAAGGGTCAGTAAATGACAAAGCAGGAATACAGACCATATGGGACCAAGAGATAGAATACAGTGAGAGATTTTCTTTGGAAGGACTAGAAAAATCCCCCAGAGGAGAGCTACATATTTGCGGGTTTATAGTGTTTATAAAGCAGCAGTTATGCAGGGAAAATGACCAGCTTCATGGATCTGCTCGGGAAAAGCAGCACTCTGGAGGCAGGCAGCACCTGAGAGCCTGTTTCTGTGCCAAACAGGAGCAAAGCATCACAGAGGCAGAGTGCCAGTCCACACGTGTTAGGAGGTGATGGATATGCCCATTAGGTTTTAGCTTTGTTGCTGAGAAGTCAGTGCTGTGCTGTTTTGTGATGTGACGTTGGTCCACAAGGATCTGTGCTGTGTCAGTGAGCTGATTTGATATACACTATCTAACATTTGCCTGATATTGCTTAAAAGTCAGCGTTTGCTGGTAGCAAACACCCTATATCAGTTTAAAATGTTGGAACTAGGATTATAAAATCCCCCTCTCTTCTGCGTCCAGAAATCTTTCTGCTGCCAAAAGTCCATGAATAATTGTATTAAGGCACTTTCATAGAACTGTTGTGAGCTGGAAAGGTCATTTGCAATGAAAAACCTCTTCTCCAGTTTTACTACCAAAAATTGAACAATGGCCATCTAGTCTTGCTGAGGGCAGAAATGCACTTTAAAAAATGACATTAATTTTTAAATAACTCACTTTCATATGTCATGGCAATACAAGGAATACTGCCATCTTCACCACTGTGAATATATATATACATAAACTAATTAAACTTTCTTTCTGAGGTAAATAGAAAGTTAAATAGATGAAACAGAGCAGGCCACTATCAGATTACTTTCTCATTTAATTTGTTATGCTGTTGCAAAATCTAAATCTCCATTGGAAATACAGCAAAGCTTAAGGATTTTCAAAGCTAGAAATTTCATTTTCACTCCTTTTGAGTTTATAAATAAAAATTGAAGTGAGGTCTCATTAGGTATTTTGCACAGATCAAATCTGGATCATGTTTGGTACAGTATCACAGGGCAAATACCAAATTTGAAAGAGTTATAAACAACTGCTTCTTTTTGGATGACCTGCAAACTTATTCCCCAAAATGTTTTTAACTGAGAGGAGCATGAGCCATTTCAGATCAAAGGTAAGTGCACAGGACTTACACAGTCCACTCTTATTCTCTTATTCAACACACAAAACATCTGTACTACAGTAATAATAAAAGTCTGGCCAACATTTCTTCCTTCATGACTTAATCTACAGTAGGTGCAGGGTAGTACTTGTGGCCTTCAACTGAGAAACAGTAGTCAGAGAATCACTTCATAAATATTTCTTTTTTGGCTCTAAGCATGGAGTGTTGCAGAGTGCCTGTGAAGGCACTGGGGCATCCTGAAGCAGTGTGGTACCCTCGGCAAGGGTCGCCAGACCAGAAGGGCTGAACCTTTTTTCTTCTTCACCTGAGATAAGTAATTCAGAGTTAACTCAGCTTCCATAAATCATGACATGTAGATGTATCTCTTACTTCTTACCTCTCCCCATTTCTTCCAAAAATTACAGATAGCAGGTCTGCAATTACCAGACGTAAAATCAGAACTCGTATAATTAAGTGCCTCATTAAATATTATGCACATACATTCCTGTGCTATCTGCCCCAGACTATGTTGAGACATAAACTGAAAATAAAAAACTGAGTTTTTTCCTTAGATAATTTACATGCTCAATTTCTTTTTTGGTTTTCATTTTCAAGTTATTTGATACTTGTTCATGATCTACTGTTCTCTTACTATAATATTAATATATTTATAACTAGGTTAAGTCATATATGAAAATAACATTTGCTTTGAGATCCCATAGAATCACATAAAGACCTGAAGACCAGGGAATATACAAACATAGAAGGTGTCTACACTTTTAATTACTTTACCCAGCACGTTCCAACATGCTGGTTGTGGGTTTTTTTTCAGTGAAATTCACATCCGTGTCCTGATGTGCTTAATAGATCAATAAAAAATCGTGTTGATACAATTGGCAGTCAATGAAATTTGGAGGACAGAGCTGAGGTATACGTGGAAGAATTGTAGGAAATACATAAAACATTTGTATAAATTTAGCCTCAGAAATGGATAGTTTTAGCGTTGACAGCAGCATGGAGATTCAGCAGCAATTTGAAGCTCAGTGCACATTGCATAAGTCTAGGTCAGAGGAAAAACAGTCCAATGGGACTGCTCCAAGCTCCGTGTTTCTAAATGCTGCTGGCACCCAAGATCGAAGTTTCAGGGTGTCAGCCTGGAAAGGAAAAGCCTATCCACATTTGGGACCGGTGTCATCAAGGCCACTCCTTCAAGCATGCAGTTCCTCAGGCAGTACCTGACCATCTGCTGGGGGCCAAAGAGAGACGGAAGAGAAATTTCTGGAGTGCAGTGATATTTTTATGTACTTCATTAATGATCTTTGATTCCTACCCAGTTCCTTAAGAAAGAAAGTGTGTGTGTGTATATATATATATATATATATATTATTTTTTTTCTTGATGGTTGTGACTTTACCCTCTGCCAGTGGTGATGCTGCCATTCTCTTTGAACAGGAGCTTCTGACACCTGCAAGAATCGTGAGCACTGCTGATCTTCTCTCTGAGACAGGTGAGCAAGAGAGAAAGCATAGATAGAGGATTAGATTCAACTTCTTTATCCTCCAGTGCTCTCATCAAAACAGTGCAGATGGCACATGGTGAAACCAACCATCTGCTACCACTGAAAGTGAACATTTCCACTGAAGAATTGGTTCCTCTCCTAAGGCTCTCCACTGTGTTTTGCACAGCTACATGCTATCCATGAAAAACATTTATATTGCTTCAGGTTGGCCCTCTACATAGCAAGGTAACAGGACTGCTGGAAACACTCAGGCCAATCTGTAAAGCATCAACCTTGCCAGGAAATCTGGATTGCTTTCTTGGCCAGAGTTATGAAATTAGTAGGAAAGTCAAAAACTGTGGCTATTTTGGCTGAAGAGAAACATTTAATCAGTGTGTCATGATATCCTGTTCTAGGAATTATTTTAATTGGCTTAGATAGGAACAGAATCATATAGGTCAAAAATTAGCTGAAGGGCTATAAACAAAGAAGTGTGTATGAGAAGTCATTGTGCTGAATGCAAAGTAGAGAGTGAAGAGGTTTTCCTCCTTGTAGAACACCAGGGTTCAACTCCAGAGCCATTATTAAACCACTGATTCATGGACTTCAGCAGAGGTACTGTATTAATGGCACCATAAAGGTAGCAAGAAGGAACTCACCAGGCCAAGGCTCTAACTCACAAAAGCCCAGAACAAGGTGCCTAAATCCTCCAGTTTTCATCAGCTTCACTTTAAGCAGAAGCCCAATTAAGTTCATTGCTAAGGCTTTTTTCCATCTCTGTCTTCAGAGTCTCATGGTCCTTTATGTGCTGCACATTAGAGGGGAGCAAAAGGGTGCTCTCAGAGACTCACTCATCAGAAAAATGGGGAGCTGAGGTGGAAGGTAATGCCAAATGGTTTTTTCTCCTCTTCAAATCTGGCTGTTCCATACAACTGCAGGCTGTGACAGGCGTGGAGAAATATGACCAGCTGGAGGGGAGCAAAACTGGCAAGAGGGGTGGCATTTTTTCATGCAGAGAATATATTGGAACATAATGTTGTTTTTCAGAGCCAGGGAAATGCCACCACAGGAGGAGGATGGCTAAAGAGCAATTAAAAAAGCACATTGAGGCACGGGTGGTCAGAGCTATCTTTTAAATTAAAGACTCATTGCAGTGGGAACAATAAGGCTATTAGGAGACAAACTTTAAGCCTCTTCAGGTGAGGTTTGCAGCAAAACAACTGGCAACCTCAACAGCTTTGTGTGAGATGAGCACCCAGCACTTGTTTCCTTCTTCAGCCTGTTTCACAGGGGCGTGGAGGGAACAGTCTCGAACCTGCTGTGAACACCATCCCAGTGATCAGCCTACTCAGAGCTGAATGGGAAGCTGCTCCATGCAGTCTGATTTTCTAGAGGTGTTAGGCACACTAAACTGTTTACTGACAAGGTGGAAGAGCAGCCCAAAGGA
Organism: Xenops minutus; assembly: GCA_035221455.1. Taxonomy (NCBI): domain Eukaryota; kingdom Metazoa; phylum Chordata; class Aves; order Passeriformes; family Furnariidae; genus Xenops; species Xenops minutus. The sequence continues at coordinate 12,129,898 of JAWWEE010000001.1, read as the reverse complement.
AGTCAAACATTTGTCATGTTTGGTTAACATGCTTGTGCAAGCCTGATGACCACAACACCTGGTAAAAGTTCCTCTGTGTGTCATGGTTTAACCCCAGCCAGAAACATAGGACCACACAGCCACTTGCTCCCTTCTGCGGTGTTGGGATGGGGGAGAGAATTAGGAGAGTAAAAACTGGAAAACTCATAGGTTGAGATAAGGACAAATTTATAGGGAAAGCAAAAGCCACACATACAAGCAAAACAAACCAAGGAATTAATTTACACTTTCCATGGCCAGGCAGGTGTTCAGCCAGCTCCAGGGGAGGAGCAGGGCTCCATCACACATAACCCCCTTCCTTCTTCTTCCCCCAGCTTCATATGCTAAGCATGACACCATAAAGTATGGAATATCCCTTTGGTCGTTTTGGGGTCAGCTGTCCCAGCTGTGCCTGCCCCCAAATCCTTGTGCACCCCCAGCCTCCTCAATAGTGAGATGGTGTGAGAGGCAGAAAAGGACATGGCTCTGTGCAAGCCCTACTCAGTGATAATGACAACATCCCTGTGATATCAACACTGTTTTCAGCACAAATCCAAAATACAGCCCCACACCAGCTATGAAGGAAATTAAGTCTATCTCGTCCAAACCCAGTACAGTGTGTTTGTTAAAGGTCCAACCCCTACCAGAGATTTAAAATACTTTGAGCTAAACTAAATAGTTTACTGGGTGCCATGTATGTGGAGCTCTAGATCAGGTAATGGATATGAATCTAAATCATTAAACACACCAGCTTTGTATTATCTCCTAGCATCTAAACATAGCTTAAGTACTTAGGAAGCTTGTTAGTGATGTTAGTGTAATCGAATTTAACATCCAGCTCTAGGTGACAATGTTCCTGTGGGCTGTCTTTTATCTTCAGGTTTCTTTGACAATTTGAATACCTTGAGTTGCATATTAGTCAGTCACTAAGGAAGGCTAGTTTTTACACTTCTCTTAGAGTCTACGCCTCTTACTAAAGCCCACTAATATGGTAATGAATGCTTTTTCCATGTGAAAAAGATGACTGAGCACCCCTATATCATGAGCACCATCACAACCTTTAGTTCCTTTGTATTTTGTGCTGCTGAAGGATTCCCTAGTGCCAAATACAAATGCATTGATGGTGTTCTTTAGATGAAAGATGAAACTGTTTAATTTCAGACCAGCTTAATAATGTGCTCTCCTGAAGGCAAGCCAGGATGGATGGGAAACTGTTCCTTCTCTTTTTTGCCATGGCTATGCTAGCAATGACTAGCTTTGCGTGACCAAATAAGAGCTGTTTTGCTACCTCTCTGTAGCAAGGGACATACTGAAAGGATGGCACATAAAATCTTTCTCCATTTGTGCATCCTTCCTGAGCTAGCAACAATCTGGCCCTCAAGATCATAGTGGCAGTCATAGAGACTAATGTCGCGCCTAATGTGTCATCTGCCCTGCAAATGGATATTATTTAAACAAAGTGGAAAACAGCCTACAGTCAATTTTCATGTATTTGGGCAGGGAGGGAGGAGGGGAGAACCAAGTCAGTCTGTGAGCATTAAAACTAATGATGCCTGATGGGTTTTTATCTCAAAGTCTCTCTGCTGTGATTCTGTGATGCCTGTTGAAGGGTGAGCTCATGCTTGAGCCTTTTCCACCGTAGGGTTACTGATTGCAGACAAGTAGCATCTCTTGCCTCTATTCAGCCACTTGTAGGAACTTAATAGCTTAATATCTTCTCCTCTGTCAGATTTGATCAAAATTGGACAGGAGAGTCTAAAGATATTTAAGGAAAGTAGCAATAGACACACATATGCCTGCATACATAGAGTAATCACATAAAGGTAATTTCCTTATTAAACCAGAATAAAAGCAGTCATCACTGTAAAAAACTGTGCATGTAAGATATATCTCATCTGCTTTTGCTTCAAATCTAGGACTTGCAGAAAGATTTTCCAATGTGTTTTGGTACCTTCCTAATTCTATTTGATGTCAATATTTGGTGTCCTATGCTCTCCAAGAATTCACCATCACACATACTACAATACCTAAATCAATGCCTTATAGCTTTAGAAGACAATTTCACTTGTACTGTTGTACTTTTTCTGATACTTAAAGAATAAGAAAATGTGTTTATATGTCTTTATAATCATCACAATGAAATCACATACTGTTTTAATTAAAACTTTAACTACTATTGCCACTAAATAACTGCCTTCCTTAGACAAGGTACAACCACGTTTGCTAGTTCCCTTCGACATAAAACGTGCTCAGTCTTTCTCTCTGAAACAATTTGTGGTGAGCAGCATATGATGCAATTTCATTGTATTTCTTCATATGCATTATAAGAACTGGGAATTGACTGGGAGAGGCATCTGCAGCTGGACCTACCTTTGAAGGTGGGATGTTAATTCCTTCTAAATGATGGCAATGCAGACGATTTCCTTCTGATACTTTTATTTTTCAAAGCTTTTTATAAGGTCCCAGACAGTAAAGCCAAAGAGTTCAAGGCAGAATTTTAGCTTTTTTTTGAAGTTTCCTTCCCTCATACCTACTAAAAAAAGCTTAAAGCTAGTATAAACCTAAAAAAGGAATTTCCCTCTGCTTTTGTCCAGAAAAAAACAAGCCAGCTGGAACTTTCACTGCTTGAGGAACTTTTACTGATCACTTTCTTAATACCTTTGGCAATACTGCCTTCACCAGGAGCAGATGCTGGTGTCATAATATCCTAATATTTCCATAAAGTCTGGAGTAGATGCCATTCCCTGTGAGAAATTGTGATGTCCTGTACTTACAAGGAGATGCATCCCCCGTTCTCACAGTGCCAGCCCATCCATGAGAGGTGAACCTCTTCTGGAGATCAGTAACACAAATACTCATAATTGTTCATGAGTCCTCTGGCATTGCCTCCCATGCTGCAGCTCTAGGGAAAAAACAGGGTTTCTATGTTTGCACATGAACTGCACAAGTTACACCACGGGGCAGGTGTAATTTGATGCAGGGTGTATGAAGAGCTCTCTTCTGGCTCAAGTGGGGCTGGTATATGTTTCACAAATAATGACTGCTCTGAAGGCAGTGAGACTGTGCTGGTTCTACAGGGGTTTGGAGAAAATTAGATGAAGTCCAACACTCCCAAAGCCAGTAGGCTCTAGGTTAGCACCTGGAGGCTTGAAGTGGAATCAGATCCCTATAGAAATAGACATTGTTCGAGCAGTCAATAAATTACAGTCCTTCTGACACACACTGCTTGAAGTCTAAAGGCAAGTGACTTATTCAATTGTATCTTCTACTAAGAAAAACACTAAAATTAATGACAGACTAACAACGATATATAACAGGAAAGGATTTAAGTGAAGATTAATTTTCTGACTCGATAAAATCTTTCCTATCTAGAGGTTCTAAAATATTATCACAGTCTACAGAAGGCTTGTGTATGCTGACACCAAACTGTGAGAAAAGACATTGCTCTCATTATAAAATACAAAAGGTTGGCTCTTCATAATACTTTCAAAAAGAAGCAATAATGTGCAGTTTATGAGAAGTAATGTAAATTATACCTGCAACCCATTAAGCTCCCTTTTGTTAAGAAGCTCTGAAGTGCTGATATAGCCCTGCTATCAGCAAATCTGCCATTTTATTGCAGTTATTCATTGCCCACAGCAATTCAACAGAAAATTAATTAGCATCACCCCACCATAAATCTCAACAGTATTAACTAAAATGCCAGTTCTGTAATCACTTTTCATTAAAGCCAAAAATACTAATTAAAATTGATTTTTGCCTCTGCTTTGGTAAACTGCTGCCAGTGTAAGGATCTCAGAAGTAATGCTTGATGAAGGGAGACCTTTACTTAAGTGGATTTATATATTGTCTTATCCCCTTTATAAAGATAACAATGTGTGAAAGGATAAGGGCTTTGAGTGCAGAAGCTGACAGGTTCCATGAAGAAGGGGAAAAATGTGAAATCACTAGGGAATGTAACCTTATTAAAACTGTAATATCCTATATTTTCAACCTGGACTATGTCTGTCTTTTAGACAAGTGCCTATTAATGCACCTCAATCAATAAGCAATGAAGGATTTTTTTTGATGAGTAATTCGAGCCATTTCAATGGTACTGAATAGAGATGTGCCAAATACTTTTGCCTCGGTATAGTCACTTCTCGAGGCTTTTCATATTCCATGGGCAACCTCAGTGCTGAGGTTTACTTACATTTTTAGAGCTAGATTTCCAAGATTAGAGCTTCTCTACAGTGTAGAATAGGTCCCTCTGTGTGAGAGTGACAGTTTGCTATTAATGGCAAATTAAAACCAAATTCCACTGTTGAGCAGCACTGTAATACCTGAGTATTAAGCAGCACTAGAACCTTTTAGTGCAGAGATTTAATCCACTTACACAATAGAGTAAGAGACTGTAGCAATAGGCTGGCTATCCTATGAGTAAACATTCACAGTGAATAGACTTGCTTTTCTATGTTTCTGCCTTCCTGGACTTAATCACTTCTTTATTTCTCCTTCCAGACCACCACTCTCCTAATTCTATTCTTCACCTAACTGTGTTTCAAAGCTATTTGTCTTCCCTTTCTAGTCCCTAATACTCATTTTTTTCACTGTAGCCTCAGTCTCCCTGCCCAGCTCATGGTCCAAACCTTAATTTTTAGGCAGGTTCAGCTCCGCCAGTTCAGCCTATGCTCCTTTCCCAAATGTGTCACTGCACGTTCTTGCTCCTCTCGCAGCATCCCTCCTGGATCCTACTGCTATATCCAAGCTTCCAGCAGAACTGGTCCTATTCCTCTTTATCTCTCATTCCTACCCAAAAACGAGCTCTCTAGACAGCTTCTTATCCTCGGTCATGTCTCCTTTCTCCTTCCTCCTGGCCTCCCAGGCCAGGTCATTCTTGCTGGGAGCTTCTTCTCCTGGAATTGTGTTGTCTGTTCCCACTCAGGTACTTCCCTCTGCAGGCAGTCCTGATCCTTCACAAGTTTCCATCCCAGGCATTCCTGCTGTAACACACCATCTCCCCTGGGCCACCACTCAAAAGAAATCATGCTTCAGGCTACAGTTGTTCACAAATCCATCTCCTGCTCTTGCAGAAGTAGAATTTTGCTCCCTTTAAGCATTTTGTTTGGAGCTGGTTGCCATGGCCATGCTACAAACACGTTTCCTTTACAAGGCTCAAAAACGCTGAAGGCATGTTGCCTGAAAATGACTTGTTTTCATAAGAAATGCAACTATGAAAAAGGTATTGTCACTATCTCAGCTGTCAAAACAAGGGTATGCAAAAATTAATATTATAATGAAAGATTAAATACATTGGATGTTTTAACAACTCTGTATAGTCCTTCTTTGCATAATTTCCCTTTTCTGGGGGGTGCAATATCCTCAATCTGCTATGTTTGTTATGTTTGTTCTAGTTACAGTAGTAACTCAGATATGCTAAATATATAATCATAGCCTAGAAACAAACATAAGAAGTGTCAATGCCAAGGATTTAATTATAAAATACATAAAACATAAAACTATTTTAATATTTTTTTCCAAAATAGATGCTAAATTAAGTACTTAGGATAATAATAATAAAAATCTGCAGTGCGTTAGACAAGCAGGAGAGTTTGCTTCAATTCCAATCCAGTGCATTTTCTAAATTTCCATTACTTGTAAAGGGGGGAAGAAAAAAAAAAAAGAGAGACATATTTTCTTATAACCGTGCCATAAATTGGGGATATAATCTCATCATGCATCTGTTCCATTTGCTATCAATTAGTCTGATGAAAACAGGCCAAAGCTGTGCAGTGATCAACAAGAGAGATTAAATACACTTCACTTTTAATTACACTTCTTCTCTTATCCATCTGAGGCTGTGGGGTACCCCTACCTTTTGTTACAGCTCTGATAAAATTTTAATGCTTGTCATTTTGATTTTCAAACATTTGTAATACTCTATTTTTTCCCATGTAATACTTCCTTTAAATGCACGTAGCACAAACTAAAAATATGTCCTGGAACTGATCAAAAGAAATAAAAATTAATACTTTACAGAAATTTAGATGTTACAAATTTTAATTACTTAAGAACATGGTCATCTTATCAAAACACAGATTCCCATATTTGATATTCTTCTTGTGTTCAGAATATTCTACTGAAATATCCCATATTTTTTTCACACAGCCCTAAACTCAACTTTGCATTGTCATTAAAACATCTCCAGAAAACTAATAGAACAACTTCTATGGCTGCTAAGAAAAAAATGGAAAAGAAAAAAAAGACATTTCTATATTGTAAGAAACATCAATTCCTGTTTTCAACCAAATAGGATTTTTTCCTGAACTGAAATTTTGCAGTGATTTTAAGAATTATCTGGAGACTGATTCCCATAGTTCCAGTTTGCCAATCAGCAGGGTACAGCAAGGAGTTCATACTTAATTGTACTTCACTGAAGGCATAGCCAAGGCAAATATCTTTGGGCAGTAAACCTGGTCCATAAGGTCTAATTAAAAATTGTATATTTGCAAACAATTTCAGGCTTTTTTCCTATATATATACACATATATATACACATGTGTGTGTGTGTGTGTCTACATATGGCTTTTGAACCTTCTAAGCTCCAAAATACCAAACTTCTGCTTCAAGCTGTAGTTGCCCCTATTCAAACATTTTTAATCGGCCCTGCACTTTAGCACATTCTTAATACAGTAATGATAATTTTTATTTTTTATAGGTTCATGGATTGCAGTTGTTGCTCAGAGCTGGGAAATGCCCTCCTGAATGAGTTCAACCATTTCACAAAACCTCTTAGTATGAAAACAATACCAAACCACTGCCAAGATCTTAAGTATCTGCTATTACCTACTCATCAGATTTGAAAGCACCCGTTATTTTGCACAAAAAAGTGCTTTCCTAAAAAGAAATGGTCCAGATTCACCTCAAATGTCAGTTCACAGGCTTCATCAAGGGTTCCTTCAGTCAGTGCCAAATAAATTAATAGCTTTTCTACCTCAGCCAACATTTTGTACTCCAGTTCAAATACGCTGCAGTTATTTTAAATATGAGTTGAAGAAAATGTCTTTCTCATCTTGCTAGCACTTATTTTATGAGACATTGTGATAGAAGGGAATGGCTGTCTAGAAGCATCTACTGGGAAGTTAAAAACTGGTGTACTATCAAACCCACAATATTCTTTATGTCTATATGTATTTTCAGGGTGGCATTCAGTGATGGAATCCTTTCTTATCACACCTTTGTCAGTCTATCTTATTCTCCAAGTTGAGGAGGTTGCAAAAAGCAAAAGTCAAGTCTTTGCTGAAGATGAGGAGGATACTTGTGACCCTGTAGAAATTCAGTCCACAGGCCTGAGATGGCCCTCCAGAAAAGGTCACAGACAGATCTTTGAATTTTGGCAGGTTGTGTATGTTGTATTTGTGGGAAGCAACATAAGGTTTTGAAAAGAAACAATAAAACAATCCACATTGGTCACAGTTTCATGTAGTATTGGAGACTTCTTATGTATATATATTTTTACAACTGTAGTCCACACTAACTAACTAACTAAAATAAATAGATTTAGTCTAGATTAACCCTTTCAGAATGGTACTGAATTTCTGAAGCCATTAAAGACTACAGAAGGTATTACTCATAGGTAGTATCATAGGGACCCTGGTATGAAGTATGAAAATGGGGTGGCTTTCATAAAAAAACAGATTTCAACACTGTTTGAAACCCTTCTGATTCCTTCTCTTGACCCAGGCAGCATCATCTCAATCATGGTGATGGACTTCACTTCATCCATGGACAGTTCTCATACACATAATGAAAAAAAACATCTCTTTCTGAGGCTCAGGTAGCAAAAGGTCAGTAGTGTGGACTTGGTTTCCCTTCTCTACTTCTTAAATATTACATTCTCTACAAGATTTTATCCATTTTATGCTGTAGTCAGGGGCCCTGCCACTCCTTTCAGGTGAAATGGCATTATCTAATGGCCATCAAAAAGAAACATTTGAAGAAATCAGGGATGATGAGAGGAAATGTCTGCCCTCTGCCCACTGACAGCTGAACTCATCTATCACTGCCAGTAAAGCATTTGTCTTTTTGTGTCCTGGACCAAATCCAGACTGTGCCAGGTCTGGGAGATTAGTTATGATTAGATGATGTTATAGTTGGCCTTTGGTTACCTTCCCTTCTTGCTCATCTTTAGCAACAAAAAATCAGAAATTGGGCCACAAAAACATAAGATTGGCTTTTTTTTTAAAAAAACAAAAACAAACCAACCCAAACAAACGTGATTTTTAAAAAATTTATTGTGGAGTGTCTTTGTCTACTGCGACTTATATTTTTGAGGTTCACTTCAGTTAGCTGTCATTGGTAGTCACTAATGTTAGAAGCTTAAATTAAAAAAACCTCCTGATAATAAAAGAAGAAAACAGAAAACTCATCTAGTCACATGACTTTAGAATCTCTTCTGTAAGAAGTCAATTGACTGCAATTAGACCCTGGAAAAATCCTTCAACACTGGTGTCACAGAATGAATCTCATATTCCTGCAGCCTCTGAAATCCTGCTTTCAGGATTGCTTGTGAACAGAAGCCTGGATATACTTGAGGAAAGGTTATTGGATCATTTCTGGTCTGCTTGTAAGGGAAAAAAAAAGTAACAAAAATGAATTTATTGCTATCAGATATCAAAATCAAATAAACTGTAGAAATCCACAAAATAATGGCTGTCTTGTTCCTCTCATGGAAGTACATCCTTTCATAAATGTACTTTGACATTAATCAACTTTGTCATTTCTACCTTTTACACAATCTTCATGACTCAAATCTGAAGATCAGACTGGAAATAAAATACAAAAAACCCACTAAAGAGTACCCATGGACAGTGAATGTTTGAATAAATGGACAACTCTTCTGGAATTAAAACTCTCCAGAGAAACACAAGAATGTTTCTTTTAGCTATGAAAAAAATATTTTTTTTTATTCACCAAAACAGTGGATGTGTCTGTCTGTTGTCTTTTGTTCCTTAACATTTCCCACTCTTGCTGTCTAAAAAATTCTAGTGACAGTCAACAAAAAGAATGAGAAAATTAATATACATTGACAGCCTGTGAGCAATAACATACATCAAAAGGCAGGTTTTCACCTCACTTCATGTACAATTAGACAAGCAACAGTTAAAATAGCCATGATTTCCAAGAGATGGCCAATGTCAGCCTTTTTTTTTTCCATTTCAGAAACGTTGAGGTGTTTTAGGGAAAATCCACTGTAGCCAGATCCACAGCATGCAGCTGCAGGGTCTGTGTCCCTGGCCACAGAAGACATTTTCAAGCAACTGTCAGTTGGCAAGAACCAGCATGAAAAGATTGTAAATAGAACGTGTTGGGAAGAAATCTCTACAGGGAATTGAAAGGTGGGAAAATGTTGTTGTAAAGGACATTTCTCCACATCATCTTTGGTTTAAAAACGTACAGAAGAATGAGAGAATTTTACACTTGAAAGGCAAGCATTCAGACAACATGGGTTTATGGTTTGAATTATTTTAGGGTTTGAATTGTAAGTAGTTCTGTTAGCAAGATGCATCAGGGGTGCAGCAAACTGATGTGGAGGAGAATGAAGTTGAGCACCACTCGGTGGGGAAACTGTCTGGATGCTTCTCTCCTGCTGCCCAGGAGAAGAGTCACTTACCAGAAGAAGGAGTCCCTTTGTCTCAACAAGTGTGGAGGTGAGGGAACTTTCCCCTGTAAGAACTAATGAAATCCAGAGGCTAGAGTGAAAAGAGTAACTACATCACACAGTGAAGAAAAAGGATGTGTTAGAAGCCATTTAAACTGGTATGACAGCACTGATATATAGGTACTAATGAAAAACCATTTTTTCATAAAAAAAAAATCAGAACTAAATGAAAATACTTAGAGAAAATATGCTGAGTCAAACAACCAGGAGGTTTTCCCCTCAAAAAACAAATTTTATCAAAGGATGGTGAACAAATCTTGACAAAACATCGTTTTCCAAAATGAAAATGTTTTTTCAAAAAATGTCAACTGGCTGTTTCACCCAAATATCACAAGAAGCAACTATTGTCTTTCACAGAAATTCAACTGGAGTCCTCTCTGCACTGGTGAAGAAACAGAGGGTTTGGTTGTGTTCCCAGGACAAAACCATCACCTTCTGTATCATATTGCTGGACTACATGTTTGACAGCAGAATGCTGCACAAGTCAAACCTGTCCCAAATCATGCTTGACACCACAGAGCACAGAACACTGCAGGTCTCTTCAGCTTCATAGGCACAATAAATCTCAGTTTGTTGCATAAATAGGGTTTGTTAAAAATTATCTGAACTTCCATGTAGACTGGGCTTGGGAATTCTCTGGCAGAGTAGGATGATTTTTTTTTTAAAGGATATATACCAAGACTTACAGCATGCTAAAATAATTATAAAGGCTTGGGACAGAAAACAAGTATCTGAAAGTCAAATGAGGACTACATATGTGTAACTGGTTGCTCATTTTCACTGTTTCTCTCTCTGTGCAGCCGTTGTGGTCACTCAGGAAACCACCCTCAAGAGAGTCTCAGTACCTGAGCAGAACACAGTGCATCAAGTGTGTGGTTTCAGCCTGAACTCTGCATTTCCTGGCTCTGATGAACTGCAGCAAATCACGCCCTTAACCTAATTTCAGCAAATTTTGTGCATAGGAACATATACCTAATTTCAGCAAATTTTGTGCATAGGAACATATACCTAATTTCAGCAAATTTTGTGCATAGGAACATACCTTTACTTTGTGCTTGGCAGTTGAGCACGGAACAGTTGTGAATGATAAATAAAAGGGGTTGGAATACACAGACAGAGACTTCTCTTCTCATTTCAATGATCAAAAAGATTTCACACCATTAACCCCACTGTGCATTGTTAGCACTGCATAGATCAATCATTTTAGTTTTGAGGCTGGGCTTATTTCTGGCTCATCAGAGTGTGATCCTGGAAACTCTGAGACTGGAGGTGCTTGACAGTTTCCTGCAGGGCCCAGTGTCCTTGCAAAAGACAAATCTTGGTGAACATCATATTTTCTTATTACCTTTGGGTTTCATAAGCAAAGAGTTAGCCTGTGTAATTTAATATCATTACTGTGCTTTTCTTAAGCCAGTTTGGCAGAGATTCATCTCACTAACTTTAGACATCTAAAGGTGCACTGAAAATGAGAGAGCATTAGTTGTCTGGGTTCCCTTGAGAGCCTGTGGAAAGTCAGGAACCTCTCAGCAGCACTTCATCACATCTGTATCATATACTTACCTTGGCAAGGGATGAATCACCTGCCAGAGGCACATGTACCTCTTGACAGTGATTCATTTTAGCCCTGAACAGCCTGAAAAACTATCTACAACCAGGTGTTTAACTTTTTGGACAAGCTAAAGTAAGTTTGATGAATCCCATCTGAAAGCCCTAAGTAGCCTTTGCAGTTTATTTTGCTGTATTTCAAGTCAGAGGAGGATGAGAGTTTATTCAGTAAGACCTAGTCTGGCTCTTGTCCCTGGTGACTTCATTTGATGGGTATGTTATATATTTGCCCACTTAGATTAATGGTACTGGTACCAGGAAGACAACACAAAGGCCCAAAGGACATATATATTGTACCTTTATACTGAAAGGGATCTGAGACAGGGGCTCCAGCTGCCTCTGATGGTAGTCCCATTCAGCTGAATATTGTATGCCATAAGATCTTATAAATATAGCTGAAATTTGTTATGGTAATAAAATTAGCTTAGAACTAGTTTGTTTTCTTTTGCCATATTTCATGGCTTTGATGTCAATTCCACTGCCTTATAGCACCAGAACAAAGAATTTTCTTATGCATAAATTTTCTTGTGCAATTTTTGGCAGATATATTAGCTCTATGTGGTAACAGCAGACATCAGCAAAAAGGTACATATAATTCTATTATACCCAAAAGACAAGGAACAAAATTTACAGACAATCAAATTTTAAATATGTTGCTTAGCAGTAATTCCCATTTTTCTGCAGTCTTAATAAGGATGGAGTTAAAGTAAAACACAGAGCAAATGAACACTTGAAGAACATAAAAAACCAAGGGCCTCATTGAAAGGATCTGTTGAGAAAGGAACATGAAAAAGGAACATGAGACTCAAGACTTCACATTTAATTTATAAAACATACAAATACAAATCTTTTTTCATTTGTATGTAATACAAAAGAAACATAAAAAATGTAACCCTTATAGAGGGTTCATGGCAAACTTTTTCCTTAACCAAGTAGAAAATTCCCATTATTTCAAAGGTACAAGGAGTATGTTTACCGTGTGATTCTAGGGTGTCTGAATTCCATTTCATACCACATTTAGATTTAGTGGTCTAATGCTCAGTCAGGGTCAGTGACTAAAGTCCTGCAAAGTCAGAAACTTCCCAAGACCCAGCCTAGCTAGTCTTGTTTGAAAGCTGAAACTCTCTGTCTCTTAGAGCAAGACAGCTACCAGAAACAATACACCTTCCTTGTAACTGGAAATACTCTTAGGACATAAAATTGAATCCTAGTGATGCAGGAGTTGGGAAGGCTGCTTGGAGAGATTTCTTTTTTTCATGAAATGACGAAGAACAAGACCTTCTTGTCTATAACCAATACCATTGTCCTACTAAATCAATTTTTACTTTTCCATTCAAAGGAATAGATTAGAGTCAGAGACACTGACTGTAGTGATAAGTCAGAGCAAATAGGATTTGTCCTTTTCAGCATCATTGCCAGAGCAAAAGCATGTAGTGATCAAACATTCCTCCCTTCTGCTCACTGCTTGCAGAGGCCTGGGCACCAGGCAGTGCCTTCCAAGACCAGAAACTGCAAGCTCCAAAAAACACTTCTGTATGTCCTGGGTTGACATGCAAATGAAAGAATATGCTCAGAAAAATTAGACTGCCTTAACACATCCTCTTTTTTTAGACCCTTTGTGCCCCCTTGGGATTTCAGTTGATGTGAGATGGTAAGACAACAGAGAAGGTAAGAGGAGGTGTATCCAAAATGCAGCTGGTTATACACAGAGTTCATATTCTCACAAGGAGGTCATAAGCTCTGTAGGCAGATTGCCTCAAATCATCAGAGGCAGACTCACTGAAAGTAATTAATGGTGTTTAGACAGCGAGATACTGGGTTTTTACAGACAAGAGCTTCTCTTACCACGAACACTGGGAGGGGAAGGGGATTCCATTTTGATTTTTTTTTTTTTTTTTTTGCAGGCAGTGAGTTTCCTCAACATCAAGAAGTTCTGCACATCTCTGGGCCTGGTACCAACAGCAAATGAATTCAGTTTCAGCACAGAGCCAGTGAAAGGCTACTTAAGCCCTTGAAACCTAAGCTCTCAAATGCTTTGCAGATAAGCTTTTAAGTGCTTTGTAGATAAAATCAAAAGGTGGGGATAAAAATAAAATAAAAGGCATCAAGAATGGGATGTTTTTAAAAGTCTTAGCTCCTCTTGTTTCTATAACCACAATGAGTTAGCAGGTTAATTACTCTCAAGGGAGTGAAAATTAGATTGTGATGCCAATTCAATACATTTACCAGTAATGTGGACCATTTTTACACACTTTTATAGACATGTTTTTTAGTTTTCTTTTCCTTTCTTCACTGCAATAAGAATTACTGCAGATATTTCTGTTCACCTTTAAAAGTTTCAGAAAAATTGATTCTTGCAATTTGCACTCTTTCTATTGTCACTTCTATGCCCATAAAATTGAAGCGAAATGGCTGAGACAAAGCAGGGTAGTTTCATGTAATCATCAGCCTGAAAATCATTCAGATTGTTCTCTCTAATCTTTTTGTTTTGTTTGTTTTACCCAGAATTAGTTTGTTTCAAACATACCTCTTGCGTGATGCTTTCTCAAATTGCTCCCTCCCACCACCTCCTGAGAAAAGAAGCAGCATCATTTTCTAGGTTTGTAAAAAATGGTCACAGATCAGACTCAATACAAAAGTGACAGTTCTGTCTTGGACATATGCATGTGTCAAATAGCCAAATGGCAGGAAAAGTAATTTAGGATGGGGGTTCATGGACCTGCCCTGGCTCAGACAGTGTGAGGGTTTAGAGACTTGAGACTGGAAAAGCCATTTGTATTACCAAATCACCTCTCCATCACAACACAACACATAGGCCACAAGAGTGCTACTTCACACATACCTCATATCATATTTTGCAGCAACCTTGCCTTGAGGATCTAAACTAAAACATAACAGAACAAGTCAGCAAAATTTATGAACAACTAAATACACAGGAGCTGATCAGAAGACACAAAAGATCTCACAATTCTGCAATAGCACAGCGTTTCTTAAAGTCATCTGGTCTCTCTCACCTAGAAAATTCAACACACCAGAGAGACTTATTTTGAGCTAATCAAGCCCTTAGGCTATGTCTGTACTAGTAAATAAAGGCACAGGCTCAGGTTGAAGCTCTGGCCTGTGATTATCCAGACTGCTCAGTGTCTGCTCAGCCTCTGCCTGCACTTCCAGACAGTGGGGGGGACGTGTGGGGAAACACACACCCCAAGGGCTATTTCCAATACACAGCATCAAGTCCATTTGATTTGGGTCCCTCTATCCACTGCAATCCTCCAACATCACCCCATTAGGCTTTGCACCTTTTGCTTGCCCTTATGTTTTATCCCAGGGCAAACAAATTTTATTAGCATCGTGCGACAACAAAGCCCTCTTGTTATTTCAGATACTTCAGAGCGAAAAACTCCATTCTGCATTATATTATTCTGTAGTCAAGGAGCCTGCTTTGGCATAACTCTTACTTTCTCAAGCCCATTCATTAAGCAGTTATACAATGACTTCAACATAATATACCTGAGTTGAATCCGCTTAGTTTCGTCTTTAATTTATGTAAATTCCAAGCTGACATTCCTATCTTTAATACTTATACTATTATTGCTCTCATTGTTAACCTAATCAAAGAGTGTGAGATACAAAAAAAGATTGCAGTGCTCACTTACATATTTACACAAGCAATGTAAGAGTCTTCTTACAGATAAGGATCCAGCATCCTCTGTCATTTTTAACGTGATGTGTCTGAAAGTGAAGGCTGTGGCTCTCTGCCACCTCTGGAACAGGGTCCTAGGAGTGCAGCTCAGCAGTGGCCACTGTTCCAGCCCACCATGTATTATACAAAATTAATTTTCAGCTATCTTTTTAGGGACCCTTTCACTGGTCAGACAAAGCTATAAAGGCAAGTAAATTGCTTTATTCAGCACATGCTTCAGCTGAAAACAAGAAGACATCACGTTATCTGTCACTGTTCTTACATGAAATTATTGATGGAAAACCTGGGCACCAAGAATGTTACTGCTCCTCTTGTGCCATACAAATGGCATGCTTTTAATAGGTTTCCAAGTATTATCTCAGATCTTAATTTTTATTGCAGGGAGTTTGAAAGCTACAACTATAATTTCAAATCCAAGCTCAATAAAATGTTGCATTCTAAAACTCAGTATATCCAGACTGGCAGGAAGGAAGTAAAGAATAAAAGTAATATCAGCAAGTTTCTTAAATTAAATCATATCTTGCGCTTTCCAGATGAAAGCAGGACAGAAATTCCCACCTGGTTATGATTTTTGTCTATTCAATATAATTGAAAAGAGCATGAAAATAATGCATATTTCTCCAGACACGTGTGATAAAATGAAACTGTTGGATAATTCTTACTTCTCAGCAAGAAACTGCCTCCTTTTCGAATATCCATTCCAGCAGAAGTATTTTTAGGCTGAAGTATATATATATATATATATAATTGTTAAACTAAGAATTAAAGTGGGCTGAAAATTGCCTTTCATATTGTAATCATAAATAAAAGATCGGCATTTTTATTGTAGAGTATTTGGAGCATTATCGGAGCATAATTATACTCACATTCTCTTGAGAGTCAGAGAATTTATGACTTGCAAACCTGCTGTAGTTAATTTACCTGCAATTTAAAATTCATTCTATACATAGTTAGTAAATATTGACAAAAATTTGGATTGATTATTTTAACTATGCTTTTTCTACTCTTTAGTTAAAAAAACCAAACCCAAAAAAATGTCACATCTCAAGAGGAGGTCAAAATTTTATTGAATATGACATACCTCCAAAATTCTGATCCTTCCAAAGGAAAGCCAACATCAAATGATTAAAAAATTTAAAATAAAAAAAAATAAATTTCTTTCAATAGATTAAAATGAGCAATAGCAATGCAGGAAGTGATGAGGCCAGTTCTGCGCAGAAGAGACTTGTAGTCCTTGTGGAAGTTCAGAAACCTGTCCTCTGAGCAGATATTGTGCCAAATCCCAGCTTTACAGTTTCATTTTTGTGTGCCATGCTGGTGATGCACAGCAGTTCCCAGCTTTTCCAGCTGGTCAGCTGAGACTTTCCCCGCTATGCCAGTCATGATCCACACTTGAACTTTGGAAGTAATGAGGCCACCAAAACCTCTGGCACTGATGTGATCCCCAAGGGGCACTGGAGCCAGGCCACCAGATATCGGATGGTTAGGGACCTAGGAAAGTGGAAAGGTGTTGGAAACTGAATGGAGCTGTGTCAGTGCTGGATACAGGAGGGTGCTGTATCAAAGATGATGCCAACTACCCAGGCATATTTTAGAGAATTTTTGTGCTGTATTTTGAGAGCTTAGAAAAAGAGACCTGCCAAAGCCAAGGGTTCAGGACTGAGGATTGCAACTGCCTGTCTATTCATCTATAGTTAGGCAGGTAGGTTAAGGCAGAGAGAAAGGCTCGCTTATCTGAGCATCCACATCCAGGGCAGATTAATCTTTTCAGGCCTTTTAAAGACTAATCCAATTTTGTTTCACAGTCATGCTTTTTTTGAGGACATCAGAACAATTAGGTGTAACAGCGAGCATCATAACCCCAAAATCTTTCTGTGGTACTTACTCTCTTTGATTATAGTAACAGTGGGCAAGTAAAACTGATAATCAAAACTGAACAAAAAAGCATAATAAAAAGGAGCACGGGGATATTAATAAATGAAACAGATGGCTGTAATGTATATCAAAGTGAGTGACTTAAAGTAAATAATAAAGGCAATAAAATCACCAGCACGATTTTTCCATTAAAGTAATAATTAAAATAAAGGAATGGTTCATGATACTTAATCTTAAATGTAATTAACATTAGTTGGCAAGGCCTGGCTGAATGATTACTATTTATCAATGTGCCTCTACTATGAAAACGAAAGTGACATTAAAATGAGTCTTTGTGGGCCTGGTGGTCTGTCTTTGAGAACTGGTGTCGCTCCACTGGCATGAATGGACCCCAGATTGTGTCAGGATCTGTGTGGCTGGGGAGCAGCCTTGCTCAAAGGGACTGGTGGGTCCTGGTGGGCAACAGGCTGAGGACAAGCCAGCAGTGCACCATTGCAGCAATGGAGGTGAATCACATCCTGGGCTGCATCCACAAGGGCACTGCTGCGAGGGGCAGGGATGTGATCCTCCCACTCTACTCAGGTGATACCTGCAGCTCTGGGTCCAGTTCCAGTCCCCACCATTCAAAAAAGACAAGGACAGATAAGGAGTGGGTTCAAAGGAGTGAAATGATCAAAGGGCTGCCCCGTGAGGAAAGACTGAAGGCATTAGGGGACTTCATCACAGAATTCCAGTAGTCAAGGAGTGGTTGCACAGAGGAAGGAGGTTTCCTCTTCACAGGGACCCACATGGAGAGGACAAAGGGCAACAGGTACAAGTTACACTGGAAGAGGTTTCATTTTGATATAAGAGTTTTTAATGCATTGAGAACAGTCAGTCACTGGAACAACCTTCCCAGGGATGTGGTAGAGTCCCCATTACTGCAGGTTTTAAAGATGTGACAAGACAGGGAGCTAAATAATCTCATGTAGGCACCTTTTGCCATGAAAGTCTGGATCCGAGAAAATTTTAGGGTCCCTTCTCACCTGGGCAGTTCAATGATTTTATGATTCTGTTATTTGAAAGTCTAACCCAGTATCTTAAAATATTTTCAGATAAATCATATATCTAAATTACACCATAAAAATCATGCTGCAAAACAATGATAAAAATAATCCTGCTGCAATAAGAGCAGAGTACTCCATATCTGACAAAAAATTATCAAATTTGAGGTGAAAATGTGAATTGCATTGGTCCCAAACAAAAAATAACATGTAGAATGTTACTCATAATGTCTCATATTGGCAATTTTTTTCTTTTGGGGGTGTATGTTTTTGGAAAATCATTTAAATAGATGATAACTGAATCTTTTGAAACATCTGTGCACTGCCCTGAAGGACGAGTGTTTCTACAATCTAGCATGAGCAATATGAACATATTTAAAGGTATCACAGAGTGTTCACTTGGTGAATATTAATTATTAAATGGATTTTCATTTTTTAAATATCCTGTTGTTCTTTTTACAGTTCTGAATAGGTTGAGGTCTCTTCATTTATCTTTATCTCACAGAAAGAGATTATCCTTCCCCTATTTTCTGTTAACTAAAACTAGAAAGAATATGAAGAAAATTATGCTTTGGGGTAAAAGTGACCCTTTTTTGACCAAATCTTCCTTCATTTCTTATAGAATTTCACTGATGCCAAGTCTGATGTGATGGTGTTTGTAGCACAAAGCTATTTTTAAAGCTAGAGGGAATCTGGGGAAGCGATTTCATGCTATCGCTAAGAAAAGATTTGTCTTTTCTCATTCGTGTGACAAATGCCTAGCAGATGTGAGAGGATTTTTCCCTTAGATTAAAAATGATGATGCTTCCTCGTAAGTCATAAAATAATAAGATGGCTGAATGAGGCCCAAAATACATCTGTGCATCTCCCCCTTGCTGGTGCCGACATGTCAATTAACACCTCAGCACAGCCCCTGGCAGGTGGGTGGGTAGGGAGGGGCTCAAGGCTTCATTTGCAGCTCCTTTTGTCTTGCTGCTCAGTCACACGTCAGAACTTAAGAGATCTAGCAGAATGTTTTCTGGCATTTCCTTCCCCGGAATCCTTTACACTGTTAATCGACAGACAGTGAATTTCGAGGACCACCCCGTACTATTTATTTAGGAGTGCTACTCATTTATATAAAAGCACAAACAGGTTTATATAGCTCTATATGCAGTTTCTTAAACTTGCATTAACTCAGACATGAATAGGCTTTTAAGAGATTACTTTTCTGATCATAAGGGAATAAGAATTTGGCAACAAGTGCAGAAAATTAGGCTTTCATATTAAAACCAAAACACAACAGAGCAAGGGTGAGAAAACTGAAGACTATATGGCAGGTCAATAACATATATTTTCCATGATTGTCTCTCTCAAATACTATTTCACATAATGAAACTCCTAATCACAACTCATTATAATGTCAGCTTTGCCCCAGTACCATGTATGAAATATGTCTTCCTTACCTATGTTTCCTTCCATTTTCATTCTTTTTTCTTGTTGTCTGGTCAACAAAGCTCAAAAAAAATACTCATTTTAATAGATCAGTTTTAAGGATGAACTAATAATATGCATAAGCATAAATAAATCTGGTTTGGAGAGCTGAGAATCAGGTACCTGTCCACTTGATAATTAAATAATACATGCAATGCCTGTGTAAAAACATAGTAAAATGTAAGTTCTGGGTAGATGAACAAAACTTTGGCCATTCCTACTTTAACTAAGAGCACAGACCTCAGATGTGTCTGTTACAATGTGCTGTCAGTTCTCTAACTAAGGCTTTTGTAGATTCTTCCATCATGACAAGCTGCCCTGCGTGGGTGTGCAATCAATAAAGCAGCAGCAAGAATACAATATCTCACACCTAAAAATTCTTTATTCTGCATTAAAACAGGTCAATAACATGATATGAAGCTCTGATCCAGTATAAACTCACTCTGATGATTCACATTTGTTCAAAATATTTGTGTAAATTTGGTATACCATGAGGCTTCACAACTACCTGTAGTAGCTCTACAACTACCTGACAGGAGGTTGTAGACAGGAGGGTGTTGGTCTCTTCTCCCAGTGACAGGACAAGAGGACAGAGGCTCAAGCTGTACCAGGGGACATTCAGGTTGCACATCAGGAAGAATTTCTTCATGGAAAGGGTTGTCAAACACTGGAACAGACTGTCCAGGGAGATGATGGAGTCACCATCCCTGGAGGTTCAAAAAACAATAGGACAAGTAACTTAGAACCATGGTCTAGTTGAGAGGGTTGGAAATTGGTCAAAGGTTGGACTTGGTGATCTTTTCCAACATAAATGACTCTGATTCTCTGATTCATGTGAAGTCAGGTATTTCCTGCCCATTAAGCTATAAATTTAGACTAAACTAGATATAATTTGTCCTCCCATATCTGATGCAGACAATCTGTTACCTCCTACTGACTGCTGCACCCTTTAGAATTTCTTCTCTTGGAGCTTGTGACCATCACCTGTTCTCCTTCCAGCATGCACTTCTGAGACAACGCTGGCTCTACCTTCCCTTTAACCCACCCTTTACACACTGAAGGAAGATGTCTGACAAAAGAAAGGAGCACAGAGCCTGGAGGAGGCAGGGACCTGGGATGAGAAAGCGGGTCTTCTCCCTTTCAGCCATGCCTCACCTGACTGATTCTACTAGAGGATTTCCAATTACCTACCTGGAAAGGCTGGTTTATAATGAAAGAAAGAGAACAGTGCTGTAAGGACTGACGTTTTTATCACAAGTAGGAGTTAAACTGTAAAGCAAAGAGGTTAAAACCAGGACCTTCAAACCTATAATCAAGGATCCATTCACGTAATGCAATGGAACACAGAGAGAAGGTGTCTCTGAACTCTGAGCTGGTATTTACCTGCAACTCCACTCCCCCAGAGTGTGCCCCGCACAAAGCCAGCCTGATACATCTGGCTATTTAATTGCATCCATTAAGGCAAGTATTAAGTCTAATGAACTCAGCCAGCCTGTTTCCTGTTTCAAGATTAGCTTGATCATTACCCATTTGATGATCTGTGCACAGCTCGTAAATTCTGTGCAGATACACCTTAGAAGCTAGATCCTGAAAGGTCTGTAGGGACTTCATTCCTCCTTGGTAACATTGTGCAAATAAAGTAATTTTTTTTTTAGTTAGATATGTTAATACTACTGAGAAGTTCATCTGAAGGGCTAAAGTCAGGGTCTGAATCTATTTTCCAGCATGAGAGACAGAACAAGGGAGCAGCTGGGAACATTACGTGCAATGTACTTGCTGGAAAAGCTCAGGATATTTTTCCTGGTAAACATATTAAATGTGGCAATAACGTGAAATATAATCCAGTGTATGTGCACTTAATTAAAAAAAAAAAAAAAAAAAAAAAGGAGGTGGAGGGGAAGATTTGTGGATCATTTTTTCAAATTTGATTTTTGTTTCAAAGCACAGCATTCTACTGCTGGAAATTACTATAATTCCAGAAAGGATGACCTGGTAGTTCAAAATGGAGGAAGTGAATGTGGACAGAAGAAGAAAGACCCCACAGCCACTCTCCATGTGGTCACTCCTGTCCAGGCAGAAACAATCTCAGCACCTTGGAATATGACCCATACTCTAGGGACATCCTTCCTTTATCTGGCACACGTGTAACACCTTATAAAAACTCCAGGCAGATTCAGCCCGACTCCTATGGAATGTTTCACTTCTGCAAGCTGCAGCAGCATCTTAAATCAGTTTATAAAATGGGCCTGGGAACAGGAGTGCTGAATTTGCCCCAGTGAATCAGATCTCACATCTGTCTCATCAAGAAATCCAATTCCTGAGAGTCATCAGTATCTGGCATTTTGGAGAAAAGCAAGAATCACATGCAGGTCAGTTCTCACGATCTTATATGCATATCATCACCTCATATGTACATCATCACGGTTTCTGCTGATTCAGTATTAGTTTGATTGCTGAAGCACAAGGTTTAACATGCTTTTGAATCTGTTATTTTTTTTAATTGCAACAATATTGCAGTTGCAATTACAATATATTGCAACATGGGAAGAGTTTCCCTTGAAGTTCTTTTAAAACCACCCAAACGGCAGATTTTGCAAAAATGCCTTTATTTGTAAGAAACCCTATATCCACACATGCCCAAATTATGGATGCAAACCGAGCTAAATCAACCCACACCCACAGAGCCCCTCGCTAACCGGGACTAACACGCACACACTGCGCTGCCGATCTGCACACGAAACAATTACACGCGGCAGAATTTATTAAAAAAAAGCCTGGAATACCCCCCAAACCCGCAAGACATCCCAAATGCTTGGGACCAGGGAGGTTTTTCCCGCCGGAGCCGCAGCCAAAGGCGGTGTCCTGCTGCCCTCCTGCGGGATGCGCCTCCCGCTGCCGGCGGCGGGGCACGCACCGTGCCGGGATGGAGCGGGACGGGTCCCTCGGGACCTTCTGCCCCCGAAAAAACATGCAGGAAGGCGAGTTTTCGCATGGAAGCTTTCCACGCAGAACATATCCAGTCTTGGAAAGTGCTCTCTGCTCTGCTGTGGCTGTCCTGTGCGTAACAGCATCTGTATAAAAGAAGTGGGTTCCTTATGGAAAACAAACAGAAAACCCCAAAACAAACAAAACAAAACAAAACCAACAGCAATAGAATGTGGCTTACTTGTGTTCCTATCTCAGAAATGTTTGAAGTCTCTTATGTCCCTGATAAGAAAAAGCTGTGCATTTTGCTTTCACACCTCTTATTAACAGCATTTTAAAAAATGGTTTTACATTGCAAAATACCCTTAAGGTCATCAAATTCAACCATTAACATACCACTGCCAAGTTCAACACTGAACCATGTCCCTGAGTGCAATATCTACATGAGTACCAACTTCTTCAAACTACAATGACCTCCAATCTCTCACCTCTTATATGAAAAACAGGAGAGGCAAGGGGGAAGGAGAGAGGTCTGCATGTCTCTTAAGTCCCTCCAAGGATGGTGACTCCAGCACTTCCCTAGGCAGCCTGTTCCAATGCTTGACAACCCTTTGGTTGAAGAAAACATTCCTGATATCCAATCTAAACGTGCAACTTGTGCAACTTGAGGCCATTTCCTCTCGTTTGGTCACTTGTCACCTGGGAGAAGAGATCAACCTCCACCTTGAAACACCCTCCATTCAGGTGGTTGTAGAGAAAGCCCCCTTGTCTTCAGGTTGAGCCTCTCCAGCTCCCTCAGCTGCTCCTCACAGGAGTTGTGCTCCAGACCCTTCCCCAGCTCCGTTGCCCTTCTCTGGACATGCTCCTGCCCCTCAGTGTCTTTCTTGCAGGGGGGAGCCCAAAACTGAACCCAGGATTTGAGGTGTGGCTTCACCAGTGCCAAGTACAGGGCACTGCTCTGTACTGCCCTGGTCCTGGTGGCCACACTATTGCTGATCCAAGCCAGAATGCCATCGGCCTTCTTGCCCACCTGGGCACACTGGATCATGTTCAGCTGCTGTTGACCAGCACCCCAAGGTCCTTTTCCACCAGGCATCTTGCCAGGCACTCTGTTCCCACCCTGTAGTGCTGCAGGGCGTTGTTTTGACCAAAGTGCAGGACCTGGCACATGGCCTTTTTGAATTTCATTCAACAGCCTTGGCCCATTGATCCAGCCTGACGTTGCATCTTTCTGCAAGTTTTATTCAAAGGAGCAGAAATGCCCAGAATTTCTGTAAGCCCCTGACCTGTAAATATGCCAGAAACTGAGTGTAGTGCAGATATCTCATCCCAAAATATTTAATCTGTTTCTAACACTGGGAACTTCTACACCTTTATTCCTCTAACATTTGAACTACTTCAGCTACAGTAAGAATCATATCACAACATTTGTGGAAACTCAAAAAAGTTTTTTTACTTTTCTTCTCTTTAATTTTTTTTTTTTTTTTTTTTTTTAAATATATGCTTGCATCTCTTGTTCTGGAGAAATACCAGACCTGAAACAGTATAGGAAGCTTTCCTTGGCCTGCCTGACATGCAGTTTTCCTGGAAAGAGAGCAAGAAAATCTTGGGTTTAATGTGTTTCTAGGCCAAAGTTGTCTGGATAAGCAACCAGTTTGTTCCAAGCTCACCTTGATTTTTAACTTCATGCAAAAAAACCACTGCCACACTCTTGATGAACCAGATACAGGAGCTCCACATATATTCCTATATTTGAGAACCCATCCGGCATTTTACAGCTGAGATGCCTTGAGGAAGTGAACCAATCAATAAAAGCAGAAGGACCGAGGAATCTGCAAATAGAGCAGATTTAATCAGTCCAAATTGGACTGAAATAAAAGAGCTGTACAGCCTCACTCATAGTGGGCACCTGTCTGGTAAATTAATCCATTCCACACCTTTCGTTGTGGATGAGAAACAATAAAGTTTCCTCAGTTCATAGGGATATTGCAAGATAAAGGATTTTAGAGAGTGTGAAATTCTCAGCATAATTAAGGATACTTGCATGGGTTACAACAGCGCAAATTTGCAAAAAATGCATTCCTTCTGTGTAAACTGCAAAAGCTGGGAGCAGAAATATGTCCTGCTTGGAACACAGTGCTCCTGAGTACTACTGAGGAAGAAATAATAAGTCATATTAAATTTCATTGGCCATTAATATATAATGATAAGTATTTCTTAAATTATTCTGTTCACTGAGTAAACTGAGTGAACCTTTTACATTAATTTAAATTAGCAGAAGTGGGTTGCCATAGTGCCAAAGAACTACTTAAATGCAATCTATTCTCTTACTGGAATGAAATAAGTGACTACTCTTCTTATCCTTACAATCAGCAGAGGGCAGAGCACATCTTGCAAAGCGTAGAAGAGGACTGAGAGGCAACAAAATTGCTTGAATGTTGCAGGATTCAGGAGTTATTATTGTGGATTTAAGTTCTACTTTGTTTTTCCTTTTGACTTTCATCATTGTAATTTTATTAATAAAATCATAATCTTATTATGATTCAGTACTAAACGAACATGACCTGCATGTGTTTAAAGGGATCAAAATTAATTAAATGAAAGAGGAAACTTGCTATTGATTTGGTTGAAGAAGTATCGATCAAATTAGATGCTAAACAATGGATTAATTAAGCTCAAGTGACTAATTACTGAGTTAATTTTGACTAGGTTTTTGGGGTTTGTTTTGGTTTTGTTTTGTTTTTTTCTGGCAGGACTTGTGACCCTACAGAGGACCCAGCTGGAGCAATCTGTTCCTGAAGGACTGCACCCCATGGAAGAGACCCACACTGGAGCAGTTCATGAAGAACTGCAGCCCATGGGAAGGACAAATACTGGAGAAGCTTGGAAAGAACTGCATCCCATGGGAGGGACCCTCTGCTGGAGCAGGGGAACAGTGTGAGGAGGAAGGAGCAGCAGAGACAACACAGGATGAGGTGACTGCAACCTCCATTCCCCATCTCCTTGCACCACTCAGGCAGAGGAGATAGGGAAATCTGGAGTGAAGTTAAGCCTGGGAAGAAGGAAGGGATAGGGGAGAAGGTTTTTAAGTTTTGTTTGTTGGTGCATTTTTTTGACTATTTCTCAGTATCCTACTTTGACCTTCGATTTGGCAATAAATTAAACTAATTTCCTTGAGTTTTGAAGAAGTTTTCTCTGCTTCATAGGTGCTATTTTAGAATTACAATGTGAGATTCTCTGGTAGCTCCTGCCATGGTGCAGAAGTTCTTTCTCTTTACTCAGTGGTGTTATGAGTGATGCTGCCTCTCAAGATTTTTTGGACTGGAAAAAACAAATGTAGAACTAAGGTTGTCATAGGAAAGGGGCCTTAAGTGGTTAACAGACAGAAAGAGAAAGCAGCTGTTATTTTTCACAGACAGATTAGTTGCCTGTTAGTTGGGGTAAAAACCTTCTTTCTGGTTTGGTTTTGCTTCTCACCTGTTTTTTTCTTTTTTGTTAATTTTAGACAAAACTTCTTATGTCATTTCTCTTCATCTTGTGACAAAGCCATTTGTCAGGAGCTCTAAACCCAGGAATTCCCTGGATCTAAGGTTCAAGACAGATTTCTAATCGACCCATCCATCCTCCTCTATGGTGACAGAAAAGGAGAACTGGAAATTATTCAACACCCTGTATGGCAGCCCTACTCTGTATGGTAGGAGGTTTAGGGGCTGTTTGGTTTAAGCCCCATGTTTTTTGTCATCTTAGAACATGTTGGTTGACCGCAAGCATCGATGTGCTCCATAAAAATGTTTTGCACTTCTGTCTGTCTTTCTTCTAAGGATTTTAATACACTTTATTAATTTTATCTTCACAGATAACAGTTGCCCACATTAAACAGAAAAGTGTGACAGATATTAAATCTGATTTGCCTGATTCCAGCAATTTTCTTGGAGTGGAATTCATATTTAGGCCCCAAGAATTTACCTTTTTACTAAGTCAGTTATTTCCGTTTGTTTTTTTCCACACCTTGTTGCTGAAGTAATTGTCCATTTCACCCACAGGAGGGCAGCAAGAAGTTTAAAATCCTATATTTTATGTACTTGGACCATTGCAGGGAGCTAGTCAAATTTCCATTATACATTGCAAGGAAAATTCTACTAAAAAGTCTTCTTTTCATCCAAAAACATCATGAGGAAGCATAATTATTTTTTCCCTGAAATGTTAAGTTTTTGAGAAAACTGAATTTTAAAATGTTGAAATGTTTCATTCTGTCTTAGCCCAACAGTTTTTTCTTGAGCACATCATCATCTGAGTGCTTAGAGTCCATCTTCAATATAGAATAGATATCCTGAGTTTTTCTTCCATGATGTTTTAAGAAGAAATGAGAGGTAAGCAGGGCAGTTAAGACCATTCCATACCTAGACCATAAAGGCTGAGAGAAGCACAGGAATCCAGGCCTTCCTTTCACATGGCATTTCATCAGGTACCACAAAATGGGTCATTAAAAAGTCTCTGAGAGAATTAAAAATACCTTAGTTCAGTCTGTTCAAATCCATCATTAAATACTTTCTGGAGAACAGATTTAAAAATGGAAGAAGTATTAAACTGTTCCTTAAAGAAGGCTTCAATCAGTGAAAAGTCCCTTGCCCATTGAAAAATACAATCATATTAAATTCCTAAAAATATCTAAAATAGATGATTTTTACCAGTATTCAGTTAACTCTACTTTGAAAAGGCTATGAGATCCTATGACCACCAATGCACAGGCTTATTTTAATATATGTGCATTAAAAATTCCAATTCATACTGTTGTACTAACGTAAAGGAAAAAATCGAGACATTATAGCACACTGAGATGAAAGTTTTAATCCACTCAGGATTATAAAACATCCTCAATTATACATACATGCTTTTTAAGGAAAGTTAGACTGACAGGGGAATCTGCAAAGTGCTTAGACTACAATTTTTATTTGCATCTAATTACTTTGGGTTTATATGGTATTTTTAATGACAGAATATTTGCTTGATTCTGGTAAATCAGAAATTAGAGCTCATGCTACAGCACAATCAAGACATAGCTCAGTCTAGCTCAGCTTCTGACAATTGGTATCTCTCATTTTTGTCAGTAAGTTGAGGCAAAGTAACTTAAGATAAACTTAAAGGAACACAGATGGCTTTTCAGAACCGACGTTCACATCATAAATATTTCAGAGTGCTATCAAATCACTTATTCAGTCAATAAGTACACCAGTTAGAAAGGGCTATGGCTTATTTAGTCTTCCATATTATCCAAACAAATATTCTGTGAATAGCAATGGAAATGAAATCACTCCTCAAAGAAGGGCAATAGAAACTGAGCTGCATTTGCTACACCTCTTTAAAAATCTGCTTTTCTCTTTGGTTGCTGAGCTTCAGAAAAGTCACAAACTGTATTGATTCATTAGCTTTAACAGGAGGGACTTTTTTTGTTTCTTACAGGTCTTTCATATAATGTGCTTTAAAGCCCTCACTGATTCTATTCTGGAGTGTGGTCAACATAGCAGAGACCTCAGCATGTATTCCAAAATATTACATGTCCAAGGGTGTCCATATGAGTCCAGTCCCTTAATATTTCAGCTACACTTTGAACTGTTTCATGCACTCAGATATATGGAAAACATTTCCATCTCTTCATGAGCTTCTCTGTTCAGAGTAGAAAGGTGTGATTTGGCCTTCAGCTTGGGCTGACAGCACAGACTTGGTAGGAGGGTTCTGAAACAAAATGATATTGTTTAGTAGTTAATTTCTCACTGTGAATTGCTTAACATGTGGTGCCTGAAGCCATCCTACAGGACAATACAGTGGCTGTGTACTTTGTTTTTGTTGAAATAATATGCCAGTTCCTCACTTTGCACATCTGCCTTTGATGGCAAAACATCTTCTTGTCCTCCTAGCATCCACGATCAGTTTTGTTAAAAAAATTCAGTGGTAAGATTTAGCTTTGGGAACCCGTAGAATAAAAGCTGTGTCATGCAGCAACATCACTTCAAGGACTGGAGTGTGGCCAGAGAAGGGCTACAGAGCTGGAGGAGGGTCCAGAGAGTATGACATGAGGAGCAGCTGAGGGAGCTGGGGGTGTTTATCCTGAGGAAAAGGAGGCTCAAGGGAGACTTTAACATTCTCTGCAACTCTGAAAGGAGTTAGTGCCATGGTCTAATTAACAAGGTGGAGATCAGTCAAAAGTTGGACTAAATGGTCTCAAAGGTTTTTTCCAACATGATTGATTCTGTGATTCTGTGATCACCTCAGTTTCCCTTGTTATTTATACTAAATTGAAATAGAGGCAGTGTAGAGGTACAATTTATTTCTTAGGAACATGAACATTGCCCATAATTAATTTTGCCAGTGTTGGCAAGCATTGCTGGATGTTTTGCATTTGAACAACTACCTTATTCACCTCTGGGTTTCATCATCCTATAGTGTTAGATTTTTCTTTTCCATGATACTGTACCCAAACAAATACATAACATGATCCTTAGGGAGTTTGCTTGTACTCTAGAAGAAGGGCAGCGATAGACAGGTTAAACTGTATTTACTTTTTTTTCTGATTGGTAGTGATTTAGCCTCAATGCCCAAATCACTGCCAAACAACAAGAGAGCACATATTTGCTATGCTTGGATTGATATTTCTCAGTTTAGACAGCAGTATTTGAAGCTGCACTGTCAGTGGGAAATACAAAAAAGCTTAACTCGGAAAGCACTGAGCCCTTTTAATGAGCCCTCGAGGATGTCAAACATTGTTTGTCCAGTTCTCCAGTGCACACTCTGACATATCTAAAAGTTGGGAGTTTTGTCAAAACAGCCAACTAATGTCCCCATGGGCCTTTCACATCATAGTGTCAGTGCTTAGCTCCAAGCGTGCAGAAGCTGCCATAACACATCAAACACGGGCTCCATCTGGCCCAGCATCCTGTCCCTGGCACTGCCTGGCACTGGAAGCCTCGGAGGGGTCTCTGTAGTGGTCAGTCATCAGTAACCTCTCCAGTAAGGGCTTCTTCTGACCATCAGGCACTCAGTGACCACTTGCACATGACTATTTGTGTATGAGTCCATATGTCCCAGGCACAGGAGGAGTGTGAGCTTTGCTTGTTCTTTTAATCTCCTTTAATGCAACTCGTGGATCATTTTGTTTTGTTCTCTTATTTTTAAATGAGTTCCATAAAAGCCTGCACACTATTATATCTTTTGGCAAAGAGTCCCATATAATAACAATGTGTCGGTGTGTGTAATCAGCTTGCTAATTTTAAACTATTATGTTTTGGTTAGGGGAGGAGAAGTTTCTATATCTTTTGTATATCCTTTATGCCATTCTTTATTATACATTATGCCTTTGTACAGCCTTCTCACATTTGCTGTATGGTGTCAAGCATCTGACTTACTCATTCTCTCCCTGAAAAAAAATGTCCTTACATAATTAAGTGTCTTGATCAAGTAATTCTCCATATTTTTTTTTTTATTTTGAATATTTCATTTGTTATTTTTGTTTGGATTTTGAAAATGCAACTAGAAGTCAGAAGAATACCTGGGATGGCCTTAGCAGAAATTATAAATCCCATGGTTCTATGCATAGAGCTAACTTACAGGTGGAGATAAATTTTATAATTTAACTGTTCTGAAAGAATAAAATGCCTAGTCTGTCTTCACTGCTGCTCTTCTTCTTGTTGCTCAGATTGATGGCCTTTCTTTCTTAGTCTCTAGTCCTCATTCTTTCTGCTTCAGAGATAAATTCTTAACCCTATTAAAACCAAGTGAATTTTGCAATTCAGCAGGGCCAGGATTTGACACTTCAGCTGAGGATGCAGAAGAAACTGGAACATCAACTGTGGCTCAAGAGATGATACAAGTAGGTACATTGACACCTAAAAGAAATATTACATATAAATAAAATTTACATTCTCTACTCCATAGCCTTTTGGAGCACTGGGGTACCTAATTCCAAAGGTGCCTAAACCATACCAGAGGAGGCCACAGAGATGACAAGGGGTCTGGAGCATCTCTCTTATGAGCAGAGACTGCAGGAGCTGGGCCTGTTTGATCTGGAGGAGACTGAGAGGGGATCTCATCAATGCACACAAATGTCTCAAAGGTGGGTCCCAAGAGGGTTGTTCCAGACCTTTTTCAGCAGTGCCCAGAGCCAGGACAAGGAGCAATGGCCATAAACTAAAAGACAAGAAGTTTCACCTCAACGTGAGGAAGAACTTCTATACACCGAGTGTGGCAGAGCACTGGAACTGCCCAGGGAGGGCAAAGAGTCTCCCTCTCTGGAGGCATTCCAAACCCATCTGGACATGTTCCTGTGTCACCAGCTCCAGGTGACCCTGCCTTGGCAGGGGTGTTGGACTGGATGATCTCTAGAGGTGCCCTCCAACCCTAACAATTCTGTAATTCTGTGATGTGGTTTTTCCCTTCTTCCCTCAGCTGCCAAATGTAAAGTGATGACCTTACAGCATATATACCACATCAGTTCAGGCACAGTTTCATTTCCAATTTATATGGTTTATATCAAACAGGTATCACACAGAATATTGAAGGACTGAAATTCATGTATTTTTTTTTCCATGCAGGAAAGTGATCTGATACCAAACTGTCCCTTTCTACTGGAACAAATATATTTGTTATAATTGCCTGCATTTATTCCAATTTCCTGTAAATTGAAGCCTTTTCAAGGAGAGGCAGTAAGGGTCCTCTGTTCTGAAATGGTCTGATGGTTGAGTGGTTTGCAAGAGGTAAGAGGTACAGATTTAAAACCTCTTGGGCAAGGGAAGAAAATTATTCTATTTTTTGGTTAACTTGGTAAAAACTTTAAATATTGGGTTACTAAATAAAAGACACTTAACTGTATCTGCCTTCTTACATGCTCTTCATATAAAGAGCAAACATAAAGTACAGACCTTGGAGAGAGCTTAAACAGGAAGAATCAGACCCATGGAACACAGAATAAATTGTTTAAAGCCAAGACAAGAGCAGACTCACTTGTTTTCCAGTGTCTGCTTCTGTTCTGCATACAACAGTATCATCTTGGGTATCTCTTTTCTGATTCATCACAGAGGAAGCCTGAGATCCCAGCTCTGGATTGTGATTTTTCTGGAAGAGACCAGGTGCTCTCAAGATTACATGTTGCACTACTACCTGTTGTACAATCAGATGCACTTACATGTTTCTAGGTTTTAAGTTGTTCCAGATAGTAATAACACCACCACCACCAATAATAATTATAATTATAAATTATAATACTATAATAATGATAATGATACAAAGAAAAAAACTACGTTTTATTAGATGTACTGATACAACTAAAGAAAACAAAGGCCTAAATCACAGATCCATAAACTCTGTAGGTCTATTGTATTCCTTTTCCTTATCAATCTTGCCCAATATATTCTTGGCAAGAGCGCATTCTCACCAGGACATTTGGAATGGATCTAAAAAAAGAGATTTATCATTCTTTTTTAAGCGAATTGGGCACAGACAGGTTCTCCCTTAGCATGTAGCTTTACCACAGCTCTTGGCCATTCCTAGATGCTGTAATGTATCCCCTCTTATGAGATCTGATACTGGAGAAAGGCCTTTGCAAATACACTTTGCTTTTGCTGTCAGGTATACAATAGTTAATCCTTTTTACAGAGGACTTGCATTTCTCTCCAGACTAATCACAGCTGCGATATACTGGAAGGTAACTCACAGTGCAGAAATAATGCACCTGAATGGCCAAAATTTAATTTAGTTATGCCAACAGCAAGTGAGCAATGTTCAACCTCAAGAGGGGTAATGCTCCGAATGTACTACAGAGTCCATAATAATTCTGTGGATAGTTTGGATCAAGCTCTACTTGCATTTGCATTATTTTCATGATGGGGACATCCTTGTATGAGAACAAGTCAAAAGAGATTCACGTATCTTCTGCCAGAGGATCAGTAATAAACAAACTAATGAAGGTTGGGTATGCATCGCTGTGCTTTCATTCGTCGAATGCCTATGAAGGAACATTTGCACTCAAGCCAAGATCTTTGCTTGAATGAAAAATTATCCCCACTGGAATCAAATGAGGCTATTTGACATAAGTACAGAAATCAGTTTAGTATCTCCCTCTGCCAAGGGACTCTGGGCCTAGCCCTGCTGCTGTTGAACTCATCGGATAGATAGGGCTCATTATCCCATCCCTGTAGGAGATTAAGGACTACTTCCACAGCCCTGCAGAAGGCTTCTCATTGGCACTAAGACCTAAATGCCCGATAAGTGACTTTCATTTCTGCACAGGCATAATATTGCAAACACTTCTAATGGTATTTCCAATGCCAGAGCAAATTCCTGTCCTCAGATTTTCAGGCTACGGGATCATGCTGCGGCTGTGTGAAGAGGGTTTATCCTCAATGTGAAATTTTTCACATCCCACTGTTTCAGTGAGGAGAAATTGCAATTAATCTACTTCAATTTCAAAAGAGGGGAAAAAAGTAATTACAAAAATTATAGTAATTGGGGCACTCAGCTGCACTTCAAAGGATATTCTTTTCTTTAGCATCCTTTCTGAAATGTACTTTCAGAATTCCTAACGAAATGCCCTTTCCCCATCATCAGACTTATTAAAAAATGAATGCTGAACCATATCATGGCATGAGGATGAAGTCACTGAAATCAAAGGATACAAGTCAATGACTCTGTTATACTCAAAAGTCCTTGATCTTAAGAAGAAAACAGCAATAAAATCCATACAGTTGGTGTTGTAAATGAAGGTATCTTTGAGCTTCCTGCTAATCCAGGGCCTGATGTGACAGGAATTTTTTCTAAAGTTAAGTGACGCCATGTGATGTAATGTAATATCCAAAAGTGTCATGACAATAGTGCTTCCATGACCAACAGAACTTTTAAGCCAGGTTTTCTAAAGAAATGTGTCTTTTTTTGTTTAAATGGTCTCTTCTTACTATTACAGCCCTGGTGTCTCTCCCATTTCCTTCCAGTTTCCTGTAGCAGTCCATGTCTGGTGCAGCAGTGCACTAATTGCTGCCAAAAGAAACAGATAACACCTCTATTCTCTTGCATTTTCCTCAGCAGGAGAATTAAGGTCTCCCTTCTGCCTGAGCACTGGTTTTCACCGAGAGTAGGGCAACATGTATTTGAGATTTCAACATTATTCTTCCTTTTGCTCTCAGTTAGTAGTCACTTGATTATGATAATAATAATAATGTAACACAGTTAAAAATGTTATACACACACTTTTAATAACTATTTTTTTTTCCCTGGTGTTATGCTACCCTTACACTGTCTCTCAGTCAGTGG
Organism: Xenops minutus; assembly: GCA_035221455.1. Taxonomy (NCBI): domain Eukaryota; kingdom Metazoa; phylum Chordata; class Aves; order Passeriformes; family Furnariidae; genus Xenops; species Xenops minutus. Next base: position 12,096,261 of record JAWWEE010000001.1, on the reverse strand, counting down.
TCTCAATCCAGCTGGAGGCGTGTAGTGAGCCATCAGCATCCTGAATCCTTCATCAGGAGGAGTTTGATGGTGATGGTACTTCTTTCTTCCCCATCTGACCTGCTTAGGGTCATTTTTATATGTTTGCTAACACGTTCAAACTTGCTTTTTCTTCACTGGCCTGCAGTTCATGATACATTTCAATTACTACATATGTTGTGCTCTACATAGTTTTTCTTTTGTGTTTACTGTTCTCCTAAAACCAGTTTAGTTCAGCTCCAGGTCTGTATTTCTGTAATTAACTGTGGGTGAAATGTGCACAACTGTGGTGTCTTCAGGGTCATCCTGTGCCCCAACTCTGACCCTCCCACTAAGCCTCCTGTTCTCCACTTCTCAGGGCCTCTACTGTCCTATCAGTGCTGTGTTTCCCTATGCCATGTTTTTGTGTTAGTCTTAAATATCTTGTTCTGTGCAAAGCAACTGCTTCTGACTATAAGTAAAATTACAGTCATACCATACAAAGATAACCAAGGACAAAAAGCATGGGCATAGCCTCCTGCTCATTAGAAAGATTGCTGCTATGTTTAAAACATGTAAAGACAAAGCTCCAGGCAGGCCTAGACAAGTTTAAACAAAATGGCAAAGCTTCATGCTGAGGTCTTGCAAAATCAGTACAATTCCTGTGGCTGTGTGCAGTTCCCAATGTTTTCACCAAGCTACTATACTGCAGTACAGTCACTGAAACCTTTTGTCTTTAGAAAACAAGGTAATGTTGAGAAAGGGAAGTTGTTTCCTTTGTGAATTGCCTGTTTTCTTTACCATAGTTATATCTATATCTATATCTATATCATTCATTTGTGAGTGAATTTCTGGGGTGGGTGGGGGGGGAATAAAAGCATTTAAAAGGCTGTCACAGCTAGGAAGCCAGCCTAGTACAAAACAGAAAACAATGTCTATCAGAGGTCTCAGAGCCATGGAAATGAGACATAGAGCAGCAAGAAAAGTCATTGAAGCCCTTCTCCTTGCATTTGCTTACATTTAGTGTTTGCAGATTCCCCAGTCACCCATGCTCCTCTGTTTCACCTGCAGGTGCTGCACACTGGTTTCAAGGAGGTGCCACACAACATCAGAGACTTCCCTGGGAACTGCAAAACTTACTGGACCACCTGCCCTCACTCCACTCAGATTCACTTCTTAGATCCATATGAGGAGCAACTGAGGTCACTTGATCTGTTCAGCCTGGAGAAGACTGAGGGGAGACCTCATTGCAGTCACAACTTCCTTGTGAGGGGCAGAGGAGGGGCAGACACTGATCTCTGCTCTGTGGTGACCAGTGACAGGACCTGAGGGAATGGCCTGAAGTTGTGTCAGGGAAGCTCTAGGTTGGATACTAGAAAAAGGGTTTGTGCCCAGAGGTAGGCTGGGCACTGGAACAGGTCACAGCACCAAGACTGACGGAGTTCAAGAAGTTTTTGGACAATGCTCTCAAACACATGGTATGACTCTTGGGATAGTCCAGTGCAGGGCCAGAAGTTGGACTCAGTGATTCCTGTGGATCCCTTCCAACTCAGGATATTCTGTGATTCTATGGTTCTGTTTTTTCACATATTTGGTTTTATCCCGGACCACAGAGGTCATGTCCAAGCCTGACAAAGGGCTTAAAGTACAAAGGGATGTAGGATGACCAGGGAAGAAACAGCAGGAAAAGCCTTGAGCTGTCCCTGGATTGCTTTAGGACTGCAGGCAGGCTACTGAAGCCCAGAAAAGGCTTCAGGGGCTCAGGTGTGCCTAGAGGTGTTTTGAAATGCAGGGAAGTACTCCAGTATGTAAGAGCTTGTGTGTACAATGATCACGCTCTAAGGAGTCAAAGGAAACAGCAAACAACCTTCTCTCCCAGTGCTCCTACACCCATAACCTCCTCTGCCATCAGCCCAGCCAGCAAGCCTGTCTTTTTGTCACACCCAGACTCATAAGGCACACCTCGCTGCCAGCTCGAGCTGCCATCGCCTGAGCTGCTTTTGGCTGTTCTGTGGCTGACCCACTGCACTCACTGGCTGTTTGCTGCTCCAAATTGGGTGGTGGGATCTTCCCATTGACACACAGAATCACAGAATGGCCTGGGTTGGAAGGCACATTAAAGATCAGTTGGTTACAACCTCACCATGTAGAGGGACACCTTCCACTAGACCAGGTTGTTCAGAGCTCTGTCCCACCTGGCCTTGAACATTTCCAGGAATGAGACACCCACAATATCTCCGGGCAACCTGTGAGTGCCTCACCATTCTCACAGTAAAGAATTTTTCCTAATATCTAATCTAATATTCTCTGTCAATTTGAAGTCATTCTCCCTTGTCCTGTCACTACATGCCCTTGTAAAAAATCCTTTTCCATGTCATGATACAGCACCTCAGGTACTGCCAGGTATTCCAACAGGTTGGGTATTCCAACAGAAGGAACCACCAAGTATCAGCATCCTAGGAAAGAGCCATGGGCAAAAAGCTTCCCAGAGGCTTTGCTCTTGAAGAGACCTCTGAATCAGGAGGTCTCTTGCATTGCAACTGCATCCTACTGATCCCATTTCCATGATTGAAAGACAGACCTGTTGTCTCTTAATACGGATTTTTATGCTAATCCTTTGCAGAGACTAAGGCAACTGTACGAACACTTTAGGAAGACGAGGGCAAAGGAACTGGTCTGGGAGAGATCCCTGGCAGGAAAAAAAAAAAAAGCTAAATGTTTACTTGGCATTTAACTTCCTACCTGGAATGTACTTAAGGACTAATAGAAAATAAACGGAATTATGGGAAGGTACAGGTTCCTTCCTGACTGTGAAACTGCTTAAAAGTAATAAACACTGCTTTTCATGGCCTTTTGTGAGATGTGAGTAACATTGTTGAGTCTTCCCATATTCTCAGAAGGTCCATTTAGACTAAGAGTGAGCTCCCTGCGGTTTTATGGGCTCTAAAGCCTCATCTCCAAAACCAGTGAATTACCAATTAAAAGCAGTAATGGCAACTGCAGCAAAGAATCCATGACAGGTAGTGTAAGATCTTTCCTGTTTAAAGAAGAAAATGAAAAGCACATTTGCTTTCAAGAAATGGTGATCCTCATAAGACATTAAGAATAGCTTACCTCAAGCTCCATGCGGAGCAGATGGAAAGAAAAATAATCCTTCAGCTATGGGAATGAGCCCACTGTGGGGCTGGGCTGCTGGCAAGATCTAGCTCATTATCTGTGGAAACGTAAATGTTATGTCACCACTACAGGGAAAAAAATGGAGTGAGCCTCCGTTTTGAAAGACATAGGCTCACATTTTCTTTAATTTAGCTGCAGTAAAATTAGCTGTAGTCTTAATTCCCTCTTATAAAGGAGTGCTCAAAAATCCAAGCTTTTATCTAAAACAGATTATGTTTCCGCACCTCTGCTGTGAAGAAAGTCTTCAAAATGTCACCTTGGTCTAAACCAACACAATACCATTCCACCTAAGAAGCAAACATCATTTGAGAAAACAGACCCCATTTTCAGTTTTACTGATTTTTTTTCACACTGCTGAGGTGTTGTAAAGGTTCCTCAGAGGGCAAGGACATGGCCCATGCACAGCAGATTTCCTGTTTTGAGCTCTGCTGTTTTCTGCTGACTTTCCCTCAGTCACCTGTGTCTGATGCAGAGCTAAAGTGCATGGCACAATGACAAAGCTGCTTCCAAGTGTCCACAAGAATTTCTTTTGCAAATCAGTATCACCAACCCCATCACTGTTTACGTTTTCTGTACCCAAAAATTAACTGAAAAAAGATTTGCAGGTTCTTGTCTCTCTCTGCAGTTCTTTGCTCTAAAATCGTTTATCACAGTCTGTGCTTCACCAGTTTCAGAAAAAAACAAGTGGTTGTGTGGGTCTATCTACTCTTTTAACTTACACTGCCAATTAACTGGGCAGTCAACTAGAAGTTAATGACCAGTTTTGAAATGCAACAATCTCTTCTCCTGTGCTCTTAATTTTATTCATTATATTATGTAGAAAATCTGCCTTGCTGCATTTTTACGTAATTTTCTCATGCAATTTGATGTAAATTTGTAACTTTAAACTAGAAATTAATAAATTAATAAATAAAATCAATTGTTATATTAAAATTCATCTCAGCATTTCCTGTAGCTGTAATCATTAACTTTAGCTTTCCTTCATAATAATCTTTTTCCTTTTTTTTTTTTTTTGTGTTCCATGTGATGTTGTTTAGGCAATTAATTTTCATAACACCAAGAAGGCTATACTCATAAAAGGATGTTTATTATGCCCCCAGCCTGGTGTCATGCTGAATTGGAGGAAGACAGCGTGAGTGACAATTGCAGTGTTGTGCTTACAGGAAAACCCTATAAATAGAGCAGCTAAACTTAGGGGCACACCTGCTGTGCTCTCAGAATTTAATCCTCGTAAAGGTGCTGAGCACCATGAAGCAGAAAGCTTACAGAAATCACCAAGCAGTGCGATGATCCATGTCTTACTGCAGAGTGAGGCACAGGTGAGAGTGATGCCAGTGTTTCTGCAAAATTCCTGTAAATGTGTTATTTCAAATTGTACTGAAACATTGTGTGCAGAACTCCATGCATGGATTGCAGTGCTTCCTTCTCCCTGCTAAAAAATAGAAGACCAGAAGATGACTACTGAATCACACCACCACCTCCAGTGCAATGTAAGGGCTGAATAAATGTGAATTTCTCACATAGTGATTCCAAAAGCACCAGCCCTTCCCCTGGGTAAACTCCCATTGGTAACTGCCAGAGCAGAAATACCCTCAAAACTAGTATTTTAAGCCACTATGTAGATCTTCAGAGAAAAATCCCCTTTTAGGTACATTCAAAAATTCCTTTTTTTTCTTGCCTGTCAGTTTTTCAACCAGTGCAGTGCTCTCTCTTCATTAGGATTTTGTGACCCTGCCCCTTGGCTAAAAGAAAAAACAATGCCATATACTACCCAGGAACTGAGAATTAAATAAAAAAGTCAGGTGGTGTGAGAAAAGCGAGGCTGAAATATGAAAAAGAAAAATTGGTGAAAGGGGAATTTATATTGCCTGCACTGTAGCTTCATTTCCATCTGTGTGTTTTACGTATGCATGACACGATCATAGAATAGACTGGGTTGGAAAGGACCTGAGAGATCATCTTGTTCTGATCCCCTGCCATGGGCAGGGACATCTTCCAATAGACCAGGTTGCTCAAAGCCCCATCCAACCTGGCCTTGAACATTTCCAGGGATGGGGCATTCACAGCTTCTATGGGAAACCTTTCCAGTGTCTCATCAGCCTCACAGGGAAGAAGTTTTTACTAATATCTAATGTAAACCTCTCCTCTTTCAATTTGAAGCCATTCGTCCTTGTCCTGTCACTCCAGGCCCTTGTAAATAGTCTCTCTCCATCTTTCCTGTAGTTTCCCTTCAGGCACAGAAAGGCCACAATTAGGTCACCCCAAAGCCTTCTCTTCTCCAGGCTGAACAATCCTGGTTCCCTCAGCCTTTCCTCACAGGAGAGGTGTTCCATCCCTCTAATCAATGTTGTGACCCTCCTTTGGGCTCATTGCAACAGTTCTATATCCTTCCATGATGATATTAAGGACAAAAGAACCTCAGAAATAAGACAAGAATGGAAAACTTAAGTCACTGAGCTCGACACCCTGATCTCACAGATATCTATATAATTTTTTCCACGACTTTGAGGAACTCTCATCTGAAAGATGTCTAGGTTTCTCATCACACTGCTTTAAGCAACTTTCTTTTTGATTGTTAGAACTTTCTACTAGGTTTCAAGGTGACATGTACTGTGCCAGTTCATATACATTTGTTTTTATATTGGCATCATTATTCAGTGTTTGAGAATTTTTCCCTCATTCATCTGTTCAGTGTAGAAAAGGGGCAATCATATCCCCTTAGGCCTTCCTACTGCAACCTGAACAGAACTAAAGCTTACCTTCGTATTTTTAGAGAAAAGACAGTATAATTAATAGGAAAAGAGACATACAGGGCAAAACCCTAGTTTTGCCTGGAATAATTGTAAAACTATTATTTTACTAGGATCCATCACAACCAGACTGGTGTCCATAGAACACGTACAGGTCAAATAGTCAAAGAGGGTTGAAACAGAGGGAATGTTAAATGCAGAGTGATATGTTCACCTTATTGTGAAGCTGTGTTTAGTCCTTTCTAGGTGTATGAAAGGGGGAATGGAACCAGGACCTCTCTGCTAAGTGAACCATACAAGATGAGGGAGCTGTGGATGCCTTCTGTCAGTTTTTTCCCAGGATGGAAGCAGGGTTGGGACCTTTCATTCTTATAAGAAGATGAGGAATGGGTACAGATAGCACTGTATGGAGAATATGGATTGCCATGCAGGTCAGGGCACACAACAACCAGTTCGATCTTAAGTTCTGCTCACACACTGCAAAATACAGCAAGTTCATCACTATGTGACCATTACACTCATTTCCAAGAATTCACTGTATTTTCTGTTATTTTATTTAAAAAGCACAGAATTTTCAGTACCTTATACCTTTTGATTCGCAAAAAAAGAACAGCTGGAAAACATGTCTTGCATCTTCCATAAGCAGAGGGTAGCACATTCCAACTATTTGATAAATTATAGCATGCAAATATTCCATAAATAACAATGACAGCTTTCCAAATCTAGTTTTCTTCTTTTATAGTTCCTGTGGCCTTTATTGCAGTAATGGAGATTGCCACTAGGAACTGTAAATTCACTCAGGAGCTAAAGAGTGTCTGAGAGTTTTGCAGTATTTATTGGAGGCATGTTCTGTGGCAATCACTAGTATATCAAGCCAAACAGCTATTATGCCTTCCATGGGTCCCATGAAACCTACCTGGAAGTTTATGGAGTTCTCATTTCCTAAGATGGAAGAAACTGCACTATGAAGAAACTCACAAGGGACTTCCAAACTCAGGGAAATAGCACAAGTCAGACAGTTAAGAAATAAAGTGGGAAAAGGTGACCATAAATAAAAAGCTGCTGGCAGAGTTGGGTGCTGTAGTGTTTCATGGACACTTTCCCAGGGAGAGAGAATTTTGCACAGCAGGTCAGAGTTGAAGGAGGAAGAGAAGGCAGGTTTCTCTGACTGTCATCCCACGAGTATCTGTGTGTCATCTCGATTTAAAATTAACATCATTTGGGGGGATTAACTTGTAAGTTACACAGCACTTTATACTAATCAAAATATGTGAAAAAAATTAACACGAAGTCTTTAGTTCTCCTCAAGGGAGACACTTTTTAGCATTGTTTCCAGTTGATTTAGCTTTTAAATGAGTATGGTTATAATTGGTAATTAAGCTGGCTGCATTTTGGGCATACAAATGAAGATTAAAAGTGGAGTTGCAGCTTCTGAGGGGAAAATGAGAGTAAGCATATGGGAAGCAAATGAGGCTAATATGACACAATTCACAGCTTCATTAACATCAGCATGCAAGTCAGGCAGGCTCCCCCTGATGTTAACACTTTCCTTGCTGGACTTCACTCTCAAGTGACAATTTCTGTAACAAACCTAAAGGAAGTAAAGAGGTAAACCATAGTTATGAGATGAGAAAGTGACAAAAAATAAAATACAAGCCTCACTCATGCTCTGAAATGTAAAGATAGGTCGAAGTCACACTACTGAGATGTGGAAGATCTTGAGCTCTCCACAGCTTAGATGACATATGAATCAGTGTTGTGTCTGCTACAGCTATAAAGCAGCTTTGCACATCATTATTCATTGCATTTTGCACATCTCAGTTGTCTGGATTTGGTAACATTTTCTGTATTAATATACAGATTGAGCAGCCAGGTGATTTGCAGCAAGAAACAGAAATTTCCACACATCCATGTGAGAGAGCATACAGAAAACTGAGAAGGATAACAACTGAATGGACGGCTACCCTTTGGGCCAAAACCCACTGAAATGAATAGGAATCCTCCCATTGAATTCATGAAGTTTTATGTGAGTGAGCTCTATGACTGTATGGTAGCACAAAAATTTGGGATACTCATGACAGAAGTCACTTCCCAATAGTGGACTGTGATTTTCACTTTATTTCAGTTATATCTTACTAGTCCTTCCAACTATATTCTAATAATTTTGGTTCCTCCTACTTCCATTCATTCAGGCAGTCCCCTCCAAATTTTGGCATTAATGACTCTTGGGTGCTTTTCCCAATATGAACAGTCAGGAACATTTGCATTCAGGATCCTGTTACATGCAAAACCTGCAGCAATTCAAAAGAGAAACATGTTACTTTGGCCTATCCTACACTCAGCAATAATTTAATTCTACTTAGGAAATATATTTCTAAATGTCTAAGATCCAGAAAATCTCCAAGTTAACAATCTTTTTCTGCTGGGATTTTTATAGCCAGTGCAAAAATGTGCCCTAGATAAATATATCTGTGAATAAGTGAAATAGATTTTTTTTTTTTTAAAAAAAAAGCCCTAACCAGAAATATTAAAAGCTGACACAGCGTCTGGCAGGCTTGTGAAATGTTAGATCTGAATCCTGTATGTCTAATGAATATAAACAGGATCTAAGTAAACCTGCAATGAAGCAAGTTTCATTGAGAATTTTTTCATGGTCCTCAAGATTTCATCAAGACAGTTATTACCTCTCCCTTCACAAAATGAGTAGCAGTGCTATTTGACACACTTCTTCACCAGTTTATTTTGCCAAGAAACATCCTAAGGAAATTTCAGATAGTTTCTAATAGTAAGACCATTCCTTATGGCCAGAATATATCATTCCACCTCTTTTTTCCTTCCCAATAAAGCTATGCCTTCAGGGTTTTTTGCTGTGTGGGCTGGTGGGAGAGATAAAGAGTAGCAAAGAGAGATGATAGGTAGAGTGCGGGAGTCAGAGGAGGAAATAATGAAACTATCTTCCCCTCTGCACAGACTTGTTTCTACTTTTTGCAGCCAGTGCCCTTGGCTGGCACAAAATTGACTTTCAATTAGTAGGCATTGCATCACTATGATGTAAGAGGTGGCTTTGTGGGCTGCAGATAAAGTCGAAAGTTAATAACTGCATTGCCAAAAGATACGTCTGGTCATTTAATGTTTCAAATTGCATTCTGGTTTGGGAGGTCACATAGTGTTTTACTGAAATAGAGCCAGAGCTGCATGCCAGTCACTGCACAGCTTGCTCAAGTAGGTCAGCACTACTGTGCTGTCTGTCCTTTCAGCTGCTCTGGTCCATGGAGTATAGCTTTTGTTTACTGAAATACAACTTTATGTGTGACGTATATTTGCAGGTAGAAATTTCCCCTAGTTCCAGGCACATTTAAGTCTTCTGATAATCGTGACAACCCAGCATTTCTATACTTTTATTCTGTTCTCAATGTTCTCTTATAATGTATATCATAGTGACATGGAGAATTGTTACATTTCTGATTCATCCATCTAAACCACTTTGCCTTTTAAGCTGTTGCATGGAAGAAGGAAGAATCAAACTACATGGAGAATCAGTGATGATTTGGGATGATGATAAATATCTTTCTGCAGGTCACCGATCCCAAGATGCAAAGCCTTAAATGCATGAAAAATATAAGAATTTTTCTGCTGACAATTATAAGGTGAAGCAACTGAATGCACTGGTCTTACTAAACTGATCTTTAATGTCACAAGTTTCCTATTCACGACATCAGGCCTTATTAGGACATCAGGTATTTTGCAAGTATGCTACTGCAAATATTTTGCTATTGAGGGGATTTTTTTGGCTGCTTGTAAACATGAACAGGCTGTCCTGGCTTGAAAACGAAACAAATAAACTGACAGAGGATGATGAGGGTATCTAGGGCTGAAGACGATGTTGAACAAATCATACTGCTTTACACAGGCAGCTGGATAAGAAGGTAATTTTTTAATTAAATCACTAGCCATTTTAACATGTTCTATATTATTTTAACATATTTCTAGACATCATCTAAGACATTTTTGGGAATGAGGATTTTTTCCCCCAGGAACTGTGAAGCAAACAGAAAAGTAATAACAACATAGCAGATGCTGAGAGAATAAGCAATACTAGGATGATAGCTGATGTCTACATTGAATAATACAATTTACATAAATATGTTTTTATTTCCCCTAATATTATTATATAGCTACCAGACTAGTATCAAGCTGTATTGATAATCAATAGAATTGGATCACTAATTCTTCCTTATCTGGACTCTGTGTGAGCATTGATATCAAGGGATGTAAACATTACTAAATTTAAATGGTACTTGACACACTTACTGATTCTGCTGACATGGCCTTTGGCACAGGGTAATGAAAAACGGCCCTCCTCAACCTCTGTTAATAGTTTTTGGATCTTTCTTCAATTTCAGTCTTATTTGGCAGAGAGACAAAAGCCATGACATTTCTTTTTGCACATTTAATGAAAGTGGGCATGGAGTGTGGAGAGATTTTGACAGTGTCTCTACACAGGAAAGAGTATAAAATATTTATTAAGTACTAGAGATGTTTGAGGAGAGAGATGTTCTTAATGTCTCAGCCCTAAGACAATCTTCCATTGCTTTATTCCTTCCTACACACCAGAGTTATTCACAAGGTACAAATATGTAGGAAATTTCATTAGTACCAATGCTCACAAAACTCTGTTAATTCCATTTCCTGGGTATTTCCATATTAATGAAGTTCAGCATGTGGTTTGGCAGTAAAGATGAGAGTTAGCAATCCATCTTTGGACCAGTTATAGAAGCAAGAACCTTATCAGCATAGATAAAAATTATAATAATTTTAAAAAATCAAAATGCTGTTACATGTATTAAGATATTTTAGGGTTAAAATAGAAACAGACATAATGCTCACTAAATGGAACCAGCAGGCATCTGATTTGAAATGGGATTACTTCCCCAATCCTGCTGTGCTGTTTTCATGTACATGGATGGATTAACAAAACAGGTTGGGTTTGAGCTTTTTTGTCCTTTCCTCTTATTTCAGTTCAGGACTATCAGCCACTACTTTTCCTGACTTTTTGGACTAAAACTTTTAATGACTCTGTCAATGGAAACTAGGCCACTGTCAATAATGAGCCTAATATTAACTGACACTTTTTGTAGATTAAGGCTCAGCCTGCACATACAGTGATGTGTCATACTAGTTTTAATTAAGTAAAAAGACACAACTAAACTAAACACAGCTTTTGCTTTTCATTAAGGTTATTAGAGACGTGTATTTTGGGCAGCTGCATGGGGCACCACCTGCATTTTTCAGAGGCTGAGAAACTGAATCAATAAGTTAGTCAAAAATCTAGTATGTTCAGGGATGGAGTTAGGAAACCAAACAACTATCTGGAATTGAGTCTGGTGAAGGATGTGAAGGGCAACAAGTAGAGTTCCTACAGGTACATCAGCAGCTAAGAGAAGACCAGGGAAAATGTGTGGCCACTACTCAATGAGGTAAGGGAATTGGTGACACAGGACATGGCAAAAGCCATGGTATATAATGCCTTTGACTACCAGTAAAAATCAGCCTGCAGGAATCCCAGCCCCAGAAGACTAATGGGGAAGTTTGGAGCTAGGAGGGGTTAACCCTCCCTGGAGGAGTGTGTCAAGTAAGGGAGCATTTAAACAACCTGGACATACCCAAAGTGCTGTAACCTGATGGGATCCACCTGGACGTACCCAAAGCCCTGTAATCGATGCCATCCACCTATGACTGCTGAGAGAGCTGGACAATGTCACTGTGAGGCCACTCAATCATCTTTGAAAGGCTGTGGCAATCAGGAGGGGTTTCTGAGGACTGGAGGAAAGCAAACATCACCCCTATCAAGAAGGGCCTTAAGGAGCATAAAGAGAGCTAAAAGCTGGTCAGCCTCACCTTGATCTCTGGGAAGATGATAGGGCATATAATCCTGGAAATCATTTCCAAACACATGAAGGACAAGAATGTGACTAGGATCAGCAAGGAATTATGAAGGAAAAATCGTGCCTTCCTCAATAAAATAACTAGTTCATTGGATGAGGGAAGGCAGCAATGTTCTTTGACTTTAATGAGGTTTTCAAGCCTGTGTCTGTTAGCATCCTCACAAAGAAATGCATGACATATGGACTAGATAAAAGTATATGACCAGACTGAAAACTGATGGAACTGAGCTCAAAAAGTTGTGATCAGCAATGGTTAGTTCATCTGGAAACCAATCCCTAATGGTCCACCCCAGGGGCTGGTGAAGAGCCAAGAGTGTTTAACACCTTCACCAGCCACCTGGATGATGGGACAGTGTATCTTCAGCCAGTTTGCTGTTGGCACAAAACTGGGAGATGTGGCTGAGACACAAGAGAGTTGCACTGTCTTTGACAGGCCGGAGAAATGAGCTGATGGGAACCTCACTAAGGTCAACAGAGAAATGCAAAGTCCTGCACCTCAGGAGGAAAGCCCCATTTTTCAGTACAAGCTGGAACCAACTGTGCTCTGAGAAGGTTTTAGACCAGGTGATCGCTAAGGTAACATCCTGTCTTGGCTGGTCCCTGGCTCTGTGTGTGATTAGAACTGTTGCAGAGTGTGTCATGCCCAGATTGTTCTAAAATTGACAGCCCACATCCTACAATGGAGTTTCCCCCCCCTCATTTTGTATTTTCTCCAATGTTCCGGGATGCAGGCTGAATAAGTAATGGTCTTTTCTAACACCGTGTTATGGCACTATGTCTTCCTCCTGCTGATGTAGACAGCTTCTGGATGTCCAGTTAGTGCAAATACACTGAAACATACCCATCAGAGCTGTAAGGCAGGGCTAAGCTAATAACCTGGGCACAGGGATCCTAACTGCCATAATACAGTGAAACTGTCTCTTATATACATAGACAAAAAGCCTACAAAATGCTGCCCAGTGCTGCTTGCTTCTGCAAGTGCATTCCCTCTGATGCCCTGTGGACTTTATTCACTAAAGCACTAACTTTTAAATATGCGAGTGCATGTATGAACACATAAAACAGCAACAAGAGGCATAATGCCAACAAGCAGTAGAGTCACTGGATAGATGAGCTTCCAAAGAGGATAATTCTGCTGCAGCAGTAATTGGAATTCATGTTATAGTGAACAATTCAGGCACTTCAAGCAGGAATCCTACCACTTGCAGAATTATTTTCATCCAAATACAGCAGGTGAAGAAGAAATAATTCAAACCATGTAATTCAAAGGAGAAGGTGGTACTCATGTTTGACAACCTTCACTAATGGTTTTTAGTTTGTACAATTGTACACAGGCAGTTGATTTTTACTTTTTTCTTTTTTATTTCCTATTCTAGGAAGTAAACGGTGGAAAGGACCATTTAATGGATCAGCTCCTTCTAATATGCTGTTAAAGAGCAGTTTAGGACTAAAAAAAATTGGGAGGACAGTAGTATGAGGATGCTGTTTCCTTGAATTTGCTGCTGCAGAAGACTGTAGTACTAGGACAGCGTACTCTGTATTCTGATAGCACAACTAACGCAATTAGGTTCTCTAGGTAAGTAGAGAACGTTTACTAAGATATTGAAACACCAACATACTACAGAAAGTACACCTTCTCTGTAGAGTAGATAGTGATATACATCTTTCTGCTCTCAGACCTTATTGTGTACTTTTTAGGTTGATACTTCAACATGTAAAAAGCTATTAAAACCCACAAAACTTCCATAATGCTGTTGGGATATAAGTAGGTTTTGTAACACTGTGTTGATGTTATTAGAATATATTATCAGAAAGATTCTCCTTATCAAAGATCAAGACTTCCTATGGTACTCAGTGTCCCACACATTTGAAGAGCAAGTGGCACAGCAGCTCTTTCCAAATTTTTTCATGTAATATTATATACTGATTAGCCAAAATTTTCACAAAACTTTTGCTAAAGCAACATAAGACTGCAAGTTACTTCAGATGGTTTTCAGAAGAATACAGTTTGGCAGCCATAAGCTTGTTAATCACTTCATAAATATTTGTAATAAAAGGAAGACTAGAGTTTGTAGATTGCAAAAATACATGGACAACAACTGGATCAATAGTGCTGGTGAAAACAATGGAGGGTACAGAGCACAATGACTGCACTTTACATGTTCAGCTCTGAGCACCAGCTCTAGGCAGCAATGCAAAAATAGGTCTTGGATGAGTTAACAGCACAAACTAATTCCTTAAAAGTTTGTGAGGAACTTCCAGCAAAGGCGGAGGTGCTTTGTTAAAAGACCAAAGGTCATTGTGTGAGAAATACACTAATGAGACAGTGAAGACTAGTGTTACTGACAGAGTACATGGGAGCTGATGCTCAATGCAACAATAAAGCTGAGTCAGAGTAGAGTCAATTGATCAGAAACTTTGAAGAGGACAATGAGTTTGCCTTTCATGCTGATGAACCGGAAAACCAGAAGAGAGGCATAGACATTATGTCAGCAAGGAGGATAATCCTCCCAGTGCGGTTCCGAATGAGCTTTCGGAGAACACTGTGGAAGTCGCAGGAGACACAGAGAGAAGCTGGTAATAGCTGAGGTGTGAAGTGACAGGGGTGCTGACACAGGCAACAAGGCTGAATTTCTCAATTGACATGTAGGAAGAAATGAGGTATTATAGGCACATTCTTCATGTATCGCTCCAGAGAGACTGCAAGCAGTATTCAATTCAGAGACCTAAATGACTGGAAGGGCAGTGCAGCATTTAGAGGAAAAAAAAAGGAGAAAGAGAGTTTTGTGACAGCAAAAAACCAGGACCTGAATGTACTGTGCCAAGTATAAGCTGTGATAGCTGCCCTCAAGGACGTGGCAAAAAAGTACTGATTTTAACAGTGTGTGAAAGGACAGTATAGCAATAGGGATGGAGAGCTGTGAATAACCAGAATAAAATAGGAGTCAAAGCCAAGTTCATGGATAAGAGAACTAGAGACAGGGCTCACAACTGTGAGGACTTCAGGGGATGTATTAAAGATCCTGATTAAAAGCTGATTAACAAGAATCAGCAGCTTAAAGAGAAATAGCCAAAAATTAGGGGGCACGTTGGACGAAACACAAAAGCCAATATGAAATCCTGATTTGGGAAATAATGAAATGACTTGCACTGTCAGACCCTGATTTTGGAAATGATGGAATGACTTGTACTGTCAGATGATACAGAGAGGTCAAGGGAGATTAAGGTGGAATAGGAGTGCTGAGATTTAGGCAGAAGGAAGGCATGCTCAGCTTGGGACAGCACTTTGTGCAACATGTAGACATCCAGAACTTTGTTGCTTGCTGTGACAATCAAGAAAGAAAATGATGCTGCGCCAGAAACAAGGCTGTGGCAGCAGACAACATGTTCCATTAACCTTGAAAGAAGGTTTAAAGAGCATTGTTGATCATTAAAGGAGCAAGAGGCATTGTAAAGGATTTTTAAATCTATGGATGAAAAAGGAATGCATAAAAACCACTTAGAAATTAAGTGTTATTTCCACATTACAATTAATCAATGAGATATTGTTAGGATTAAGAAATCTTGCAAGTGTTCTTCTGAATAGAAAATCAAGATAAACTAGGTACTAGAAAGTCTTTCACCAAAACGTGAAGGCAGAGAAGTCACTCCTTTCCCTGGTCTCCCACTCATGACTTGTTTGAATGCCCACACACTGATCTATCACATCTCTGATCCACTGTAGTCAGCAACCTGCTATAAGCCTTTGTTTATAAGACACAAATTGTTGGTGCTCCACCCTTGCGTGCTGTGATTCAGGAGTAATTTTAGGTTGGCTCAGCTTCTTTCATTTTGTGGCCTATTAGATTTGTTTTCCTAACCTGAAAAAAATACAGGATGTGACTTTCCAAGGAATATTTTTTTTCACATTAGCTCTGTATTTAATTTCAGGGGCCAATCATGAAGCCAAAAAACAATGAGTAACCCATGCTTTTCTAGCTGCTTTGCTGAAGTGACATCTGCAAATTAGACCAGTGGTTAGCTTTTAAAAATTTTCCTTAGCAGTGTCTCTTCAAGTCTGGTGCTGAGTTTACTGAGTGTCCAGAACAGCCCTACACCTCCTGTCGATGATGAATGAACAAAACTAAACTTCTACAGAAGATCTCAGTCTAATGAAGGCACACAATTCAGTGAGTGTGAGAAGGAAAAGAAGGTAGGACAGGTAAAGTCTGGTGGTGTGCCATAGCACAGACAGGACTGCTCTGCAGAAAGGGGCAGTGGAGAGACTTTGTGCTTTTATTTGGCAGAACTGGAGGGACGTACAAGAAAGGGACAGCAATAAAATGGTCACAAGAGGCAGAAGAGGAAAACAGAAGAAGGCAGAAGAAGAAAGACTGGGGCTGTCTTTACCCACATATTCATGCTTAAATTGACTTCTGATACTGCTCTCTTGAAAGTGTGGGCAATCTTGACGTGAACTGGACAGGAATCTGGCTGATGCTCATTGCTTTTCAGCACATACCCTAACAAAAATAAATAAAAAATAAAACAGGGTGGAAAATGGATAGAAGCAGGGAAAATTTCAAATGGCACGTCTGCCAAAAAGAGGATCATGGGATCATAGCCTGGAGGGAAGACACAGCAAATGGACTGGATAAAGGAACAGGACTAGGAGCAAGAAATAAAACTGGTGGTTACATGAAGCTTGATGCAATTTCAGACTGCTGGAAGGTCAGTAGCATTCCCAACCCAAAAATGCTTCCACCAAATCTCGCAATGATGTAGCTGAATATACTGTCATTTCAACAACCTGATCAAGAAAGGTATTTCTTTTTCTTTTTAATTTTTTCTTCTCTTTTGTATCACCTCAGTGATTCATTTCACCTTGCAGCAGCTATAGGATGTCCAGATCCAACAAAAAGAAAACAAGGGGAGAGAAAGTGGAACTACCTCTTTTCAATTAGGTTTTATACCACATACTTAGGGCAATAAGACCAGTCAATAAAGATTTCAAATAGTATATTATGGCAAAGGCTGCATACTGAATGAAGCTGAAAGAGGACGGGGACAATAAGACATAACAGGTCAAAAATTGAGGAGTGGGTACTGACTAAGGGGTCCAGAAAATTATTCCTATCTATACTTGTTTTCAGGGGTGAGAAAGACAAAATAAACTAGGAAAGGTTAGAGAAAGTAGCAACAAAAAAATCTATAAGAAAAAAGACAGCAACAAGTAAAAGAAACTAGGAAAAAAACCATCATAATACAAAAAAACATAGAAGAGTTGAAGAAAATACATGTGTTTATTAACTGCAGACAGAGAACTACCTGAGGAACATGAAGACCTGCCAGAGTGCCTGGAAAAGCCCCAGTTGTCTGACCTATTGAGGGGAAAAATATCCTCAAGCCCCAGTGGGAGCAGGAGGAAGAAAGCAGAGAGGTAAGAGAAAGAAGTCAGGCTGATTTCAGTGTGTTATTTTATAGACATTTTCGTGGTGGCAGGCCTACTTCACCTGGACTGAGTCTCAAATTCAAAATTTTTATAAATTTTTCTCATTTCCTGAGTCTCTTTTAATATACACACAGAAACCCACACAGATTTGAGAAGTGTCAATACTATTTGTGATCTCCACTGAGAATCTCCACTGCAGTATTTTTGGAAACACCCAAGAACCCTCCCCTCTCCCTGGACTCCTCCTTAACACTGTGTTTTGCAGTAAAAATGCCTTTTAGCTTTAGAACTCCCAAATGTTTTCCTTAGGAAACTGGAACTAAGTAGATCCATAAAACACTGCCATGAGATTTCATTTCTAACATTTAGGTATCTGGAGTGAAGATACTTATAAAGCTTAAGCCATGATTTTATGATACAGGGTCCAGAGCACTCATTTTCATCTATGCATTACCCCTTCAGCTGCCTTCCCACCAGTGCTTACAGGGCTGCACTGTGGAGTAGTGTGAATTGATCTGAGGCAGAATTAACACTCTTTCGTTAAACCAGCAATCCAGTCCCTTGTGTCATTTAACAAACTGAAACACAGAGAAAAAACAGAGTGGGAACATGACCAAGCAGCTGGGGGAAGGTGAAGCAGTGGGAATTACTGAAACATGATCACTGCCAAAGCCTCCCTTTAAAAAAAAATGCAAACTCAGTAGGGAAAGAGAAACATAGAAAGACAGAACAGATTTGTTTGCTACTAAAATAATTTTCCAGTGCAAGTAAGCTGTTAGCTAAAATAACATGCACTGATGAACCAAGGGCCTTGGGAAGAAACGTCTATGTATGTCTACATATAAACTACACCGTAGGCAGCAGTTAAGATTACACAATCTTTATCTTGGTATTGGCTAGGCTTTTTCATAACTTTGTGCCTGAATCGTTAGTTCTCTTTCACTATTTTTACTGCAATGACCTCTATATTTTAAAGCAATATTTGACAAGAAAAGCAGCTCAGTTACAGAGAGCCATACTGTCTCCCACGTGTAATTTATTAACAAGATTCATGACTTCTTTGCCCTTGGATTTCACAGCAGCTGCTGCTGCACTGTGGCAATAGGCTGTTGAGACTCAATAGACGTCGGATTCTGGAGGGGAAAATACTTCAATAATTATAGATTTTATAAACCTCTACCATCATTTTTCCAGTCTCTCCCTTCTGTTTTTAAATCTTCCACCCCAGGCTGACGTCCCTTTTTCTGTCTTAATACTGCTTCTGCAGTGAAGTCAAGGTGCTGCTCCTTTGCCACCCTTCATATATATCAAAAGAGCAGATGATAAGGGGACAAGGAAATGGAACCCCTCTGCCAAACCATTTCTCAGCCTGTGGTAGACAAAATTTGAGGAAAATTTCAAGAAGCTTTGGGATTAAATACACTCCATCACCCGCCAAGAGAAGAAAATCTAAATTCAACTCACTACCTAGGAGATGTGAAGGATGGGTACACAGGGGGATTTCTTTTTTCATAGAATCATTGAATGGCCTGGGTTGGAAGGGATCTCAAAGATCACCTAATTCCAACCCCCCTGCCATGGACTGGGACACCTTTCACTAGATCAGGTTGCTCACAGCCCCATCCAGCCTGGCCTTGAACAGTTCCAGGGATGGGGCAGCCACAGCTCCTCTGGGAAACCTGTTCCTTTTCTTTCTTTTTGATAAAATTCAAGAAAACACCCCCAAGAAAACACAATGAAAGAGGCAATCCAAACAGCAGAGACGTGTTTTGACACAGGAGGTTCTGGCGGATTACTTCGCTCTCCCATAAATAACCCCACTTTGACATGTAGGAATGTGCTGTACGTGATTTCCGTCGGTTTTGGAGATTCTCCAGATGGTGTAATTCCACCTCTTCCCGGTGGTGCCAACCAACAGCACCACGGGCAGAACCTGAGGCACAGCGAGTTCCACCTGAACGTGGAGAAGAACTTTCCTGTGCAAGTGATCACACACGGGAATGGGTTGGCAAGAGAGGTTGTGGCATCTCCCTCACTGGAGATATTCCAGGACCCTCCGGATGCAACTCTGTGCCCTGGGATGGGCCACATGGACCACTCTGGACCCTTCCAACCCAACCCATCCTGGCGTTCTGGGACCTGTTGTGGCTTCACCTGCGAGGCACGGGCAGAGACCTGGCTGGGCTCGGCTCTCTGTTCCTGAGTGGGATCCATAATCCATCACGGATAGGCTATTGTTATTATTAAATTATTATTATTATTATATTATTGATGTTGTTGTTGTTGCTGCTGTTGTTGCTATTATTTATGGTTGTTATTATTATTTATGGTTATTATTATTGTTATTGTTGTTGCTGTTGTTGCTATTATTATTTATGGTTATTATTATTTATGGTTGTTGTTATTGTTATTATTATTGTTGTTGTTGCTGTTATTATTATTTAAGGTTATTATTTATGGTTGTTATTGTTATAGTTATCACTGTTATCATTGTTATCATTGTTATCATTGTTATTATAGTTATAGTTATATAGTTATAGTTATAGTTATATAGTTATTATTATTATGATATTATTATTGTTATTGTTATTATTATTATTGTCGTCACTCCTAACAAAGCCCAATCACCAAGGATCCCAAGGGCGCTGCTCCCCCCCCCCCATTTAGCGCCAACCCCGCCTGTCGCAGCCCCGGTCGCGACAGGGGCAGCGCCCCGCCCGCGCGGGACAGCCCAAGTGCTGTCGGGCGGGGGGGGAGGCAGCGCGGCCGCCCCGCTCGGCCGTGCCCGCCCGGGGCCCGCAGAGCCCCGACTGCCGGCACGGCCCCATCGCCGCCCGCTCCCCGCGCTGCCCCCCGCACACCGCGGCCGCCCGGGATCCGCGGGGCGCGGCC
>JAWWEE010000001.1:12048595-12075623 GCA_035221455.1 Xenops minutus | reverse complement strand
CCCTGCCCGGTGACACTGCTGGGTGACCCGGCCTGGGGACACTGCCGGGTGACACGGCCGGGTGACACTGCCAGGGGACACTGCCGGGTGACACTGCCAGGGGACACTGCCGGGTGACACTGCCAGGGGACACTGCCAGGGGACACTGCCGGGTGACACTGCCGGGTGACAGTGCCAGGGGACACTGCCAGGTGACAGTGCCGGGTGACAGTGCCAGGGGACACTGCCAGGTGACAGTGCCGGGTGACACTGCGGGGGGACACTGCCAGGGGACACTTACGGGTGACACCGCCGGGTGACAGTGCCAGGAGACACTGCCGGGTGACAATGCTGGGTGACACTGCCGGGTGACAATGCTGGGTGACAATGCCAGGTGACAATGCTGTGCCTTCCCTCCCTCGCAGGGCACGATGAACGAGGAGCAGTTCGTGAGCATCGACCTGGACGATGACAACGTGTGCAGCGTGTGCAAGCTGGGCACCGACAAGGAGACGCTGTCCTTCTGCCACGTCTGTTTCGAGCTCAACATCGAGGGTGAGGCCCCGCCGTGCGCCGGCCAGGAGGGTTCTGTCGGGAACCCTGCAGCCTTGGCAACCCACGTATCTCTAGAACAAAGTTCTGCCGGCCAAACTAGCTTGTTTTCTAGCTCGTTTCCAGTCAGGCTGGTGCCCTGCCTGCTCCAGGTGTGAGGATGAGCAGCCCTGCCCAGAGCAGCTGTAGTGCCCTGCTGTTCGTGTCATCCTCTGGTGTTAGACCTCTGGTGTTGAACTTCCCATCTATGCCACTGCTTAGAGCTGGTCTGTGTATAAAACTTGTTCGTGTCATCCTCTGGTGTTAGATCTCTGGTGTTGAACTTCCCATCTATGCCACTGCTTAGAGCTGGTCTGTGTATTAAGCTGCATATTTTAAAGCCTTAATAGTTTGGGATTTTTTGGAAGCACATCAGTGTTTCATTTGAAATACTCAGAGGACTATTTCATTTTGCTTTCGTAAGATTTTAATATGTGTGTGTGATAGAACTGGATTTGTTGTCAAAGCTTCTCAAAGGTTACAAATTGTAAAGTAGGAATTCTGTCCATCTTTTAAAAGATTGATCTTGTAAAGCCATTTTGGCCTCCAGAATAGTATTTTTAGAATTTGAAACCTTGTTTTGCTAAAGAATTTACCCATTTTGTTGCTCTTCATGCATGAATGAACAGTAGATTACCTATTTCCCTTTTGTTAAGTGAAATAAGGGTTTGGGTTTTTTTCACTTGACTTTGGGGCAACAAAGTAATTTGTTTCAGGCACATAGAGTGGTCTTTGCCAGTTGTGTGTGATGTGACTACCTAGAGTAATTTATGTGGGTGTGGGGCAATTGAATATGAAGATCTCAGCAGTGGTATGCAATTAGTCCCATTTCTTGATGATCATAGATTTTTGTTTTTGTTTAGAAGAGATGTGCTTGTGTATTTGCACTTTCTGTTAAAACTCCAGAGCAGCTGTCCTAACCTAAGACAACCTGTCAGTGTGAGTTTTTTTATTGCTTTAAAATGTTAGGTTTAGTCTGCTCATTGTGGAGTGACAATGTTTGTCCCTACAGGCTTTAAAAACATATTGATACAATGAGAATTAGATACTTCCACTAAATTCTAAATTGAGTTTTGCTTTAAAAGTGTTGAAAGAGATAAAACAGGACACGTTAAAAAATTGCTGGATGGTTCCTGTGCTCTGTTATTTGAGATAAGCCATGGATTTGTCGAAGTTACTTGTTATGGCTGTGACTTTACAAAATGATCATGTGTTTTAGGTGGAACAGCTTTCCTTTTTTTTTTTTTCTTTTTTTTCCTCTAAAAAGCCTTGAAATAGGAAAGACTTAATCTGTGCAGCAGACTACTTTGCATAATCTTCTACATTTTCAGTTAATTTTAAAAGGAGGCTACTTGAACAGAATAGTGATGAAAGCTCCCCTGAAATTACATGGACTGCTACATTCTTAGTCTTTTATTAAGCATAGTGAAAGAAAAAATATATTTATTTTCTATCACTGTAGCATTAAAATACCTCGATTTCTGATAGTCTGTCTTCCATGCACCTCTTTGAAAAAATGTACTGCCACTGCTTATAGGGAGAGGAGGCTTAAAAGTGACAGAGGCTGTATCAGTGACTTTGTAAAGAATCATTACAAGACTTTTTAGCTGAACCACTGCATGAGCCAGCTCTTTACCATACCTGTGGTCACATTTTCCTACTTTTGACATATCTCAGGATTTCTGTATTTTTATGTGACAAAGGCTGATGTTGATACACCTAAAGTAACAGTCTTTTGGCAGCCCTGGGTACAGCGTGAAATGGATAATTCACTAATGCAGAATGTTATAATGGATACTGACCTCCTGCTTACGTTTTAATGAAGTTCAGATGCATTGTAACATAGCTTTTGTTGAACAGAATCAGCTGTAAATTGCATCAGCTCTGTAGATGTGTTATCCCACGCTTACAGATGTCGTTCTCACTAATAGTTTGCCTTGTTATTTAATATCATATTTAAAAATCTAAGCAATTAAACCCCGTACATATATAGTTAAGTAATTCAGGAAGTGAAATAGGCTATTCTAAAAAAGTATTCATGCAACAGCTAGGACAGGCTTGCTCATTTCTGGTGTGGATGTCCATGTGAAGCTGCTCCCTCAGAGAAGCAGGAAATAGCTGCTGTTCGAGAGCAGGCAGGCTATTAGTCACAGCTCAGCATCTTGCAGGATGCTTGAGTACTCCTACTGTTTGCAGCACCCTGTTAACTTCCATGTGTTAAGTGCTGTCTGACTTAATGGGAATGTATAGCACCTCTTCCATCTTCCCTGACCACGAAGTCAGCACCAGGAGGTGGGTCAGGATAGAAGGGAGCACTAGAGATGTGTAATGCAAGGGCAAGCAGTGGGCTTGGCAGTGATAGGTTCCCAGTTGGACTCAGTGATCCTAAAGGTCTTTTCCAACCTAAATAATTCTGATTTATCAGTCTGTGTATGAAGGTTTCCTGATTTCCTTTTTTAGAAGGGTGTCTGATGCTTTAACAAAACTGATGAGAATAATTCTGTTCCACTCATGGCAGCATCTGATTGCTTAAAGCTGTATATGGCAAATTTGTGTGCTCAGAACTGATCTAGCCCAGAGCTTAACCAGCTGAACCCACTTTGAAGTGGTCTTTTGCAAATTTATATGAACAAAACACTACAAAATATAATTTACTTAGCTGCACTTAATTATAGTGTAGTTTAGTGCTGGTGGATCTTTGTGTCTTCTGACATCTGTGAGTTGAACAGCTGTGGAGGTTTACTTGTGTCTCAGTGGTGATATTGTTGGTTGTCTTGGGTCAGTAAAAGGAGTAATTAGAAGTGAGCGATTTGGAGACCATCCCCATCTGTAATAATGACTCAACAGACTTCTTCCTGGGTCAGTTTGTGACATGGCTCAGCCTTTACCTCCCTGACATTGGGATGTTCACTTGTAACCTTTATTATGTTTGGACAATAGCTTCGTAGTGATACATAATTGAGGGAGGGGGAAATAAAGTGGTTCTTCTAGTCCTTTATAGAGAATACTGCTGCACAGAAAGCTTGATCCGTGATCTGTCTTAATAACTGCTGGGTTTCTGAATAAGTCAGTTATTGTGTCATAAAACCTTTGTTTTTTATCAAGTATCAGGTCTCCATCATGAGTTTTTTGGTATTAGATTTTTAGTCTTTTAGTGAAAGAAAATGATTGCTTAGCCTAAAATGTGATTATACTTCTTGCTAAGTTCAGGTAATTCACAGAAACTGCTGATTTGAGAGTAATTTGGAGATCATCTGTGACATCTGTCCCAGAATTTATTCAGGAGTGATGTATAAGGATTATGGGATCCGTTTCTCTGAACCTGACTGAAAGAGTGGTAGCAAAGGGAGAAGAGGAAACAAGGGCATAAGGAATAACTAAAGCCAAGGTTCAGGTTTAAACTTTCCTCTTTTATATATCATCAACCTTTCTTGAACAAGGAAACAGCAACATTCTCAGGAGAGTTCAGTCGTGTTGATTTTCAGTCTAAAAGAGGTGGGGGAAGTGTTGTCTCTGAAAAGGATGGTATTTTTTTCCTGTTGCACTGGCTTATCCAGCTCACTTGGTTTGAGGATTCATGCTCAGGGAACCTGAGTGGACTAAACTACACATAAATACTTCTATTGCCAAACTAGCTTTTGTGTCTGAAGGATCACTGTCAGGTGATTTCACACAGCAGAATACTAATGTTCTTCTTAAAGTTTAAAATATGCAAAGTACTTACATGTGAAATACTAAACATTTTGAGAAATGAAGCTGATTCTGTACAGTGTCTTTAAATTTCTAGAGGAGGTGTAGAATATCCCAGTGGTGTGGATCTGCTGGAGTTTGAGGTTGGCTTTTGTTTGCCTTGTGCAGGTGAAGTGAACACCAGAGATTGTGTATTGTTTGTTTTTCTAAGTAGGTGTAGTAATACAGTAGTAATCAGTGGATTGAAACAGGAAATGTTTTACATTCATTTGTGACTAGTTTACATAAGCCAGAAAATTATGTGTTGTGTGTTAACTATGACAAAGTTCTTCTTATTAATTTCATTGGAATATGAGAAAATTATTAACTGAACTCTGATAGCAGAGACAGAATACTAACAGCAGGTAATACTGTTACGTGGGGAGTAGGGGGAAATAGATGAACTCTCAAAAACATATGCATGTGTATGTATAAAAACTCTGTAAATGGATATATCAACAAAACAAAATCCTCTGCCTGAATATGGTGTCTCTGGAAGCTGCTGCGAAACTCCAGTTGTAGGGTTCCCAAGTTGTGGGTGCCCCATCCCTGGACCAGTTCAAGGCCAGGTTGGATGGGGCTCTGAGCAACGTGGTCTAGTCAAAGGTGTCCAAGGGGGTTGGTTTTCAAGGTCCCTTCCAACCCAAACCATTCTGTAATTCTACGTGACCGTCTGTCCTGTGTTTCATGCCTCACACAGAGGCAATGGTTGTGGTGCTGCTTGGAGGTGTTCAGGTTTTGTCATAATGTATCTATCTAAACCTGGGTTTATACCAGTATTTCTTAATGCAGGTTTATTTAAAAATCTGAGTTACTTCACATTCAAGGGCTGTAATGGAGACAGACCGTAATAGAAGTTGAAAATATGATTGTTTAAGCTGATTTTTCACTCTTTTGTTTATCCGGTGCTGCTAACGACAATAACATCTTGGAAAATGCTGGCTGACAAGCAAACTGGCTTGCTTCCATTTCTGTTTAGAGTTTGAATAGCTGAATAGCAAATGACAGTTCCTGTCACAAGTCTTGTAATATAACATGTAGTGTTAGTACTGGGCATCTATTCCCCCGGTTTATGTTGAGACAGTTACATTTCCATGGTCCTTTAAGTGCTGATAGACTCAGCATTTGAGGGAAATTCAGCATCAGGTTGGTGCATCACAGTTCTCCAGACTGAGACAGAGATGTTATAAACAAATCTGTCTTACCACTTGGCTTTTTTTTCTATTGAGGTCTATAAAATCGTGTGTAATACCCTCATTCTGTGTTCATCTTTTTTTCAAAAAAGGGGTAGTTAAATTGTTAAGAGCTGTAAGCACTCAAATGTCACTTTTTTCCTTCTTACACCCTACAGAAGAATAGCTCACTGAAGTAAAATGGGCTGTAGGGTGTAGTTAAGAGAATTGGAAACTGCTGTTTTAATTAATTGTTTCAGATTATTACACACTCTCATTTTTTCAGGGTTAGTGCAATGACAACCAGTAAAAATAGATTATCCTGGCAATAAAACCTGAAAAATTCCACCAGTGTCTTTTAGACTAGACAGATGAGAACTTGTTTCAAGGTAGCATTTGCAGCCAGGGGATATGACTCATTTCTACAAACGTGAATGGACATATGAAACTAGCTACAGTTTCCAGGAAATCTCCTAACCACCAATTCAAGTCCAAACGTGATTGGAGATGCTATTCTTAGTCTTCCAAGTGCTGTATAATGTTGAGCTGTGTGGCTAGTTCTAAAAGTACATTTTTGCATTTTTGTGTGTAAGTTTGGAAGGTTTGTCTATGCAAGCAAGATAATTGAGCAGTTATGTGACTTACCTGGCATCACCCAGAATACAGAAACACTGGCTCATAACATACACTCTCTTCTAGGTCAGTTTAACTGATTTTCCTTGCAACATTTGAGACATCTTTAACATATGGTCTGTAATCAGAATGTATGGTTTTGTCTAAAACAGCAGGAAATTCTTACACAGTAGAGTAGTTTATAAGAAACATGATTTGTGAAAACAGGTTTAAAGGGCCAACTGGATCTCTGTACTGTCTTATATAGTATGTCTTTGCTATGTGCTAAAATACAAATGAGCTGATAGAAATGAAGTCGGAGGTGATTTGTGTGCACACTTGATATATGGAATGTACTGACTTTATGATATGAGAGCAAGGAGAGAACTTTAATTTATGAACCAGGTAATATCTAGTCTTTATGAGGTGTCTGGTTTTGGAAGTTAATGAATGGCATTGGCATTTTCTTTCTAGCCAGTCCAATAAATCATAACATTTAACTCTCAAATGAAATTGCATCTGTACACTTAAAAATAGCAGTTGGCTTTAAGTCTTGTCAGGCAAATGTACTGGAGATATGTCTCTAATGATCCTGTTTTTCAGTGTTGGCAGAACTGTACAACTGAGGAGTATCAATTTTCCCCACTCCTTGTCATTTAGATGTGTGGGTGGTGCTGTCTCAGGTCATCATGGGCTGCTCTTGTTTAATGTATTTTGAACAGGTCTTGGGATCTGCTTTTCTAAGACATCCCCCTCACCACCCTTTCAGCGGTCTTTGAGCAGACTAATATGCAGCAGTGGCTTAAGATAGACAAACATGAACATTTAATGTCTTGTGAAGCATGTCACTGTGTGCTGCAGGTTTTGGTCCTGCACAAAAGTAAACCAAACTTGAGCTCATCCGATCTTTGTGTTCCTAGTGGACACCAGCAGATGTTCAGGAGCTGTTCCATGAGCTGGCTGAACATCCCTGTTTACAGAGGGATGCTGAGGTGGACAGCTGAGGGGAGCAGCAGCTGCAACATTTCACAATATGTAGTGAAAGCTGGGGCTCAAAGTAGGCAGCCACAGCCAAGAGCTTCACAAGGGCTCTTCCTTACTTATAGGATTAAAGAAAAAAAGCGTTGGTGTCTGCCACAACTCTTCCTGGAGTTAACTATTTAAGATGAGGAGAATTGTGCCTGAGGAGCTTTCCTTCACTGGCTATGAAGGCAAGTCTCCACAGGTAGCTGAAACTGGAGGCGTACCTTTTCTAAGTGCTCTGACTTAAACAGGTGATTTCCCCTGTGTTGCTGGTGCTGTACAAAGCCGTGTTATGAAGTGCATCCACTTCCCTTTGTCCTTATTAACCACATATACTTTACACATTTATGCAGCTGTGTTAATAGTGGGCACCAGCACTATACTGAGAAGGCAGCTCTTTTCCTTTTTCTATGGTCAGATGTAAATCTTACACATAAGTATTTGTAAATTCTTTAAAGGGGCTGTAATAATTAATAACATAGCACAAACATGTAATTGACAATTCATGTGTCTAGAAGTATTCTTTTTAATTTTAGTTTACTCCGTCTTAAATTCAGGGTCTTTTTTCCTCTTCAGCTGCTCAAGCTAAAGTTATTCACCATTGCAATTAGTTTCCAGCATTACATTAGAAACTGCTAAGAAAGGATTGCAGGCTTTCTTTAATATTATTTCCAACTGATGGAGCTGAAAGAACAAATAAGTTTTTTTATACAGAGAATAGGAAAGAAGTGGAAAAAATGCCACTGTTGTAGATAAACAAGCTGGCTAATGATAATTGATTTTTTTTTCTATGAAAACATTTGTGTAGGGACGTGAAGTAATCTTGTTATTGAAGTACATTCCTTTTGAATTGAACTTTATTATTT
The DNA here is from genome assembly GCA_035221455.1 of Xenops minutus. Lineage (NCBI taxonomy): Eukaryota > Metazoa > Chordata > Aves > Passeriformes > Furnariidae > Xenops > Xenops minutus. The sequence continues at coordinate 12,067,651 of JAWWEE010000001.1, read as the reverse complement.
TTATCTCCAAATAAGAAGACCATTCTAGCCAGCTTCATATAAATGTGAGCAAACATTTCAATTTGGTTCTATATCTTTGTCATGAAGAAGAGTTATACATAGTTCTCATTGAACCAGTTGCATGGGCAGAAATTGTCTTTCTAGGTTTCTTTCCCTCAAAACAAACAAACAAAAAATTACTATGGTGGAAACTCATTTACTTTCAAGTGCAAATGCCTTAAAATGGGGTAGAATTTATTGAGATGTGTTTGCACATGTGGTTAAATGATAAATATTCTTCCTGCTCTCTGCTACTTTACAGTTATGAATAACTAGGAGTTACAAAAATGTGTACTAAATTGCCTGATTGTTGGTTGTTCACTCACACAATTGCTTCACAGGAGCAGATAAGGACATGTGTTGACTGTCTACCTTGTATAGCTTACAAATTGAAATGATTTGGGTTTGTTTGGTTTTTTTTGCCTAAATATTATATACTTAAATAGAAAGTCCTGTTCTACAAATCAACATACAAAGATATTGCTGAGTAAAATGATATGTTCTTATTTCATCTAGGACACATGGGTTACTAGAATCAGAAGCAAATAATGGATAGTAGACACTTATATTGTTTTATGATTTGCCTGTAGGTTTGGCATCAGCCTGTGAATCTTGTTCACTTGGGGAATGATCTCTGGCATGAGCTTGTCTTAGGTTAATTAGAAATGGTCTTCTAAATGTTAGGGAATTTTGCTAGATTTTTTTTTTTCCCCTGTAGATTAAACTGTTCTACTCTGGATGGTTGTTGGCTTTTTGTTGCTTTTTGAGAGGGTTTTTTTTCCTTCTAAGTAGGAAGGGCAGGACATACTTGGACATAGTCTGCAATCCTATTCTTGGAAAATAAGACAAGAAGCTAAAGTACACAGACTTGCAAAGCGGGGTCAGGGGGGACTGTTAATGGGTTGCAGACTTGAAGAACCAGACAAAAAATGACAAAGATTGAGGTGGACACTGGCAAACAGGAATGTTGAGACAGAACTGAAAGCCTGAACTGAACTGAAAGCCTGGAACTGGCAGTAGCTGTTTATCAAAATTATAGTATTGCTTCTTATATTGTACAGAAGTCTTATCATGATTTATTCATCTCTTTGTGTATAGCACTGAGTAAAGTAATGCATGTCCAAAATTGCATCATCTTTATATATCACTTGCTTCACACCACTTTACCAGCTGGTAGCTTTTCCTGCAGTTATGATGAACGGAAAAATATGAAGTAATCCGAGTGGAGTATTAAGGCTTATCAAAAAGAAATGGGCATCTTTTCTGCCTCATAGAGCTGATGGTATTGCCCACAACAGAAGGATTTGTTTCAAAGAATCGTACCCTTACTTTTGTTAATACTGCTATGTGATTGCTCTTTGTGCTGGCGCAGCAGCTGCTGCCGATGCTCGGTTCTTCCAGAAGGTTATGGCTGATGTTGTTTGTGTTTTCTGGATAGGAAAGGATTAATTGTCACCTTAGGACAAAGAGAGGTTGACTCTTGTTTTAGGCGGTTTGTTTGTGTATATTTGGTACAAAAGAAATCCAAACTAGTCATGTGGAAGCTGAGGTGGGTCTGTTAACAATTCTCTACAAAAGTGGTTTGGTTTTGCACATTTTCAGTTCCTTACCTGTATTGAAGGGTATTTAGATAAGACACTTTCCACTATTCTCAGTTGAATAAAAGAAGGGAAAGGATATAATTTCTGGTCAGAAGGGTTGTGTGTTCTTGTATGCTGGAAGTGTTTTTCAATAACTTGCTCTATGTTCAGAAATAGGGACATTATGGCTAATATGTGACATAAAAATAGCAAAGATTAGACTCTTGAACTAACATCGGTTTTCTTCTTCTGTAATAATTGCTAATCTCAGGCTCTCAATATTACTGAGTTCTGATAAAATAGATTTCTTTGAGCAGCATGCCTCCCTTTTCAGAACTCTTACAAGATAAAATTGTCAGAAGGAAAGACGTGAGTAACCTTGAGCTTATGACTTGGACATAAAATTCAGATGAGGCTTCATAATGTCATGCTGCACCCGTTCTTTTTTTGTGTAACAAATGGTGTGTTGGCTGTTTTGTGTGGTTTCACACTCTGGTCCTATTGGACAAGTAGCATTTATTCTCATTGAAATAATGAAGCAACCTCAAAGAAATTACTGGGTTTTAAGTGATACTGCAGTATTTTGTCATTTGTTGTGCAGATTGTGATTGCCTCAGAAGTAATAGTGTGTATACAGAAGGAAATGTAGCCCGACCTGCTTCCTCAGTTGTGCCAGGCTGGGCTCCTGACTGTGAGACCCTGGGCCTCTGGAACCAGCTCTAGGAGCCCTTCATTAAACTTGTAATTAGTTTTGTTTTTTCCTTTTTTTCATAGAAAAAGGGCAGTGGTCCTTTCGCTAGTTTTGGGGAAGGAGGAGGTGCAGGCGAAGATAAGGAAGTAAAAACTTAGTGGGTACGTTTGACTTTTGAATTGGGAGAAAGGTGATTTCCCAAGAGCAAACTGGATGTTCGTAGCTCTTGGCGGCTCTGAACTAGAAACAAACTTTGCAGAACTGCATTTCCCCAGATTTACTAACTGTACTTTCTGCAGTTTTCTTTCCTCTTCTTCACCAACTCTTCAAATACTTGCATCAGACAGGATAACTCTGTTCTGTGATCAGAAGACATTGGGTTCATTCGTTCTTCTTAGTCCAATCATTAGTGACTTCCAGAGCATAATTGTACAGAAAATTGTGCATAATGTGTTTTTCAGCCACTCTTACGATGTTTTCTGTAACTAAAAGAAAGCACTATGAGCAGCAGCAGAAGTGAAGAATGTTGAAGAATCACTCTGGTAAAGCAAATAACATTGAACAAATCACTCTTGTTTTGTAGGGTTTGCAGTGTCATGAATATATTTGCTTTATAACTTCACTTGACAGTGTTTGCTCTCACTTCATGGCTTAAAAATTCAATGTTTCAGTCATGCTACTCGAGTTAAGCTCTATTTAAATAGTGCTGATAAGTCATGAAAACAAATGACCTGTCTTTCCTTGTTTTCACCAGAAATGTTTATGTGGGTTTTTTTCAAGCCTCTGTAAAGGTAGAGAAGGAAAACAGCATTGCAAGTAAGCTGTAGATCATGTAAAGCTTGAGAAGTTAGTGAATGTCTGCTGAAAGGTTGAAAACTATTTTGAGGTGTAGAGTGAGAATCTTGACTGTGCCTGGTGAAGGAATCATCTCTCTTTGTACTTGGCTCTAGAAGTTCCTCCTTTAAAGGTGCCTCTGGTTAGTATGTGGGTTTTGTTTCTTCTAAAAGTTACAAACTGAAGGAACATCTGTTTTCATGACCTTTTTTCCTCTGCTACCAAGAACAAAATAAGTTCCACCACTGTTCTCCTTCAGTTTCCACGCTTTTAGAAATTTTTCCCCATGAATTGTGTATACTCTTAGAAACTCAACCAGAACAATAATGCGCTTGACTTTCAGAGCTGCCCAGACAGTGGAAAATCAACAATTTATAATGGTTGATCACAGTATTTGAACTCCCCAAATTCAAGCACCAGTTACCAGAGAGATAATCAAAATGAAGGGTTTGGATTTGTTTTCACTAGTTTCATGTTAAGAATTTTACCTCTGCAACTTAGTTTTGAGGCTAGTTTGGAATTTTGTGCCATTTGATAACTTAAAAAACAGTGTATCATTTGTTAGTGGCTTGGGGTCAGAGGCTTGAAGTTTACCTCAGGAACTGAGGAGAGTAAGTCAGATGTAACTGAGAATTGTAACATGCAGTTTTGTGCTAATTGCTTGCTACCAGATTTTATCTGTTGCATTTCATGGATTTTATTTTAATCAGTTTTATGTGCTGAAAGGTAAAATGGCTGCAGTTTGGTTGATGTTGCCTAATTTCAAAAGTCAAATTACATTATCATATGTTAGTTTAAATACTCTGGCATTGAACACTGTCAACCAATGGTTCACAGGTATATTATTGTTATTTGCAATGAGGAACTTGTTTGACAGAATTTTTTTTCATTATAGTGGGAACCTCCCAAGTAGTATACTCAATTTTGAGATGAATGTCAAACTCTTCAATACTCTGGGCTTGGATTCTGAATCTGCTGTGTAGGTGAATCTGAAGAAAAATAAATAACCACTGAAGTTGCAGAAAGTAATTTTGTACTGGGGTACTATTAACTTTCCGAAATAGTCATTTCTCGTACCATCTGTGTTCACTCACCAACTGCAGATCTTCACAGATTGTGTTCCTTTTCAACCTGTCAATCACTATCAGTTACTCTGATGTTTAAGTTACCTGATGTAGCTATTTGAACAGTCCTTGAAGGAGGACAAGCAAAGAGGGGGATAAACATCCATCTTAGATGATGTTGTGGTTTAACCCCAGCCCCACACAGCTGCTCACTCAATTCCTGCCCCGCAGTGAGAATCTCAACTCATAGGCTGAGGCAAAGACAGTTTCATAGGGAAAGCAAAAGCTGCTTGCTCACACAAAGAAAGCAAAAATAGGAATTAATTCACTGCTTCCCATGGGCAGGCAGGTGTTCAGCCATCCCCAGGAGAGCAGGACCCCGTCACGCGTGACGGTGACTTGGGAAGACAAATGTCATCACTCTGAACAGTCCTCCCTTTCCTCCTCCTTCCCCCAGCTTTATATGCTGAGCATGCCACCATATGGTGTGGAATATCCCTTGGGTCAGTTGGCATCAGCTGTCCCAGCTGTGTCCCTTCCCATCGTTTTGTGCACCCCCATCCCACTCAGGGTGGTGGGAGAGGCAAAAAAGGCCTTGACTCTGTGCAAGCTCTGCTCAGCAATAATGCAAACATTGTTTTCAGCACAAATTCAAAGCACAGCCCTGTACTAGACTGATGAAAATTAACTCTGTCCCAGCCAAAACTAGTACATGTGAAATGAATTTCAGAACAGTTTAATGTTGGCAAGTATGAACAGTATTAGAACTTGCTTCTCTAGCCAGGCTGCATGCTTGTACCAGTCCAAAATAATAAACTATAAGTGAAATCTGAATTATGTTTGACCACTTGGATGAGACAAGCCCGCACCCTGCAGTATTTTTTGAGCAGATGGCTCATAGCATTATGCATAGAAGATGAGAATGTGTATGAGTGCTGTCAAAATGCTCTTCAATATCATTCTATAGAACTTGCTGATGCACAGTTGGGTTTATTTTACTTCTACAGCTTATACACTTGCGTGTAGGGTTGATGCAGTGTGAGTTAGCAGTTTGCTTCATCTCTGTTACCACCCAAGAGGCACATGCTGAAGTCCTGCACTGGAGATGATGGTGTGCAAAACACTTTGTATGCCAAGGACTTGAGACTGAGTGGAACTTCAAAAATTTTAAACCATGAGATAACCTTGTTTGCTTCAGGGACGAGACTGTTAGTAGGAAAGCATCACTTAAGTTTTTGTTTTCTTGGTTGCTTGTGAGTAAAGATCTTTAAAAATCAGCTGAGTACACAGTAAGTGACATTTTTTCTCTTGTGTCTTTATAGGAGTACCAAAGTCGGATCTTCTGCATACAAGATCTTTAAGGGGCCACAGAGACTGCTTTGAAAAATTCCACTTAATAGCAAATCAGGACTGTCCACGATCAAAGCTCTCTAAAAGTCCATATGCAGAAGTAAAAAATATCCTGAGCAAAAAAATTAACTGGATCATACAGTACGCACAAAACAAGGATTTAGACTCTGATTCTGAAAGCTCAAAAACATCCCAACACCAGCTTTTTAGCTTCAGACATCAGACTGATAGAAAGTTACTCCCACAGTTTGACTCCCCAGTACCTAGATACTCCGCAAAATGGATAGATGGGAAGTCTGGAGGCATCTCAAGCTGCTCACAAACTCTTCTGGAACAAAGAGAATCCCCTGATTTCGGACTCGGTGCTACCTTCTGTTGCAGCAGTGTTTTGTGGTCTAAGCACAACCAGGTCCAGAAAACTGAAAAAGCTGAAGGTGATTCACTTGCCAGTGTTCGTAGGAGGCATCCTCAATACAGCAAGGAAGAACGTGAGTATTTATCTATTTACACACAGCAAGGGTATTTTTATGTGACCACTTAATATCTCCACAGGGCATTAATTCTCATCCTGATATCCAGAATGTAAAACCTGTGAAGAAAAAGGCCAAGCAAATAGTGTGGAGGGTTTGGTTGGTGTTTTTATTTTCCTCCTAGCTCTACCCCAGTGTTATACAAGACACATCTAATTTATGTAAAAAAGGCCACTTCAGTGTGTCATTCCTGGGAGTTGCACAGCCCTGCCTGTGGAGGTTACTCAGCTCCTGCAAATCTCCCTTATTGAAATTGGGCAGTGCTCTAAGTTGTATTTTAGAGGGAGATGCTCTAAGCAACAGGGGAAATTAGAGGTAAGGGAGCAGAGCAAACTTGTGAAATAACCTAAAAAGTGAAACATTCTTAAGAGTAACAGACTTTTCTTGTGCATTTTACTGGATTTTTTTTCTTCTGTTTATTGAGCACAACAAAATGGGAATACCTTTGGGCCACCGTGTCTTCTTAAAGGCTGTAGCAGTAGGCCTGAGTAATTTTCTGATGGCTGTAGTGATATTGAAAGTAACAGAAAATAAGTTTTCCTATTACTTAAGAATAAGGTCACTAGAAGAAATCTTCAGGAAAATCTGGGATATTTTCGTGTCTCTGGAATCAGCCTGCATGAAGTATATTAGGTCTAGATTCCTCCACATATCTGCAGTTACCATCCTTATTTTAGCACAGTACTTGGTCCTAAATGGAAATACATCCACTCTTACTTTTGTAGAGCAAGAAAGTAATTGGAGAGGGTTTCTGAATTTCAAAAGACCTGAGAGAGAAAACAAAATATTCCATTGAAAAATAGGTGGTGAAAAACAAGGTAATAATGGAATTTGGAATGATAGAAGGCAGAGTGAGAACAGGTACTGTAAAAAGTTGGAATTGGCTTCTTTAGGCTCCCCTTTTCTTAACAAACTGACAAATTTGTCCTTGCAAAGTTGAGTCATTTCTCATTATTTGTAAGACTTCCTTAACTGCTGTATGGTGTGTCATGTTGCATTTGTGGTGAATGAGTAGCCTTAAAGCCATAAATCAAAGCAGATACACTGGGCAGTTTGACCACCTGTCTTCCTGGAGTCATAAATTGGGATTGCATAAATCAGGACAGCAGTTAACAGAGGAATTATGAAAGCTTGACCTGGTTTGTGGGGTTGTCTGACTGAAGTTAGTGACTTTGAATTTATCTCTCCTATCTTTATTTCAGGACAGGGGGACATAAAACTGCTTTGAGCACAATAAAAGGGTTTTTTTCCTTCTGTTATGACTCCATAATGCACTTTTGAGGCATTTTTTCCTTGTATTTTGCAGTGTTTACTTTCAAAAGACATTCATTTGGAGACTCTATGATTATATAAAGTTTACATGTTAAGCAAAAGGTTAGTCAGACTGTCTTATTGCAGTACTTCCACTATAACGACATAGCTGTCTACTGAAAAGAAATTATTAATGTAATTATAAATAACTTGACCAGTATTTCTCTGATTTACCTCAGCTATGGATAGAATAATATTTTATCCTTTAAATTCAGGGTTCTGTTCCTTTTACCTTTCCCTTATATATCAAAATAGTGTGACATGAAACAGTCCTGTCCCAAAACACACACATGAAATGTGTGAACCATCCTGTCTGCTAGCTGATAAAGTGTTAGTGAAAATACTGAAGAAAGGGGAAGTTACATCCTACCACAAGGTGTAAAAGGAGGTGGGGGGGAAATCTTGAAATATTTATCTTTCAATTACTATATTAAATTTTGTCAGGGTTTTCATGGAGCTGAAAGGATGGTAAGATGTGAGAAAGGACTTTCCAGTTGTATTGGTAACTGAAGGAGCACCCCTGTACCTGGCTGATGGTGCAGAAAGGTGAATCTGTTGCACTCTGCACTGGGGTTATGCCTTGAGTACCAAGCAGGCTGTTTTATTGCCAGCTTCTTTGGTTTGGCAGTACTGTCAGCAAGTTAACATCCCACAACTGCAAGCTGTGAGCAAGTTTAAAAAGAAGGCTTAGGATAATCAAATAATCCTGTAGGAAGGTAAAAGCCATCTTTTTCAGAACTTTAAGCTTTAAATTTGCCACATAGAAACCTTCTGCACTGGGAAATCTCTGGAAAAAAGCTGCAGTGTAGGTTTTTCTCAAGTATACAGTGAGAGCTTTGCTAAGCTGCAGCAGAAACAGCTCAGCTGAAGTTTAAAAACAGTTTTTTTAAAATTACAAGGTCTTAAAGCCTGTTTCAGTGCCCTGTATCCCCCTGTGGTGGTCAGGATTGTTGCTTTTCACCATGCTGTCAAGGCATCTCAGCAGCAGGCGTGGCACCACATGTGCCCACCACTGCAGGGTCGAGGGATTTCTAGGAAATAAGCCAGTGCTCCCCTGCTTGCTGCTGTTGATCAAGGGCAGAGTAGAATACTTTCACAGTTCCCTCCTTTCAGACTTAATATATATTTTTTACAAGGATGATCAGTGCACACAACCTGAGATACAGAAGGGCTTTTGAACGATGCAGAGGATTTTTTAGTTCTCACTAAGAGCACAGAAGGAAACATATTTTTATATGCTGGTCTTTGTGTCAGATGAGGATTTTTCTTCATTTGTAACTGAGGTACTCACTGGAAACTGTATGTCATTCTTGTATGCATAAAGTACAAAACTTGATATCCAAGAGAGGTAGCCAGATGTTGAAAATTCTGTCAGGAAGCTGCTTCCTCCAGACTTGTAAACATAGCAGAAGTGACCGTGGAATTGTCCACTTGCCCACAATTAAACAGATGTGCTTACAGGGATTCCATTGGGGAATTCCCCATTTTGTGGTCTGAGGAAGGTGAAGCAGTTAAATGTGTCAAGCAGTTCTGGCACTGGATCCAATTCTGGATGCCACTCTTTTGAGGGCTTGAATTTCCACCTTTTTGACATTGAAGAGGGGGCTTTCATGTGGAGTAAATTCTTGTCTATGTCAACATTAAAAAGAGACTTTTCAAACTTTCCACAAATGGTGGATAAATACTGTTGCCTCTGACTCTACTGCCACACATCTGTTGTTTATTAGGATGCCAGTAGGAGAAGATTTGAGAAAATAGAAGTCTGCTTAGGAATGCTTATGTGACTCTGGTAGTTGTAATAACAGATTTTATTCTTGCAGTGACTGCAATGACTCCAGGAGAGTTAAAGCAACTTAATGAAAAACTGCTCAAGCAAATCCAGGGTGAGATTTTTTCGGTACTTTTTGTTTTGGGTTTGTAAAAAGTCTGTTTAAAAAAAGAAAAAGAAATTTTGATTGCCTTCTTATCAGTTAAGTTTTGAACTGAAATCTTTTGTTTGACATAGAAATGTGATATATAGAGATTTCTAGATGCTTTTATTATGTAACCTGCTTTGATGTTGCAAATTGGCATAAGATTTTCTTTAAGATTTTGACTGGAATCATAGAATCGTTAAGGCTGGAAAAGACACTTAAGATCTTCAAGTCCAACCATTAACCCAGCACTGTCAAGTCCACCACTAAACCATGTCCCTCAGTGCCACATATATGTTTTTTAAATACCTCAAGGAATGGTGACTGCACCACTGCCATAGGCAGCCTGTTCCAGTGTTACACAACCCTTTCCATTAAGGAAGATTTCTTAATATCCATTCTAAATTTCTCCCGGTGCAACTTGAGGCTGTTTCCTCCTGTCCTATCACTTCTTACCTGGGAGAAGAGACTGACTCCCACATGGGGGTAGTTTCAAGTAGTTGTGAAGAACAAAAAGATCTCACCTGAGCCTCCTTTTCTCCAGGCTAAGCACCTCAAGCTCCCTCAGCTGCTCCTCACAGGACTTGTGCTCCAGACCCTCCCCAGCTCTGCTGCACTTCTCTGGACTTGCTCCAGGACACATCAATGTCATTCTTGTAGTGGGGGCCCTTGAGGTGTGGCCCCACCAGTGCTGAGTACTGGGGAACAGTCACTGCCCTGGTCCTGCTGGCCACACTATTGCTTATACAGCCAGAGTCAGCTTTGTTTTGAGTTATAAACTGTTTGGCTTTGGCTCAGGTCACCTAAAACCAGAAACTAGTGATCCTGTTCAGTTTCCCATGCATACAAAGCTGTGCTGGAACCAGAAAAAAACAGTGTCCTTGTTGATGAGCCCACTTAAATAAATGCCTGTGCCTCTTTCCTTGTGTTGTTTCTCACTGCTTCTTAGCTCTGTGACAGTACAGGCACCAAGTGCATTAACCTAGTGATGTTCTTGCAGATGTGTTTGAAGAGCTGACGCAGCAAGTCCAGGAAAAGGACTCTCTGGCCTCTGAGCTCAACGTGCGCCACATCGCGATCGAGCAGCTGCTGAAGAACTACTCCAAACTGCCCTGTCTACAGATGGGCCGAGCGGGCATGAAATCCAACGTCCCCATATGAAGGGATGCAGCGTCTGTCCCGCTGTAGAGCCAACGTCCCTAGCAGCTTTGGTAACCATTCAATACAGCTGCACAAGTATTTAGAAGCTTTTGAGAGAACTTGGGCAGCTTTCTCTTTGCATTCATAATCCATGACTCTTATTCCACTTTGTTTTTAACAAAAAGGGCAAATACTTTAGGTATTAAAATCTGTTGTAATAAGGTTTATTCACACTTGAGGGTTATTATATTTTTTTCCCATAACTACGCATGAGCCTTGAGATGAATTCTGTGTTTTGTTTGTAATGAAATTGTTTCTAGCAAAGAATGACCTGAAGCCCGTAAACCTGCCTCCCTCATACAGAGGAAAAATTAAAAATTTGAGTTTTGATCAGGTCTGATCATGTTACATCCAAGAGAGCTTTAAGGGGAAAACAGTATTAATGAAACTCATGTTTTCTTATTTATTATGAGCAATATTTTATTATTGAAGTTTTATACTAAATAAATATCACTATTTTAGGTACTTTTCCAGATCTCTTTATAAAATGTCTGAATTACTCTGTGTAATGTTTATGCCTTGTGTATGATTGTTTATCCTTTTTCAGGTCTGTATCTTTCATGATACAATTTTAAAAAATATTGTTTCCCAAAGAGATGAATTTCACGTGTTAAAGAAAAAAACTCTAATGGTGTATCACTTATTTTTATCAGCTTTATAACTGAAGAATTTGGTTCATGATATGTTTTAAAAAAAGCACAGCAATTCCTTTAAATTAAAAAAAAAGCATCATACTTTGGTTTTAATGCATAGAAGTTGAAGTTGTTTTATATGTGTGAAATTTTCAATGCTGAAAAATTACTTTGACAAAACTCAATAAATTTTTAATACTATGTTGCCTTATGATTTCTTTATAAAGTTGAATCAGACTGTGATAAAGTGTTTTAATTTTGAAATGCAAGTAGTAATGATGCATTCTAAAACAGAACAGCCTCTGCTTTTTTAAACTTCTATCAGTCTATCATGACAAGAAATCTCAGTCTTTGACAAAAATTCTGCAAAGCTGCATTTGACTGACTGAATGTTGCTGAGTTGCACTGAAAAGTTGGGGTGGGGAGGAGAAGGAGGTGGAAGATCCCCCCCCCCCAAGTTACAATCTTTATGCATTTACTTTGTGAAGTGAAAACAGGGACTAACTCATATAGCTGAGCTGAAGGAATGACTTTGTGAAGAAAGGAGTAGGTTTGATTTTAAACTCAAGCTGAGAAGCTGGAGTTCAGAGTAGGTTTATGGATTGCCCTACAGATTGTGGTACCTGGGTGACATAGGACAGGTTGTTTTTATGGCTTTCTTTTTGGTTTTTTTTTTCCCATATTCTCCAGCTGTTCCAAAGTCCCTCCAGAAATCCATGACTTGAACTTGCCTGGGTATTTTGTGATTCAGGAGGGGGAAAAAAATCAGTAGCATCATTGCTTGTGTATGCAAGTGGGCCTGTGAGCAAATGTGAACTAGCAAATCCCTAATTGTAGTTGTCAGAAGATGGTTCATCTCCCTGTGCAAGTCTGTCTGTAAACTTTATTGATGCAGTGCCAAGGTAAGGGTCAGGTAAGAGAAGTACCATTGAGGAGGACCTGGGGATGCTGGTAGACAACATGTGGAGCCAGCAGTGTACCCTGAGGGTCAAGAAGGCCAGTGGTATCTTGGGATGCTTCAGGAAGAGCACTGCCAGCAGCTCAGGGAGGTTGATCCTGCCCCTCAGCCTTAGGGAGGCACATCTGGAGTGCTGTGTCCAGTTCTGGGCTCCTCGGGACAAGGGAGACATGGAGCTCCCCAAAAGGGTCCAGTGGAGGGCAACAAAGATGGTTATTGGGACTGGAGGATCTGTCTTAAAAGGAAAGGCTGAGGGAGTTGGGCTGGTTCAGGCACGAGAAGAGACAACAGAGGGACCTCATCAAGGTATGCACTTAGGAATGATGCCAGGAAAAACAGCTGATTAATAACTGTTTAGAGACAGAGTTTTAGTCCATAAACAGCCAGGTATTTATTTGCATACAACGTTGGGGAGCTCCTGGTTATCACCAGACAAAAGAGTTCCAAAGCTCTCAGTGAAAAGAAAGATTATTTATACAATTCTGTGAAGGATTACAACATCTTTTTCGTGCATATTCATAATATTGCAACATCTGATTATAATATTCATAGTAGGTGGAGAGTAGGTGGAGCCTGGGCATGGTGATCTCTTTTGGGATGTTTCATGGTGGGAAATAGAGTTGCCTTCATCCTTAGGGGGTCGTATTTTCACTCCTCATCGTCATGAATTTCTCAACCCTCTCTGTTTTTGTTGATCCTTGCAAGGAATCTTGGACTTAGGCCCTTGTTCTTCTCTTATCTCTCTTAGTGTTCTTGTTCTGTTCTCAGTGTATCCTCCCTACACATTTTCAGGAACGCACTGACCTTAATTCTGTCTCTAAGCATTTTCATAGACAGTTCTCAGTGTTAGTGTTTTAAGCCAATTTTTGTAACCCTCGGGGCTTTTGCTTGGCTTCAGGGAGGGTGTCAGGATGGACCAGGCTCTGCTTGGTGGTGCTGGGCAATAGGACAAGAGGCAGAAACTGATGCACAGAAAATTCCACGTGAACATGAGGAAGAACTTCTTTGCTGTGCAGTGACCAAGCACTGGAAAGGGTTGCCCAGAGAGGTTGTGGAGTCTCCCTCCTGGAAGATAATCCTGTGCCATGTGCTCTGGGATGACCCTGCTTGAGCAGGGAGACTGGACCAGATTAACCCACCGTGGTCCCTTCCAACCATACCCATTCCAGGATTCTGTTGCTCCTATCTCTGGAAGTGGCCATGGTGCATCCTGAGGGAGGCTGGATCTGGATTCCCCAAGTGTCTGCCCAGGCTGGTGAGGGTTGGCATGTACCCCAGCTGTCTGGCAGCTCTGAGCTGGAGCTCCTGCTGCACGTTTCTGTAGCCCAGAGGCTTCCAAGAGGACAGACATGGCTGTAAGCAAATGTCCTACCATCACGTGCACGGGACTTTGCACTGGGCAATCTGTGTGGTGTAAATACTGAGTCGAATCTGAGCTGTTTCTGTAGATCTTGTGTTAAATGTTGAGTGGTTTCTGCATAAGAAGTGTTGGTTCTTAGGTTTTTCAGGTCTGAGCTGCGTTTGAGTAAGTGGGGAACAGGCAGAGGGGGGGAGACTTGCAGGTGCAAGAGTGGTACTTCAGGCTATGAACACCTATCAGATCGACCTGTTGGAGCAAGTCCAAAAGAGGCCACTAAGTTGATGAGAGGGATGGAGCATCTCATACGAGGAAAGGCTGAGAGGATTGGGATTGTTCAGCCTGGAGAAGAGAAGGCTTTGGGGTGACCTAATTGTGGCCTTCCAGTACCTGAAGGGAAACTACAGGAAAGATGGAGAGAGACTATTTACAAGGGCATGGAGTGACAGGACAAGGGGCAATGGCTTCAAACTGAGAGTAGGTTTAAATTAGGTATAGAGAAGAAATTATTCCCTGTGAGGGTGGTAAGGCACTGGGACAGGTTTCCCATAGAAGCTGTGAATGCCCCATCCCTGAAGTGTTCCAGGCCAGACTGAACAGAACTCTGAGCAACCTGATCTAGTGAAAAGTGTCCCTGCCTATGACAGGGAGTTGGAACCAGGTGATCTTTAAGGTCCTTTCCAACCCAAACCATTCAATGATTCTAAGATTCAAGTAAAATAGAGTTTGAGAGTTTAGCAGCTTAAAGCTTACCAGTTTACATTTGCATTATAAGCTATTGCTTATTTAAAATGGTAACAAAAATTGGCCAGAAATTGGCACACACTTAACAGAAGGATCTTAATTAATGCTCTGAAGACTGGTAGAATCGCTATAGTTTGGGGGTTGTTTGTTTTGGGACTTTTTGCAATTGCTAGTGGTAAAGGGTAGAAACTAAATTCTTTTAACAAAGGAACATATTACAAATGAAAACATTCTCTGAAACTGAATCCTGAAACTTTTTCCTACTTTATTGCAGCGCCTGGAGACCCCAGCAGTGAGAACACAGCTGCATCTACGACTGTATTAGGCAGTAATTAAATTCACAAGGAGGCATCTTGGCCAAAATGAGATCTGTGTGATAGAGCATAACACAGTTAGATCCATTTAAGAGCTTAATCTATTATTTTCATGCAGAATCTTCCTTTTTTAGGCACAACTTGATAACTGCATTAGAAAAACATTGCTCTCCCTGTTTCCTAATTTGGGATCTCATGTTGGGCAGGTGTATTCTGTTAGCAGCCCCATGGATAATGCCTGTGCTAGTTTCCATGTCAGCAATGGATATCCAGAAAGTGGGAAGGGGGCTTGGGGCTTGTTGCTTCTTTTTAATTAATCAAACCCTTGGAAAAGAATTGATTTTTCTGTTTGGTTGGTTGGTTGATTTTTTATTATTATTATTACAAATATTTCTGCAACATAAGACAGTAAATTTAGACTGTGAGGGTGGTGAGACACTGGCACAGGTTGCCCAGAGAAGCTGTGGATGTCCCACACCTGGAAATGTTCAAGGCCAAGTGGGATGGGGCTCTGAGCAACCTGGTCTAGTGAAAGGTGACCCTGTCAATGGCAGGAGAGTTGGAACCAGATGGTCTTTGAGGTCCCTTCTAACCCAAATTTTTCTATAACACTGTCTAGATAATGGAGCTGTTTCTGTCAAAATGGGAAATGCTAATTACATGTGGCAAACATATAATAGATTGCACAGGCATTTAAATTTGTTTTGCAGTTATGAGATTTAGATTGACTTATACATATTCAAATACTGGATTTAATTTTGAGGGAAATGTAATAAAGCAATCTGTTACTCTCTTTTTTTTCAGATTAGCAGATTGCTTATTTTATTAATTTTTCCCCAGGACTTTTGGGTCTAAGAATTAATAAAATGTTTCTGGTTTTTAATGGATATAAAATTGGTGATGTATAACTGAAACAACATTAAGGAAGCTGTGTCTGTGGAAATAGTGTTGAGGCTTTTTAAGTTGGTTGTGTTTTATGTTAAGAAAACTTCCACACAATAGCTGTGGTTCTAAAACATCTCGAAATCATGATGCTTCCAGCTAAAAAAAATCAGGGTTTAAATTCACAATGTCGCAAATAAAGTCTGTTTTTTAAAAACATCCCTTTTTTATTGTGATGAGTGAAGGAGCCCTCTGTTCACTTTTGTTTCTCAATGATTAAATGTGTTAGCATCTCTTGGCTTCAAGTTTTGAAAAAATTATTTCATAAGGATGGTATGTTAAGACAATGTGCTGGAATGAGGCAAAGTAGGAATGCCAGTGGCCATAGCTCTCAAACTATATTAAATTCTGCAGTAGAGTGGAAAAAACAAAGATGCTACTAAATTACTATTCTTTGGTAGTGTAATAATAACACAAGTCAGAGGTGGATCCTGTGGTGAAATGAAAAACAAAACTTTGTTGAGTTTTTTGCCTCCATTTAATTTGTATCCCATACAGTTTCCTTTGCTATAAAGCCCATAAACCTGCAGGAATGTCTTGCAATTACTTGTTTATCTGCCATCTGCTTCATGTTCATTTAAAGGACCGTTTTCCTCAATTACTGAGAACAAACTAATTTGCCCGTTGAAGGTGTAGTTTTGTAGTTAATTCTTTTCCGTTGGCCCTTCCTCAGGTACCCAAGTCAGGCACCTCCCCGTCCTGCATGAGCATCCTCCTCTGCTCACTGACATCTCCACCCCTGAGTCACTGGGAATAGCCTGAGAAATACCATCGCTCTTATGCTGGCATTAACAACAAAAAAAAGCAGAGTTCATTTCTCAGAGCTTGTAATAGATGAAAATTTACTCTCTTCCCCTCTGTCACTCAGCTTGACACTTGGTAACCCACCAGTACCTTCCCCACTCACCTCTCTGCCTTCCTCAGGTTTCGGGCACAGGGGTTTATCCCCCACTTGGGTGGCAGAAAAGGTGCTGCCAGTGAGACAGCACCCTGAGAAAGAGGAGAGGTAACACTGCAGGCTGAAGTAGCATTGTTGACAGAGCAATTTATTGGTAGCTCAAGGATTTGTGAGTATTGTGTGGACATGAAAGGGGGGAAATTGGGAAGAAATTGGGTGTAAAGCCCATAGCTGGCAGAAAAAAGGGCCTACCTGCATACTTAAAAAAAATGTTCAAAATATGTTATTTTCAGGAAAATATCACTTAACACTGCCAAGAAATGTGCATGATTCTTAACAATCACCTAAAGCCTAGCAAGGGGAAGGCTTACACAGTTCTGTGTGCCTTTGTCCTGTTCTCTCCATCTACCTCTGTAACTTCAGGAATCTGCTAATTTTGCCCAAACTTAATAGACATTTGATAGAAAGCTAAAATAAAATCTCAAAACCTTTAGAAGGTGATGTGGCTCAAGGAGATTTTATGAACCCCTCTACAGGTGTTCCACTTACGAGAAAAGAACATCTGCAGAACAGGATCACACCAAACCATAGGCAGAGGGAGGGGGTGGGTGTTTGGGAGTGCCCTGACCACAAGGAAAGCTTTGCCAGGTGCTTAGGAGTAAGGAGAAGTCACAAGGCTAAAAAAAGGCTTCACTGCATCACCACTGCATTTGTCTTGATGCTTTGAGATGCTCCAATACTGGTAACACATCTCCACGGTGTCCCCACAAGCCGAGGTCATCACGCTGGTTTCTGATTGATTCCCTGCTGTGGGTTGAGGTGGCAGCAGAGCAGCTCCTGCTGGGTTACTGGGACAACCCCACGATGTCATCCCTCCAGAAAGCATTGGGTCTATAGATCATCACACCATCAGAGGGGGGCATCACACGAACTGATGGTGTTTCACCTGAGAGCAGCAGTGGTGTCACTGTTAAACTTGGGCAGGGGCACTTGGCCAACTGCATGGAATGGCAGAGAAACAACAGCTCACCAGCATGTACATTTAACTGCAAGCTTTTCTTCTTAAAATTATTGACATTTCACATGAGAAACAAGGCTAACCAGAAGAGTGCTTAGTAAATCTGATGTAAACCCACCAGTAGTCTTTGGAATCCTTTTGTATAATCATAATTTTTAGCAGTTCTAAAATCTGATGTGACCAAATGGTGCCTTTTCCAGTTCTTTAAAGTGTACTCTGTGTATTAGGCTAGCATTAAAAAAACCCCTCATTGCAGCATCTAATTTTACTCACAACAACAAAGTAATGCAACTAGCCTGTTTCCTGAGGCACTATATTGACTCCATATCAAAATGCCTCAGAGCAAAATCCTCAGCAGTAAGAGAAGGGCTCCCAAGACTGGTCCTGGAGCAACTCGTATGTGAACCTTCATTGCAAAAGCTTCAGGATTTTCATCTTTATTTCCATTTCAAAAGTAGAGTGCAGTGCTGACAGACTAAGCAGAAATATTGGACAGAGATAGCCCTTGCAGCCTAAGTTGTGTGGTGCATCTATGTGGTTATATTCACAAAATTGATGAGACACATTCATACTTGTCTATAATGATAACTTGGGTAAGAATTTTTTCTGCTTCTTATTTGAACATTTATTGTGATTTTCTGTGTATTTTGAATACACACATGTCAGAGTGTTGGTTCTGTGTTCACTCATACACATAGCAGCCCTCATTGACTTCTGTTAAGGGTGCACAATACCTCTGTATATAGCATGTATATGTATAACAGTGGGTGTGACAAAGTATGGATTATTATATCCTGTGAGTGAAGAAACATGGCTAAAGACTGGATTTCCCAAGCAGGGATAGCCTAACTTTTTCTTCATTTAATAAGAAATGTACCAGTTTGGTACAGGGTCCTGAACAGAACAGTTCCAGTAATTCCACTTTAAAATACTTTTTCTTCCTGATATAGCAGAAAGTACTCTGTGGAGCTAAATGCCAGCTTTAAATGGTAGAGCTTCTTTAATCCACCTAAAGAAAGATGAAATTATCAAAACCCAGTTTCATGGGTTTCACCTTTTCAATGGTTTTTGCTAATCTACTGAAGAAAAAAACCTGTGGGAAATCAGTTTAAGGGGATTGGAGGAGGAGAGTTAGCAGTTTTGTGGCTTCCAGTAGGTAAAGTAATTAGAATTCAAAATCCAAGGCAGTCAGACTTCAAAGTGAAAAGATCATACAGTGCAAATTATTCTGTTTAGAGCTGTGCATAGGAAGAAACAACAATGGACATCTCTCCCAAGACAGGTTTTAAAGGGGATCCTGAATAGATGTTTATGTAGGGCACACTTTTTAAAATCAGTTTTGCTCCTGTCTAGAGATTTGTTTGAAGTGCTGTCTCTTTAAGTCCTTTGTGTAGTTAATTTTGAAGACGGCCTCTGTACAGGTGACTGTATTTAAGGTAGCTGGTCTTTCAATGTGGAGATAGGTGGAGGGATGAATTTGCAAATAGCTTTGGAACATGCAATATTTCTGGCCCCTCAGCATGCTCAAAGAGGCTTCAAAGAGTTGGATAAGCAACAGCACACTCCATAACTGCATCCAGAGCAGGGTGGGCAGCAGGGGAGGGAGGGAGGGGATTCTGCCCCTCTGCTCTGCTCTGGTGAGACCCCTCCTGCAGTGCTGCCTCCAGCTCTGGGGTCCCAG
>JAWWEE010000001.1:12036537-12048495 GCA_035221455.1 Xenops minutus | reverse complement strand
AATTGTGGCCTTCCAGTACCTGAAGGGAAACTACAGGAAAGATGGAGAGAGACTATTTACAAGGGCATGGAGTGACAAGAGAAGGGGGATCAGCTTCAAACTGAAATTGGGTGGGTGTAGATTAGGAAAATATTCTTAACTGCGAGGGTGGTGAGGCACTGGAACGGTGTCCCAGAGAGGTTGTGGATGTCCCACCCCTGGAAATGTCCAAGGCCAGGCTGGATGGGGCTGTGAGCAACCTGGTCTAGTGACAGGTGTCCCAGTCCATGGCAGGGGAGTTGGAATTAGGTGATCTTTGAGATCCCTTCCAACCCAGGCCACTCTATGATTCTATGATAACACTGCTGCAGCTGCCACTCACAGCACACTGGTCTGTGTTCTTCGTCCAAAAGCTCCATCACCCAAACGCAACACAACTTGTAACAACCTTTGTCTAATTAACTTCTGCCAGGAACGTGCAGCAAAAGGCACCCTGAGGGGCTGTGCTGGTGGCTCTGTGAGCGCTGCAGCTGAGGATGCTCCATGGGTGGGAGGGGAATGGATGGCTCTGGATGCTGGGCAGGTGTGAGGAGGGCAGGCAGCTGTGGATGCTGGGCAGGTGAGAAGAGGGCAGGCAGCTGTGGATGCTGGGCAGGTGAGAAGAGGGCAGACAGCTGTGGATGCTGGGCAGGTGAGAAGAGGGCACACAGATGTGGATGCTGGGCAGGTGAGAAGAGGGCACACAGATGTAGATGCTGGGCAGGTGAGAAGAGGGCACACAGCTGTGGATGCTGGGCAGGTGAGAAGAGGGCACACAGCTGTGGATGCTGGGCAGGTGAGAGGGGAGCGGACGGCTGTGGGAAGCCAGGCTGGTGGAACTCACACCACAGCCTCTCCTCTTGCTGCTGCTGCAGTCACCACTGGAACCACAGTGCTGGGCTAAGCAGGCCCTTGCTGTATTTCTAAGGTGCTTCTGTCTCCGGAGCACACCAGCAGTCAAGTGATAGCCCTGTTTGCTACTGGCTGCTGCAATTTCTCTTTCTTTTCTCCATCCCTTCCCCCCCACCAAAAAAAAAAAAAGAAATTGTAGAAATTCCTTCTCTCTTCAATAAATATCCTTTTGTAGAATTACAACTCTTTGAGGGGAAAAAACAAACAAACAAACAAGAAAACCAAAGAAACAAAAAACCCAAACAAAAACCCAAACCAAACCAAACAAACAGACCAACAAAAAGGGAGAGGAGAGGGAGAAGGAGTGGGACGAAAAAGCTTTAAAAAGTGCTGAATCCAGTCATGGGAAAGCTGCACTCACCTATACCCTTAACAAACACGCAGGTCAGACTCTTCTCCATTAGCCTGAAATCCTCCTTTTTTTTTGTTTTTTTTCCTCCAGCAGCAAATGAGCACTTATTTTTTTATTAAGTATGCACTTATGAAGTTTTCTGTTACAGTGGTTCCAGCCAAGCTGCTTTCTCAAAAATTGTATTTTCTCTTCATAATCAACACTTGAGAAGGGAAGTAGGTTAATTTTTGAAGGCATTGTAGTACTGGTACTTTATATTGACAGCCAAAAGAACAGGAAGGAAAAGGCATGGCCTTTTTTTAATTTGGCTTAGCTTTTTTAAAAAGGATGAGATTTCTCACAGCAGTAACTAACAGGTCATCATGCTCTCGGAAGAGACATGGCCCCAGGAGACACAGGCTGGCCTTCAGAGAGCCTCTGTCAGCATCAGCTACCTCTAACACTTCACCCAGAGATGAGGGAGACAAGGATGAGTGGGAGGAAGTCTGGGCTTTTCCAGCCCCACCCTCCCCCTCCAAATTATCTGTTATTTCTGTGGTTTGAGATAGCTCCATCTGGACCCCAAGAGCTGGGGCATGGAATAGGCTCCCTCCAGCCTCTGCTCCCATCAGAGCAGGGCTAACAGTGGCCTTGTCCTTGTGCTGTCTCGCAGCACCCACTGCCTGCCCTTGGGCTTGCCAGGGATGGGGCTGGGGGCGAAGAACAGCCCGCAGCAAGGGAGTGTTTTTCTGCAGGGTCAGAGTGACCCACAGCAGAGCTGGCAGAAGGCCTTCTGCTGGCCCACAGAGACAAGCTCTCCCTGTTGCTCCCAAACAATTGCCATTGTTTTCTTTCAGTGTGACAAATGGCCAGGGTCCTTGGCTTGTGCTTGTTTTTGTACTTGTTAAAATAACACAGCACTTAAAGAGGAATTCAAGTTTTGGCATATGAGTCAAAGAAAGTTGGGGATCCAACTGGAAGAGAAGATCAGCTATTGCTGCCAGTAATGTGACAGTGTCCTGCAGTGCCAGAAAAATAAAAGTAGTAGCCAGATGCTTTCATCCTTTCCCTTACTCCTGCACCATCCTATTCAACAACAACAAATCTGTTAACTAATTGCATGGATCAAAATTAAGTGCCTAAAGTTTAAAATAATCATTTTAGTCAGTGCTGCATCATGGTTAATGTAATCTCTTTGCTAGCTCTGGTTTTGTTCTGCGTGTTGCTTAACAGATTAGTTTTTCAACACAGGAAAAGTCATAAGACAAAAATATTCTTTTGAAGGCAGATAGTTTATACTCAGTAATGGTTAACATTTATGTGTAAATAAAACACCTGTCTGCAAATCTTAATCACAAGTATATTCATTGTTCTATTTGACCCAAGTGCTTTAAAACAGTTCCAGCAGTGACAGTGGGGCACATGATTCAGTGTCATGGAATCACAAAATGGATTGGGTTGGAAGGGACCTTAAAGGCTCATCTCATTCCAACCTTCCCCCTGCCACAGACACCTTCCACTAGCCCAGGTCACTCAGGGTCCCATTCAACCTGGCCTTGAATGTTTCCAGGCATGGGGCATCTACCACCTCTCTGGATAACCTGTTCCAGTGCCTCACCACCTTCACTGTAAAAAATTTCTTCCTTATATCTAATCTAAATAGAGCCTCTTTTCAGTTTAAAACCATTGCTCCTTTCCTACCGCAACAGGCACTGCTAAAAGGTTTGTCCCCATAGTTTGTTGTTTTCAACAAGACCTGAGCAGGCCCTGCTAAGGAAGTGACCGTGGGGATGTGTTACTTCATTGTGAAGGTCAGCTTTGCCAATTTAGCTTTTATTTCCTTCGTGTTGTTATCAGAGAGGCAGATACTAGACTCTGCATAGCTAAATGTGAAATGCAGCTTTTTGTCCTGCTAAAAGCACACAGCTTAGTCATCACTTATATTATTTCTACTTCAGTGGATCAGTTCTTCAGCACACAGTGCTATTTTCCATAGGGCTTCGTGAACATCTCAGTTTTGTTTGCTGATCACAGACTTTTTTTAAGGTGTGACTGAAGCAAGACTAATATTCTTAAAAACCTTGTTTGGAGGTGCATATTATTTCTTGGGGGAAAAAAAAAACAACAAAAAAACCCAAAAAAAAAAAAATAAAACCACAAAACCCACCAAAACCTGTCCCCCCCACATTTTACATAGCTGACGTAAGCAGAGAAAACAGCATTGCCCAGCATTGCCGCTTGCAGACTCCTCTGATCACAGCATGCTCCCTCAGTTGCTGGTTTGGCTGCTGCTGGTGCACACTGCAGGAGACAAGGTGTCTGCTTCAGGGGCTGTCCTCTCTCACTGCCCGTGGCTGCATCTCTGATGAGCTCCTGTGCACGTGCATGTTGGCATAAGGCCATGGAACCGTCCCTTGAAAGATGCCTTCTCCCGTCCCTGAGAGTCTGTGCCCAAAGCTGGCCAATCTCTAAGACACCCCTTGTGCTGCACTTAAGGGGTTGCCCCTCCAAGCATGGCTGGCAGGGCTGTCCATGCCAGGCTGAGTCCCCAGCCCAAGCCAGGTGTGCTGTGGGATTTAGCTGGCCATGTAGGTTGGCTCCACCTGCTACAAAGGGACCTTCTGCCCACACAGACCTTTGGCCTCCAAGGGGGTGGGTGAGGAACATCTGTCCCCATTGCACTCCACAGCTGTCTGCAACAGAAACAACCACCACCATAATTCATGGTGTTAAATTAAGTCAAAATTTACCAGCTCCTGGAGGAAGAAAGTGAGTCAGACACCAGGTGAGGTGAGCTGTTGCCCTGCAAAGGTGAGGAGGCTACAAGAGCCTGGCAGTGCCAGAGATGGACTGCTTCCTGCTGCTCTGGTAAAGACCCCAAGCCTGCTGTCAGGGCATTTCCATCGCTGAAGCACTTGCAGACCACCAGCTGACACCACTGTGTACCAGTGGGAGCCCATGGCACCAGCTCTTGTGACAACACAGCCAACAGGTCCAGCTTCCACAAGATGCTTACCCTGGAAAAACCCATCCCCTGAGCAGCCAAGTGTGGTGAGCATGGGACAGACTGAGGGGGAACACAGAGGGGAATTATCCCAAAGCAGGGTTGGAATGTGGTCAAGATGAACAGAGCCTGCTGGTGTGCTCTGGGCCACCAAGTAGTCCATGTTTGTTCTCAGTACAGGAGCAGACAGGCTGGTCAAACACCAAGCAAGGTTAAAAGACATTATCCCCGGTAGCTCGCTCAGTAAGTTTCATCTATTGTGGGAGTGAGAGTGAGGAGGAGGAAAGTGTAGAAAAAACCCATATGTGATGGTCTGAGCAAAGACTGTCTCATCATGACTAACCACAAAGGGACAAACCACACAGCGCTGCTAACTTTAGCTCTGGCGTGGCAAACCAGAATGCTTCATTTTGCAAGCTTAGCTCCACATGCTGTGTTTTCTACAGCGTCTTATTGCCAGTTTTAAGACACCTTCCAAAATTTTGAACAAAACCAGGAAAAACTAAAGATATTTCCTTTTTGCGTCATATCAGATGCAAGATCAGATCTATCCAGAAACATGGAGCATGTTAATACCTTTGCTTATACTTGTGGGAAAGGTAATTTCATGGTGCTCTGACAGAGTCCTCATTCCCAAGCTGTTCTTGAAGCTCTCCCAGTAAACAGAGATGAAATGATAACCTGGAAATGAGCAGGATGCACTAACTGCAGGCCACTGAGCAGCTCTTGCACTCACTGTTGCTCTCTCACAGGCAGACACACACATATTCACCAGCAGTGATCAGCTGAGGTAGGAATGCACTGTGGGAGATGACCTGGTCCAAACCCTACCCAGATCAGGACCAGCCAGAGCAGGTTGCTCTGGGCCATGTCCAGATATTTTTATAATATCTCAGAAGCTGGACAATCTACAGCTTCTCTGGGTGTTCTTTTCCAGAATTTAAAAACCATTACAGAAGACAATTGTTTTCTTACATTAAATGAAATTTCCTGTATTTCAGTTCGTGTCCATCACCTCCCACCATCCTGCCACTGAGCACCACTGACAAGAGCCTGGCTGCCTCTTCTTTACTTTTCCCATCAGGGAAATGATTTTGTGATTTATATGCAAGGTTCAGATCCCCTTGAGCCTTTTCTGCTCCAGGCTGGACAGTCACAGCTGTCTCAGCCTCTCTTCATAGGACAGATGCTCCAGTCCCTTAATCATTGTGGGGCATGACCCTCCAGCACATCTCACGTACTGGGGAGCCCAGCAATGCACTATCAGGCTTAAACTCCTTCAAAGTAATAAATCCACTCAGTTCCTGACTACTGACCTTCACCAGTCTGCCAGAAGGCTGAGGACACAGTTAGGGTTTTCACTGTCACCCCCTGTCATGGTTGCACTCTCTTGCATTGTCCTTTGGCTCACTGTAGCCAAACCTGGTGAGAGCAAGGCAGTGAAGGTGTCTTCAACCATAATCTGTCTTTCTACCCACGTTACTGGATTTTTTGGGGGGTGACCATATACAAATCCAGTAATCTATCTGTACTTTTTCCTCCAACTACAAAATGTGGCAATACTGAACTAGATTGGAAAGCTTAATTGCTTTTATCTGAGAGCATGTACAACTGACGACATAGAGCATGATTGGCAAGCAAGTGTGGTGCTTTGTCACCCATAACAGTATGGCTTTTTCACTGCCTTAGAGAGGTAAATCTGCTTGTATTGCTCTGTAGCTTGAAGGTAGTGATAACTACCCTCTCCCCCCACCACAACAGCTGCAGGAAGTTAGCTGTAAATATTCCTATTATTCTCCCTTTGATATGAGTCAGCTGTTTTATATCACAAGTCTGTATGCCACTTCCATTCAGAACTGCTGCTCTTTGCAGCCAGTTTTTACCTCGTGGTATGTCTCATGCTAAGAAATACACTGAAATTGGAAGCCTTGGGATAAAACACTGATAAAAGAGGAAGAAAAGTAATATTTCAGTCTCCTGCTTCAAAAATCCAGTATAAACTCTCAGCCTAGCCCTGGCATTTATGAAAGCAGTGCAGAGCACCTTGTCTGTTGTGTCACTTTCCCTTCATAAACTCTGAAAGGTACAGCTGGAAAGGACGGAGAAGTCATTTGCAAGGAAAAGTTGGGATCTATCAAGACAAATCAGGCACACCGGGGGATGACTGTAATTGAAAAGACATCCTGAACACTGAAGGCCCTGTTGTTTTCAGGGCTTTTCTTCTCCATTACCAAGTGGAGGATGCTAGACCTCACCTGGAGTTCTGCATCCAGCTCTAGGGGCCTCAGTACAAGAAATACATGGTTCTGTTGGAGCAAGTCCAAGAGGGATGGAGCATCTCTCCTATGAGGAAAGGCTGAGAGAACTGGGGTAGTTCAGCCTTGAAAAGAGAAGACTTTGGGCTGACCTGATTGTGGCCTTCCAGTACCTGAAGGGAGACTGCAAGAAAGATGGAGAGAGACTATTTACAAGGGCAGGGAGTGACAGGACAAGGGGGAATGTCTTCAAATAGAAAGTAGATTAGATATTAAGAGGAAATTCTTTACTGTGAGGGTGGTGACACACTGGAACAGGTTTGCCAGTGAAGCTATTTATGCTCTTCCCTGGAGGTGTTTAAAGCAAGGTTGGATGGAGTTCTGAGCAACCTGGTCTAGTGAAAGGTGTCCCAGTCCATGGCAGGGGGCTTGGAATGACATGATCTTTAAGGTCCCTTCCAATCTAGTCTATTCTGTGATTCTCACCCAGGTCCAGAAGCCTTCAGTCAGCAGTGATGCAACCACACCTGCTCTCTTGGCAGAGAGCCTCCAGGTTCAGCAGCTTTTGAAGTGGGCTGCCTTGTGCTAGCAGGGTGCTTTTCCAGCCTGCTGAGCCAAGAAAAGGTCTCCCCACTGCCCCATCTCCCCTCCTCCTACACCAGAGTGCCCTGTCTCCCCACTACTGTCACCAAGCCAGCCTTGGCCTTTTCTAGACCCTTCTGGGAGCTGCTCCTTACAGAGGCAGAAAACCAGCTGCAGCCTTTGCTGTGTCAGGCTGGCTCGCAGAGGAGCATCCAAGCCTGGGCAGGATGGAGGAGGGTTGGGCAGAGAGCAGGGGTGAGTTGGTGTGTTGGTGCAGCTCTGTGCCCGCCTGGGGCATGGGGCAGGATGAGGAGGTGTGTGCTGCCAGCTCACACCCTGCTTACCCCACATGCAGAAGAGAAAGAGCTATAATGCTACTCATACCAAGGCATGTTGTAACCAGTGGGGCCGAGTGCTCTCACTGGCTTTGTGCCTTCCCAGGTTTCTCCACATCTCCTTCCTCATACAGCCTCCTCTGCTTTTGCAGGTGGGCAGGCACAACTCCCTGCGGTGCTGTGCTTTGCTGGCTTATTTTTCATCCAAATCAGTTCTCTGAGCTCATTCACACTGTGGTCTGACAAGCAGTTGAGTCAATACTTCAAAGGGCAGCATGGCACAGCTGGCCCTTGAGAACATGCTGGGCAGAGGGAGAGCCCGTGTCTCAAGCAATACCCTGCTCCAGTATCACACCTTACCCTTCATGTACGGGAGTAGGTTGTAGAACAACTGCAATAGTGCTGAACTGCATCCACAGACATAGCCAGGCAGTCAGTTTAAAGTTTTAAAATTATAGAATCCTAGAATCATTTAGGTTGGAAAAGACCTTTAAGGTCACAGAGTCCAAACATGAATCCAGCACTGCCAATTCCACCACTAAACGTGGTCACATCTACATTTCTTTAAAAACCTCCAGGGATTTTGACTCCAGCAGTTCCCTGGGAAGCCTGTTCTGATGCCTTTAAAGGAGGAAATTTCCCATAATATCCAAAATAAAACTCCCATGATGGAACTTGGAGCCATTTCATCTAGTCCTGTCACTTGTTACCTGGGAGAAGAGGTCAACCCCCACCTGGCTACACCCTCCTGTCAGGCACTTGTAGAGAGCAAAAAGGTTTCTCCTGAGACTCCTTTTCTCTAGACTAAACATCCCCAGCTCTCTCAGATGCTCTTTGTAGGACTTGTGCTCCAGACCTTTTACCAGCTCCATTGCCCTTCTCTGGACATGCTCCAGCACCTCAGTGTCTTTCCTGCAGTGAGGAGCCCAAAACTGGATACAGCACTCGAGGTATGGTCTCACCACTGCCAAGTACAAGGGGACAATCACTACCCTGGTTCTGCTGGCCACATTTTCTGATACAAGCCAGGATGCCACTGGCCTTCTTGGCCACCTGGGCACACTCTGGCTCATGTTCAGCTGCTCTCAACCAGTACCCCCAGGTCCTTTTCCACTGGGCCACTCTCCAGTCACTTTGCCCCCAGACTGTAGTGCCACAGGGGGGTTGTTGTGTCCCAAGTGCAGGACTCAGCATTTGGTCATGTTGAACCTCATACCCCTGTCCTCATCCCATGGATCCAGTCTGACTGCATCCCTCTGCAGAGCCTTCCTGCCCTCAAGCAGATCTACACTCCCACACAACCTGGTGTCTCTGCAAACCGACTGAGGCTGCACTCAATCCCTTAATCCATATTGTTGTTAAAGATATTAAACATTGATGTAGATATCAAATAAATGTTTTATTTAACACCCTTACATACAGCTAAATAAGCAGGTGTTCTCAGGAGAGTTCAACACACCTTGAGCTGTGTGCCCATTTCCTGAACACAGCTGTGTGTTGATGAGTCCAAGTACATCCTGGAGACTTTCCTAACAAGGGATCCACTGGGGCATGTGCTTTCTAAACAGCAAACTCAGTGGCATGAGAGAAGGAAAGATTTGTGCTTTTCCCATATGCTGAGCCCCCCCTTGAAATACTCATGAAGAATGCAGAACATTTCAGAGACAGACTGATATCAGGAGTAAAGATTTATTTTATCATCATTAACTCTGAAGGATGAAGGCGACTAAGAGGAGAATTTCACATATTACCAAAGGTGCTCAGTGTCTTGCAGGGTCAAATCCTGTATTATTTATGATAACGATTCACTTTTTCTCTAAAGAACAGTCTTCAACTGTAGCATGTTTAAAACCTCACTTGGAGCTTATGAATTCTTAATATGATCAGCCCTGATTACATATCTGGTCAATCAAGTGGTGCAGCAATGTGTCTGACCTCATTGATGTCAAGGCCTGGAATACCAATGGCTTCACAGCAAGGAGCTAGTGCAATGATCACCAATAAAGAGCTCACTCCGGGGGGAAAATTAGGGTGGAATACATTTAGGAGGCCCATTTCTGTTAAAATAAATTTTTGAAAGCTACAGTGGAGTAGATCTCCTGTCACAATGGTGTTTCTGAGCACACAAAACAACTGCTTCTGTATTAGGATACTTGAGTGTAGCTACCCATTTCTAGGAGGAACTGCTGAAGTTTGAACACTGTTTATAGGAATTCCAAAACAAAATTACTTAATAACTTAGTTTTTTTAAGGACTTCACAAAAGTTGTTGGCTGTCAGTGTTGTTATTTATTTAGTGACACACACACAAAATAAAAACCTGCAACACAACATTAAAGACAACCTATAATAAAGTTGGCTTGAGGTAACATGCCAGAATAATCCAAGTGACCTGTGGTAGAGCCATTTTCTTCAGGGCTTCTTGGATGTCCAGGGGTACATACAATTAGATTGTGTGGAGCTCTGCCATGTGTTTGGTTCACTTAGAGGATATGTGTTACTTTGGTAGCTAATAACATGCTGTTTAATCCTTTTCCACCAAAAAATAAAAAAAAATATTGAGTACACTGGGACATTGCAATGAGGAGAAATAAGAAATTCCTAGGTCAGGCATTCCTAGGACTAGGTGGTTTCTGGAAGAGCACAGAGGCAGCTGCAATTATTTTCCCTGCAGTGAGAAGTGATTTTTTTACAGGTCTGGACATGCCTATTCCCTAGCAGTCCCTGAAGTTTTAGTGTGGGAAGGACCAGTTTGGGCCAGGTAACTGACAGCACTGAACGAGAACAATCATCTTCCTAATGAGAACAAAGGACATCAGTGCCTCAGTGAAGGGTGCCATCCATTTCCACAGAGGTCTCACTCATAGGAGCCACAGGAGGCTCATGTGATGATGGTATTGTTCACCTTCAAAATTGCAAACACACTTCTGCAATAGAAGTGAAGAAGGGATATTGGAGGTGGGAAGGCAAAGAGGGGGTTTCTTCATCTATAACCACAAGGTTGGTGGAGATGCTGGATCATAGTTATGGTCCGTTTCGCCTGGTATCCTCTTTGCAACACTGAATGCCCAGGAAAGAAGCCAGGAAGCCTGCAAACATGTTGTGACACTTCCCAGAAAGAGCTTCAGAGCTTTCACCCACATATGTTGTTCCTGAGACAACACTGCTGCTTTGCCACAAACAATATGAAATATGAGATAAAGTACATTCCAAGCTCTACCACACAGACAAAAGAAGAGCAAAACAAAAGTTTCTGTGAAGTTGTATCCATTTCAAGAAAGCTGTTTTTTCCACTTAAGAAATCCAGATTGATCAGAAAGAGTATTTTATATCTAAATGAAGAAGTTATTGCATACATTCGAGAAACATATTGCAATTGTGTAACATGACAGTGGTGAAAACCAAAAGGAATATTCACAGAGCAAAAATTATGCCTGAGATTTTTTTGTCAAAAGGTTGAACTCGATGATCTTGGAGGATTTTTCCAACCTAAAGGATTCTATGATTTCATGGCAAAAGAGAGATGTGCAGTGCAGGTTCCCACTCAGCCAGCTCAACTCCAAAGGCCAGTTTCACCCTTGCCAAAGTGTCCCATGGTCTCTAGACCATACCAGGAGATCAGGCCAAAATCAGAGGAATCAGTGCCCAACCAGGACCTCTGTAGGTGTGAGTCATTCAGTCCATACCAGCTCTCCCCTGACTGACATCAGCTCCTCCAGCTGTCTTGATCCACACAGGACCAAGTGTGCAATTAAAATGACTTGTACTCAAGGACACACAGAGAGCATTTATATTTCCTATCAGTGCTGTGAATCTCGGTTCTTACTCTCCTCCTGGCACTTACAGAGGAACAATTTAACACTTTGAAAAATTTCCATTGGGAGTCCCAGAGCTGCAGTACAGCTGTGTGTGCAGTGTCCCTGACATTGTCAGCAAGACAAAAGCTCTCTCTGGTGGTACATTTCAGTAGCTGCAATTTTTCCTTTCTGCCCTTCTGAGCGCACTGAGCAGCTCAGTGCTGTCAGTCCCTTACCTGATGAACCCAACACAAGGTGCACAGCATTAGTGACAGAGCCAGAGGAAACAGAATGTAGGGCATTGTCCTGTTTGAACAGAGCAGCACACAGAGTACAGACGGTGAACAGGAAACTACATCTAAAGCTGGGAGGTAAGAAAATTCCCATGTATTCCCACGTATGCTTCATACACATCATTAAGCCCAAACACATCCAGGAGCTCAGGAAACAGAAGCTACCTCAGGTTTTAATGATTTACTTATTCTCACAGGTACAATTTCTTACCACAGCAAAATATAAGCTTCTCAGCCACAAGAGGAAGCTTGGAGCAAACACGCTTATGTCCAAATCCAATTTCTATTTGTTGCACTGACTGCTGAGCAGCTATCGCTCCAAATTGACTTGCCACTTTCAAGGTGAAAACATAACTTGTGGGAATAGATCCACAATATCATAAGTGGAACAGATCACGCCAGAGATGGGTCTCTGGTGAGAATGAAGAAATT
>JAWWEE010000001.1:11980053-12028430 GCA_035221455.1 Xenops minutus | reverse complement strand
AAGGAAGTTGTAACTGCAGTGAGGTCTCCCCTCAGTCTCCTCTTCTCCAGGCTGAACACACCAAGTGCCCTCAGCTGATCCTCAAACAGCTTCCCCTCCAGGCCCTTCACCATCCTTGTGGTGCTCATTTGGACAATCTTTAATAGCTTAATGTCTTTTTTATATTGTGGTGCCCAAAACTGCATACAGTAATCAAGGTAGTTTCTTTCTTACATGTCTTAAAACTTTTATAAAAAGAATAAATTATTATAATTTTCTCTCATCAGCTGTGCAGAAAAGCATGTGCAACTCTTCATACTACAAACACAGACTTTTTCTTATGTTAGCATTTCCTTTGCTTATTACAATATAAAATAAGCCCAGATAGGCTCTGCAGAGATCTGCAGAAGTCATTAAAATTTATCTTGTGACATCAAGTCAGACCTGTTGCTTTACCACACCTTTGTTCCACACAGGTGCTTCCCAACAGCATCTCCTCATCTGCACCTAGATGGAGCAGCTGAAAATACTAACCACCCACTCTTTTCACTGCCAGACAGTTCTGCTGGCATAGTAGATGTTGTACATACACACACATCAAATTAATTCCAGCAAAAGCCTATCCAAGCTAATTTAATCCATGCTCATTAGCTTACTGCATTGAAGCCAAAGCTGAAGCCCTGGGATGATAAATTACTATCACACAGTCTAATACTGCTCAGTGAAATACAACATTTAGAGATGACAAGAGAGTCGTCTTTTTTTAAGAAAAGAGAAAACCCTAAAAAACTAGAACAAAACATAGGATACCTGCTATGTCCTAGGAAAGTAACCATTCCACCTCCCCAACCTCCTGCAGCACACAGTCCAGTGTGAGAGACCAAGGGCTGAGAACTGTGTGGAAACTCATACTTCTCATAAAAGACCAAGATTATTATTTGGAAGAGAGGGAGAAAGGCAGAGAAAAGAAATCCCTCCCTCATCTCTGGTTTTCAGGGAGCCCAAGAGCTCTCAAACCACCGCACCTTCACCTCTGGGAATAGAACTACCCGGGATGGCAGCCAGCACTGTGAACTCCAGGGCATCAGGTCCATGGTTTGGCTAATCCAGGGTACAGCTGCTATGAACCAACACTGCATGCACAGGGATTATGACTGGCAATGCTTAAAAGACAGTTATTCTGGTAAAATTTTGCTCTAAGGTTTGAAACTAGCTTAACTGCTTCTAAGCACACTCATTATAGAAATGTCTAGTTCCTAATTTAAATTATAAAAACATAAATAAAAATTTGAAGGTATGAAACCTTTTTCTGTCAGAGGACAGGCTTTGGTGTGTTAGTACTCCCTTTCCCAGATTCAGCAACTCACTCCTTTGGGGAGTCCAGCAAGGCTTGCATGCACCTCGTTTCCACATTAGTGCATCACATGAGATTTATTAGAATTATCACCTTCTTTTCTGTTAACCTCAGAAGTAGGACTATTGGAGCCTCTGGAAAAGTTTGATTTCTGATAAGAGGACTACATGGAAAATTGTTCAAAGCTGAGAAAAACATATATGAAGGGAACAAGATTTTTCTGTAAGGACAGCGAATTCTTGTTGCATTAATGATGGCTCAGTCATGATGACAGAGAGAAGACACTGGCAAGTTAGATTCTCAGAGATGATAAAATGCAGAATAACCCAGAGTTAATAAAAAAGGCAGTAATTCTATTATATTTTTGTCAGACAAAAATTTCAAGGCTTATGTAGTGAATTACTTTGTAATTAATGTCATTTAACAAATATCATTTACTTTGCAATGGGCAAATTATTTATAAAGATCATGGTACATACAGTGCATTGAAATTCTTAATGTATCACATTTTCCTGTAAACATGACAGTAATATGAGGCACACAAATGAACTGGAATGAACCACACTGAAGCTGTAGCTAAGTCATGTTAACAGCCTTGTTAAAATCCAGTGAGCTGGGTCTCCAGAATGCAGATTTCAGCAAGCAATCCCTGAATGTGGCATCAAATTGTAGTGAAAGGATGCTGAGGTTTCCTTCCAAGTCATGATTTCCCTCTTTACCTTCCATGTTACCAGTGTTGACATTAAAGTAAGCTATTCCTCTTTGTTTTTATTTGACCCATCTATATTTTGTAAGTAACAAAGGAGACCTGGAGCCTCCAAAGAGAACTGCAGTGCCAGTGACCCACCTGCACAGCTGCTGAAGCCAAAGGCGATCTGCCCATGTGAATGTTCCACAAGATGCCTTAGGGAGAGACTTGGAATTACTTCAGAGTCATGTGAAATAACTGCATGCATTTTTTGCAAGCTCATAGTTGATGACAACATCAGCATTATCAACTACCATCTCCTTTAAGT
Organism: Xenops minutus; assembly: GCA_035221455.1. Lineage (NCBI taxonomy): Eukaryota > Metazoa > Chordata > Aves > Passeriformes > Furnariidae > Xenops > Xenops minutus. Next base: position 12,026,081 of record JAWWEE010000001.1, on the reverse strand, counting down.
CCTAATAGAAAAGTGGCAACAGCTGCCAGTGTGCTTTGTCCCAACACGGACTGGAGCAGAATGCCCTGGGAACATGCTTTGGATACTTATGAGCACTCCTGAAGGTTCATACATGCAGCAGACAACAGGATGCATATGCAGTGCAGTGTAAGCTGTGCTTCTTACCCAGAGTAAAGGGTTTCTGTGCCCAGTAGGAGCTTAGAGATGCCTGGAAATATCAGTGCCAAAAGCTGAGGAGTCCGTAGCCTTCTGGCACCTTCAGCTTCACATGGCAGCTGAGGATGACCATTTTTTGAATGTAGGGAGAATTTGGCTACATGATTTTTTTACAGGATCACAGAGCACTGAAGTTGGAAAGCATCTCTGGAGTTTGCCTGGGATAAGCTCCTACTCAGAGCAGGGCACTTCAGTGCCTTGAGACCTTTTATCTGAAAGCTGTTTGTTGTCTGCCTTTTACTCGTACTTTGATCCTTCTTTCCACTTTCACCCTCCCTCCTTCCCCTGTTGTCAGCACAAATACAAGTGCAGCTGCCTGCTCAACTGAAATGATGAATGTACCCAAGTTAAAACTACATTTTGCCATATGTAAGCAATTTTAAACTGTATCGTGTCTCTGATGTGGCTCACGGCAGCTGCACCAATGCTTATGCTCACAAGATAAGGAGGTAGCCCAAGGCCAGGAAAGAAAAGTCAAGAGCCAGAGAGCCTGGGCTAAATCTTCCTGTAGCGTGCTGAATGCTGTCATTCAAAATGCATATGCCAGAGTCACAGTTTGAGGCTTCTTAATTTTATGCAAATACTTACAATTATACCAATCTGGGCATGGCTGCAGCTGTAGGAACGTGAAACTGCCTTGCACTGGCACAGATTTTCCCATTTCTGAGCCTGTTACAACCATATTGCCTGCAGGGCAATGTTTGAATCCAAATCAGCCCCTTGACCACAGTAAAGTTCATCTGGTGAACTCCTGTCTCACTCTATATCCTAGAGAGACACCACCAAGGCAGTCTGAGCCCACAGAACCAACCTCGGGAACAGCTTGCAACATACCTTTTCCAAAGCCTACACCAAACCTACAGATCTACATGACTGCAAGGCTTGATCACCACAGAGAAGATTTGGGTAAGCGTGGAAATGGCCAAGCATGGTGCTGCTCCTCAGACACCTGTAATTACAATGGCTTTTGGAGAAACTAAACTGAACTAAATGGATGAAGTATCCAATGCAGGGATGGTGGGAAAGCACGAGTTAGTTTATCTGCTTTGCAGCAAAGATGCAGGCTGCCATAGGTGACATTTAGGTTTGTTGGACTCTCCAGGTCCAGGCCAGCTAGCTTGCATATAAAACATCAGGTAAGATTTTTTGGGTGTGGACAAGAGCATAGCTACCAAATAAACATGTGCTTCAGTTCTCCTGTAACAGGCAAGCCCTGGCAAGAAGTATGTGAAATGCACTACTTTTTCTCATTTAAGAGTGTTGGCACAAAAGTCAGGGAGTTTTCTGCTTGCTGATGACCAAGCTGCTTAATGTATTACAAAGGATAAATGGTTGAAAAATTCATCTGTACCAAGGAAAAATGCCCCCTGAAATTGACAATCAGTCCTGAACAGCCACTTAGTCATGACAAAAGGCAAGACTCTGCAAGACTCTCAGGCTTCATTATTGCATCTTCCAAGTCTGATAAAGGTGGCAGAGAGCAGACTGAGTATGGGAACTCCTCTTCAAGGCTTTCTGTGTGGCATCAAGCAAGCTTCAAACCTGTATCCTGCTTACACCACAACATAAAGTTAACAACTCTTACTAGGTGACCTCACTGGGGTTTGATCTATGGACTAACTGCCCAACACACAATATCTTTCAAAAGGCTTAATAGTGGTCCTTGGACATGTGGTAAGCACATGGGGATTAGCCAAGCAACTCCTTAGATAGGTGACAAGGAAATTGTACAGTTACCACTTTCTTGGGGTAAAAACCCAATGCAAATTTCTTTGCAAATGGGACACATAACCTCAATGACGGCAATTGTACATTCTTTTTTATTTAAAATATAGCTATTAATTTAGATAGAAGGGTAAGTACAAAGTATTTCAACTCTTCCTTTAAAAACGTACTTGAGTACACCAAGTTTTGCAGATTTTTCTGAAAAAAACCCCAATTCTATAAAATTCACTTTTTAAACAAAACTATAGGCGTGTACAGTTATTCCTACTTTCTCCTACCCCCCTGAAACACCAGCAATTAAGCACTTAGATGATGGTGATGATTGAGGGGGGGAAAAGACACTTGTCTTATATGGAGCACACTGTATCAAAAAACCCAAGTTCTGTCTATAAATCATTATATTACAGAATGTACAGCAACCAGGCAATTGCTGCTTCTTGACAAGGCAACTTTCATGCTGATCCCAATGGAATTTTACCCTGATTAATGACTTGCCAGATTCACTCACAGACAAGTTTAGGCAGCATGGAGTCAAAGGAGAGAGTGAGGAATGTAATGTTTTGGCATAAAAACAAGCGCTTCTTAAAGGCTAACTGTCTTTTCTGCAGCTATAACATTGAAATCAAGCTAGATTTGGAATTTTTTTTAATTGGCTACTTAAACCTGTGATGTTTAGAAACCCTCCACACTTTCGTTTTTCTGATGGAAATATTCTTATTTTCTCAGATGGTTTTGACTTTTCATGTGCAGTGACAGAACTACTTACATGGAACTTTTGCTCCAAACATCTGAGTTTGAGCTTATTCTAGAACTAGCTGTACTCCTCTCAAAAACAGAAGGAAAAATAATTTAATAAGTAACATATTTTTCAGCATTATAACCACCAGTTTCACCATTGATTATATGGTTGTTTTCAGACCACAGTACAACACATACCACTGGATTAAGGTTTAAATTAGTATCTATATATTTACAATAGTGAAAGAACAGCACGTGCATATACACCCAGTATTTCTCAAGAGTACAGAAAGATGTAGTTGAGTAAAGGCAGGTTTGACTTTGCATATGGTCACTGCTACTGCCTAAATGCTGGGGTGTCCTTTAGTGTGCTCAGATTTAGGTGGCCTGTGACAGGCAATGAGTTACCAAAAATGCCCAAGTACCAGCAGGGTACCAGGCTCCAAAAACTAATTTCCTAAGTTCCATCCACTAGATCAGTTTACAGTGGTCTCATCCTTACATGGCTAGGTAGATTAATATTTTCATTGTTGAATCAATACCCAAAGTCTCCAGGTCACAGGGAGGCAACGAGGATCCTGTAACCAGCCTGGTTTAGAGAGCGCCTTCCTCTTGCCTCTGGTCTCCTGCATGGTAAGTTGTGCAGCAGGAGGAATAAGGAAATGCACAGACATGAATTACCACAATATCTGCATTAAGAGATCATGCTGAAGCATGTTAGAACTTTAACATTCAAGTATATTTTATTAAGTGTTATAAAATATATACAATCTTGAAACACAGTGCATTTCACACACAGGTTATAAAACCTCACTGGTATCACTACAGCACTGAATAGATGATACACTTCCTATCGAATGAGCAGATCAGAGAGCTAGGTAAAGACAAAACTACTCTACTTCAGATTCCAATCTCTTTCAGCACTCTGCTGCTTAAGGCTTTATTTCTGCTACCTGAGTTGATTTTGTTAGCTTCACATTTTTTTGCATCTCCAGGAATGGGGTGGGGGGAGCAGAGAGGAGTGATGGTGCACACTTTTCAAAATACAAAAGTAGCAAGAAAAATGTCAGTAGCCCCTTTGTAAACTTTGCATTAAAAATATGAAAAAGAAAAAAAATTTGGTACTTACAAAATGAAATACAGCCTATTTAACAATCTTGAAGCTAAAGGGAGATCAAGTAAAAAAAAAACAAAACAAAAAAACCAGCACTTCATTTCACAATGTACTTCAGTTTCACCGTTCTGGAAAGTCATGCAAAAACTGATGCCTGTTTCTTCATGTTTATACCACTGTTACGTCACCAATCTTGTGTGCGACGTCATACTACAAAAAGAAAGAACACCATTAATCTATATTAACAAGAAGCTAAATACTGTCATACACAGTAATTAAGTGCACTATTCAGACTATCACCCAACTTGTGGTTATTCAGATTAGGGTTTATATCAATGTTTCACAGCAAACCGGTGCAGTGGTGCAGCAAATTGACACTCCATTTATTAGTGGACTATAAATGACTGTAAGTTTAAGTTGGTAGCAAAATTTCAGTATCTTCACATAGGTTATTTAACAATCCTCATGGATTTCCCAGGGCATACCTACTACATTGCATTTTTAAAGTATCTGCCAAGATGTCTCGTTCCTCAGTTGCATACCAGTAACCCGAATTTCCAAAAAACACATTTTTGTTGTTTACTGCTATAGACACTCGGTTATCTCAAAGAATCCAGTGACTCATCCCAATTTGCATACTGGCTCACTTTACCATTTCCTCAGAAGTCAGTTCTAATTCCTTGACTATTTTTCTTGACTTTTCTGGGGACACCTTTTTGCACAAAGATAATAAAAAATAGTTCCTTCTTCCAGTTACAGTTCTTTATCAGCTCTGTACTCTTTGAACTTCATATTCTAAGACTGATGTCACAAGAAAAATGGTAACTCAGCATTCTTGCCACCACTCCATGCTACAAAATGCCCTTTCTACATGCTGCCCATACTCAAACACTGCTGACAGTCACCAGCATTAATTTTGCAAACATCATATTCCACCATAAAACAACTCCTCTTAATTAATAATCCACAAATGTATATGGATGCACTGCATTTACTGGAAACATCTCATTTTCTTAGTCCCCCATTTAAGCTTATTACAGGCCTTCGTATAATTATACCAGTCCTCATAGATTTTTAAAACATGCCTCAATGCCACAATAGTTTCTTCATAAGACCAGTAATTAAAACAACTGACTCAGGCTACCTCTGCAACATCTCACTTTCTTCCTTGCAAACTGTCACACTGCCATTAGAATTACACATCAAATAAAATCTTCCACTTGCACGCAACAGTAAAATTAACTGAGTAGCTTCCCAAAACCTTGCTTGGCGGCGTAACTTGAGTCAGAACCAAGTGCTCAGCATGAAACCAGGTCCTTTGGCTTCCCTCTATTCGAGGCTATTAACCTAGCATGAGAACCTGTTCTACAGCTTCATTCTGGCTATTTCTTATGCAATTATTCTTTTAAGGAATATTAAGAGGAGTATTAATTGGGACTGAACACTGAGGTGAGAAGTGTCCTTTCTGTCTGTATTCCTGTATTTGCACTATGGATAACACTCCTCTTTCCCACCTCTCGCATTAAAAGCTCTCGAATAGATAACAAGTTAATAATTAGCAAACACATGCTTTCTAAATAAATATTAGGCTTCTCCCCACACAGTTCATCATGTCCCATTCTTTTGGAAAAGCCTGAAGAAACACCGCTCTTACTTGTGAAAACATTTGTAAATCCAGCTTTTCTCAGGGATAAGGCAGGAGTGCAAGCAGGGGCTCATGTAATGATGTGTCTCCATCAAGCACATCCTCTTTGCTCCCTTTCATGAATGAGTCAAGAGACAATTAACACACCTTATGGAGAAAATTCTGCCACACAGCACACAGATGAGCTGGGATGGGGGGCGAGCTTTTGATACCCCAGTTGTTTGGAAAAGCAAGTGCTTTTTAAAATCTGATACTTAAATGAGCTAGAAAGGCAAAATCGAATAAATACAGCATAATCTGTCCTCCTTTGCCTGCACTGCCCTGATACTTTCAGTCTTGATTTTCTTTTCCTTTCCTTCTCATCTAAGTAAATCTCTAGCAATAAAGAAAAAAAAAAAGAAATCAAAATAAAGAAGGATGCAGTCTGGCAAGTGAACTCTAGCATGCAGCTAGAGGCTATTCATGCAGCTGTGATAAAGAAAAGAATAAATAAATAATAATAAAAAAATTAAAATCCACCACCCAGTGTTGTAACTTATAAACAAGATGTGGTAAGTCCTTTGGATCGTGGAAGGAAAACTATCAGTTAATAATAAACTACTGTCTGCCCAGGTATTTGCAATCATAACCTCATTATGTTTAAACTGAAAAAAACAGAGAACAGTTTAAAACACACTCTATGTAATGTAGTTTAAAGTGCCTAATGCCTAAAGCAGAGGTGAGTGAAACTGGCTAGGAATAAGAAATATGGTAGAAAAGGATGGTAAAAGGAGCCCTCCACAAAAGCATGATCAATAGCAACATACCATACTCAGAAAAGAGGGAAAACCCGTGTAAGACTCCATGTTGCTTCCACAGTGAAATCCACCCCACAGTCAGAAATAAAAAGGCAGCATGGAATAGAAAAAGAAAGATCAGGCACCAATTTAAGGGGGAAGTTGTAGGCAAAGTTGTATAAACCAAACACAGAGTAATTTATTACAGACAGGAAGGAGCTTTCCGTTTCTCTGTGTGTATCTCAGCCTGGCAGTGTAATGGTTAAATACCAGCAACAACTAAGGAAAATACTCAACACATCTTGATTCTGTATTTTCAATACCTCACTCTGAGAATACCAAGCCACCGTCAGTGAGCAGCACAGAAAGGGGGGTGAGGGAGGAGGAAGTGGCCCAGCAGAGCGATGAGGACACCAGCCCAGGCGAACTTTGTCCTGCACACTATTTACTGGGAGGAGAGAGGACCTGTCTCCTTCCAAGGGGATGCCAAGCAGGCAAACAAGCTGGGATCTCTGACCAAACCTCTGGAGGAAAAGCATTGGCAATGGGCTCTGGGGGATGTTTCACCCTCCAAAAGCTGTATAATGAGATCTGCCTTGCTGTTATTTTTACTACAACTTGAAACACCCAAGGAAGGCTGTTAAGTACTGGTAGAGCAAATGCTGCCAGGGCAGAATTATGAACCAGCAACCAGGCGGGGACAGAGACAACCACAGGTGGCCTGACTGAGACAACTATCTTTAAATACATCTATTTCAAAATTTTCTAAGATTATGAAAGAAGTGGAAATAAGCACTAAGATGGGCACCTGGTGATGGCTGAAAAGATTCACCAAGGATAACCTAAAAAAATGACAGTGGGATGAGAAACTCTAGTTCCAAAAGTCACCAAGAGTCAACAGAACTATGTCCACTCTAACAGCTATGGAAGATGATGAACAAGGAGAAAATGTCAACATTCACATAAAATAAAAATCACACAGCTTAATCATGACAGAGCTAGGACACCAACTCTAATCCTCCATGAATCAGACTCCTCTGTCATTCTTTTTGCTATTGTTTTTACTGCTAGTGAGTGAACTTCTGTTAGCCATGTCAGCCGCTAAGGATGTCCTCAGCTTTCTTGCATGTTCAGCAGTTTCCCTCACCATGTACAAACCATAAAGCCAGCAGCAAATTAACTAGTTAGTATGGTTGGCACATACCTGAGATGTCAGAACAAAATTTACGTGTATAACATAATGACCCAGTTCTTGCTGTCAGTTGGATACCCCACTCAGAGGGCTCATTAAAATCCCAGCGTGCTCAGGTAACACCAGGGGCAGGGAAATTATGCTGATTTCTAACAGGCAACCAAAAGCACTTTTAAGCATAAAGGCTCTTAACTCTCCTTCCAGCCCTTTCATCCAGGAAAAAAGGATTGTAGTGGGCTGTCTGAGATTCCTGCATGCCCACCCAGTTCAGATATGTGTATACCATATTTAAAATAATACAACTAAAATACTTCAAGTAGAAACATAACCTTGATTTTAAAGACATATAATTGATGTCTAGAACTTCAATGCCCTTCAACTATGCAAGTCTGGCATGATCAGAATTGTAGGTTATCTGTATGAGAACTGCAATTTTCATTGTCTCACTCCTAAAAGAACAGGCACAATTATGATTTGTCTGAGGTTTTTTTCCCCCCTGAATGAGCTGCAGATGAAGAAACATTGTTGGTGACCTTAACTTCAGTGTGAGGGATATTGATGTTTTAATGATTAGCTCTAAGATCTGGTCCATACTAGTCAATTAGGTGTTGGTTACATCTAGTTTTTTGTTTTGTGTGTGGTTTTTTTGTTTTGTTTTTGTTTTTTGTTTTTTTTTTAAATAAAAGGGATGTAGAAGTCTGTACTTCTATCACAGTGACAGTGTGTGTACAGGTAATATAAATATAGTGTTACTCACCATAACTTACAACACTTCAAAAACTACATTCATACCTCAGCTGTACATTTCTACAATTTACAGCTTGTTGTCAGAGCTTATAAAAAAAAAAGTCTTCATTGATGCAGATTACCAGAACCATTTTCTCATCTAAATTATTTCCTGAGTAAACAAGAAAATAACCATCTGGCACCTAAGAATGTTCCTTAGCTTTCTGCTGGGAAACATATTCTTAGCAAGTCACTGCAAAGCACGTACGGTCCATTGCGTTTAGGCACAGAGAGATGGGGAGAGAGGCTGCCAAAGCATCAGCCATGGGGAATGTTCATAATTCCCAAACACAACATCTATTATTTGGTTTCAATATCAAGCACTCATATTTCATCATATTTTTTTTTCCAAGTGGGAGACAGTATGGAAGACCACAGCATACTCTTTTTTTTAAGTTCTGTTTTAAACAGAGTGAGTTTTCCCATCCTAAACAGGGATACAAGGTCATTAAATAGGTTACCTAATGAGGTCACCCAAACCACAACTCAAGTCTGAAATGAATGTAAAGGGATATTGCAATGCCTAAGCAACTTCATATTGAATTACAAAATACAAGGACAAAACCAGGGCAAGACCAAACAGCTCATTTCAAGCTCTGTCCTTTCAGTAAGTTTGAATTTCTCTCATGTACCAATAAGAAACAGGAAAGAATATGTGAACATAATGTAACTGCAAACTTTATTTTTTATTTTACAGCTGAGATGAACTGTTTCTGGTCTTGACAATTACAGGATTGGAAGCGACATGGAAGGGCATTCTATTTATCTGGATAAGATCCACAGTGCTAACCATAACATAAGCTTTTTGACATGTTTCACAAACCACCAGCTGTGCCCCAGAGTTGGCACTTTCTGTAGCAGTCACAAGCAATCCAGTAGTTTTTATGCATTACCACCCTTTGCCTTCATTCCTGGTCTAAGGGTATCAGTTTCCCTCCCACCTAAGCTATTCTCTACGGGTAAACAGAAATCTTATGTAATACTTTTATCATGGTCTCCTACAGCTAAGTAAGGCACAGCACAAGTGTTTTGACTTCAGCAAAGTTTCTTAGAAACACCACCCACTTGGCTGCCTGTCGAGTCATTAGCAAGTGGCTGCTGCTGAGAGCTCTTAATCAGAGACCTTAAAAACCAAGAACAGACATTGCTGCAATTTCAAATTCCCTGAAATCTGACTAATCCCCACTGCTGTTGCACGGGTAAAATATTACCAAGCGACATGAAGCAGGGCGATTCAGAGTCCTGTAAGGGATAATACACTTGCAAATCACAAAGCAGACCAAGTCACAAGCTATAAAAAGGCCCTATTTCACCTGTACAGCAGCAACTTGCCCACGAGAAACAACAGCTCAAGTTTCTTTCTCATTCACACAGAGCGCAAGTTGCAAAATTGGCATAATTGGAAGCTATTATACTAATGGCACTAAATTACTTTTATAGCTCTGTTACAGTCTGATAATCACAGAGGAGCAAAGAGAGCTCTCTGTGGATCATGCAAAGTACTCTAGGTTCGAATGGTCCCCAAAACAAGACTGAAACTTCAACAAAGTTGTATGTTGATACGAAAACCCAGTGATTTCTATTTTATCAATTGTAAAAGAAGCAAAGAGAAAGGAGAGGGAAAACAGAGAAAACTTGGAAAAAACTAAGGTCACTTTAAAAGCGTAGGACAGTTTTACCACCACATTTATACCTTTCTGCTGAGATGCAGGGGGGTGAAGCAGTTCTTCTTCTCTCTGCTGCTTTCGATGGTTATCTCTGGCCCTGGGGTCTGGCAGCTTGGCCGAATGCAGTGTCTGGAATGCAGCTGTGATGCCGGGTCCCTGCCACTCACGTTTTGGTGTGTTGCAGTCGGGCAGCTGGCTGGGCAGTGCACAGTCATGGTTCCTGTCTCCACAGGCACCAACTTCGGCTCTCAGGAGTATGGGAGGGATGCAGGAACAGGGTTTCTCACAACTCACATGTGTGGCACAGCTGGTTTCTGTTCTCCCCAGGCTGGCAGTGCCTCAGCTCCTGGTCTCTGGGCTTCGCAGGTGGTGGGCAAGTAGAGCTGTGGGGATGGAAGGGTGGCCAGCTTCTGCCTCCTCAGGCAGAGAGACTTGCAGAGCAGGTCCCTCTCCTCCTCTCTTCTGGTTTTGCTTCACTTTATAAAGGGTTTAAGACTTTTTTGCTATGGTTTGTTTTGCACATAGCCTTCAGGTGTCCAAAGAGATCATGGTAAACAGAGACAATGACAGAGCATTCTTTGAAACTTTTTTCTTATCAGTTTTCCACATCCCACCCCATGATCTGTCACTGTTTTGCAGAATATCACTGTAGCTTTCTTCAGTGGTGGTAATATGAATATAGGAACAGAGGGAGAGAAAGAAACAAGCCAGCTGTTATCATGCATTTAACTAGGCTAATGCCAACAATTAGGAACATAATTCCAATGACAATTGCTATTCCAACTTGAGTCAACCATCTCCCCCAACCTGTGAACCCTAAGGACTCTAGGATGGTAGTGGCCCATGATCCATCAAATGCCTCTTGTGGCTGCATTGCTTAAAACAGATTTTTAGTATAGTTATTTATTTCTTTAATCTTAGTTTGTGCTTCTTCAATGGAGGTCGAAGCATTATGAATTGTTACACAGCATACAGTTTTCTGATAAATTTAATATTCCACATACTCCTTATTCTTTCAGTAATATCTATGGCTAACTTATTTTGCAAAGTCATTTTAGTAGTCTGCTGGACTTGAGTGTTTAATTCCACAAATGCATATTGTGTCCCATTACTTAATACACTTAATTGCCAGGTAGTATCTTCTAATATAAATTGGTGTCTTTTTAAGGTGATAGAGGGAGTAAAGAAGTGTTCAGTGAACAGGAACATTTTTTGTCCAGTAGTACAGTAATCTGGAAAGTCAATTCCTTTGATTGCCCATTCTGGTCTTTGTGTTGCCTCTGAAGAGGAAACAACACTTCAATGGTGTCATGCTTCAGACACTTCAGTGAAAGTAAAGACACGTCTGGGGCAAAGGGAGGGAGGGAATTCCAATTCCATAGTTAAGTTCAGCATGCTGTTCTAATGACAAATGTGAACAAAATTTCCCATTAGAGCAACCCCAAGACATTCCAAGAGGGGCTATATACTTTGCAATTTTATATTTGGTTTTGTCTGCATGATCAAGGATGGCAATTTTTGGGTTAGTATTTATTGGGGTACTGCGGATTGGGTAGTGGGTATAGGGAACTCCGTAGTGGTTGAGAAGATATTTTTAAGTGGTGTTATAGGTTTCATCTTGATTTCTCCAGCCTTTCGAAGGGTAACCCCAACAATACACATATCTCTTATTAATGTTCGAATTCTAAGTGAAAACCACATTTCTGGAGGATCTCCAGGTGCTTCTTTGCATGTTATAACCTTTGAGCAACTGAATAGAGGACTATCTTCTACTTGAGGCATGGTAAATTTGGGGGGTTTTAATATGAATAAAGAAATGTTTGTACAGACCATGCCCACATTAAGTTTTTTGTTTGATGTGAACCACATTTTTTATGTCAGGAAGTTGCACACACCAGGAAGGCCTAAAAACTGTGGTATAATTATTTTTATATATATCTGGCAGGTATAATGGGTCAAAGAGGGGATCCCATGAGTAAATAAGGCAGGGTTGTCTAGCATTCTATTCCTCAAAATTTATAGTCTCAGGTTCAAGTTTACCTTTACTCAACTCAATGGCTGGATGAGGGGGTTCAATTTGAGATAAGATGGTCACATTTATATTTGGATGTATAGTTTTACAATATATGTGGTGTGACATCACTCATGAGGTGTATCAGAAGACGGGTCATAAGTCTGATAAAAGCCATGCACTATAGGGGTACCTTTCCAGAGTATTTGGGCTCCTTTCGTCTCACTTGTCCACTGTTCAGGTAGGGGCAATGGTGCAGTCACACTAGCCATCATATTGAAAACAAAAGATAAATTCAATGGTATCATAAAAAATCGCAATCCTTGCTCAGCAGACTCAGGTAATGCCACCTATATACCTTAGTCAGTGTGATTCCATATTTTCACAAACCCTTTCACTAGTTCCCAGGTGAAAGTTCCTTTGATTTTCATTTTTAACAGTTTGCTCTGCTGAGCACATGTACAAGGTAAATAACCATACAAACATAGCCAACATATCACAATTACCAGTAAACCAAACCATGGACCAAATCAGAGGGTTTTTTCATTCACAGTTCTGAATATTTTTCTCTGTAAAAGAAAAGGTCTGTCCAGCCCCTTCTAGGACAACATTAACATGTAGGAACAATCCACCAAGGACTTATTTTGTGTTCTTTGCCATAAGCATCCTTTGCTCTCCAGGTGTACATACTTAAGGGAGTAGCAAGTACTGTGGGTACAGCTCCTACAGTGGGCAATTTCACCAGTACTGGTTGTTCTGGGAAGGAAGACGGTTCTTGCTTACTTGTAGGTTTTGATGTTGCTGATATTAAAGAGGGAGGTTGTGGATAAAAAGCTGTGAGCCTAGGGCATCCATTTTCTCCCCATTTACCATTTTTTCTCCTCATTTACCATTTTTACACCATCCCATAGTTATCCACTCCAATTGGGTTTTTGAGGTTTTAGAAATCACTTAAACAGGCCATTTGTCCTCTGGACTATGCCATTTGCTTGTGGATAACAGGGTGTGTAAAACATCCACTGGATCCCTTCTTTGGCCTACTCTTGGACAATGGTGACTGTGAAATGTGACCCATTGTCTGATTTGATAGATACAGATTTTGGGAAAAAACTGAACCACATTTTAAGAGCCTCTAATGTCTTTGTACTAGGTGCCTGAGGGAAAGCTTCTGCGTGCACTACTCTTGATCTGACCTCTACTCCTACTAACAAATATTGTTTACCCTCAGACTTTGGAAAGGGTACAATATAGTCTAATTGCCATGTGTCCCACAGTCCTTTTCTGTCCCTTATATGTAATGGGGTTGTTCTAAAGGGCGATGCTCTAGTCGGGTTCTGCACTGTTCACATGAGGACATGCAGGTGTGCCACATTTCCCAAGTTACTGGCCATCCCCTGCTCACTGATTCTTTATGCAGATCTTGTGCCCCTGTGTGCTGTCACTTGAAGTGCAACCACTCTAATAATCAGTCCCAGTTTTCTGCTGGAGTTTTTACGTTTAGTGGGGCAAATCTGGCCAATTCATCTACTTCTGTTATTCCAGCAACTAGCTGGGTTTTCATCTTCTTGGTGAGAGGCTACCCATCTGAAGAAGAAATTCCCTATTCTTGCTAGAGCAAGAATTTCTTGCCATTTCTCTTTTTGCCAGACAGGGACTCTATTTACTTACTTCATAGTCATTTTTGTCCCCGAAAGAGGAGCCACTCAGTACACCCTCTGAACACAGAAAAAGAATCAGTGTAAACATCTACACTCAGAGGTTTCAGATTCATTGTTAAACACACTCCAAACTGCTACCAATTCTCCTGCCTGTGCATTGCCTTGTCCTTCTGTTACTATTTTGTCTCCTGTATTTACTTGCAAAGCTACAGCACAGTATTTCCAAACTTCACCTTCTCACTTTGCTGACACAACAGTAAACCACACATTTTGCAACTGCTCTGAATATAGAGGAGCAACTTGAATCACAAAAGGTGGGAGGTCAGTGGTGCTACTTAAGGTTATTTCATCTTGTAGGGGGAGGTTTCTGGGAGCAACTTCTGTTCCCTGAAAAATGCTGCAATAATATTCAATTTGAAGGCATCATTTCCAAACAGAGGCTCACTGTGCCACCTCGCCAGGGGGTGGGGTTTCTGCCAAAACTGGCTTGATGACTTTAAAAGGTCCTCTTAAAATTAGAGGCTGTTGTTGGTAAATAGTTTTCTTTGCTTCCTGAAAAGCAGCACTAACCACAAACAAGCCATTTTCCCAGGTAGAATATAATTTTTCTGCATCCTTGAAACTGCAGGAATAAAACCCTATGGGTCTGATAGGACCATCAGGTACTTTCTGCCATCAGCTTGAAGATTGCAAATCCCCATTCAATTTGTACTGGATCAGTGGTGTGTATAGGCCATAGTGATTGGTACGTATTGGCCTCAAAAATTAGGAGTTGTAGGGCTTCATCGTGGAGGGTGGTCCAATCCCACTTTGCTTTTTTCGGTTACAAATCATATAAGGCTCCTGCAATTATTAAAAATCAGGAATGTGTTTCCTCAAAAAAGAATCAGCAGGCCTAAAGCATGCTGCAGGTCTTTTTTATTCTCTGGCATTTTAATTTGGTCTAGGTGGGTGAAGGGTGTCTGGGGTAATTCCTCCCTTCCACCAAATTCCCAGGAATTTTACATCTTGTGAAAGGGGTTGTACTTTTTCAGGAGGCATATGTAAGCTAAAGGCCTCTAGATGCTTAATAATGTCTGTTTGGGTTAACTGTACAGGTGCAATTTTACCTCCTGCTACCAAAATGCCACCAATGTACTGGTATACTTTTATTCCTGGTGCAGGAGCAATGAGTGACAATTCTTGTGCTAGTGCATGATGTGCTAGAGTGCTAGAGTGGGTGAGTGTTTAAATCCTTGTGGGAGGCAGGTAAAGTGTACTGCTGGCCCTCCCACTTGAAAGCAGAACACTCCTTACCCTGGTGCTGCAGTGGGACCATAAAAACCATGTCCTTGACATCAATAGTGGCCATAATTTGATGGATTTGTTCTTGTATGGTAGCTATCAGCTCAGCAATACTGGGGACTGCTGCAGTAAGGGGTCCTGCATTGGAGTTAAGTTGTCAGTCTGCAAGTGCCACTCAGCTTGTGGACTGGCCACACAGGAGCATTGCAGTGGAATGTGTTGCAAACACTATTCCTTTCTTTTAAATCTCCAATAACTGGTGTGATTCCTTCCCTGGCTCCCAAGGGTAAGGGGAAAGCTTTGACATTGGTTACTAGGGAGGGAGGAAAAGCAGGGACAGAACTCAAACACAGATGCTTGGTTTCTTTCCCAAAAGCCTGTATTTTTCCTACCCTTTAGGAGCTCCAGTCCCAATAAATTTGTGGGAATTTTACCCAAAATCATTAGGGTTTCAACTGCTCTCTCGTCTCCCAGTAATCAGCATCTTACCTTTGCTGTCATCTGGGGTTGCATGCATCCAAAAGCATCTGCAACAAATATACTTTTACATAACGGAGCAATGCCACATGAAGAGGCATCTTCAATTTTAACAATGGACACTTAGCACCAGCATCTACTAAAAAAGTTACAGGGATTTTGCAGGGACCAATAGGAGAGGTTATTAAGTCCCCTCTGGAGTTTTCATTAAGCCACCTAATGTAAATCCACTCTTCGTCCCCCAGCTTACCTGCTGAGGGTGAAGAGAGGAGTTTCCCATCACCTCTCCTTTTTGTGATTCCTCTAAGGGAAGGGCTGTAGCAGGGACAGCTTTTAATGATCCCTCCTTTGCTGGCCATCCTCAATATCTCTAATTTATTAGTGGGTTGGCCATCAATTAGGGTTTTTGGGACTCCTTTTCATAAGCCCTCAATCCACAGGGTATTTCTTTTTCACCTGTGTTCTTCCCCTGCGTTAGCTTGTCCTCCTTGCCCAGGAGAGAACATTAACTTTCAAAATCTTACCTGAGGCACAGGTGTTTTGCACTCTGTGCAAGAAATTGATTTAGAATCATTGTAATTGAAGGTATTGGACCGTATTTTCTTCCATAATTAATTAATTCTTGTGCCACCTCCCCCCAGGTCCAAACTTTACTTTTCTTATGGTTACAACTGGGGGTTATAGCTGCTCCTAATGTGGCTTCAACTCCTTCTCATTTTGTGAGGCTTTCTATTTGTGCTTTTAGCTGGATGCCTATGGGTTTCATAGCTTCAGGGAGGCCTCTGATAAGGGGAATTGTTCTTTCAGGGTCTACAGGCATCATCATAGGGGATTCACATCGTGGTGTTTACTCCCTATCATGCATCATTCGTAAACAAGCAGCTTTTTGCACTTTCCACAATTAGATTAACACTCCTCACTACAGCCAGCAGATCTTCCCTCTCCAGAGGATTAAGACTGCCACCATAATAAGCAGCTCTTTGGGTAAGAGACCAGGGAGCACAGTTACCTCCTGTGGTCAGGAAGACCCTGGCACCCCAAAACCCTTTCCTTTCACATTCTTTCTCTGATAAAAACTTTGGTCACCTCCAGTAAGAGAGACCCTCCAAACGTACTCAGTCTCAGATTCTTTATGGGTTTGGCTATATTCCTTTTTTAATTTAGCCAACTCAGCAGCTGTATATGGAATTTCTTTTGTGGTTATCTGAGGCGTGCCATCCTCCGAGCCCTCGTATGTGTATTCTGTTTTAATCACGGGACAAAGTGATACTGGCAGCTTCTCTGATTGGTCACACAGAGATTCTAAGTCAGAGAGGGGGTATGTTTCTTTAGATAGTCCCAGCTCTGACTCCTTTTTCCCCTCTTTCACTAATCTTGCATAAACCCCCTCTTGGGAGTACATGGGTGGTAACCCTTTCATTTCTTATCTCTTCGTGGAGGAGATGGGGGTAGCCCTCTGCTCCTCCAACTGTGTCTGAAGTGCTTTGACAACATCTTGCAGCAAGGCTATAATTTCCATGTCTGTTTTTTGTTGCTCTTCTTTATTTTCAACTGTAGTTAGCAGAACAGCACTCAAGGCAGAACAAATTATGTGTCTCCCCTTACCTTTTTTGACTCTTGCCCCTGACCACATGGTAGGGATTTGATCAACAATCACTTGGATATTATTCCATGCCCATTCCAGTCCTTGTGGAGATTGCTTGGCACCAAATGCATCTAATAAATTGGTAAGAGCTGTGCAGTATGCTTCATGTTGCTACAAAAATGGGATGGACTCTTCCAGGGGGTACCTTGTGTGAGTTAATTTCCAAATTCTGCCCCTTCTTCCCAAAAAGCACAGTTACTTCACAAAAGTGGAGTGGTCATCCCCAGGGGGTACTGTATATAAATTACAGTTAATTTTCAAACTCCACTCCTTCACCCTGGAAAGGCACGTTGTATCTGTTTTATTACAAACATACAGAAGTCATTTCTCCTCAGGGGCACCTTGCATAAAATAACTTTCCAATATTCACTTCTTGAAATACCTTAAACCATAGTAGTACCCCACTTTTGAGGGGCACCTTAATTTCATCAAAAAGCAAACAGTTGAAGCATGCACTTTACTTCAGGGGAAAAAAAAAACCCAAATCATAAAGGTACCTTATGTTGTTTATCACAAAATGGTTGATTGTAAAAATTAGCAACTATCGATTTTTGGAATCAGCACTCTCATTTTAAGGGAATCGTGTCCTTGTGACACCCATTAAAATGTTACAACCTGATAATCACAGAGGAGCAGAGAGAGCTCTCTGTGGATCGTGGAAAGAACGCTTAGGTTCAAATGTTCCCTGAAACAAGATTAAAACTTCAACAAAGTTGTATGTTGATACCAAAACCCAGTAATTTCTATTTTATCAATTGTAAAAGAAGCAAAGAGAAAGGAAAGGGAAAACAGAGAAAACTTGGAGAAAAACTAAGGTTACTTTAAAAGCATAGGACAGTTTTACCACCACATTTATACCTTTCTGCTGAGATGCAGGGGGGTGAAGCAGTTCTTCTTCTCTCTGCTGCTTTCGATGGTTATCTCTGGCCCTGGGGTCTGGCAGCTTGGCCGAATGCAGTGTCTGGAATGCAGCTGTGATGCCGGGTCCCTGCCACTCACGTTTTGGTGTGTTGCAGTCGGGCAGCTGGCTGGGCAGTGCACAGTCATGGTTCCTGTCTCCACAGGCACCAACTTCGGCTCTCAGGAGTATGGGAGGGATGCAGGAACAGGGTTTCTCACAACTCACATGTGTGGCACAGCTGGTTTCTGTTCTCCCCAGGCTGGCAGTGCCTCAGCTCCTGGTCTCTGGGCTTCGCAGGTGGTGGGCAAGTAGAGCTGTGGGGATGGAAGGGTGGCCAGCTTCTGCCTCCTCAGGCAGAGAGACTTGCAGAGCAGGTCCCTCTCCTCCTCTCTTCTGGTTTTGCTTCACTTTATAAAGGGTTTAAGACTTTTTTGCTATGGTTTGTTTTGCACATAGCCTTCAGGTGTCCAAAGAGATCATGGTAAACAGAGACAATGACAGAGCATTCTTTGAAACATTTTTCTTATCAGTTTTCTGCACCATCTGATTTACTATTCCTTGATACCAAATTCTGAGTAAGTTGCTACCTAACCTGAGTGACAGGAGATGTTTGTGCCCTGAGGACCAAGAAGCCGAGCTATCACCATTTACCCTGTCTGAGGTGTTCATAGAGTCTCCTGTTTCTTTATACAAGACTATTAGTAACAATAAAACCAAATACATCATATGCAGAAATTATGTATGGCAGGAAGAGTACAAGGCTCTGTAACTTAAGTAATGAAGGTGTGCTGGCTATATAAGCAACTCTGAATGCAAAAAAGTTTTGCAGACTATGAAAACCTATAAATCAGACTAGAAACCAAAGTCAGGGAAAGGCATCAAGAAGTTGGCAAGTTCATGTGTCCTTCCAAAACCCACATCCCTGGTACAAAACTCCCAGAGACTCACTGCTTTTCTCTTCCCATTCTGCAATTAGGAAAAAACACTCTGGGAAAGGGAGTACAATACCCTTCAGGTACAGCACTCGACTTTGGTCCTGCCTGCAGCTCTCAGAGCTGCAGCATCCAGCCCTGAGAAGTGGGACAACTGTCAATGCATCACACAGCTTCCTGCGCTTCCCAGCGGACACACTGCCTCCGGAGGCTTTTTCCCCTAAGAAAAAATTAGATAAGCAAAGATAAAATGATGTGCTTTCAGATGTTAATGTCTCTTCTAATATTGCCACTTTTTAAAACTGTTACATAATCCAGTTGTGTAACCAACACGCTCAACTTCTCCGTAAAGCTGCTCCCCTCCCACCATCCATCAATGGAGGGTTCCTGCATGAGTTGCACAACCTTTGTTTTCTGAAGAATGTGGTACAATTGTCCCCCACCTATATCTCTACACTGCATGCACCAAAAGAAATTTTCATGATTGCGCTAATCCACTAAAAACGAGGACCCAGACAGCACCTGCTGCTACTAAATACTATTTGACTCTCCATATTCAAAGGAACTGACCAGTACTTCAACAGCTGAAAGCTGAAGTCTTCAAAATGTCAACTTACAAGGGTGAAACGAACATTGACTTACAACAATATGAAAATCAAAGGATCCCTATTTTCAGAAACTTGACTTTGAATGGAAGTCAGAAGCAGGGACAACACAACCCTCCAGGCCAGTTGTCTGCCAGAGTGGTTATTTTAAAAAAATTAAAGGTTCATACTCTTCTCCTGTTAGCTGAGCCTGCACCATTCTGCAGCGCCCTAAAGCAAACTAAAAGAGCAACAAAACCATCGTAATTCAAGTGCACACATTATTTTTATATTAAGATGCAAGTCTTCACGTTGTGTCCAATCATCTACACTCATACACAAGTGAAAGGCAGTTTTAGAACAATCTGAGGTAGGCAACATTCATAGCTTTTGCTCCTTAATCAGCTATTGTCTTTATAAACCCTTTTGTTCAATGAATTTTATAGACAGAAAACAAGGCAAGTTGCTGTCACTAACTGTTTTCTAAAACAGCCTTTCAGCATTACCACAGAGCTTGCAAGAACTGAAGTTTCTCCATCCAAAAAGCAAATTTTTGAGACAGTACACTCAAAGGACACAGCCGAAGATGTTCAGAGAAACAAACAGCCAGAGAGACCTTTTAAGGAACTTTATCCAAGGCATTGTGTAATCCATATATAAGGACTGCAAAGGTTCTATAGAGCTATCATGTGATGAGCATCCTCTGTTCTTTCAGGACACTCAGGAAAGCTTTACCTGGTTTGTTGGAATTCCACAGAGAAGCTGGAGATACTCAGCTTCTGGTTCACGGTCATCTATTCTCAAAAAAAAAAAAAGTACCTGGAGCAGCTCAGGCATGCAAGAGCCATCTGTGACAAAACTGCCACCTTAAGTTTAAGACTTTCATCCTTTCCTAAGTCTTGACATTGACAGTAAAGAGTGTAGGAAAAATCTCTTAAAACTCTACAAAAAGATACAAATCTGAACCTTCATTTTTATTAGGTTTCCTTTTGTATTCAAGCACAAGTCTTAACCTGAAATAGAAAAAACTCCTAAAGGTTTGCCCACCAGTACTCCATTTAACTTCATATGCTATTGCACACACGCATTGGGGTTTTTATTTATACACAAAGACATGACTGGAACATCTGGCATGGCACAGGTACACATTTGCATATAAAGATATGCATGCGTTACAACATATAAACATGCCTGCATTATGAGCAAAACTGTAAGCTAATTATGCCTCCAATGATATAAACATAATACATGTCATTAGTGCACACAGAACTCATGCCAGACTTTGCTTCCTAACCCTAAGCATGTGCCCAAGACAACACTGACTGGAGAAACCACATTAGTCTCAGGTAAAGTTACAAGGACAATAACCAGTTGGTTTGCAAAGCCAAGGGGTGCAGAGTATGCCAAGTCAATTTACTTTGAATTGAAAAAGATGGACATAAACTGACAACACAAAACTGAGCATTTTATCAACATGTTTTCAGTGCTGTAAACCTGCCTTTTTTGAACTTAAAAAATAATGAGTTTCAGGGATTTTTGGTTCTACAGAAAATAAAGAGGGATGAAATGTAATCTAAAGTTCCTTTCCAGAGTAACTATTGATATCTACAATTAGAAACTCCAAATGAGTGCATGTTTTAAAATATCTGAAGCTTTTTTTCCTTAAGATTAATGGGGGAAAAAGCAATAAATAAAATGATTAATGCCAGCATGGTATACACAGTCATATTTATTTGTTCACTTCCAATTACAGAAAAGAGAAAGCTGAAGCCATACACAAGTGCTGCTTTAAAATAAAGACAGACTACTGTTTACTCCAACAGTTTTATTTCAAAAAGTACACAAGTCTGTCATGGAGCTACAGCATTTTAAAATTTTGGATTTTGGTTTTTTTACAAATTCACTCACAATACTCGTATTTTAAAATACCATTCCCCCAAAAGTGTGAATATAAAACCTCATACTGAAATTCATATCGATATTCAAAGTCCATGCTTTGTGCATGAGAAGTGTAACATAACATTGTAACATTTGGGATTCCAGGAAATTTTATTGCTCTGATTTCAACTGAGCTGTGCCTCAGCATTAGAGGACTTATAATGAAAGGGTCCCCTAAAGCACCTATCAAGTGTATAAAACAAGCTTTAAGTGAAACAAATAGCATAATGTCTTTAGACTGGAACAGAGGCTTAAAGTGATCCAGAATATACACTGCTCAGAACAAGACTAAAAACTTGCCATGGAAGCCAGTAATATACAATATTCAGCATTACAGAAAAACTTGCAATTAAGTAGTCTTACTTGCACTATTAAACAGGAAGCATACATCTAATATGAATGCAACTATCATGAGTTGATAAAGACGTATGCAATGTACATTGCTCTCAAAAGTCATGTTTTACCCCTCCAACAAGGCATTTCTGTGCACTACACAGTTTTGGAAGAAGTATTCATTTTGTTTTTTTAGGGTAGGAAGTTTCACACAAATATCTTTAAATATCCACTGCAGAAAGTTTATGAAAATGCTTGAACTGTATGGACAAGTGTTACGTAACCTCTACAGTTTTACAAGTCTAACACTTTACTCGCACCATGCTAAAATTGAGGGGTTTCTTTCTATATATAGTAGTCCTCAACAGGAAGGTTTACAATTATGACAATAACTAGAGGTTGCTTGAGCTCACTGAAGAATATTTACACAATGGTACGACCCCTCCCTACTCCCTCCCCCCCTTTTTTTAATAAAATGAGACATTAAAAATGCCACCTCGTAACTGGTATATCAGCTGACATTACTTCCTAAAAGTGTTCTGCTAGCACAGCTATCTGCAAGATTGAACACCTCACCTATTTAACCAGTTCCTCTCCTGCACAGCTAGGAATCATTTTTAGACTACAGTAGCTGCTTTTGAGAATCATAATCCAGTGTAAGTGAACAATCTAGTGACAAAAGAAATAATTTATAATAGCAATATTATGTTCTCATAGTAGTGTTGTATCCATCCAAAAAGGCATGATGATAGCAACTTGAGGCAAAGTTTACCCCAAGTCAGGGGTTCTTTGTTTCAGATGAGGACTATGTCAAATTCTATTTCTCCTCTTTTTCCATGCAATTACATAAATAGACAGACACTGTCAAGGCTGCTAAGCCTAACAGGCAGGCTCTGAGGGCACATCTCGCTGTCCTTCTGTCCATTTATTATTTTGCCCAAGCTGACAGAGCATCAAGCATGTGTAAACTCTGCTCTGTGTGCTTTACTGAGATAGGTTTCTGGATCTGAGTGTCCTAGGGCTTAACTGACTGTAAGTACAGGGTCTCAGGCCAAACCAAAAACAAACAAACAAAAAAACCACCCCAAAACAAAACAAAAGAAACCAAAACAAAACCCACCAAAAAACATATATGTCCACAGACGGCTAAGAACCAAATTTAGTAGGTTTGCTGCCTGGTTGCTTAGGTTTATAGCTATCTCTCAGTCTGTGATTCAGCTTAGTTTTGTACTCGTATTTATAATAACTATACTGTTCTAATTAAGGAAGGCCTTAGTTTCAAGGTAAACAATCAGTGTACAATTAACATCTTGGAAGTCTCTTCTATCACAATAATTGGATGCAAGAAGATGTCTCCTCATCTATTGTTCTTCAGAAGTTACGTTTGGCACATTTACTAAACCTATTATTTACCACACAAATAAGTCAGTCATCCATCTCCTTGGTACAGCAACTGAAAAGTTTTCAGGAATATAAACACTTAGATCATAATTAGCAATTGAAGGAGTAAGTGACATTTTGAAATACAGAACAATACAGAGAGAGACACTGAAGTCACATCCAAAAATAGGCATGAAGAGGTAAAAATAGTACATAAGAATCAAGAAATCAGATCACAGTGTCATGTTTTAAGAACTGTACCATCATCTAAGCACCTGTTCAAACAGTATGTTTAGGCACCAGAAATTTCATAAAAACTGAAGTTACAATCAGGCAAAGTTTATTGACAAGGCACACATGAAAGATAAAAAATCTGATCTCTAACAGTATCAGTTTACAATCTAAAAAAGTCCCAAATGTGTAAAACTAAGTCTAGAATACTTAATAGCCATTCAAGTTTCTAAATTCAGTATGAAGGGTATGTTAGTATCATAAAATGGTTTGAATTGGAAGATGACCTTGTACCAACCACGCTGCCATGGGCAGGGAAATTTCTTTACATTAATAGTGCCAGCCAAAAATTGTGCACCTAATTACATATAGGACAAACATTTAGTAGTAAGCCAAAGAATTCATCACAGATCTATAAGCAGCTACAAAAAAGCAGACACTAAACCTAGAAGTTTGGGGAAATGTTTTCTCTCACACTGTTGCTACACATAAATAATCCTAACATCTTTCAACAGGCCATTCAGATATTTCCTTCATCAAATTCAGTGCCACATACTATAAGCTTTTAGAGTTTTCCAAAATACCTTGCAGTTAGTTCAACATCTATAGCAAGAATAAGCTGAAGGGATCCTCCTCCACCTGCCCCCCAGCACAGGAGGAAGAAGGTAAAAAACAGGAAGATAAACTCCACAAAGGTCTAAGCTGCACTAAATTTTAAATCCAAGTTTCACAGATATATGATATCAGTCATCAAAAGTTATCAGAAGTCCTTAAACATATGTGAAAGTAAGACAAAGAATTGTTCTGTTTCTCCTGTATTGCTTTAAGCATTTTTAATTTTGAAAAACAAATTTGTATCAACAATTCTGGATAACCATTTCCTCTCAGCTGCACAAAACTCCTTCTCTTAAGAAGTCTGAACGTTGGTTCAGAATATTTAGGGCTATGGAAGAGGCAAGGAGAAATGAGCTTTAAACTCATTGCAAATTCACACAGGAAGACATTAGCATTTGAGTAAAGGCTGACTACTGCTTACATGTGTATGGGAAAAGTTGTTTCCACAGTGATGTTAAGAGGACAGATATCCAATACCAGTTACTTAACAGCTCTCATTAAATCCTCATGGAGTTTCTAGGTAATCGGTTTGGAAAAAAAGTAAGAGCACTGCCTTAATATCTAAACAGGCTTGGAAAATGCAAGGTACAATTAACTTAAAGACATGTATAAAGGTCTTACTGTGACAGTAACAGTTGATCTATAGATTTTAATGCTTAGATACCATCACCAACAACCTGACAGGACCTCATGCATCAGATAAGTATTAAGATATCTGACATGACCAGAACTAGTTATCATGGGAAAAATTCATATTTCAAAGAGCTTGCAAGGTCTCCTGTCACACTTCCACTCACTGACATTTTAAATTCAGAGTAATTAATTAATTCAAACAATTAAGTAACTGTCTGCCCCTGAAATAAGAGCTCAAGTACTCTAAACAAACATTACCAGACCAAAGAACCACATAAATACTCAGTTTGAACAGAATTCAAAGTCATCCTCAGTACTTCAGCACCCTGCAACTACATCACAGTTCAAAATCAAGGTCAAATGTTTCTGTTATTTCTGCAATTGAGGATAAAGTTTTAGGAACTCTGAGAAACTCCATGGTCTACATATGAAATGCTTTTGTTAATTCTCATTTGTCCTACTGTTACACATTCAGAACTGCACTTTAGCTGACAGCGTCAGTGTCTCTTCAGCAACCTACCAGAGGTCCAAATACCGTCAGTATCCAATATTTATTTAGGAACTTCAACGCTTTTAGCAAATAGTTCAACTGTCATATACTAAGAAGTTGAAAATTAAATATGAGAATTGGTGGCTTTTCAAACTAACTTGTCCATTTTCTTCATGGAAAATTTCATGCCAGTGTATAAATGAAGGATGGAACACAGTAGTTCTCTAATACTTACAATGAACACTTTAAAAAACAGCTTTTAAATTAATAATATTTTATACTATTGACCCATCTTTGCTTTGTGCTGGAATCATCACAGGGACAGCTCCCATTCTACTTAAATTAGGTGCAGCTACCTTTGAAGGTGCAAAGGTTGGATTTTGAGCAGGTGTACGTTCGAAGTCTTCACTTGGGACTTGGCTATATGGAGTTTTGGTATATCCTTCCATGTTTGAGGGAGACATTGAACCCAGGGAAGAACGATTGCTGCCGATGTAGCTGCGAGCTGTTGAACTGCGGCTTTTTGGAGGTGGAACATCTTCTCTGAAATAAATCAAAAAAGAGTTGCAGAACAAGAGTTCAGTCACCATGACTATGTGGGAGCTTAAAACAGAAGTATTCAGTTTGTTTCTTTCTATTCTGATGCAGTAGGCAAAAAAATCCTTAAGTCTTCCTTTAAAGTAACAAAAAATTCAGGAGTGTTTACTGAAATTTATGGCTACAAAAAAAGTTCTCTGACAAGTCCTTAGTATGTTAATAAGCTTTCTAGATTAAGACAAATCTCAACTGTTAAGTATCTTACTTGCAGAAATACACATTGAAAAGTTAATCTTCCAATAATACTGCTCAGAAACCAGAGATGTGTTGTTACCTGATATCATGATGTACTTCTTTCTCGTATTTCTTCTCTCTGTGCTTCTTACACCAACAGCAGATGAGAAAAGTCAGTACAGAAAGACCCAGCAGAGTTCCTATAATAGCTCCAACAATTATACCGGCTGTATTTACGGCTGGAACAGACATATAACAATACTGTTTGTCAAGTGCCAAAGTTATAAGACCAACTTTAAACATTAAACCCACTATACTTCACGTGATCCACATTAATATCACATCACTGAAGCAGAGAGGGTATGCTCAATCACATGCATTAAAAAAAAAGAGTAAGACTTGAATGGGCATCCAGCAGTTAAAATGTGTTGGGTTTGAGTTTAGAGAAAAAGCCCATTAAGTTTTAATGCACAAGACACTACACGACCATTACGCAACCAACACTTACGAGGGGTGACATGGAGCTCAATAGAACATTCATCCGTGCCGACTCTATTTGAGGCAACACAGCTGTATATACCAGAATATTCTTGAGAGGCATTTTTCAGAAGAAGTTCCCCTGTATTTTTGTCTACAAACAACAAAAGGTAGAGGTTTTCCAAAGTGTAACCCCATATGCAATGCTAAAGAATTACTAATCCAGCGCAAACACAAAATCTTAACTTAAAAATACCATATTAAAGAGAATCAGATATCAGGTTGTTAAATATGTATTTGTTGTATTTGTAAAAGTCTCTTACCCTCTTAGAAAGTTATTCCAAAGGATTCCACTTCATATTAAGCCTATTAACTAATTGCCCTGTCAATGGATAGGAACAGTTGCTAGTCTCAACACTCTGTGGCCAGTAACATAAGCATTAAGGTATCTGACAAGACTAGAACTAGTTCTCACAGAAAAATTCATGTTTCAAAGAGCTTGCAAGGTCTCCTGTCCCACTTTCACTCACTGACATTTTAAGAAAGAATAGATACATGTTACTCTCAGATGCTATGGCAAATTCTGTCATCCAAACACAGAATTCTAAAATAGAAAAGATTAACTGCACCCCCAAAATACCTCTTAAATCGATTCTACACAACCAGCTTAGATGTCTGCAGAACTCATGCTCAGTGAGAGGTGAATCTAACTCAAACATGTGCTCCAGTGAGTGACCAATTAAGTCCAGCTAAGCAGAGAGCTTAAGTGATAGTAAAAATAAAGATCATCTCCCAAGGCTTTCAAAGCCATTGGCAGCTTTGTGAGACTCCTCTAGATGGAAGTTCAACTGGCTTGCATGTTTTAATTGCCAACAGATCTGCCTTCAGCACTGCAAGGGACTCTGCCACAAGAACAAAGCACCAGGCAAATACTTTGCTCTACCTGCTGAACAACTTGTCTAGATTCTTGAGGATATGCTCAGTGTCTCCAAACCTACATTCACAAGCCCAAAACTGACATTATTTTATTGAGTTACACACCACTTTTGCACAATTACTCATTCTTGCTTGTCCAGCACTGATTTGTCAACTGATTTTTTTTGTTACCATGAGCCAAATTTGGGATGTGGAGGAAAAAAAGGGGCATAACAACAGTAGCCCAAAGTCTTGACTGGTACAGAGAAGGACAATAATGATCAAGCATTCACTGTCAAAACAAAAAATAAGAGATAACAAAGAGCAATACAGGACACAAGTTCAAAAGGAAGAATAGTATGAGGTTCTCCCTTTGTAGCTGGTTTTTAGGATCTAAGAGATTACAGATTCTAATAGACTACAGAAGTTTACAAAAAACTGGAAATGTTCACAGAAGTCTGTTTTTGTGTGTATTAAATCAAACTGAAGCCATATCTGAATTTCCTGAGGCTACAAGAGTATAGGAGAGCCCTGTGAGGAAGAAGCACACAACTTCTTATTCTCTCTCCTCTAGAAATCCACTTTGGCTACTCTTAGACCCATGATATCACTTTGTCCTTTACCTCCTCTGATACCTGACCTAAAATATGCCTATTTGCAAGCAGATTCTTTAACTGCTACATCTGCAAGGAAATCCTACCATCTCTAATTTTAATGCTTTCATAAATAAAAAGAAGATCAAAAAGAACTGGTACTAAGTAATGCTCTGCCAAATAGACTAGAATAACTTTCACAAAATTCACAAATTAACTTTATACAATGAAGTGCCCACAATAAAATTCAGGTATCACCACTGTAATAAATTAGAATCCATCAGCCAAAATTCAGAAGAGCTTAACTCATAACACTCAGGCACAGGTGAGCATGATCCTGCAGCCTAATGGCAGCAATCTCAAAACTTAAACCTTGAAACATTTCCAGAATCAATTAAAAAAGCAAGATAAACCCCACCTTGTTTCAAAGTGAGCTTTGTTACCCAGTGAGAGGGTGGAAGAGACATTTATCTTGACTACTCTATATTAACTCTAATCATGAGATGTTCACAAGTCAAGATAAGCCAAAAATGCTACTACATTCATTCCACATATTTCAGAATAATAAATCAAGTTTGACAGTACTCAGCATGGAAGTGGCAGGAAGGTCCTGTGTGCCAGATACTCTCCTCCAGTCGTAAGACAGAAGTGGGGATCCTTCTTGTGACACACATTTCAGGGTAACATCTTTTCCAATCTCCTGTGATCCTCCAATGGAACATTTAGTCCTTGCTGGCTTTACTAATGAACAAAATATTACTGAATTAATAACAGTCACAATCAAAATGCTTCATAGCTGTGCTCTACCAGGTCAGGCCATTTTGCTAAAGACAAAGCAACAAACCATTTTTACACATGGCAAGATTTTCTATTAAATACGAGCCAGGTGCAGAATTCTTTTAAGTGCTCATTATTCTGAATATTATTCCCTTCTTGTCCAAGAACAGAATTATGTCCACCCTTTCCAAAGCCTCAACAAGAAGTGCATCATCACAGACTCAACAGAACTTTACTCAGCAGTTTACAACATCAAAGAAGGTGGAATAAGCACATTAAAAATGGCACTGACAATTCAAGAAAAGACATTATCTTACCAAGTACAGTCAACTGTATTTTTTTGCTTTGAACTCCAGGAGCTTTCTTCACTTTGCACTGGTATGTGCCAGTGTCTGCTGCCTTTAAGTTCTGGATATCCAATGAACCATCACCAGATTTGGGATCTGGATTAGTAAACTGCATCCGCCCATTCAGAGCTGCATAATAATGATTATAGATCCTGTCTACAGCATACATAATTATCTATAAAAAAAGAAATATGGTTCAGAAATCCATGTGACATGCAAACATTTCAAATAATTTGGTTTCTTCAGTTGCCTAACAGGTTTTTTCAATAGCTTTTTCCAAAAGTGTGACATGACCAAATATCTCCATCTTCAAAATACCACCCCACATCTGCCCAAGTAGAAATATGTCAGTATTGACTTTGAACTGAAAGAAAACTGTTTAGAAATGCTCTAATCTCATTCTGTACAACCCATCAACCAAAATGAATCTATCATCTCAGTGATAAGGTTTCCAATTAAGGAAAGTGTTAATAACTAAAACAATTAATATATTTAAAATTAAATCCTCGTAAGCATGTTTTCAATAAGGAAGGTAATGCAGGGACAAAAGCAAAGCTTGCTTTCTGGAACTCAACTGTATTTAAATTTGAGAACACTTCATTAGAAGGCAAGCTTAGAGTAAAAAATTTCTAGACATTTCATACTTAATCTGCTATTCCAAAACTTCCACTGTATTTCACATGACTGGTGCTTCAAAGTAACTTAAGATCACAAGCAACTCAACCCAAAAAAGTGGAAGTTTAAAAACTCCGTAACAAAACTCAAGACATTGACCTACTCAAACTACTGAAGTAACACTGTCCAAAGGAAAGTCTCTACTTACTATTTGTTCCTTCTTTTGATTATCTGCTGGTATCAATACCCACTCAATATCTAGTGGGCCTTCATCTTCCTCCGAGAGTTCAAAAGTACATGGCAACGTCACTTTCTCTCCTTGTGCTTTTTCAAACATTGATTGGTCAGGTGAAGTTATAGTTAAGCCTCCTGCTAGACCTATAAAAATATATTTTTATAGTTTAAAAACAAGTCGTAAGCAGCATTCACCATAAGTCTTCTCTTACATATGAGTATATATTCAAAGCCATGATATACTTTTCCTCTATAGAAATCATGCCATTGGTCAGACTTGTCACTGCTGGAGAGATCCTGTGCACATCCTGTTACTAAGCACAAAGCAGAGTCACCTGCAGTTCATTTGGAACCACATCCAACAGGCAGCTACATCTTTCAAGCCATACAACTTTCTTTTTTACAAATCCATTTCCATACAAAGCTAAACCCAGCATTCTCAGCAGCAGGTCTTCAAGTTATTAGATAATCACCTTACCACTACTCCCTCACTGAAAAATTAAAGTTTTAGACGAACTATGAAGTCTGCCAGGATGGACAGAACTGTTGTGAACTCCTGGCTTAGATCAAGTGAAGTTAGTTTACCTTGAGTTATAAGGACTCCTTTATCTACAGGGAGCTGACAAATTAATCCTTTCCAAAAATCTCAATGAGATTTTCACATTTTGTTTCTCCTTTCTGCTTGTCTAACCCCACTAAAAAGGCTGTGTAATCCCTATCTGCATGCCTTTAGGCAAAATATGTTTCCAAACAACAAATTTTCCTCAATTCAGCCCTGATAAAGAATCTATATAATGACACTCAAAAGGCCTGAAGCAAGATTCCCCCTATTTCACAATAAACTCAGGCTTCCCTTCCATCAAGTGCATGGACTTGCACATCACAGTAAGTGGAAATGCACCCTTTGCTCACTATGAAAACAGGTTTGGCATTGGTGCATCCACTGTTCTGTCCACTTTGCTGGGAACCAAGTTTAAAATCATTATAAACAGTGTATTTATGCTCTAACTTGCATTTCTTCATAGAGTAGAGAAGGTGTAGAGCATTTCTGCAGTAGAACACAATCATATGATATGCTGAGTTGGAAAGCACCCAACAGCTCTCCTACCTTACTAAAATTTTGCTCTCTATCTAAAGTATTTTTATTCTCTTCCTGATGTCGAAACAATGGGATCTTTAACAGCTATTTTAAAAAAATTCTTTAGAAGGAAAAGTTCCAGACAACAGCCTGAAAGAAAAGACCTTCACAATTGTTAATTACAAACATACAGTTACAAATTAACTAGGATCATTTTCTTTCCTACCATTCTTGGTATTACTTTCCATGGTACTACCTTCAGACCAGTAAGGAAAAAAAAAAGAAAAAAACACCAACTCAAGGAACGAAAGAGATTTAGGTGCAATGTCTCTTACCAACTGATGTACACAATGTCAAAGATAACTCTAACAGCTTTGTAGCACCCCTTTCTTTTCCCCACAGTAAACAGATCTGAGCAACTACTCCTCTGCTACTAGGTTGAATTAGTAGTATTCCCTAAATTATGCTGATCTCCATGAATACTGTACCACAAATGCTATCTCCTCCTAAAGGATCTTTCCAGACTTTCAAGTGTAAAACTAGCCACTCTAAACCTCTTAAAAAGGTCATTTGACTAAGGAATACATTACAGTGTAATCCTTAAATTTGGTCAGCTTTGCATAAGCAAAGACAACACTACTTACTAGTCATCAACTCTAGGTTCAGGTTTCCATAAAGTACAGTAGCAAACAATACAAATTCTAAAGTGGTTTTTCCATACTCTTCTGTTCCCTTTTCCCCCACAGCCTCATTAAGGAACTCCAAATTGCATTTCTGCATTTTCAATTTTATTGCATTGAAGAAATGAGATGGAATGTCAAGTAAAGTTTAGTGACTGATGATTAAATAAATTCTGATGTTACTTCCTTAAAAGCCTCAAGTCTGTAACCCAGCAAAATTAAAAGCTTTCATTCTGAAGTAAATCACTGGAGCAGACTTCTGCTCTGTGATAACATCTCCAGTAACAGTCACTTTCCCATCTCAAGGAACCTGAAAATCTTCACAACAAAGGACCACAGCACACAGTTTCCTTCCCCCTCCCCACGAGGGGACCTGCTGAGTATTTCACAAACTGTTCAGAAATTCAGGTAAGAGCAACACAATGACTTTTGCCTCTTCACAGTGGACTGAGAATAACAAAATTCTTACTCTGGAGATGCTGTGACACATCCCTACTACTAAAAAACATAAACCCTCTGATTTGTAGTTGATGACCTGCTGAAACACACCATGGCTGAAACAAACTGGACAGACGAGTATTCGTATGTTAATTTGTTTGACTACTTTTCTAAACATATGGGACTCCTACAGTCAATGTTTTATTTCTCTCTCTTCCACCATCACTTGTTCATCTCGTTGACAATTTCAAACAAATACAAAAGCAGAAATAACAGCCCAGTGCAACCAGAAGTCTCTATAGTTGTTCATTTGTTCTGACATAGCTAAGAAGCATTAGATTCTCTGACTCTCTCTTGCCTCTTCATTGCTAGACAACTCCATGCGAGCATAATTTTCAAGGGCATGTTACACAAACATGCTTCTTCTTCAGATGGCAGAACACTGAGAAAGGGACATGAGGAACGAGGAAGAAAAATTATGTTAAAAGCTAGAAGTACTACATTTCAGAGACACACTCTGAGGAAACTAGACTCCAACAGTCCTGCATATCACAGAGCAGCTTGCTTAAAGTGCTTTAAGAGCCAGAATTAGCAAGTGTTTCATTCAGTCTGTTTCTACTATAGCGCTCATTTCTCTCATCCAAAATATACGAGTCAATAGCAACCATGTGCCAAGTAACTGCAGAATCCAACAGCCTGAAGTGCCTTGCCCAACGTTTACACCACAGACAAGACTGTTACAAAACTTTTTTAAAAGGTTAGAATTTTTGAAGTCTTAGTATTTTCACGCACGTTGACTGCATGCAAATATGCCTGTGAAAGCTAAAGCACACAAACCTCAGGACAGCATTCAAAAATCATTCCTGCACACAGCTGTTAAAAGAGGCTATCTCTTAACATTAGTCTGAGTCTTCTAATTCTCAGAGATCTTTCTTAAATCTCAATTCCTTTCTTACTGCATGTCTTCCAACACCTCATTTTTACTATACCAGTACTCCACAGCCTCTTTCTTATGCTAAGGACTAGAGCATATAAAGATTTTTCCACTTTCTCTTTTTCTTTTGGTCAACATTAGCATGCAGAAGCAGCAAGCACCTCAATTAAGGTATGTACCAGAGCTAGCTGCGTTTGAACTGAGCATTAGCAACACAAGGGAGTGGCACGTAATTTTAGCTGGAGATTCCCTTCTGCAGAGAAAACACACACATCTTCTGCCAGATATGCTGGTGAAGGAGGTTTGGCCAGATTCAACATGTCAGAGATTGTCAAGGGTCCTCCAACCCTTCTTATCAGCACTGTTGTTGGGGGTTTTTTTATCCTTCTTTCCCCTAGCTACTACCTGCTCACACAGGCACCCATCATGCTATTAACAAAGGAGACCTGGAGCAAATCAAGAGTGACTGGAAAACTCCCAGGGCAAAGAAGCGCATGGGTCCACGGGTGACGTTTGCTCTCTTTGCTCTTTTCATGTGAGGAGTAAAAGGCTTGTAGAGATACATCCTTCAAGTTAAGGACACTCTGCAGGATTGGCACTGCAAGAAGGGTTTTATTTTTATGGCCACAAGTGTCCCTGATAAACAAGGGCTGCCAAGTTAAGATGGGATCCACTTGATGAAGGGGGTTATGAACAACACTGCCAAACCTAGTAACAGGACCTGTAAATGAGAGATCTACCAAGGAATGGTAATTGAAGCTTGAAGTTAAGGGAGGGAATAGAGACTGAGACATGTTAAGTACATGGTTCAGGTTGATGGGAGGAAGAGAGACCTTGGTGAAGGTAAAGCATGTTGAAAGGGGAACCACCTAAAGCACCTGTACACAGAACTATGACACCAGAGTAAATATGATGTGGGATAGCTTGCATGACTGGAGCTCTGTCACTGATGCACACATGCTTTTTAACAAAGCCAGGAAGGAAGGCACAGCAGGTGAATTGCTCTCTACCTGAAAGAGCAGCTGGAACACAGAAAGCTGTTCTACAGGACAGACAGCAGGCTAGCTAAGAGCTTGTGGGTCAGGATTAAAGGAGAGGACATATGACCAACATCGCACTCTTTGTTACAAATCACCTGACCAGGGTAAGAAAGCTGATGAAGTGTATTTCAACAATTCCACAAAGTCTCTAAAAACCACAGAGACTGGTTATTGTAGGACACTTTAATCTCCCTGACATCCACTGGAAGGGCAAGACAGCAGGACACGATCTGGGAAGCTTCTGGAAGATTTCAGGGAAAAACAGTGCTAAATGAGTCAACCCCCATTTGATACTTTCTTTAAATTGCTTTCACTAAAAAATAGGAAGAACTTGCTGGGGATGGGATCAGCAGCAGCCTTGACTGTAGCAAGCACAAAATAGTGACATTTAAAATCCTGAGAAGAGGGAGAAAGGCAAATCCAGCAGAGACTGTGCACTTTAGAAGGGTGGGCTGACTTATTCAGTAGCTGGAATTCTGTGGGATCCAATTCTGAAAAGCAGAAGAGATCAAAAAAGCTGGGAGGTATTTAAAGAAATCTGCTGCTAACCACACAAGAAACATCCCAACACTCAGGAAAATAATCAGATCAAATCACCAGCTTGGCCTAAGGAGGAAGAAGCAAGAACAGGCTACTAAGGCAGGAACTGCCCAGGCATGCAGCACCCCTGCCAGGAAAGTCAAAACACAACCAAAACTGAAAGCAGCACAGGACTTCAGGGCCACATGAAACCTGTGACACTACCATTATGTGAACAGTAAAGAAAGAAGAAGGACAGGGGATGGCTGACACAGGGAAGACCAAATTACTCAGTGCAGACACTGTTTGGAGCAGAAGGTTGGATGCGACTTCAGTCATGTCCAACACAAACAATTCTGTAACTGCATTAGAGATCCATACAAAGCCAATGCACACAGTGACAAGATGACATTTTCTCCAAATTTTCCCAAGCTTCACAACCATCAGCTTCTACTCAAATCAGGGAGATTCCATTTCTTTTCACTTCACTAGAATGTTCCTCAAAACATGAGTGGATCAACTGTACCAGCACATAACTGCTAGTATGGGACAGGCAGATGTTTTATCAAGCTGAAGGAAGATCTGTATTTACCAAGCTGAAGGAAGATCTGTATTTGTTTTGGTTAGCACAGAGTCATGGATAAAATTCAGACCTTTTTCAGACTTGTTTTAACACACCAGAAAGATGAGGGTTTCTCAAGTCACTTAGCCCTTTTATTCAAAGATGCTCAGCATTAAAATACCTAATTTGTAATTGCAGCAAATAAATCACTGCAAAGTTTAGACTCAGAAGCATGCAACACGTTCCCAAAAAACAGCTAAAAGTCTACATAGAAGAGTACTTGATCCAAATGCCTGTATAGTTCTCATTTTTTGCAAGAACATGTGTCATACTTGAGGCAAGCAAAAGAATGAACCTTTGTGCCAGGGTCAGAAGAGATCAGCACCCTTCCTTGATGAAGAATAGTAAGTACTAGCCCTCATAAAAGTTTGTATCAGAAGAAGGTAAGAGGTCAATACAGACCTGAGTTTCTTAATGTGGAATAAAATACTCCTTCTCTGGGAATCTGACCCTAAAGAGCACTGCAAACTGTATCTGTATGACTGAGCAGGTTTTCCACATGATTTCTGAAAGGGTGGAAACCAGTAAACTATCTTTAGAAAATCTCTTTCCTTCTGAATATCTGAATTTACTTTTAAATACCACTCAAGTGGAACAGAGCTTCGCAAACTATGTTATTATTAAGAATAACGAAGCGAAAATGAAGTATTTGATAGAATTTGATGGAAGCTGGTTTCTCATATAAAAGAATCTTCAAAACAAAGCAAACTTTAATTTAAAAAAAAATAAAATGGAGGAAAGCTTTCTTCATTCCAACAGACACACAAGCAGAGCTGTGATACATACTAACAAATAAGCGAAAGCAAGTTTTTATTAGATGATTACTCATGCATTTAGTATTTTCTTATTTAATTTGGGATACACCAAAATTCTTGATTGCTGGCTTACAGAAATTGAAGTGTACATTTAAATTTGGCATTGAGTGTTTCTGGCACCAGACAATGCTATGTCACAAAAGTGTTACATAACACGACAGACAGTCCCTCCCTAAACGGCTAGCAGGACTGTTTCTACATAGGGTAAGAGTTGAGTTCAGAGATGCTGTTGTATTTAAAGCCATATCTGACCCATCTGCAACTGCATCTGCAGAGTACTTTACTGTCAGGCTCTCCAAAAAGTCTTGTTTGCCAATATCTGCTTGCAAACAAGGAGAGCCTGTAAATACAGAAACGCTTTTCTTCACAGAACGAGGCCCTAAGTAGCAAGTAATGATCGTAACCAGACATGCATGTTAGTGCTTTTAGAGGTACAAACTATAAAACTCAAGAGACACATCAGCTTAGACCTTTCTTTCAAATACCGTTTACAGATGTACCTGTGATCAAATCTTTTCACTGGGCAGACTTCAGTCTCAAAAACTACCTCCTCACCATCCCCATTTTACTTCCAAATATGCTTCTCATTTACAGTTAATCTCCCACATTTTCCAGCTAACTGCAAACTTCCCCAACTCCCTCCTTTCCCACCTTCACTCCAACAGAAGTTCTACAACATCTTATTTGAAACCCGCACTTCTAAAATAGGGCTCTGTAGGACTAAGTCAACTTAAATTCACACACTTAGCAAACTGGAAGTACACACAGAGGTAGGTACACACTGAGGAGTGCCAAGCTGAGGGAGACTTCCTGGTGTTCACCAGCATGATCCAACACAAACACAAGTCTCCTTTATGGCTGAAATCCCCACAAGCAGCCACCATCTCACAATCACCTCCTGCTTCCTCACAACACAAAACATCAGCATCCTCAATTGTCCAAGGGAGCCTTTGCAAGGCAGGGTGCTGCTAGTCAAGTAACTGGATTCAAAGGTGCCTTCACGAAAGAATAAAGGGAAAAGAGTATTTGACATAACTCAGTGATTTTTGCAGCACCCAGGAGCTGGGTCACATCAGCACAGCCAAGACACCACAAGCTGCAGTTCCCTCATGCTGTTCTGCCACAGTTCATCACACATGAGTGCACCACAAACCAAATCCTAGATTTAGCAGGGAGATTACCTCTCCCCAAAACGCAAAAAAAAGCCTAAAACGAAAAAAGCTTGTATCTTCAGATTCAGGTAACCACAGTTCCCAAATCTTAACTCCAACAGGAAGGACCCAGTACATCCACAGCTTTCAGAAGCCTCAGCCCAAAACACTATGAAGCTTTGCTGCATCTAACTCTCCACATGTCATAAACCCTACAGCTTCTGGCAAGCATTACAGCACCACAAAATGTCCCAAAACCACTGTGTCCCTGGCCCTGGTGAGGTCTAAAACAGACTAAGCCAGAGTGAGCCCCATTTCAGATTCTGCATAAGTTGTCTCAGACTTCAGAAATTCAGGCTGAGCAGCTTGGGGGTACGAAAAAGAGAAGGGAAAAGAGTCAATTCCAGTTTTTCAACCAGCTCTCATCATACTTATTTTCTCAACTTCACTGTTTTTTCATGGGACACATGACATGCAACAACACCAAGAACAGTCCCTAGAGTCATCTGTAACTTAATAAACATTAAAGGAATTATGTCAATCAAAAATCAGCAGTTTAATGGAAGGAAAAAAAAAAATCAGTTGACTTCCCTTTAGAATGCAAATCCGACAGATTTGGGCACTTTTGATGTGAGAATGAAACACAAAAATGTTTCAGGACAGAATCCAAAATACTGTTATCTCAATACACATCCTATTAATTTAGCCAGGCACCTTGGTACCAAAAGAACAATTAACCTTCACAGTAACCTCACCTGAGGTAAAAACAAGCAAGAGATGAGAGACAGGAAGCTAGATAATCATGCAGCAGTAAATAAGATAAGAAAGAGTGGCACAGCATTACTGCACCTAAAGTTGTGTATCTGAAGTGGCTTGGTTTTAGTTCATTATAATTTTAGAACTCTGCAAAGAGTTTGGATTTTTAGCACAATTCAGTGCTGATAAAGGCAAATCACAAAGCTTTTTCTAACAAAGAAAGTACTGTCCTTCTAATATCAAGTGTTAAACAGGTACTGTTTAACATGCTTTACAGACCACATTTTTAGCGTGCTTGACACTCTAAGGCTTGTTACCATACAATGCAATGCTACAATTCTCATAGATAAGCACAGTTCACTCACTCTAAGGCGTAAAAGAAAAATAAATAAAAAAATCTCCAGACATCTTAGCAAAAACAAGCCTACCTAAACCTAATATTTCCAGGGCTAGTAACATACCACATATTCCTCTACTCAAACCTCAAACAGGCCTAATGTCAAAAGGTTAGAGAGAAGAGAAAAACATCTCTCTCCATACTTGCCTAAGTCCACTAGACAGAAAACTGGTTAATCCTCCAAGACAGAGATTTAACATTCAGGCAAAAGATGTTCACACCTGCATTCCAGACCTCCCAGGACAGTGCTCTCTAAACCAGAGTTAACAGATCTTAGTGAAACTCTGTTCCTGTGCAGAGCAGATACAATTTATGGAGCCAGAGAAAGTAAAAACAACACAGCAATAAAAGCACTTGCCTAGAAAGGAGGAGATTTGGCTCATCCTCACTGCAAACAGTACCTCCTCCTTCCTAGACCATTTAGCACCCAATTAAATATTTAAAAAAAAAAAAACATTAGGAAACTAAATCCACAAAGAAATTTCTGTAGAAAAGACATCAGGTTTTATATGGACACATAGAAGCAAGATTTTGAATACCTCTCTTGCACATTTTATTGCAGCTACCTCACCAAGAGCTCAAAGAAGCTGAGTGACCAAACTCACAGAACTCTTTTCCCCACATATGGTGCAGCTAAAAGGCTGATGTGCATGGAATAAGGTTCTGCCATAAGATACAAAGAGAAGGCTGATGAAACAGCAAGGGCACTTAGAGCAAAATACAAAACAAAACAAAAAACAAAGACAGAAACAAACAAAAAACAAACCCTGCACATGAGAATAAGCCTCGGAAAGTTCTACCACCTGGACAGTCAACTCTGCTGCTGAGTCTCAAAGCAGTGGGCTTTTATTTCCGAACTTCACCTTCTCTAAGCAAACGGGGCAGTGGGGAACCAGCACCACTTCGGAGGTACATTTACTTGAATCCACAGATCCTCTGTCAGATCACATGAGAAAAAAATACTCGAACAACAGTAAATAGGCTACACCCACTTCTTCAAAGACAGAAAACCAAAATTTTCTCTCAGTCTGCATGTCTTCAGACAGCATTAAATTAATAACTACCTTCAATTCATTCAGTGTTGCATACCCGTGCCCCAGTTTAAGAGGTACTGCACAACTAAGCCAGAAGCTACTCATCCTGACAATTTAACAAAAAAATATTCTTAACTTTAAGAGTCATAAACAGAACTACCAATAACCCCAACGCTGCAAATACACAGCATGAGCTTCATTTCATTCATAACCACAATTCACTGACATCAGGTGGAGCAGTTACACAATTACAAAAACCTAAAAATTACAGGCTAAAGTTTTAAGTATCCTTTTTTTTTTTAAATTTTCCCCACAACTTTTGTTTCTTTCACGACATTCCCCTTGCCTCCAGATTCTAACATCCCTTTCTTTCTACAACTGTCCTTGTGCTCCTTACTTGTTCAGCACATTCTTGACGCTTTTTGGTTGCTAAACCCAAAGCTATGAGCCTGTATCCTAGCAACTGCTGGCTGATGACCTTCCTCCAGTGGTACGTGCTTATCAAGTGGAGAGAGGGGGCATCCGGATCTCCTTACTGAAGCAAAGGATAAGCTTTCGGAGTGCAACCGAAAGGGGGAGGGGATGTTGTAACACAAACTGGGATTAAGATTAGTTTGAAGCACGTGAGTACCGTTTAGCCCAGTATCTACAGAGGATCACGGTGAGTTCCAAGTTTTGATGCTTGGTCACATTTAAACGACCCAGCATGGCCATAATTCAACCTGCAGTACTAAGAAAATGACAATTAGCATAGTTTGAACTTGCTGAGGTCCTGCCTTCTCAAACTCTGGTTTGTTCCCGTCGCCTCCCTTTATGCCAGTCTAACACTTTATGAAAAAAGGCAGAAAGCCAGAACAAAGAGTTGACTCCCCTAAAAACCTACCCTGCGCAGCAAGTTTTGCTTTTTCTCTC
This sequence comes from Xenops minutus, assembly GCA_035221455.1. Taxonomy (NCBI): domain Eukaryota; kingdom Metazoa; phylum Chordata; class Aves; order Passeriformes; family Furnariidae; genus Xenops; species Xenops minutus. The sequence goes on along the minus strand of JAWWEE010000001.1, from coordinate 11,986,005 downwards.
CTTGGTGGGGTTTTCTAAAAACAGGTCCCCTCTGAACACAACATAAGTGGGGCAGGAGCACAAAGCCAGAGAGAAGGGCTGTGAGGGTGCCTGAGCCTTGATCCTGGTTTGCTTACCCTGCCAGGGAGAGCCATTCCCATTACACCAACTCCAGCCACACTGACCAGCTCTGAGCAAGCAGTGCTGTGCAGTCATGAAGTGGTGTGAGTCAGTGAAATCACCCAGAAGGAATATAACATTATTAAAAAATAAGTTTTCTTTGGTATCAGCTGAATGGACTCAGGCAGCAGCTGCTCAAGGCTGCTTTGACACAAGGGAGGGAAGAACGAACCAAACGACCACCTCCAGAGACACACAAAGTCACACCAGATGTAGCTGCAACACATCTGTAACAGGGCCAGGTGGAATTGCAACTTGTACCTTCAGACGGCACTTCAGAGCCATTAAGGAACCACCTGGAAAAAGTATTATGAAGTGTAAAATGAAATTAAGGCCAACTGCTACAAAGACTTTTGAGCAAAAAAAGAAAGAAAAGAAGAAAAATATCAGAACCCAAACCCTGACCTCCTCTACCAAGTCTGCATCAACTGCACGGGCATTTTACTTTTAGCTCTGAGCGTCACTTTCCTGTTACAAACTGATATTGAAAGCTTACACAGTCACTAAGCAATCAAGTCACATGATTCGATCTTTTTCCTGCCAATTTCATGGCATTTAAGAGGGAGCTGAATGAAGCAGATCACTTGCAGTGTGAATGCGTTGTGCACATCTGTCAGTCAGTGCATCAGGGAGCTCAGAACAATCAAACACTTAACTGAGCAGCCATATTATTTTCACTTGAGTTAAAGGGGTTTTGGCTTTTCCGAGCTACTGAACAAGCAATGTTTTTTTCCTAGCACACGCAAGTTCTGCATTGACAACTATTTCATCAGTACAGAGTTGGGTTTTTTTTATTTTAGGTTGGTCTCTTGTTGCTGGGTTTTTTTTAATAAAGAGGTGAGGCATCACAATGACAGAAAAAAGCATCTGTCTGCCCGCTCTTGCTTTGCTCCTTGCCCCACTCCCATCATGTAAGAAACAGACAGAAAGGAATAAGCTCAAAGAATTAGAATATCCACTCTAAATAGCCATAAAGTTAACCACTCATTTAAAAATTTAGGGAGGTTTTAAAATATATACACACACATTATTTTTACACACATTAAAACAACTGAGATTAAATATTCCTTGTAGCTTATGCTGTTAATACATCTAAAACAAGAACCTAAGATGCAGAATAAATGAATACATGAAATTTCAATATCCTACACAAACTAACTCTGGAAAATTCAAACAGTCGTGAATTTCTCAAATTCCTATCCGTCAAGACCAAATCATGTTGATTAATCATTTTTCAGCATACTAAGCACAGATTAACTATAGGACATGAAAAACATATTTATTAAAAAACTGTCACAGCAAGTGGAACTGCAAAACTTGTGACCATCATGTACCTCAGATGCTTCTTAATAGTAGTTAAAGGGCATCACAGAACCAGTGAATGGCTCTGGTGTACAGCTGATAAAGCTCCAAATCTTGCCTGTACCACGTGATTCACTAAGTAGGTGACAAAAGGAAAAAACAAAAAAAACAAACAATAGTAAAAATATACTCCACCCATATGTGTCTGAGGCTCCAGCTGACACTCCTTTGTTGTAATTCACACTTGATCGCATTGAGTTGGATCAGGAAAAAGAACAAGTAGAAAACTGACCTCTCAAAAATTTAGTCTTTTTCTGACTCTGAAATGCCTTGAACTGGCTCACTATGGAGCCAGATGAATGCAAGGTACAACTTCAAATGGGATGCAAAAATAATCTTTGAGGACACATCTAGCCATTCCACTGATTGCCTGATTCAGTGATGCAGTCTGACTCCCCAGCTAAGCTCCCCACAGTCCAAGGTTTTACAGACATTTTCCTTCTATGGGAAAATACTTATCAGACAGAATGGGTTTTCCTCTTAATGCTCTTCCACTGTGCTTCCTGCCCTGTACCAGGACAAGTTGATGGCAAAACTTTCTTGTTTCAAATCATGCAACCTAACCAATTAAAAAATTAAAGTTTTCAGCAACTGAGACCCATTTTCCGCACACTCACACCATGAAGGCAATTGTGCAGTAAAGGAAAGGACTGGCAAGGAAGCAGGGGCTGGTTATGTTGCAGCTGCTACTGAAACAGGTTTCACAGAACTATGGCTTCACTGCCACTTACTTCCATGGCAACAGGCTGAAGTGGCTCTTCTTTCAGCCATCCTCTGAAAGATGCAAATGAATAAAAAGAGGAATTCCATAAAAAGGGGAAAAAAAGGAAGAGTTACTAATTTGATGTAATGGGGAGGACATATTCTTATAAGCTGGTGAGCCACACAATTGTCCTAATTTATAACCACAGAATTGTTAGGATTGGAAGGGACCTCTGGAGATGATCTAGTCCAACCACCCCACCAAGGCAGGGTCACCCATATGTTTCACACAGCATTTAAAAGCTCCATGAAATCAACCAGAAGTTGCAACAAGAGCAAAAAGAATCTCTGTTATTAAAAGCTTATGAATGCATGCAAGCAACAAATGATTAAATTAGTCAGTATGTTGAAATAATACTGTCCCCAAAACCAAGTTCTCCGGTTTGTACAAATCTCTGTACACATTGTGGCAAATGAGTTTTGAAAATCCCCAATACTGAGGCAGATTTCAAGATACTCAAAATTAACTTCTTGAAGCATGAACAGTATCAGTAGCAAAGCATACATGCGCTCATATAAAAATGTATTTCTTGTAAAGCAGCAATAGAAGCTAAACCAGACATTTAGGAATTTCATCTTTCTATTAAGTGGACTTGGCTGTGGATGAGGCTGTGACAAGAAGTGACGTGAAGACAGGGAGGCAGCCAAAGTTTGACACAACACAGGCAAAGCCAGCACTGAGAGGGTGGGCAATCAGAGGAGACCAAAGTGAGGATCTATAATAATCTCTACAGCAGTGTTCTGAATGCGTAAAATACCTTCCGATAAACACAGATTAGTCCAGGTAAAAATCACTAATTCAAATCTCACGGTTGATGTCACAGCAGTGACTAACAGTTGATTAAGTCATTTCTAGTTAAAGTCTTTCAGACTTCTTAAAATACTTAAGATCTGGGAAACCTAAGAAAGAATCCCTGAGCTTCAGATAACTTTTTTGTTAACGGATGCTTCAGAAGAACTTGAATCCTGCAACTTGTTTTCAACTACTGCCCAACAAATGAAGCATACCAGGTTTAGCAATTAAGAGACTGGGATAGGAATGATCATTAAATACCTGTGGTAGTCAAATTTCTCCTAATTTAAGCTTCTGTAAGATCCTGTTGCATGCATAAAAACATGAACAGGCTTAAGTTCCTTATTATACTTAATTTGACAAAGTGTATTAGCCACCAAATGCTGACTTCCCATGCCTGCATTAGTTTCTACTCCTGCATGCACGTTATTGGAATTACTTTTGCAAGCTTAATAATAGGGCAAAACCCACGGACTTTTCCTGAAGCTTACAAGAACTTCCATTCTATTTCAAAGCCTACTCTTCTATTAATAAAGCATCACATATTGCAGAATTTCAACAGAGTACAAAATTACCTACTGTTACCATTGTAAACAAAGAACGCCAAATGGACACAACTCTCTACAAGAGAAGCAATAAGAGATGTACCTACAACCTAGAGAAATTCCTCTTATCCTCAACTGGGGCATTACTGTTCTGTAAAACGTATCTTCCAAAGGTTAAATGGATCACCACATATGTAATCACTTTTTTTACACCTATACAAAGATAGATACTAATCTGGCTATGTTAACTCTTCAGTAATTGAAAATTTGTGTTCTGACATCACACGTGTTTACAAGTTTAACAGCTGTAGGTCAGTATCTTATTTGTTAAATCAGGATCATGAGTCTGGCACCTGTATTTACTCTCGGTCTTATAAAACCCTATGAAAGTTTGCATTTCCTTCAAACGGAATGAGATTATTTCCCCAACACTATAGAACCAGAAGACAGTACCACACCATAGGGTGTCACACCACATAGAGAGCTGGGTGAAGGAGGAAGTGGGGACATTCAGAGTGATGGCCATTTGCCTTCCCAAGCCACCTCTGCATGACGGAGCCCTGCTCTCCTGGAGATGGCTGAATACCTGCCTGACCACAGAAGTAGTGAATGAATTCCCTATTTTTATTTGCTTGCATGCATGGATTTTGCTTTCCCCATTAAACTGTCTTCATCTCCACCCACAGGTTTCCTTACTTTTACCCTTCTGATTCTTTTCCCCAGCACAAGGGGAGCAAGTGGCCATCTGGGTGGTCCTTATTTCCTTGCTAGGGCTAAACCACAACAGCTACAAACCCAAGTAAAGACTTCAGCACCTAGACAATCCCTCACTGCCAACAGCTTTCACTCAGCTGCACAAAAAATAGCTTCCTCTAACTTTGGTCCATATGGAGAATGGCAACTTACTGACATCCGTTCCCTCAGTGAAGGAAGTCATGTCTATCTGAAGCATAGACCCAGAAGCATTAACCCAATCTGATGGGAAAAAACACAAGCAAGCTTAGAGGACATCTCAACTCCTATGATTTACATATTATTCAATTATGTCCTTCAGAGGACTGTGAAATACACGTCTTTTAGGCTGGAGTCATCGAAATAACTGTAAAAAGATGTATCTGTGTTTTGACTAGGAGTGTGACTTCATTTACAAAGTTATCCAATTTCACAGTGAGGTCGGAAGACACCTGTATCCTTCAGCAGAACTAAATTGTACGGGTTTGTTCTGGTTTGACATTTCCTCATATATTAATTATTCCTAGTTTTTTAGTATCATAGCCTTTGACATCCTACCAGTGATCCAGCTCAACCACACTACATACAGTTCTAGTCACAACAAGCTTTTTTCAAAGCTTTTGTTACATCAAGTGTTTCAATATAAATGCTGATTACTAACCTTGTCAACTAAATACTAGTAACTTATAGCTCTTACACAGCATCTATCATCTCGTTTCTAACTCTGCTTAGGGAAACAGAATTAATGCAGAACCACCTCTTCCCTTTCACACAGGAGATCAGAGGTCACCATTCCATGATAGATACAGAATTTTGATCCCATGAGTAATTTCCCAAAACAGCAGTGACATCAACATAGTCACTAACATTTCAACAGGAAACAAAACCTGCCCTCCTGACACCACTGATACATATTTTACCATGAACCTGAACCTCTCCATAGGTGTTTTGTCACCTTTTGTAGTTTCACATAAGTCTGGGTCAACTTTAGTGGAAACTTCCTTTTTTTTTTTTTTTAATGATACGTTTAGGAAACATTCACATGGCAGCCAAGTCCATTACAGGAACCCATTAACACCTATTGTTTGAGGTGAAAAACATTCACCTGCTTTCTCCCGGCCCTGGCATGCTCAGTTTGGTTTGTGTGCTTTTGGGGTTTGGTCGCTTGCCTTTTTTATTTTTTTATTATTTTTCCCCACCATGGGAGATTATCCACCCCTTTGTTGTCTTTCACCACAGCAAACCAAACGAGCTTAGGACCATCCAATTCGAGTCCTTCTTCACCCGCGGCCATCGGGTCTGCACAATGCGGGTCCCGGGGCTCCCTGGGGGGCACCCACACCGCAAACACAGCTCCAGCCTGAGGGATGGAGGGGATTCTCGGCTCTTTGGGATCGGTGTTCCCGCGTGGCTCCTGCGGGAAGCAGTGCAAGGGAAGGGATGGAGGGGGATGGAGGGAGGATGGAGGGGGGGGGATGGAGAGGGTGGATGCAGGGGGCGATGGAGAGGGCGATGGAGAGGATGGAGAGGGGGGATGCAGGGGAGGTTCATGTTGGGCCTCATGAAGAATTTCTTCACTGAAAGAAATGGGCTGTCCAG
>JAWWEE010000001.1:11935616-11979588 GCA_035221455.1 Xenops minutus | reverse complement strand
CCCAACAACCCTGCCGCTGTGCCCGGCCCGACCCCTGTGCCCAACTTTGTGCCCAACCCTGTGCCCCCCCCTGTGCCCAACTCTGCCCCCTGTGCCCAATCCTGCCCCTCTGCCCCCTGTGCCCAATCCTGTGCCCAACCCATTGCCCCTGTGTCCAACCCTGCCCCTGTGCCCAACCCTGCCCTCTGTGCCCAACCCTGTGCCCAACCCAGTGCCCAGCCTTGTGCCAAACCCTGCCCCTGTGCCCCCTGTCCCTGGTCCCTGTGCCCAACCTTGCCCCTAACCCTGTGTCCATCCCTGTGCCCAGCAACCCTGCCCCTGTGCCCCCTGTGCCCTGCCCGACCCCTGTGCCCAACCCTGCCCGCTGTGCCCACTGTGCCCAACCCTGTGCCCAATCCTGCCCCTCTGCCCCCTGTGCCCAACCCTGTGCCCAACCCATTGCTCCCTGTGCCCAACCCTGCCCCTGTGCCCCCTGTGCCCAACTCTGTGCCCCCTGCCCCGGCCCCCATGGCAGCGCCGCCACAGCTCCTGGGGCTCCCCTTGGCACCGAGAGATGTGGAACTGAGGGAATTTGGCAAAGGGCACGAAAGGGAGGCGAGGGCGCAGGTCGGGCTTGGTCCTGGAGCTGGACACCCTCAATGGCAAGACCAGCCCGTCCCGGGGAAACGCGGGTCGTGCTCCATGTGCACAGCAGGACCCTCAGGTGCCTTCGTCAGGCATGAAGCCGACCTGAGGAGGTTCATTCTCCGTGGATTTGTTGCCATGCGTGTGTTACCACGTCCTGCGATAGCACAGCTCTTCACTGACATAAATGTGTTTCTGGCACTTGTAAAGGGATAAAGTTGTGTTGGTACCATTTGTTAAGTCCGTGGTCTGTCTATGTAGAGAAGTCCCCGTAACCAAATATTGACACAAATGCAAAAACGCTGCAGCCCAGATTTGCATTCCAAGCTTTTCATTTTTCTGTGATGTCCATAATAAAGTTCAAATACATTTTTATCTGATTATGCTCTGTATGTAAGAGGTGAGAGCTTAAAAACCAAGTTTCCTTCTGGCCTTGTTGAAAACATTAGGTTAAGTGGGTATCATATACTCACAGGGTTTTTTTGTAAAACAGCTAAAGAGGAGGTGCTATACCTTTCATTCAATAAAGGATTCCTAGAGATGAAATCCGCAGTGTCTCCATTTCTGCTGGAATTACGAATATATGAACATGCACTGACAGTCTTTCAAAATGGTTGGTTTCTCTGAGTAAAGCAGCAGCTTTTACCTGCCAGCCCAGAATTAGTTTTGTGATAAGTAGGGCAAATTCATTGTCGTTTTCCAGGAAGGTTCCGATAAGTAGCGCTTACATCTTGTAAGGACATGACAATTCCCAGTGACTGTTAGATCTCCTTTTAGAAACAAATCTACCCAATAAGATGCTGGATACTATACATAAAGCATAGAATTTTTTGGGGGGATATTTCAAGCATTTCATTTAATGACAGAACAGAACCGCCTTTCCCTTCTATGACAGAAAAAGAAATATTAATGTAATCTGAAGCTAAAGGAAACAGAGCCTCAAAGTAGGGGTATTAAGAATTTGTTTGCTTCTCTTATTTTCCGTGTGCTACTAACTTGTGCTTTAAAGGGTAATCTGACTCGAGTTTCCCAGGCTGACTGGATGAGTGAGGTTTTTTGCTGTACATCCACTTGTGTCAACAGAGAAATTATACACCATGGAAAGTATAGTGAGGCAATCACAGTCATTACAGAAAGAGAAAATGATTCGTCATTAGAATGGAGATGCTCACTCTCCTGTGAAATAAATCCTAGCTAATAATTAAAATTAATACTGTACTGCATGTAGAAAACATGACCTCCGCATATTGTCTAGCTTAGAGACCTCTTCCTGATCTCATTTAAATGAAAAGCAACACAGATGCCGTCATGTTCACACTCCTGAAAACTGTTCACACTCTTGCAAATGAAGAGTGCAATGTTTAATAACTATTTTTACAAAGCAAAAAAGAATCCCTTCTTCCACACCACAAACATTGGTCCAGCTAAAAAGACATAAAGTTACCAGATTTATTAAAGGATGTGACATTCTGTAGATTTTGAGTGACCTATACTTCCTGGAACACTAAACACAATGAGTTAAAGAGAGAACTGTGAAAGTGACCACTCACAAAAAGAAAGGTCAGGTTCAAAACTTTTTAAACTGATTTCTACTAGTGCCAGCATACTGGATCAAGCCCAAAAAAGGCTTCAGGGTGAAAGCAGAGTCCAGTCAACAAGGAAAATATATCCACCAGAGCAGAGACCTGCAGTCCAGACCCACAGTTTGCAAATGAATAATTATTCAGCATTTCTTTTATGGAGAATGCTATCTCATTCGCAGGAATCTTAAGTTTTTTGTTAAATATAAAAAGTCCATTTCATATGTTTAATAAAAATTTCAGTACTACTCCTACATCAGTCTCTGCCTAAACTTAGAGATAGCTTGAAATAGAACATTAAATCAACAAAATATTTTCTATTTTTTTTTACATGAAAAGTACAATTTCAGAAGTCATTTTAATATGAGTTTACAAAAAGGTGTGTTGGGACTGTTTGATATATCCAGAATGAAACTTTTCAGAACCTGAATAAAATGGTTTGCATAGTTCTGCAACTTGCCTCTACTTTTTGAAGAGAAATCATCTACCAGTTTCAACTTCAGGTGTTGAAGAATTTGCATTCCCTGCTTTTGAAATCCTTCCTTGTCTGCCTGATCTTCCACAAAGTGAAATTACTATTGGTTTAGTTTTTTGAGGGAAAGGGTGAAAGAGTATGAAGTAAAGTTACTCGTGGACTAAACCTACAGAAGCAGTGAAATGGAAATCATCTATGCTTGTGTTACACAGATCCCACAGGACATGACTGCCACACAAGGCAAGCAGGCTGATTTTCTGTTTCAGTTTCTGTCCTATACTGGAAGGAGCTGCTGTGGTCAGCCACGACAATTCCCAAGAGAATATTCCCCACAGGACTACATTTCCTAGCATGGGTGACAACATGTCTCAAGAAGGGCAAGAGAAAAAAATAGGGAAGATAAATAGAAGGAGTAAACACTATCCTTAGTACTTTGGGTCTGGAATTCTACTTGTAGGAGGGAGTAATTGCATTTTCTTTTTTTCCTGAGACACATTTTCTTCTAGCTCAGCAAATTCCATTGCTTTACCCTGTAATTCAGGCCAGAGTCAGCACGGGGGAGGACACAGGTATATTTGGTCAGGAGAAGGGGAATGGGGTAGGAAACAGGACCGTTTCTGCTCAGCAGTTGCAGGATGCTGGTGTTCATGTGAATCCACCTGGAGGCTGGTCATTTAAATCGGTGGTGCCACAGTCCTGCTCCCCCCAAACCTCAAATTCCCACGTGTGTACTTCTGCTGGCACTGTAGCTCGGGACACTAGTGGATGAGATAGTTTGGGAAGCCAGGCTGGCCAAAGATGGGGACCTTTCGTTTTCAGCCAGCTGAGCTTCCTGAATTGTTTTTTATTTGCCTGAGTGCCAGCTGGCATGAAAAAAAAAAAAAAAGAAAGAAAGAAAACCAAACAAATAAGGGCTGGGTGGCAGGGAAAGGGCTGTGAATCAGCTGGGATCGGTTTGCACCACATCTGGAGCTATCTGAAGGGAGAGATCTGGCTTGTGCGACCATTTTTTCCAAAATATTTTTTGGCATTGTTTATACTGGCATGCGTGTCCTGCTACCAGGAATGGGCACTTGTTGTACTAAGCTTTTTGGTGCTATCTGTCCTTATCAGCATTAGTTAACCTAGCCCGGGGCAGGTCAGGATGATATGCTGAAAATAGCTGCCAAAACCAAGAGATAATCTACATTAAGGTCTCATCACCTTAGGGAAATTACGGCAAAGGATTTTAGAAGGCGAAGTTACAGCGTGCTGAGGATTTCATAATAAAGCTTTGAATGGAGGCTCTCTCTCGTTATGTGCCAGCTGGCAGAGCCCGGAGCAGCCTTGTCCTGTGAGCAGCCTTCCAGCCTCCCCACTGGGACAGGTCCAGCCAAGGATCACCACCCTCTTCCTCACCCCAACATCCCCAGGGAGCACACCCTGGCCATCCCTTGGAGAAGTCATGGATCTGCACGCCCAGGGTGATGGATGACCGGGTTCCACCTTTCCTTTAACAACCTTGGGCCGTTTCCAGTTAAGCTTTCATGTACTTACAACCTTTTTATAATGATAGCTAAACACAATCTATTACTGGGGAAAATAAGAACTAAAGGAAAATTTATCCAGCAGTAGCTGGGGTTTAATTGTCTTTAATTCGGGATAATGTTTTTCAGAGATGATTTGTTCAAGAATTAAAATAACAGCTTTCACATTTAGCACCTCAATCAAGTGACAGTTGCTCTCAGGGTAGAATTCACACCTTGCCGTGCTCCTCTTTTTGGAGAGACAATTTTTAGCAACGATGTTTTGAGAGGGCAGCAATTGACACCTTTGTCTCCCTGTGATATTAAAGCTTAGAAATATAACTTGCCTCGAATAATTTCCTCTGGGGTTACTTGGATGTTTGCATCATTTTGATGCAGAAACAGCAGAAAGAGAAAAGAAGGAAGAGGAGTCCCCTACCAATGTTGGTTAGAGTTAACTCAGACTCAGAGCTTTACACTGTGAAAAGGAAGCAAAAATCCATGTAATATAAAGTAGATTTGGTTTGTTTGAAGTCCAAAGGAGGAGTACATGGTATAGAAATGTAAGTGCTACACATCTTTTGTTAGCTATACATTGGAGGTTTATTTCTATTCCAACTTTCATTGTATATGCACATAGCAGTAAAATGCAATGTGTGTTGGCTGGAACATTAATACAATAGACAATCCAGACTGAACTTATATTTGCCACAGTGACAGCTGGACTGAAGAAATTTTCCCTTAAAAGGAGAAAGAGATGTGATGAGGAAGTGCATCTTTAGCAGCTGATCTGAAGATTTTCAGTTTGAACCCATTACTCCTTTTCCTATCACTACAGTTCCTGATGAAGTGTCCCTTTCCAGCTTCTTTTTAGGTCCCCTTCTATTGGAAGGAACCCTTCAGGGAGTACAGTTTTGAGCAGGAAGAAAATCACAGGTATGCCAAAGGCATATCTACTTAATCCCACAATTAACTCAGTTTTAACAGTGCAGAACTAGTAGCTGATGGTGGCTTGGACAGCATTATGAACTCCCAGATTATTTTGGTTTTGCAAGGCATTTATAAATGGTGCTTTAGCACTTACCAGCCTCTTTGGTGTCTGTATCTACCACTTAGGACACCAGTGACATTTCCTGAACTGCTACTCAGCTGCCACTGTCCTGTAGGCAGCCGAATTTCTCCTGGTTGGCTCTGCTGACACTGCCTGGTCAAGCTGCTCAAAGCCCTTTCCTGAGAGGTAATCCCAGAACCACTGAAGCAAGATTCTCCTTAATCTACAGAAACTACCCATTCATACCAAGCCTGAAGTATATTTTTAAGTTGTACAAGGGGCATTCTGTGTCCTGAAGGACACAAGCTTGCTCTGCACTATTTGCACTAACAACTGTGTTACAACTGCGTTACAACTGTGTTTGCAGAGCACAAGAACAGGTAGGTAGGTACCATTTCAGGTCCATCAGCTATTCTGTGGAGTCAGTAGCTTAGATGCCTACGTTCCACTCCTTGTCCCACACTTCACCTTTCACTTTTTCCCACAGTGTGAGACACTCTGTGCTCAGCTGGCTGCTTTCTGTCATGCTTCTTGTGTAGGTGTCTGACACTCCCCTTCCCCAGGGAAGCCTGGATGGTTACCTCATGGCTGTAAAATCTGCTTGTCACAGGAGTTCAGATGTTTTAGGGTAACTGCGACAGTTCTTACAGCCAACCTTCTCAAAAGTTTCTCAGTGTCAACTGCTGTTTAAAAAAAATAAAAAATATAGTTAATAACACTGAGGATCTGTGTGTTGGAGCTCACAGTTCCAGAGATTCTGACAATACTTCCATTGAATACCTGTTGTTGCTATACATGAGGTCACTGAAGAATAATAACTTTCTCCAATTTGTTTGAAGCCGTGTGCTGCTCAGTATTCTAAAGCATCTGCTTCTACTGTCATGAAAAACAGAACTTTCATTAAAAATTAGCAAATATCAGAACCTGTTTGCAGATGATAGATTGTGAAAAAGACATGCAGAATTCACAAAAACAACACAAATATAAATACTCTTACATTTATCTTTTTCAAGAAGGTTGGGTTTTTTTTTCTTTATGTCTCTGTTTTTTGATTTGGGTTTTTTTGTTTTTTTTAAATGCAGTCTCAGTATTTGGGGATGTGTGGAAGAAGAATTCACTCACAAGTTTTTGGTTGGCATTACTACATAATCATGTTTCCTACCCCTTTCTGAGATGGATGCCACCTCCTCCTTGTCGTCTTCATTTCCATACACTCTTCCTACTTAACCTTCTGCTTTGCCTCTCCAGTTTCCATTTCTTAAATTCCATTTTATCTTAGCTGGTTGTGTATACATGATACACAGTGGCAATCCCTAAAATCCCAAAATTCTGTCCAGCAGTGCCTCAGAGCTTGAGAATGCTGAAATTGCTCTTGCGTGTCACTTATAGATGCCCCTGCTTTAAAGAATGCAATTGAGGGGATTCTGCACAGGCAAAAGAATGGACGTGACTGCCTAAATAGCCTAAATAGCAGTATAATAGTAAAAGTAGTCATACTGTTGGCCCTGTTATGGTAGTAAAGTAGTAGTAAAGTGTTGTTGTAGTAAAATAGTCCTACTGTTGGTCCTGTTTCTTCCACACACATTATGTTGTCCCCCTGGGTACTGACCATGAACCCTCAGAACAGATCCCTCTGACTGCTACGTGGGCACATGTGACAGAAACCACCCTTTGTCCCTCATTAATTCCCTCATTACAGCCACACCCACTGGATACAGCAGGGACCTTGGTCTGGAGAATCCACATGTTTTTTCCAAGGTAATGTTTCTGGTTCTCCAGGCTGGAATTTCTGGAGGAGCCTTCCAAGCCCCGTGGGGGCAGAAATAAAGGTCTAACAACTTTCAGTGCAGAACTTTGCCAGTTTCTGGGAGAGAGTGTATGATGTGGTTTCTTGAGACAGCAGTGTGTGCTGCTTGCTGACCCAAAGAAAAGCCCTCTCATAGGTGCAGGTGTCCTTCGTTGAGTTTTTTCTTCCCTACCCAGTGTATTTAAACATTGTCCTGTCATAAGGGAGAGTTCCAGTTTATGTTCCAGGTTGACTTGGATGCATTTCTAGTTGCTGGATCTTTTATGTTCCAAGTTGACTTGGATGCATTTCTAGTTGTTGGATCTTTCAACATCACACCATTGTAAAACTCTCACTTGATGTGGGGGGCTTTTTGTGGTTTGTTTTGGTTTTTTTAGGTAGGGTTATGTAATTTTCCTTCCTACTCAATAAACAGGTTGGGTTGGTTTCAATAGTGCTTTGTAATTACATGAGCTCAGGAAAAAAATGCTGACAGTGTAAGGGTAACATATTTTTACTGATAACAACCTTTGTAATCTCTTGCATAACTATTTACCATGAAACCTGTTTGAAATGGCTTCCCAGAGAGCCTGGGAGAAGTATTTGCCCATGAGAAGTAGCACCCAGCTGGAAGTCTAGTGCTGTTAACCTCATGGCAAAGTAGAACAATGCCACTGCTTATTGCATGTGGCACTTACTGAGAGTTGTGGTGTATCTGGGGACATTCTGTGAGTAGTCCTTTACCAAGACGTGAAACTGCTTTTCAAATTATATACTTTGGTTTTTTTTCCAAAAGCATTTTTCCTCTTTTTCCCAAGCTTTCAGCTTATTGCCTCTTGTTAAGTCAGATTTCAGTGATGAATGTCATTCTGAATTATATTTTAATCTTTCCTCAATTAGTGAAATGCTCCAGAAGGATGAGCAAAATGTATTCAGGAGTTCAAAGCTAAGTGGCCTGACATGGAGAGGAGGGGACAGTGGGGAGGCAGGACAACCAGAGTCTTAGTTTGGCTGTTTGTTGATATCTCTGGACAATTTCCTTCATCTGTCTGTTCCCCACTTTTCTTCATATGAATAATTACATGATTAAATATTTGCTTTTGTGAAAAGGAGTATATGAAAAATAAATATCAGTAACTTGCACTTGGCAAAACATTTTGTCCTGCCCCCTGATGCAGGAAATACTGAAGTGCAGGAAATATTATGGGAGCTGTAACAGCTGTTTTGCAGGAGAATTTAATGCATTTTATGACTTCTCCCTGGAAGTTCAGAGATCTGTTTACAGTACAGTGTGGCAAAGGCTGGTCTGCAGTGACATGAGAAGCAGCAGTCCTGGCCCTTCCCTTCCCTTGCTCTCTCACTGCTCCCTGCTACTCCTTTGTGCTTGCGCAGTGTTCAGTGCCTTGCAGCTGCTGAGGACATGGAATCCAGCAAATCCCACAATTTAGGGGGAGAAGGATCATGAACCCAGGACAGATGAGGGTTGCAGCCTGCCTCTTTCAGCTGCAGCAGCAAACTTTTATATCAGCGGGGCACGTTTCGATGGTGGCTATTGATACTTCACCTAAACACAGGCTGCAAGAGAAGTCCTGGCACCACTGGAATGAAGGGCCCAGCTCCCAATGGGCTCAGAGAGGTCAGAGCTTCCCTTGGCAAGGTGTGGCTTCCTATCAGCCCCCAGGCAGCAGCTTGGGGTGGCTCAGGGGACAAGCTGTTGGCAGCCACTGTCTGTACTCACTTGCTGAATCAGCTCCTGAATCACTCCCTGAATCTGAGGACTGGCTGTGAGCATGAGCTTGTGTGTGAGTATGCATATATGAGGATCAACAGAAGCATTTCTGGTGGTGTCGGCATGGGATGATCATTTTTGCAAAAAGGCAAGGAAGGTGATGTGGCTCTGATTATTGCCTCAGCTAAAGGGACTGTCATTGTCCCCCATACCCAGCACTGGTGAGGCTGCACCTCGAATCCCATGTTCAGTTCTGGGCCACTCACTGCAAGAGAGACACTGACGAGCTGGAGCGTGTCCAGAGGAGGGCAACTGAGCTGGGGAAGGGTCTGGAGGACAAGTTTGGTAAGGAGTGGCTGAGAGAGCTGGGGGTGTTCAGCCTGGACGGGGGACCTTATTGCTCTCTACAATTGCCTGAAAGGAGGTTGTAGCCAGGTGAGGGTTGGCATCTTCTCCCAGGTAAAACAAACAACAGGACAAGAGGAAACAGCCTCAAGTTGCACCAGGGGAGCTTTATATTGAACATTAGGAAAGATTGCTTCACAAGCATTGTCAAGCATTTGAACAGGCTGCCCAGGGAAGTGGTATTTGCCATCACTGGAAGCGTTCAAGAAATGTGGATATGGCACTCGAGGACATGGTTTAGTGGTGGTGGTAGGTTGATGATTGAACTTGATGATCTTAGAGCTCTTCTCCAGCCCTAACTATTCCATGATTTCAGCTAAATCCGCTATTAAAGGACTGTCAGAATTATATATCCTACTGTCTGTGTTACAGTGAGGTCTAAAAGGCTACAGTTACAGGTTGTGACTCTTTCATTAAGTGTGCTGGGTATGCATAATAAAATGTTGAACCACATACTAAGTAACTAAGAACACTCTGTTCTCTGAAGATTGTGTTTCCTTTTAGTGCTCCTAAAGGTGTGCAATTAAACGCTCACCATGAACCCAACTAGATAAAGATAAACTACTCAATGGAGATATGGCATTTTAATTTTACCACAAAGTAACATTAATCCGATGATAACTGACCTGGCATTGTAACCTCAAACCAGGTCAAACACAATTAATTTTAAGTTTGGCTTTATTTTGTAACAGACCCTTCTTAACGGTGGGCCCTTTCAGTGTATTTTTTCTGTCATCTGTTACTATTCTAATTGGTTTTCATTTCCCTCTGTTGGAGATTACTATTCCAATAGCAGAACAGCAAAACAGCAAGTGTATCCACACCTCAGCTGCTTTGGTTTCCTCTTTGGAAATCCCCAAAATCAAAGTGCTTTCCCCTCCTCACCTTCGGGATGAACAGAAGTGACCAGAAAAGGGAGGGAAGGAAGGAAGGAGAAAACCCCTTCTTTTTGTTCCTACTTTTTCTGCGTCTTGTAACTTTTAGTCACTGGAGGCTGGGGAGGGGGTGTCTTAGCAGACTGAGTAGGGCAGGATGCTCTGTAAAGCATCCCTTGTTTTTGTAAGCAAGTGCTTATAATTTGCTTTAGCTGGCCTGAAGCTGAGTGTTTTATACACACTATCTTTTAGCAGCACAGACAAATCAGAACTACCCCCAAATATTTAGAGTCTTGACCAGAATTATGAAGAATACTCTTCTCTCTACAAATGGAGAGTACCTTTTTGTTTTGATTTAAAAAAAAATAAATAAATCCAAGCAAACATACTAAACAACCCAGGGTACTGGGCAGACTTGCAATGTAGACAATGTATGCAAAAGATTGAAAGATGTCTAGTGAGGAAATATACTAAGTGCCTTTAAAGTGAGTAGGAAACAGACAGAAGGAGATGGTTATCATAGGAGCATTAACACCTGACTGCCTACTTGCTTGCAAACTGATATGATTCCTGTGAGAGAGAGGCTTTAAGCAAGGATGTACAATAAATTTAGTGGCCTTATTCTTTTTTTTTTTTTTTTTTCCCCCCTTTGGTACAGGGGGAGGTGTCCCTTGATACCACAGATGATCAAAAGAGAAAGCAGAAAGATATTTTGCGCAATAAAAGATGATGCCACCTGAAAAAGCAGAGGCCACAAAGGTGAACAGGTTGAAGATGTGTAAGAAAATATATAGACAGAGTAAGTGTCAACCAGCACAGGACCAAAACAAGTAGTATTTAGTAAGAAAAAGGAAATAATGGAGAAACACAAAAGCAAATGTGTTATGATCAAAGTGATGAGGCTGGAAGAACAATGTGTTTATACCAGAATTTAGAAAACAAGATTGTATCTGCTGGACTGGGGGGAAAAGTGATGGCAGCAGATTATCTACAAGATTTTGTTATAGCATTAGAAGAAAAGACTTTGCAAGTGAAAGCCTTACCATGAGGTTCCACCACAATTATATGAAAAGCAGATGCAATTTGCCACTAGTTGAAGACAGAGAATAACCTGAGACTTTTTTTTCAATAACACAGATCAAATATATATTTACTAAAAAACCTAACAAAACCCCTCAAATGCTATTGTTTTTGTCAGAGAGGAAAAAGGTTGAGCCAGATGCTGATCTTTATGTTTGCACTGCTTATCTCATCTCTTGTATTTGTTAATGGTTATAAAATTATTTAGTAGCTTAGAGCTGAGCAGAACACAGCCATGTTATAAAAATCAAGGGCTGATCAGGTTGGAAACAGAGACCAGGGGATTTTGACACTTGTTTTATGTTCATTGGAAACACACTC
The DNA here is from genome assembly GCA_035221455.1 of Xenops minutus. NCBI lineage: Eukaryota > Metazoa > Chordata > Aves > Passeriformes > Furnariidae > Xenops > Xenops minutus. Next base: position 11,968,157 of record JAWWEE010000001.1, on the reverse strand, counting down.
TGACCCCGAGGAACTCGCTGGATGGGAAGAGCTGCCCATGTGGCTGCTGTGCCAGCAGCTGAGGACAGCCCTGGGAGAGGGCAGGCTAAAGAACCAGACCAAAGGCTTGTCCCAGCATTTCCAAGATTCCCAGTGATGGTTGTCCAACCTATTCTCCCCCTCTGGCCACTACAACTGCAAGTTGTAGGATTCAGGAAGATCTTTCAGAAGAGACAGATTTTACTGTCTGCAGGTTGTTCTCTGCAGGACTGACAGGGGAGGTGCAGCTCAGTGAGGATGAACAAACACTCTGGGTCTTCCCCCGCACCACACGTCCCTCCTGTTTAGCTCTGGTCTTTTCAGGCAAGTTGGTCACAAAACAACCCCTCAAGGCCCTGCTGGCACCACCCTGGGGACAATGAGGTGCTGGGCACTGGGAGAAGCAAACAGCAAGAGGGAAGGGGGCAGATGAATGAGGAGGTTCTTAGGGCTGGGCTTGGGAACAAAGTCTGTCCTTCCATTGCCCCGAGGAGGAGGAGGTCTGAGCACAGGGGGAACTAGAGAGAGGACAGCAGGAAAGACAGCCTGAGAGACAGGCTTGTCTTGGTTAAGCAAAGTGTCAGTAACATCCTTTAATAGCTGTGGAGCTAAGGTAGCCAGTTGTAATCTCTTGTATTTGGAAATGCTGACCGCAGGCAATACAAATGAAGAATATATTAATAGGAGCAAGTAAAGCTCAACAAATAATGTTTGACACTTCCCTACATCCTCTGCTCAGCTAACTGTTCTCCATTCAGGGAGCTTATGGTTAGGGATACATAGGGAACAATCACAGCACAAAATGCTTCAGGTGAAATAGATTGATAAAGGCAAATTGTTTGACAATCTGAGTGCATTTTAGGCACTAAAAAATTCCTAAGCATGGGTGAAGAGATAATCTTTCAAGAAAGTGAGGCAAGTAAACAAATACAAGAGGCAGGTTTGTAGTTCCCCTATGGGAAGAAATAAGAAACAACCAAATGAATAAAATAACTCTTTGAATTAAAGAGCCTGCAGGGACCATTTAAATTCAAGCCAACACAGATGCCAGCTTCTGTTTTTAAAGACCAGGAAGGATGCTTAGAAATGCAATTTTTTTTTCTTTAATAAATTATAATACTCAGAATAATTAATTTAAAGAGCTCCTTTTCTGAAGGTCCTCAGGGTCTTAATTGTGTCTCTGAACAAAGTGAGGGTATTTAAAGAAAAGATAACAAAATCAAAGAAAAAGAAGATAATAAAAAGACAGCCTTAAAATGTAAAAGAAGGCCAACCTTCCAAGGGAAAAAAACCCCAATAACCAATGAAACAGAACACCCCAAAACCCAGCCCACACAAATATCCCACCGCATGCAAAACAAAACAGATTTTCAAATGTGTGTGAGGCATTCACAGCAAAGAGTGTTTTAAAGTCCATTTTCTTCCAAGAATTAGTCAACTTTTTTTGTGGCTTTATAGTGACACTATAATTGCACTGTCTTGTGTCAGTGTAACTGCATTCAATCAAAAAGCTGCAGTGATGCAAATGGTCCTGCTCCCCCGCAGGTGCCTAAGTTCAAAAGTTACCTGTCAGGAAAACACAATGACAGACAAGACCAAAGGCAGGGGAAAAGGAGCTTTCAAAACAAAAGATACATCTAAAAACGCAGGCCTTAGCTATATGATATAAAAGAAACATAAATAAACACAGATACAAATCCAGAGTGCTTTCATGATTCTCAGATGGCTCAAAGAGTGTTTCCAGCATGAGATAGTTTTCTCATGAACTAGAGGAAGAAGCAAAAGGTGAAATTTACAGCTGTCTTCAAACGTAACCTTGTATATATATACATATATATATAATGGAGTTTGTGAATTTCAGAGATCTAGAGAAATGTTTTCTTCAGCTAAAACCAGAAGTCAAGAAGTAGAATCAAATTTGTAGTAAATCAAAGGTAGAAAAAAAAAAAAGAATGTAGGGCAGCAACAATAAAGGAATTAAAATCAATATAGTAGATGGAAAAGTGGAATCAACCAGTAAAAAAAAAAAATAGCTGAAATTAGTTTTCCATATATTTTTCTTTTTTTGTTTTTTTCTTTTTTCTGAAAGGGATTAGTCTTTCTAAGTACTCCATTTATTTTACCAGGCAAGATCAAACACAAAGAGAATGCAGGACAGTCAGGAATGTCGCACTTTCACACTGAAATCTGATACCACCAAGCTGGATGTAGCCCCTGTAAAGCAGTTTTTGGTCAAAGGAGAGCTGATTAGCAAAGTGAACTCTGAATCACATTTCATTGTGCACGGTTCAGACAAAGAAAAAAAAAAGAAAAGAAAGAAAGCCCACCCCCACCACATCAATAGCAACAAAAGAAACCACTATAAGGGCTACTAAGAGCTTGGTGGAGAAGCAAAACAGAATGAAGATAAACTATTCACGCTGACCATGTGAATTTATTAAGCACTTTTCCAGATTTGTCCAGGGTGCGTTTTCGCACGTCAACAAAAGCAGCTCAGCGCTCAGCGCCTACACGGGGCTCAATACACAGAGATGGAGCTGGCCAGACAAAAACCCGCAAGAGCCTGCCAAAGCACCCTCTGCCATCCTCTAGGAAAACAAACGGGACAGCCTGAAACCAAAGGGCTTGAGGCAAATCCTTGCCTCTCCCCCGCCCCCGCTGCCCCTGCGCACCCAGACACAGCCTCGGGCTGGCAATTCAGCCATTGGAAAGGCGCAATCCATGGAATCACAATGCCGCTCTTTGCCTCGGGGGCTGATAAGGAGATGTGAGGCTTTCTGGGAATTCTGATTTCCGATCAGGGGGAACAGTGATATTCCAGCGATCTAATGCGATTCATTTACGAACGCGCTGATTTGAAAGAAAATTCCAGTCTCTGCTTGGATGCGCTTTTAGAAATGCACATGGGTTAAAAATGATCTGTTACCAAAGGCGTTGAGTGGTTACCCCGCCACGTGTCACCGTAAAAGGGACGAGAGTAAGGACAGGAGGGGTAGCCCGGCCCCCAATTGCCATCCCTGAGCTCTCGGTGCCTCCTCCCGATGCTCCCAAAAGCAGCCGCCTCCTGCTGCCAAGGGCAACACGCGAGTACCTGCACCTCGGAGTGACGGGGATCGCCGTGCTGTCACACTGTCACTCGAGGGTCGGCTCTGCTAGAGTATTTTTGGGTCCCTCGCTGTCATTGGTAGGAGCAACATGTTTTGGCTTTCCCACTCAAGTCCCCGTTCCCGCTATTTGGCTAAAATAAGCATCACCACAAGGCTCCTATCTGCCTCTCGGAATAACAAGAACTCCAGGCATTCGCTCTTTACAGCATCATTAGCACGAGATAACAGGAGCAGAGCCAGGGTTGGGTTGTTTTTGTGCTTCCCCACTCCTCCCCCTTTGGTTTCTTTTTTTTCTCGTTCTTTGAGGCGGTACTGCCGAGAACATCAGAAATAGCACAACGTGGAGAAGTAACGAGAGGTCGGCAATCAGAACAAAAGAGGAAATAGAGCAGGAGGTGCGCTAAGAAACTAAAACTTAAAAACAATTTGCACTTCATTCCTACTGTATGGAGTGTTTCTCTAGAAATCTTAAATATTCTGCATACGTGCACCATGTAGCCATGTCTCCCAGCGTCTGGTAAACTGCTGCACTGGAAAATATTCCTGTCAAAAAGAATTACGAAGTTGTCTGATTAGCTATATTCGTATTTCATAATGCCGTAAACCCATTTAGGTTATGTATTACCATATAAATGCTGAAAGTAACCCAGGCTGGGTGTGTCTACCTGGATTTCATTTAACTGCTTCATCATACGCGTTTGCTTACTTGCTGCCTTTGCCTGGGTGGAGTCCTGTAAGAACTGGTTCTTTCACAAACTTCTCAGCGTTGCTGCTTGTGAAATGCATGTAACTCATCCTACATATGGATTTACTTTCTAAATATACCTGTATGCCCTTAGTTATTCATCCTAAGCCAGCAAGAACTTCCTTGATTTGTCAGGCTGATAACGTGGTCCTTAGGTCCAATGGCTATTTCCCATGTTTACAGACTTTCCCAGACAACCTTTATGAGTCAAAAGCAGGGATGCAACACAGACAACAGCAGTCCTGTGGAGCTACTGGCTCTAGTCCTGCTAGCCAAAGGTATTGATTGTGACGAAGTTAGAAAACAGATCAAAAGGAATGTGGAACTGTATTGGATAGCGTCAACAGGCTATCCTTTGGGAATATCTAGTAAGAGAGCGCTCCTGAGTGGTCAAATAGCATAAATACATCTTACTGAGCAAGGAATATTTAACTTCTTTGCGCGGTATATTTGACAATACTGGAAAACAGCTCTTCAAAATGCGGGGACCTCACAGCCTGCAGATTCTGCACGCTGAAGCAGAACTACAAAGGGATTATATGACGGAATGACATCTACATTTACAGGCTTGTTTGCTTCACACAAAACAGTCTTTTAATGTTGGGGAAAAACCGCTGGAGGTGAGATTGCTGCTGAAGGTGTTTCACAGCTCCTTGTTTGTTGTGGTTTATTTGGTCACTACATCAACAAGGAACCTTGCTCTCTATTGTCAAAGTAACTTCAATTACAAAAGGACTTGCTATGAAGAAAGGATTGCCAGTGTTTGGGCAGAGATTGCTGCAACTGTGGGTTGGTTTCACACCAAATAAAATCATCTTTGCTCAAAAGCCCCTGTTATTCCCGAGTTGCAGGATGTGGGTAATTCCCACTCAGCAGAAGGCTAAGAATTCATCTTATATTAGGAAAATGTACCAACTTACTGACTGATGTTTAGACATGCCCACTGTAGCTTCTTTACTGTGTCAGAAAATTGGGAATAACACACAACTGAACTTCAGGTGCAAAGGAATGGAATGTGTCTCCCTGAGTTGACATACAACTTGTTGTCCAACTTTCAGTTCAGTTTATTCAATTTACTCAGCAATGGGTGGGAAAGGGGTGGAGCACCTCTCCTACCAGAAAAGTCTAATAGGATTGGGATTGTTCAGACTGAAGGAAAGAAGGCTTTGGGTTGACCTAATTGTGGCCTCCCACCACTTGCAGGGAGCTTACAGGAAGGATGGAGAGGGACTATTTACAAGGGCATGTAGTGATAGGACAAGAGGGAATGGCTTCGTACTGAAAGACAGTAGCTTTAGATTAGATATTAGGGAGAAATTCTTCCCTGATAGAGTGGTGAGACACTGGCACAGGTTTCCCAGAGAAGCTGTGGCTGCTCCATCCCTGGGAGTGTTCAAGGCCAGGTTGAATGATGCTCTGAGCAACTTGGTCTAGTGAAAGGTGTCTCTGCCCATGGCAGGAGGTTGGAACTAAGTGATCCATATGATCTCTTTGAACCCAAGCCATTCTATGATTCTATGATCAATACAGAAAAAAAAATAATAAGACACTTCACAAGAATTCTTAATATTTTTAACAGTTTCATCTATCAGTTTTGAATTAATTAGGAATTTCAGGGCTAGAAAGTTAAGTGTGTGTGGACTTGATATTTTGAGAGTTCAACACCAATGTACAAAGCTAGGAAGGAGACCTGTGATGGATTTGAAATCTGATGTATTGTGAAACAGCAGGAGTGCAAATGAACGTTTTGTATCAGTGGAGATCACATGTTCCTAGACAGGCTGCTGTAGGTGCCTACGGTTCAGAACCTATCTGGTGTTAATATCATCTCCTCCTGACTTGCATCATTTCTTCTGTTTCCCAACTATTCGAAAGGCAATTTGGGGTGGCATTTCTTTGCAACAGCTAAGTCTCTGGTCATAGCATTAATTATTGGTGTGGGCAGCTCAGGAGAGGGAACAAGTTAAATTAATCATGCAGCAAAATGTGTAACAGTGCACAAGTCAATGGAGGCACTTTGCATGTACGGCCGTACTGCTGAGAGCACATCTCTCACTATTATTTATAAATGGTGTGGAAGATTCCCCTCCAGCAGCTTATTGATTTAACAGCCTATAAACACACACAATATAAAACATTCTGTTGTCCTCAGCTCACCATCAGAGCAAGTTCCAAGGACATAAATCCCAGGTACTACCAGCTGGCTTACTCCAGTGAATTTATATGAACTAGTAAGATTAGTTCTACTTTTTTCTAGTAGTATTCTTTTGCGGGACCAAAGAATCACTTGGAGAAGTCCAGAATCACATAGAAAGGAAGTGCCATGGCAGAGTTATGCCCTAGAAATGTGATCCCTGGCCACAGCCACCAAACAAAAGCTAAGCAAAGTCAGACCAGATAGCCCAGTGTTTAATCCTGTTTGATAGGCACTTCGTTCTAGACAGTATTACTGGGACCTGGAGGAGCATTGTGTACACCTATAGGCTACTCAAGGAGCACCACAACTAGGGGAACTTGTTTTCCTGCATATTTCTCAAAAGCATGACTGACTAATGTGCTTTTCCTGCTGCTGGAGGGTCCTGCTCTTTTTCTCTGCTTCCTCTCAGCTTTCACAGGTAAACTCAAGGGTATTGTAAGGTATGAGCTCACACAGCAGCTTCAGAAGGCAATTACTGGAGTCTCTATACTTCATAATGACACTTAAAGTACTTGCATTGTTTTTGAGACCTCTGCATGTATCTGTGAAGTTAAACTGGCCAGCATGTCCTGAGCTTCTGAGGAACAGGGAGAACACAGAAGTAGAAACATACAGATATTGTAGGTATGTCCACAAAAGGCTTGGTTCTGTAGAAAAACAGCTAAAAATCAGCAAATTAAGTCAGTAAGTCCCTGAACCCAAGTCCATTTTTGTGGTAAACAGATGTCAAAATGACCAAGTTGTCACAAAGTTCATGATGGTGATGTTAAATGGAAGGAATGATGTTTTTGGTGATTTTAAGAACTTCCTATGTTATTGATGCAACAGCAAATGAATCTTCATTCTGAAATTATACTAGAATAACTTGGTCAAATATTTGAAATTTGACACACAAAAATTTTTAAAAAAAGGGTGAAATAATATAATTTTATATTTTATGCACACAAACCTGGAGATGGATGTATTAGTATGACTTTCATTCTCTTGTGATTAATTTTGAGGAATTAATTTATCTTTGCTTACAGACACAATTGCGATCATCAAGTTAAACTCAAGGGAAACAAAAAATCTTTTAGTGTCATACAGTTTATCAAACAGGTTTACAAAATACTTCACCTCAAATCCATTCTTCTGGGGGAACCCATCTCTTTTGATTAAAATAGTGTTTCTTATTTTTCATTTTTTTTTTTTTTTTTACAAGAATAGAGTTTTAAATTGTAAAGGTGGTGTTATTTCAACTGTTAAGATTTTAGAGTCTGTACTTCTAAATATCTGTGGGTTTCAATGGTGGTCAGAAACAGGAATTGGAAAACTTGAGCTATCGGTAGGTAGATTGAGTTTGAGAATCTAGTTTCTAAGCTCTTGGAATAGCTATGGTAGAAAATAAGATGGCAAATGAAGTCCCAGTCCAAAATTCTTCTTGTAAAAATTCCCAGAAATGTTGTTTTTTTCCTTGATCCATCAGCACTGGTTTGCTGCTGAAAAGGTCAAAGTCTGTTTTGCAAATAACTTCTCCCTACCCCATACCAATCCCCAGTAAAGTGATATACAGAGATATAAGGGATATCAACTGATCCTAGAAAATCAGTCTCCTAAAGCAGCTGTAGCAGTACCAATGCTATGTTTATTTTGTTATGTCACATCTCCCAAGCTCACACAAAATTACTCAGGACTGATTGTTTCTGTAAATAAATCAAACTTTGCTGGTTGCAGCACAGAGGCAGAAAGGCTTGAGATTTGAGAAGGCAAATTTCATTTACACAGGTTTAAAAAAAAAAAAAAAGCCACAATGTGGAAATAGAACATAACAGCAGATGGCTGTTAGGAAAGCATGTGGAGATATTTCTGGTTCCTAAAAGCTGATGAGTCTTTGTGGTGGGTTTGAAATCAGGCTAACTTTTCTGGTGAATAAGGTCCTGTGGCTGCAGAGAAGTAGCATTTTGGCTCTTGAGGAACCTCACCTCACCCAGGGTACCAGCAGCCTCCCCTGTCAGCTAATAGCTGAATGACATTTCTGAATAGAAGGTTCTAGTCCCCAGTTTCAGATTTAGACACCTGACTTACACTGCTTGAGAGTCTTCTGTCACATTTGTCTTCTCCTCAGCTCTGTTTCTGGGGCTAGTATTTATGCACAGATTTTTTTTTTTTTTTTTTAAATACAAAATTCTCGGAGGATACACATGAATGATTGTAAAGCCAAAAGGAACTTGGCACAGTTCTGCCACTGTCAATTGCATTATCTGGATCTATACCCTTAGCCTGTACCCCTCGGCACACTGCACACTCTGGACAGGCTTCTTACAGAAGATTATTGAATGCAATTAATAACAGCCTGCTAGCAAATCTTTTCAGCTGTAAAATATTGGAAAATAATTCAGTTTGCCTACAAAATGATGCAATTGTAAATTGAGAATTCTGAATCAAATTTCCCAGCTGGGAATTTAAAAGCATATATCCCATTTATTTTTCACTACTTTTTTTTGTGTTGTCCACAGTGAGAACTGGTCCATTGCTAAAGGCAGATAACAGATGGTAAACCTCCACTGCCATATGACTCTGCTATTATTCCTCTGCATACATAATCTAATAAATTGAGTGTAATTGACTGTAAATGTTCACCCAACATGTGAACACATCCTAGTATGTTACAGCTCTAACAAGAAGACTGAGAAGACTCCTGGAACTGATGCTGCCTTTTCCATGTCTATTTACTTACACATTTGGAGTAGCCTGGATAATTTAGATGTGAAGTTCAATGAGGAAAATAAGGCTCTCAAAGCACTGGCAGAACTTCTCTTCCATCATCTCCTCCAACTCGAAATTAAACAGCTTATCAGACTTGTCCAGTTCTCTAGTTAAAAGACATCACAAACAGCAAACTATCGTCAAAAAATATGTTGGGTTTAACTCATATAATGTGATTGTCATTGAACAGATCTCTGTGCTATCACTTTGTTGTCCAGCAAACAGGGGTCAGGTCTGTGCCCAGTGTACAGGAGCCAAGGAGCACACAGAGCTGAGATCCACCTTCTAACCTTTAATGGCAATCTGCAGAAAGGAGTGCTTGGCCATAGTTCTGAAAGCTAGCACTCCTCTTTGGAGAGTTTGCAGGCTTTTATACAGTTTACAAAAAGGAGTAATTGAACAATAACTTGTTTGTTAGTTCAACTTTCAGTGAAATAACTGATGCATTTCTGCATATGCTCTGATTAGTGACCAGTCCATCATAGGAAAGCATTCTGACCTCAGCATGTACAGTCCCCTCCCAGAGGTGTGATTTTTACCATGCTAATTAGCCTTGGGTTACCTTTGGGCAATCCTACCTATTCTCCCCCACCCCTCTGGTCTGGGGGTGATTCATCTGTGTTGACATTAGAGGGTTTTGTCATTCGTGTGTTACCTGGCCGTCATTCTCCACTCTGAATATCACAATTTTCAACTTGAAACACAACGTCCCAAATACTTCCTTAGCTTTTGAAGTTTTATTTCCTTCTTCAACACTCTGTTTGCAGCTTTCAAAGGAGGGTAACTTGCATGGTTTTCAGTCTCTAAATCAGGGTGCCCATGCAGGAAAACATGCAGGTGTATATTTAATTTTAAGCTCAAACTTGAATCCTAGTGCTTTCAGTGAAATTCCAATACATGCTGAAGTGCATTCCCAAATGAGGGCACTTTCCTCAACCAAAAAATCATCTTTCTCTGGATTAAAGTGAAAGATTCACATGGCAATTAAGGAACACAACTGTATTCCAGGCTGACCACAAGTTATATCCTAACCAGTACTGATTCTCTTTAGTTTTCATTTGTTTGAGCATTATTTAGTGCTCACTGTTTAATATCCTCTTGCAGGCCTAGTGTAGATGCTGGTGCTATTTTGTTAGGTCTTGTGTTTATGTAAAACATATCCTTACACTATCACAGTACAGCACCATTATTGCAGTACTCTGAAACATTTCCCTTCAAGCTCAAATTCATAACTGAATCATCATGGCTTAACAAGTTACTGTGGACCAAGTGAGCCATGAAAACAATCCACATGAATGCTTTTAGTCCATGGTAAATCTGAAGTGATAGGACTTGGTGTAGCTTTAAACACAAGGCAGTACCTTCCATTTGCTGCAATCAGACCAGAGTCACTCAGCTGACATCATGGAATGTGTGTATGAAGCTAATCCTCTTTTTGTGATAGAAAAATGCAAACCTTTAAATCTATCAACATAATTAAAGTAGTGAATTATTTCCAGTTTTAGTATATTTAGTACAATATCTATTTAGCACGATTATATATAGCATAATTTAACCAGCATGTATTTCTAATCTGAATTCACAATTAATATAAAAAATGTTTTATACTAGAATAGCCATTTTCAGAGTAAAGACTAAAGACCACCTCATGTAGTGGTCATCTAAAAGTGTAGCTACAGTCAGCCTAAAAGTTTTTCCTCACTAACTATTCCAGTGTTTTAAATTTGCCAAGTAAAACTAGTTTACTAAAAAGCTACCAAAGAAGAATGTTATTATAGGTAGAAGCAGTCATGGTAACTTTAGTTAAGGTTATTCACAATAACCCTCTAAATTAATGATTATTGCTGTTTCTAACTTTACCAAATATTAGTTATCCAAGCTCTGATTTTTCCATTCCTAATTTTTCCATATGGGATGTATACTTCAGGTTGAATTATAAAAAAATTAATAAAAATTTGTTGACAAATATAGCTGTCTTGAGAACAATATTAGAAGAAAATAAGCTGTATTTTCTCTGTAGGAACACAAGAGATTTGTTGAAAAGTCCTGGGTTTATTTTGCTTAGATAGCTGAATAGTCTCTGCACCTCTTTATTCACTGCTCTGCAGTTGGACCTGTGAGCCTGGGATTTTACTAAAAGGGATGTGTCCTGGCACAGCTTTTCTCCTCCAGCAGTTTGCAGACATTTCTATTGCAGATTTGGCTGTCCCTGCTCCGGTGGTGGCACAAGCCCAACCTTGGAATATTCTGTATTTGTTTATTATTTGGGAGCCTGCCAGTGTGTTTCTCTGGCATGCAAGCAAAACCAGAATGGAGCTTTACGAAATTGAGTTAATTAAATTGCGTGCATTTAATCCAAATTTATTAGCAGTGAGGGACACTTTTCTAGCCTATGGGCTTTCTCTTTGTTAAATTGTAAAGTGCTGTTATACTGATGGCAATAGACCTTTATGAAATGGTCATACATTTTTTAAAAATTCAAAGTATTTTATATTAGTCACTACCAGCATATACTTGGCACAGGAAAGAGAACTCACTGACACCCATTCTGTCATACTGAGCACATTGATATTTGTAAGCTATCACAAACAGGTAAAATATCTCTTCCTCTGCTCTTCTCAGCAGTTCATTTTACAGAGGTGTATTAGCAAAGGTGGGTCCTTAGGAATTATCTGAATGGCCTTACAAATCAGGTCAGGGAAGATTTTCCCTATATGTGAGCAGGTTTTCCTGAGTTCATTTATGTAATTGGTGAGGGCAGTCACTCCATAAGCCCTACATGAGTTACCATGCAGCACTTGCTGGGATTTCTGGGGATATATTCCATGACTCTTTCACTCCATTAAAATGAATTACTCTGTGATCCTAATGTACTGTGGGAAGATGTTTTCTTCTGAACACTCTGCACTGAAGTTGTTTTGTGCTCTTCCAGATCCCAGAGGGGTATGGTGCTGTGCTGATTAAGGGGTTTTGTCTTGCCTAGACCTCAGGGCAGGTCAGTGAGCTGTGGCTCAGAGCAGCATCCTTCAGGTGATGGAACACTGCTCAGGAAAAGAGTGTTTAGGGTCAACACATGAGTGAGTCTTACGTTATTTCAGTGTAATTCCTCTAAGTAATTCTTGCATTAGTATTTCTGTGAGGACCTATCCTTGTAGGCCTTGTCACTGAGGGATGAACAGGTGAGACTGGCATCCATAACAGGAGTGTATAGGCTGCAGGGCATGGGAAGCAGGCAATGAAGAACAACAAAAGGAGGGATACACAGCTGCTGCTTTTCTGAATCAGAAACTAAATACATGCCAATATTGGGCAGGGTGATATCTGCACCAAGCAATCAAGGCTCAATAAAGTATGTATTTGGGTTAACCTCTCCCTGAAAATCAAGGAATTGCCAACCTTATCCCAGCATCTTCTTGTTCCTGTCTGTACATGTGATCAGCGCCACAAATATGAACAGAAACAAAACTTGGGCAATGTAATAGGTCAAAGTCATGCAAGTTAGGAAGCCAAATCACTGTTTTCTTTGCACCCATGCACACCTTTGATGTCAGCTGAGTGTACACATAAGTTCAGTTTTGACCTGACAGTGCTCTCCAAGGAGGAATGCAGGGCTAAGATCAGGCTAGTGTTGCTTAGTAACCTCTAATCAAAAGCCCAGGCACAAATCAGAAACCCTTCTGCATGTTTGCCTTCTAGCCTTACATGATAGTAAGTCAACAGACATTTTTTTCCTAATATGAAAGAGCTATTTCTCATATTTTTATTTATCTAGTATTCTGCAGTGGTGGTGCTCACAGCACTTTTCAAGAAGCCCAGGATAACTTAATCCAATTAATAAAAAAATTACTTACTAAAAGATTCTTTTGAATAGAGAGGCAGGGATGAAGGAATTCTTATATCACTAGTTTCAAGAAAGTCAAGGACAACTCTGGACTTTTACTCACAAGGGAAATGATTCATCCTCTCATTCTCATCAGGGGTCCTCCTAATCTGTTTTCCATACCTGTGTACAGCATCTTATTGTATTGTATCTGTGCTGGGATGAGTGTCAGTTGGCCTGGTAGCTTTGAACCAAACCCCCAGTCTAACTGGGTTTTTCCAATACTAATGTAGGTTGCTTTTTTCTTTTTTTTTTCCATCAAAGTTAGTAGTTGTCACCAGTCTACCAAGAGGATACAGAGAACAGTCTTTGTGAATCTCATATTTCTACAGTAGTAAAAAAGTGTAAGAATTTTGCAATGGAAAGGAGGCATTAAATCTTGTCCACCTGGAGGAAGGTGCCTTATTTCTGATCTGCAAGTAAGTGCAGGAATACAGAAGGAAAGCTGGAAGGATTTCTCATTTCATTACAGCAGTGCCAAAATCTTGTGTCTGTGACAGCTAAAATTTTAAACCATGTAGATAAGAAGGATTATTCTGTTTAATCCCCGTATAACCAATTTCTGTAGAGAACAGGACATATAAATGGTCAAAAAATGAGCAACTGTGACCCCAAAGCTCATATGGTGCTGGATGTCAATTTGCCTGCATGTGCTAGGTCTGTGCTCTTCAGCTTTCCCACCACCCAAGCCTGCTCAAGAGGTAGCCAAGGAAAATTAAATACAGAAGTAGGCATCCTTCATAGACGAAAAAGGAATGACACAGGCTTTATTTCATAATCTTATTTCCCAATCTCTCTGTCTCCTTTGGACTCTATGTGTGTGTAAGTTGTGAGGAACAGAAGATTTTGATTTGTTCTTACCTTTAAGACAATCTTTCAAAATTAATGTGGAAACACATATAATGATAAATTCCCACTAAACCTCAGACAGGTAATTAATTCCTCTAGCTGGGGTAAGAGAGAAATTGCCTGAATAACTTAGAATGTTTAAACCTTAGAAGACACCCTATCTAAATAAGGAAGAAAAAAACCCCCCACACAACTTCATTGATTAAAACTATTTTTTGCTGTCAAGGGAGTCTGAGGTGTGAAAGTCATAGGATTTGTAATTTATCAAGGAATGATAAAAACAGGCCAGGAAGGATTTTGAGCGGGTCTGTTGCCATCCTACTGGCCAAAGCAGGACTGAGTACACCACAACCATTCCCATGAAACATTTGCCCAACCTGTTTTTTTCAGGTTGAGCACTGTACATACAAACACATCTTGCTTTCCGTGAGAAACTTTTTTCTACTACTCAATTTTCAGTAGTGGTTCAGGCCTTTTACTGAGTCCACGCAGAGGGAAAGACTCATGTCCTCCTTTGCAGCAGTGTCTCTCTTCACATGTCTCCTCTCCAGATTAAACAAACCAATTCTTTCAGCCTTGCACTTTTTGGCCAATTCCTTCTCCTCTGGGTTCTCCATGTGCTTTTGAGAGTTGTGTGTCTCCAGTGGAGCTGCCCACAGCCAGGCAGCCAGACCCTGCTGGAGTTACCTTTACAGATTTTAGTGTCCTGCTGTGTATCTTTGAGGAGACAGCTTGCAGCTGTAGTGTGTACAAAAGCAAAGAACCTTTCTACCTTTGGCCCAAAGTCTCCATGAAACTGAAAGTCCAGCTTTGCTGGGAGCCATCCTTGGCATTTCTGATACTGCAGGCACGAACAGGCACAGGAGAAACGGAGCAACTATTGACAGGCATTAAGCAAACAGAATAAAAAAATAGTTAGGTTTGAACTACATGTGATTTTTCCCACCTAATCAACGATTTGCGTTTCTGGCTTGGTTTCAGTGTTAGAACATGCCCTTGCTTAATGTCCTTTTAAACATTTTTTTGGCTTTTGATGCAGTCTTAAAACATACAGTCTTTGCTTAAAGAATACCATGCAAAGCTGCTTGTCTTTGTTGTATTCACAGAGAATGAGGGACATACAATTAACCTGAAACAGCCACATTCATGCACTGGCTTACTCTGGAGATACCTGAAATCTGCATTTGATCCTAAAGGTGCTGGAGAATTTTGTCCTTGGTCAGATCCAGCAGCACATCAGTTGTGGCAAGGCTGAATATCAAGGCTGAACAGCTCATGGTCACGTCCCTGAAACGATGGGGAGAAATTAAATGAAATTATGCGGGGAGAACCAGGCCAGGGAGGGCGAAGGGCACGGAGCTGTTTAAGGGAGCAGGTAATGGCTGTAATAGGCAAGAGAGCTTGACTGTGTGAGACACTGACCTCCGCCGGCGCCTTCCCCAATTACAAGCTGGATTTCCACATTCCTGCCTACAGTTGCATCAACCATTTCAATAGTCTTTGGGAAAAAGGTAATAATAGCAAATTATTACAAGCCCAGACCCCAAACCTGCTTCTTTGCCTTTAATGAACTGCTTCTTTGCCTTTAATTGTGATATTAATAGTAAAGAAATCCCATTCTATTAATAGTAAAAGAAATACGGCCACATCAAACAAACATTTGGACAACACTCTCAGGCATGTGGTGTGCTTCTTAGGGCTGTCCTGTTCAGGGCCAGGAGCTGAATTCTGATGATCCTTCTGGGTCTCTTCCAGCTCAGGATATTCTATGACTCTATGACCCTATGTCTTACTCATTAGGCAGAAAACATGTTTGTATTTCATAAGAATACAAGTCTTTCTGCACTATGTTGATTCAGGTTGAGGAGTGTGATGCTTTATCCCTGAGGATTTCAGAGCACTTTATGAACAAAACCCTCTTCTCCCTGTCCCACAACCTTTCTCACGTGTACCCCTTTATCAGCATCCATGTTCAAAATGGGCAAAAAAGTAACTTGTGCTTTCACTGCTACCACTTACATAGTAGAAGCCACAGTCTGCCAAGACTGACTAGCATGAAATGGGAAGCCCTCAGGCACCCATTAACTCTATTACCCACATATGAACCCATGAACTGTGTGGGTTATACTGGCACATTACCAACAGAACAAGCCCAGTGATACTGTTTGAGCGGTTTGGTGATGACCAGTGGTGAAGACGAGTATCGACTGACCTGTGCCTGAGAACTGCTGACAGGTACAGTTTGTGATCTGCCTCTCTTGCCACGAAATGTCCTTGCCTTCCTGTTTTGTGTCAGGGAATAGCTGGTCCAAAAAGAAAGGAATTTATAGGGCTAACCTGGGATAGAGGAGAGACCCTGCAACATCCGTGGATTTCAAAGAGAGAGCCTTAAATGGAAAACTGCAGTGTTTAAGCACACTTCTGGATTTGCTCTTACCAGACTCTGCTGTGCCATGGCTACAGGAATGCAAAGTGTGTTGTGAACCCTTGTTGTGGCCTTGCTATCCTCCCATGGGAGTAAAGGAAGAGATGAAGTAGCAGAATTTGTCTATATATGTCAGACTGGACAACTGAGGCTGATCAGAGACACAGGTATTATATGTTGACAAGTAGTGTCTCTTGCTGATATTACCTGTTTTCTCTCAGCTTTTCTTCTTTTCTTCCCCCCCCCCCCTTTTTTTCTTTCCTTTTTTCAATCTTTCTTAAAGCTAGGAACCTTTCTAAATACAATCTTTGTTAAAAACAGCATTCAGTTTATGAGAAGCAGGGGTGGCTCTTGGCAGAAGTGACATAGAGAGCTGCTAAGCAACAGATGGGCACGGCACATGAAGTATATCCCTATGGCTATATTACCTAAGCTTGGTAACTCTTGTCACTACAGGGGAAGAAAGGGCATGTGGCAGTAGCCAAGGGCCCTTAATCCTGCAGTAGTCTCCCTCCCCTGCATTTTCCCTCCATCCTCCAGCAGCTGGAACCACAACTCTGCTGCACCCATCTCTGCACAACCTCCCCCTCTCCCAGCACCCAGCCCAGGTCTCTGCCCGTACTTCTGTGAGACTTTGAGCTTGCTCTGACAGAAGGTACATACATTGAGTCCCAAGGCTATGTCAGTGCCTCCCAATTAAAGTTTGTAAACAACAAATAACTTTGGAGCATTTCCTACATTAGAAGCAGTGGTCATTCTGCTCTTCTATTTATTAGGCTAAAGGATAATTCTGATATGTGTCTTAAATAAGTCCATGCACTGAATACATGGCAATCATAGAATCATAGAATGGCCTGGGTTGGAAAGGACTTCAAAGATCATTTAGTTTCATCTTCCCTGCCATGGGCAAGGTTGTCTTCCACTAGACCAGGTTCCAGAAAGCCCCATCCAGCCTAGACTTGAACATTTTCAGGGGTGGGGCAGCCACAACATCTCTGGAAAACCTGTTCCAGTGCCTCACCACCTTCACAGTAAAGAATTTCTTCCTAATATCTAATCTAAACATACTCTCTTTCAGTTTGAAACCTTTCCCCCTTGTTCTATCACTCCAGGCCCTTGCAAATAGTTTCTCTCCATCTTCCTTGTAGGCTTCCTTCAGGTTCTGGAAGGCTGCAATTAGGTCACCTTGGAGCCTTCTCTTTTCCAGGCAGAACAATCCCAATTCTCTGAGCCTTTCCTTACAGAAGAGATGCTTCATCCATCTAATCAGCTTGTTGGCCCTTAGAGACCTCTAGTTCAATCCCAAACAAACTTTGTGTCTACATGACACAGGGCAGCACCATGTCCCTGTATTAGTTCATGTCTCAGAAGCAGTGTGGACTAATTAGCCCTGTTTGTCCATCAGATATCATTGTGGTATTTATGCTGCAGCACTTGCAAAAATCCAGGCAAGAGACACTTCTTCAGAAGTCCCTCTGAGGACCCATGTTCTCCTCCTGTTCTCCTCCATCTCAAAGGCACCCCTATGCCTGCATTTAGTGGTCAGAGCAAAGAGGCACTGAGCCATCTGATGAAGTGGAAGGCAAAAAAGGGTTCCTACTAGAAGATGTCTGTAGGACACTGATACCCTTGTACTCTGCAGTGTGATGTTCCCCAAGCAGAACAGCATTTCTTTCTGCAGTGACTGTCACAGTAAAGCTGGCAATGTGAACAAAACTGAAAAAGGAAGTAGATCACCTGCATAAAATCCATAGCAACCAAATATCTCTTAAGACTTCATTTACACAAGTGAGCACTGTCTGTGCTTAGCATCCAGGGCCACTCCCACTCCTCTGAGATGTACTCTACTGATTTCCTTTACAGCAGTTAATATTCTGTTCTTTGGTCCATGATCAGGTATCCCCACAGTACCTTTAAGTGCCCCACTGATACTCTGTTGCAGGGGATCTGCATGAGATAGCAGCTCTGTAAGCAGCCAGACATAGAAATCCTGCCTTCTTCCAGTTATTTTTTCCTATATTTTATGAATCTTCTGTGTGGTAGCATATTGATTTCCTCATCTTGTCTCATACAGCCAATGCTGCAATGCTCCCAGGGTCTCTTTTTCCCCCCACAAACCATCTCTGTACTCCATTTTCACCTGTACTCTCCCAAGTCAGCTAAGACACATAGCTCCCTCCTGTGTTGCCTGAAGTCTCCTGCTACACTCAGCTTTCATGCCTTCTCGTAGCTCTCTTGCAATGTTCCTATTCCGAGTGTTTTACATGACAACTAGGCAAGATACACTATATACTGTGTCTGATTCTAACTCTAAGCATGCTCCTCCCTCAGCTGCCTGGCACATTTACCAGAAAGAGGAACAGCTGAGGTTTGCTAAGCAATAAAACACTCTCTGCTCACCAGTTTTCACGGAATGTGTTGGACACAAGATTTTTAAGCTGTAACTCTATCTGTGACATTTCTGTTATGGCTTGCAGGCTTTGAAAAGGTGGTGATGACAGTGTGGCTGCACAAGCCTTGTCTCTGTGTGGAATCCGACTGAAAACCAAAGCTGTTTTCCAGCAGTGATAAAGGGGGCATCAAATCACAGCTGGTATAAGGGAGGCTCTGTAGCTGTCATTCCTGCTGGTGCCTGTTGCTCTCTAGGTATGGATATCCTACTACAGCAAAGCTGAAATTACAAGGTTACTGGGAAGTTTTACCTTGCAAATCCTCCTAATAACAGAGTGGACATCTTAATAATGAAAAGTCACTAGGAATTAGTCAACAATGCCCAAAGAAACTCAGAGAACTTGATGCTCCCCTTCCCAGCACAGAATAAACCCACACATGACAGTTCATTCCCGAACCTGGAGAATGGGGTCTGCCTTCTCCCTGAGAACTGGAGAAAGGGATCTTCCCCCTGCCCTAAAATACAGAAGAGCTTTCCTCTCCCTGAAAAGGACTGGAATCCACATGGCATGAGGGCCTGAATTCTTTAAGCATAAGTGTCGCTGACATTTACTTAAACCTGGGCTTGAAAAGACAAAAGTTGTGTTTGAAAAAGAAATTTCAGGTCAGTTAAAACTTAAAAAAAATCATTGTGCCTAGCTCTGTCTTGCCTATATACAGCAAATCATGGAAAATTATTCGGTGTTTTCAGAGCTTCTCTTGTCCCTTCATATTTTAATATATTCAATATTTTTATTTAATATTGAATTAATAAATAATAAATTATTTATTCTTTAATATCTTTAATCTTACATCTTTAATTTTCTAGCTGTTTCAAGTTGTTGTCACTTTGGACACAAGAAGGGAGCTTGCTGCAACTGAACATAACACCTCCATAGAGAAATGGATAATCTAATAGCTAATTCAGCTTCATTTTACAGCCATAGAGAGACGTAGGCATTTTTAATATATGATCCATCTAAGTGAGGGGGAATCACAGCCTATTTCAATAACCAGTTTTCTGAGCTGTATCACTTTCCCTGACTCAGACAGAGCAGTCTTTGACAAATGGCAAGATATGAAATATTTTCCTCTTTTTTAGTTCCTCTTGTGTTCCTGAGTGAACCTGTCTCCTGCCTTGCTTAGTTCAGGTTGTGTCTGGAGTCACTGGCTCTTGATGTGGAGGTGACTAGAAAAGTCATAGTGCTTTTTCTTCTGACATGATTCCTTTCTTAAATAATTGAGCTATAAGTTTCTAAGTTTTTCCATAGATGAAAAGTAGGAAAAACAACCAAATGCTGCTGATGAGAGCAGCAGGACCAATGCAACTTGATTTTCTATGGATTAACTGGATTAACCTTGGAAGGTGTGGGTTCTCTGTTGTGTAATAAGAGTACAGGGATGGCAGCTGCAGGCTTTTCCTGAGCTGTAGACTAGTGCAGCTTCCTTCTGTGTGAGACTGTCTATCTCCACAAAACATGCCTAAAATGATTCACATTGACATCTCTGACCTATTACTTGAATTGACCAGAACTTGACAGAGGGTGGAAGAGAAAGACAGATGTTTATATCTATAAACACATATAAGCAGCCAGCCCTACCTCTTAACTCTAATTTGCTTAGACAATCAAGCCAAAAGCTGCAAGGTCTGAGTCACACCAAAGGCATATCACAGATCATTTGGCTGTGATTATCAAGGTCACCTGCACACACATAATTTTTCGTGATCCTGCTGCCTAGAAGGATTTTGCACTTGTTTGACTTAACCTAGTCTGAACACTGCAGATCCCAAGCTGAAATTATCCAAAGAAGTTAGAGTCACTTTCTATTTAAACTGGGGCAGCTTTAGGGAGATAGGAAGCCTGAGAAGCTGCCCAAAAAGGCAATGGCTGCTGCTCCCAAGGCGGCAGGCAACCTTCTCCCTCTCACGACACAATGCAGCTACAGTCTCATCACCAATATCTGCCCCTACACTACACGCTCTTAACCCCGGGAACAGGCTGGGCTAAGGTCTGTCTCCTTGGAAAAAGCAGAAGCCTGTAGGCAGAGGTACGATTACAGCACCTAGCAGCCACAAGAAAAGCAAAAACTTTCAGTACGCCAAGTGCCTTTCCTGCTTTGAAACGAGAGCGCCAAAACATCGGACCTAAATGCAAGTTAACACCGACTGTTCCAGCGCAGCGAGAGCGCACCGGGGCGGGCAGAAGGAAGGGCGACACCTGCAGAAGGTGTGTGCGTGTCTGCGCGCAGCCTTGGAGGGCAGAAATGTCCTGCTACTGCAAGGGGCGGCAGCAGCAGCAGCGAGGAACGGGGAGGGCCGAGCTCCAGAGCCCGGCGGAGGGACGGGATGGGAATTCCGCGTGCTCGGAGGGCAGGGGGGAGCGAGCCGCGAGAGGGCGTGGATGAGGATGAGGATGGTGTGCCGGTGGAGGCGTGCGTGGGGATGGAGTGGATGCGGATGGTGTGCCCGGGAAGAGCCGTGGATGGGGGCGGCGTGCATGGGGAGCGGCGTGGATGGGAGCGGTGTGATGCGGGGGGAGAGGAGTGGATGGGAGCGGTGTGATGCGGGGGAGAGGAGTGGATGGGAGCGGTGTGATACGGGGGGAGAGGTGTGGATGGGAGCGGTGTGATGCGGGGGGAGCGGTGTGGATGGGAGCGGCGTGGATGGGAGCGGTGTGATGCGGGGGGAGAGGTGTGGATGGGAGCGGTGTGACGCGGGGGGAGCGGCGTGGATGGGAGCGATGTGATGCCGGGGGCGGAAGGCGTGCCGGGGGATTGCGTGGAACGGATCGGTGTGGCGTGGACAGTGCGCCGGGAGATGGTGTGCCAAGGGGCGGTGTGGATGAGGCGATGTGGATGGGGTGGTGTGGATGGGGCGGTGTGGATGGGGCGGTGTGGATGGGGCGGTGTGGATGGGGCGCTGTGGATGGAGGCGCTGTGGATGGAGGCGCTGGGGATGGGGCGGTGTGGATGGGGCGGTGTGGATAGGGTGATGTGCCGGGGCGCATTGTGGTGCCGGGGAGCTGCCGGCGCTCGCCGCGGGTTCCCGGCGGGTGTCAGCAAGGGATCGGCGGAGGATCAGTGCCGGGACATGACCTGAAGTGTAGGAGGAGGGCTCCGTGCGCCGCTCGGCGCTGCCGCAGCTCCCGCAGAACCTCCCGACAGCGGCGGCGGTGCCAGAGCATCCCTGGATGCGCATCCCCCGCGGGCGAAACACTCGGCATCGCACTCCTCGGCATCCTTTAAGGACATTTCACAGAATCACGGAATCATAAAGGTTAGGAAAGACGTCTGAGATCCTCGAGACCAGTCTTTGATCCATCTCCACCTTGTCAATTAGACCATGGCACTAAGTACCACGTCCTGTCGTTTCTTGAGCACCTTCAGGGATGGTGACTCCACTCCCTCCCTGGGCGGTCCGTTCCAATTTTTAACAACTCTTTCGGTGACAAAAATCCCTCCTGATGTCCAGCCTGAGCCTCTCCTGGTGCAGCTTGAGACTATGCCCACTTGTCCTGTCGCTAAATCGCTGGGAGAAGAGACCGACCCCCAAAAGATGAGGAATTACTGACTAGCATGAAACTGACTGTGCTCTTTACAAGCACGCGAAAAAGTTACAAGGTTCATATATCTACAGACCATTTATTTAGAACTTTGTTGTTGCTGTTTTGTTGTTGTCCTTCCCCCCACTTCACACATTGCCCTCACAAATATTAGATATTTTTCTAAGACAGTTTCTAAGGGAGTAAATTCTTATCCAGTACGCTTAAGGAACACTAAATATTGGCCCCTAATGTCTCTATATTTATGCATAATTTCTGTGCCTCAAAACCCCCCAAACACAGAGAAAATAGAAAAAGAGGAGAAGGGAGGGAAGGAAGGAGAGGTGGAGGGAGTGGAATTCATTAAAGGAAAACAGAGGCATAAGGGGACAGAAAAAAACTTCTTACTAAAAATCATAGCCTTATATATGGAACCTATAAAACATGGTCAATATTTTAAAAATATTGATTTCTTGAAATAGTCAGAAAAGTAGCATTTTCCTGGGGAAAAAAAGTGTGATTTATGTAAAACCCAATGAAATAATTTAGTGAACAAAAATATTTAATTTCCCTCTCCTTACACTACATTAGTTGCATTGGCATTTTAAAATATTTAAATTAATATGAATTCATTTAGGTAGAGCCACACCTCCAATATAATAACTCAGTTAAAGCTACTTTTGATCTTTTATCTGACAAATTTGAGGTTCTACCAGTCACAAAAGTCCCTTCACATTCACTGCTATGCCATTGGGCTTCAACCTGAAGAAAGGTGTTCTCTGTGATGTAAAGGCAATAAGATCAATGCCAAGAAAGGCAAAATTAAGGCACAAAACCAATTAGATTGATAAAAACAAAATTCAACTTGACTGCATCAGTATAGAACAAAAGAGTTGGAAGGCAGAGAGGATGGTGCTCCAGAGGCAATCTACATAACATGCTACGTAACCTAATTATGCAAGAGCTTTTCATCAAAATCTAGTGGCATTTCCTCATAGATTTGTCCTGTAGTATGTTTTAGTTTAATATTTTACAATCTGCTAGTCCATTATCTGTTGCTGTCTATGGTTCAATCATTCTAAATCTCTGGACCAAAACAGCCCATCAGACCTTGGCTCCACTGTCTCTACTTCATTGACTTTTGCTTCATTTTGGTGCCAGGTTTTCCTTTACTTCAGCTATTACTCTGACTTCTGAATTAGATTAAATGGCCCTGGGGACATTCTTCAATGTTCATATTGATGTTCTCTGCAGCTATTCATGGTCCTAATCTATCATCTACTAATTAGTAAAATTAACCTTTTGTATTCAGTACCTTCCACCTAACAAAATCCCTGACATTGCAGCAGCATCCCCTGACTGAAGAAACTTGTCATGAACGCTGATATTAATGAATGTATGTTATGGCAAGGGCAGGAAACTCTATGTATTATTCAAGTTGTCCAGCATGTCCTGTTAAATGAGTTTGTTTGCAGGCATTTGAGTGGAAATGTTTTCATTTGGGGAAGTTCAGAGTGAGAGTGGAAAACTCTTTTAAGCACGAAAATTCATTTTCTGCCTAGTATTTTCAATTTTTCACACTAGTTGTGTTTTTCCTGTTTCTTGTCTGTCTGTTTGACACCTTGAAATCCAACCTTCAGAAACCAAGAGCACATAGCAGTAAAATGAAGTCAGGGAAAGCTAAACTCTAGGTATAATGTTTAACATAATGTTTAATACTCCACAAAATAAACTCTTAGGGGCATCCAAAATTAGAGGAAACGTTCAACTCTCAGTGACTCAGCTGACCATCTGCAACATGGATGTAGCCCCATTTCTCTGTCAGCTCAGAGAGGTATTGCAAAGATAAAATTATTGTGAACACTAATAGATGGAAGAACTAGTACATTGAAAAAAACCCACCCAGATTAATTAGTAAATCAATTAAAACTAATGCTTTATGTTTCAGGAGAGAGTTTTAAAAGGGTACATAATGAAGGTCTCATCTTGTATACTTAATAAGAAGACCCAGAATCTCAAATGCTGGTACATTTGGCCAGTCCCAGGTAGCCTGTGAACTGAACAAGGAAGGCCAAGTACTAAAACAAGTCAGCAAACCCCTTGTGATTGTACAAGTTAGTATCATGCAGCTTTTCTAGTATTGAAATCATGTAGATGATTTTTCAAAAGAAGTCTCCTATGTCACAAGTAAATATGTACTGTGTGAACAGTGTTTAGGCATCACTCTCCTTCACACATGCAGAAACTCCCACTTTTCTTTCCTTACTCTCTAATACCTACAGACATAAACACCTAGTATTGGTGATAGTCCCCCAGCACATTTCATTTTACATTATTTCAGTGTTGTTTCTCCACACCTTTGTTTTTAAGTAGCTTTACATTAAAATGCTGACTAAATTGCAGATAACTGATTAAACCTATCAGTGAGCAATGGCAAAGCAAGTCTCATCAGTTATTAAAATAATAATGAAACTGAGCTGCATTTATAATTTTACATCAGTAAAGATTAACTACAAATGCTCTATTTATTAAATAAAAAAACAATATTTCAACTCACATCTAAAATCAATAGTATAGAAGTAAATAGAGGAAAAATTAGGGATCAATAAAGTTGATTTTCAGTATTATTAAATTGAAACATTTGTGCAACAGAATAAAGGCAAACTAATTTTTTTTTATTAAACATATAATTTTATTTCAAAAGCAAATGTGTAATTTCAAAAAGTTTTAAAATCCTTAGGTCTGACATGTTTTATAACCCAACTGTCTAGCTATACTATAAGCCCTTGTGATGGGTTTTACCTATATCAGTGTTAATAACCTTCCAGGATCCTGCTAAATGCTGTATCTCAGGAGCCTCCCAACAACTGAGGTATTTAAACTGGATTTTTAAACATAGTCTAATGCAAAAAAAGGTAGAATGTAGACATACCAGCTGCACTCTTAGTATGCACTAATTGGAGTAGAACTTTTGTCTCTTTATCTCTGTTATATTGAATTAACCAGCATGCATTAAATCCAATAGTTAAAAATAATGATAATTCAGAATTGTACTGTCAAAAAAAGATATTCTACAGATAACCCTCCTCAGTGTTTCTGCTACTCAGTATCCATTGCTCACTGTACTTCCTCTGGATGAATGATTTTTTTTGTAGATATTTTTCTTGTGAACAATTAAATACACACAAGAAAGGAATTCTTCTGTGCTTTAGAATTTATTTGCTCTGGTCATGTTACCAAACTCCTTTGGTTACACTTGCAAAAACCCTTTGTGAAAACAAAAGTGGCAACATTTCCTGCATCTCCCGCCAAAAAACAATCAGTCCCATAGGGAACCATTGAGTCTTGTTTAAAAATTCTTCATTCTTCAGTTTAAGAAGAAATGGAGAGATATGCAAATTTGCCTCCAGAAAAGATTTTGCAATGGCACGTCTTCTGTGCACAACCCTGTGACATTATTTAAAGTCACTTTCAGTAATTGAGTGCTGAGCAGTGGTAGTGACAGCAGCTTGGAAGAGTTTATCTGAGCTGGCAGAAATACAAAGAAGTTGGTGAAATCTGGAGATTTGGTTTTTTGCTCACAATGTTGGGATTTATTTAGGAATTCTGAATCCAAGAATGAATCCCTCTGGTGAGAAACTAGCTCAAGGAACACACAGCAGCAATCACAGTTAAAAATAAGATTCAGAACTTGCTCATTCTGAACAGCCTCAAACACAAAGCTCTTGGTTTTCAGGTTCTCTCATTATTGGGATAATATTCATATTTTCCTTTCAGTCATTGGTCAGTATTGCTGGAAGAGTTCTGCACACCTGAAATCATTTGGGTTGGCTTCACAGTCTTTCCAGCCAAGGCAGATGACAAGGTAATAGAGGTTCAAATAACTTGTGTAGCCCCTCTTGGAGACTGTTCACCATCTCATCTTGACTTTCTTCCACTTCTACAGGGCAGAGTTGAGTTCATGTCCTATTTCTCTTATCCAACTTCCTTCTACACTCAAAAGCCTCGTGCTCTAAGGTGGACCCTCTGCTCCTGTCCTTTCTGTCTTTCCCCCATGCTGCATTTTTGTGTCAAGGGGACCTCCTGTGGCAATCTCAAAAGGAGGGACACGGGGAAAAGTCTCACCCCAAAAGGGATGGAATGAATTGGGCTCTTCTGCTCTAGAAAGATAAAAAGAGGATGAGTGAGAGAAATGAACACAAAGCATTGTCTGGAGTAGAAAAGGAAGACGGAGGGTCCATGTGTTCTAAGGCATTCAATGGTGCAGTGAGACACTGACTGATATAACCATCAGTAAATGAAAATAGAAGGCTACAAACATAAAATTAAGAAAGAAAATAATTTTTTCCAGTGTTGTTGGTCTGTGAAACATGCTGACACTGGAAGCCACTCTGGACAAGGATTTGGAAGGAAGTGAAAGGACTGATCATTTGCATCAATAATAAAGATATCCAGAATTATAACAGTTAATGCAGGCAAAGTATTTTAAGGGTTTAAAAATCCTTTTACTGTGCCCTGATGTCATGGGAAGACATGAAACGACCTCTGTCAACTGTGTGGTTTTTGCACATTCTTCTGACATGTCTGGTACTATTTGCTATTGTAGACAGACTACCAGACCAGATGGATCATAAATCTGATCCAATATGGTAACTCCTTATGTTCTTAAGTGAAAATTTTACCAAAAGCATATCAGGAAAGCTTTTGGAAAATCTCAGAAAACTAACACAAAAAATATCTAAAAAATTGCCACCTTCTGTCTGCTAAAAGAATGTCAAAGAATAATCATTTTATTGCTGTCTAATCCAGTATGCTCTCTGCTTTTTCAGGGCAACCACAGCCTTCAAGCTGAATGCTTCCTGAACTCTGTTATTTTTTTAGGAATTACTTCCATCTGCCTTTGAATAAACTAGCTCTGTTCTGTGATCTGCATGTTAGGTTGTATCTGCAAATGTTTTTTCTGGTCACCTTCTGAAGCCTGGACAAAGTGTCTCAAAAGTAAATATATTTCAATACTGGAAAAATCTATGAGAAGAATTTTTTGACCCTTCAGTATAGCAGGTGTTAATACTAAAAAAAAACCCAAACAAAACCAAACCAAAACCAACAACAGAACAAGGAATGCTTATCTGAAACAGGCATATTTTCCACGATATTTTCTGATCCCCTCATCACATCTCTCATTCCAAGATGATAGCATTCATCAAATAACATTTCTCCTGGTAAAACTAGTAACAATTTCCCTTCAACCACCAATTACTCTGAGTTCTGAAAGACTCTCATGTAGGTTATTTTTCTTCTATCCCCAGTTCGTTCTGTTTTCATGATGGTGAGGTTATCAAGCCACTGTAAGAGTGCTGAATGTGTTACATGTGGACAAGACCTGGCTCAAAAGACATTCTCGGGCACAGAACACATAAGTGTGCTCAGACAGCTATTCACTGTCTGAATCACTGTCTCCCATCCAGTAGTATTTTACACCCATTTTGCACAAAGAAAAGGATGCACTGAAGAATCAAGTCAAATACCTTCCAAAACAGTGTCAAAACATCTTCTGACCACACACCTTAAAACTTACCCATGTCTTCACAGTGGGATGACAGAAGTCTGGTGAAGAGCATCTGAGAGCCCCTAAGAAATAGGTTATTTCCCAGTGGACTTTTTCCCCTAGAAGTTACAGACATTTCCCTTTTTGAAACAAGTCTAACAAGAAGCTTTGTGACACTGTCTCTCTTACACTCCACACCAAAGGTCAATCCGCCTGGATGCAGATTTACTAAATTTCCAGGGACGTTAAATCTCTGTTATTTCCTCTCCCACTTCTCCCTGCAACATGACAGTACAACAACACAGTACTGTTGAGTATGGAACAATTGGCACATCCTCAGCACACTGGGAAGGTTTTCTTCTTACACTGAGATCCGTGGGTCCCAAAATCAGACAAAGCTGTGACATCATGCTGTGACTGGAGACTCTGTATTTTATTATGTCAACATGTTAAAATGTGTGTTCTGTGGCCATAACTTTACTAATATACCTTAACAGTTGTGGCATGTCCTGTCTGTGATTTAGTGTGGAGGCTGCAGCTCCATTCTGTCATCTGATAAAGGGACTGCACCCTAGATTGTTTTCTCCTGGTTATCTATCCCACCCTTATCCTTCGTTAAGGTCTAGCAGTTCAGTTTCTCTCAGTGGAGAGGTATTGAGCATCTCAAGTGCCCCTTGTGAAAGAAAGAATGTTATTTAGAATGATTGCTAAGAAAGCAAGCTCTTGGATAATAGGATATGCATGAGTTGTTTAAGCACAAATCCTAAATAGAAAGGTTGTGTTGTTTTCCTGTTTGATCTTGCCACAGCCCTCTGTTAAAAAAAAAATAAAAAAAATCAATACATTGATTCAGAAAAATATAATAACCCAATGTACTCGAGCTTGACTTTGTGAGTCAGGTCATAGATAGGACTGATAAAATAATGACATCTCTGAATTACTAAGTTAGTTTACAGCAATTTTAAATAGGGAAGAGCTACAGACTTGGATGTTAAAAATGGAAAAGGGATTAGGGACCAGACTTACAAGGTGGGTTGTGGCTGGGACATTGACTAACTGGTGAATCCAACAGTTAGGACTGGCTGGGCAGGGAGGAGTCAGATGCTGAAATGGCAGGCCGAGATCATATATCAGAGAAGGCCAGTTGTACAGAGCTAAAGGTCTGGGATAAAAGGATCCCAAGGAAACAAGGCAACTGAAGGGCAAGACACTGCTTTTACCCCTCTGAGCTTGGCTGACTGGGAGCAGGAGCTGTGCATGGGGCTGCAGGAGGAAGGAGACAGGAATGAGGAGTCAGAGGATGGCAGAAACAGGTGGCTGGGCTGAGCAACGAGAAGGCAGAATCAGCATTAAGGCTGGACCTTAAAGGCTGGCAACTGAGAAGCACAGGTCTGTAAGACAGGAGAGGCCACTCTGAGCAGGGCAGAACAGCTCACTGGGCTGCTTCAGCCGGCTGAGAAGCAGATCAAAAGCTCAGAAGTATACCTCTGCTGGTTGCCCTTTTCAAGGTCTCATGGTCATCAACCAGCCAGCTGCAAAACTTGCTGCAGGGTGAGGATGCTGCAAAAATGACATTTCCATTTCTTGTGGACAGTAAAATAAACTGAGTAGCCAGATTTGCCAAGAGAAGCCACAAATAAGATTACCTAAAGGTAATCTGGAAAAACTGAGATACCCTAAACAGTTATTCACCTTGGGAAAAAAGGCAGTAGGTACTAGAATGATTTATCTCTATTTGACAACAAGGATTCTGTTTATCAATCTATACACATTAGTGTGTATGACACAGAAGTTCAAAGAGCAAAAGAGTGATACAGAAATCACAGAGACCACAAACTAATAAAGAGTTTTATTTGCATAGGAATTAAAAATGAGTCAGTAAACTGAAGAAATTATTATCTAAGAAAGATGTGAAATACAGAAGATCAAAGAGTGAATTTAACAGTGAACACGGGATTATGGGCAGTTGTAGTTAGCAGGGTCTAGATACTGGATAGCAGTAAGGAAACTCGTTTGAGTCATCAGCTGGTGTAAATTGTCATCATTTGAGCTGTTTCCTTTTTGTAGCATCAGTTGATATCACCCAAGGGACTTACCCCAAGTACGAACATAAAAGAAGATGCCACTATGTGGCACTAGGTTATTTTTAAGCAGAGGTCAAAAAGGCCACAAATGTACCAGTTTTAAGCATATCCCCATTTTTGTAAGAGGATAAAGTCCTCAGACAGTAGTCACAAGAGGAAAACAAACAGGGAGTGAGGAAAGGTGCACGCAGGCATAACTCAAGAAAAGCCTGGGAGTTGGGTGGTTTTGGAGGTGGATGCACCTTCCAGAAAGGATGGCTGGATAAAGGCAGCCACACTGCACAGCAGAAACTGAGACTCCTTGAGCTAACACTGAGCCGCATTAGCTCCAGAAGGAATGAGGCTGTGTATGTGGCATGGCACCCTTGTGAGTCAGTCCTGATGGGAGGTGGACGTGGTTGGCCCCTTTGGAAGCACCACACAACCATGGCTGTGCTTCTGTGAGCTGGGCTTGGTCTCTTTTAGAACATGAGTATCTTCACCAGATACAACATTGCCCATCAACCAGGAATTTAGTAGTCTCTTCATTTGCTGGAGACATCACCCATGCACACAGTTTTTAATTACCAATAATGAGGGTAAGGGCCCCTTAGGGTGCTTGGGAAGGCTGCTGAGGAAGCAGAGGATGTGAGACGGCCTCAAAGCTTTGCTCTGTTTTTGTCTACCCTCGGGAATTGAGATGCCCAGGGAGATGGTAGAGTCACCTTCCCTGAAATTGTTCAAGAAATTACTCAGTGTGTCACTTAGTGCTATGGTTTATTTGATATGGTGGTGTTCAGTCAAAGGTTGGTCTTGGTGATCTTGAAGGTCTTTATCAACCTTAATGACTCTGTGATTTTATGACTCTGTTGCAGGACTCCTGAGACAGCAGGATGCAGTCCTCAGGGAGTTACAGAATCAAAGGGGGTCTGGCAGGACGACACAGCTGTGCTGTAGCCTTTGAGCACTGTACTGTGTGTATAAGCATTCATTTAATCTCCTTTTTGACTGTTCATGATGCTTCTACTGCTGATTGGAGTATGGTAATCAGGTGCAAATACTGTATGTTGGTTAAGCTTCAGCTGTGTATGTTATTGGAAAAGAATAATCAAATAATAAAATTTTAATAATTATAATAAAAATTAGATTAAAATATAATGGCTTAAACAAGGAATTAAATGGTGATAAGATAGTGCTAAAATATGTAAAAAAAAAAAATTAACTTATCTACTCTGTTGTACAATATGCTTGGATTTTGCCAGCATAAACTGAGATGTAAAAAACAAGGTATGAAGGGGAGTTCTTGTCCTCTTTGTCATGTCCTGTCCCCACCAGGAACAGGAGGGGAACAAAACCAATTGCTCCTTCACATGAAAACTTCCCGTAACAGCACTGTTGGGGTTTACAAGCACAAAGCTCTGAGAAAAACAGTATGAAAATAATGGCACGAGGCAACTGAAGGGGAAATATTGCAGAGGTTTTGGGAAATACTACCTCAGCAGCTTCAGAGAAAGTTCTAACAATGCCAAATACTATTAAAAAAATTATAACAATGCTAAGTGCATTAAAAAACTAGCTATTTGCAGCTTTGAGGTACCCAGTACCTGTGGAGCACAAGTACCAAACATTTGTGATGGGGTGATACGGGATAATAAAATTTCTCAAATAAGTGGTGAGGGAGCATAATGGAAACCATGAAAACTATGGCACAGTGGGAGGTTGAGATCCCGAGGGCCATGGAGGAAGCAACAGTGGAATACAGACCCTGGAGCTCAGGTGAGCAGAATTCCTCATACTGGAGATGGAGAAAGCCCACATTTCAGGGCTATCATACTTGTTACAGCTACAGATAGAAAGGTAAGAAGGAGAATTTTGGTGCCTACAGACATGTCAGCTTCACTTCAGTTGTTGGGAAAATGATGAAACATCTTCTTTGAAGCTATTTCTGGGAAAAACGACTGAAAACAAGATGAGCAAAAATAGTCAATATGAATTCATTAAGGTTAAATGATGCTTGACCAACATGATTAGCTTCAGTGCTAAATAAGATGAATTGTGGGAGGAGGTAAGACAACATTGTCTGTATAGACATTAGTAGGGCCTGGGACATGGTTTCCCACACTAAACCTGTGCTGTGGAAAGCACTGCTCTGGCTGGCTGCCTAGCTGGCTGCCTGGCTGGAGAAATAAGCTCTGGCTGGCAGGACAGGATAGATGCTCCAGCTGGCTGGCCAGGGTGAGCTGCTCTGGCTGGGTGGGCAGGCAAGATAATCTAACTGGTTGCCTGGGGCAAGGGTAACACACTGGGCAGCTGGGATGGATGGGCTGACTTGACTGAAGCTGAGTGGCTCTGGCTGGCTAACAAGTCCACAGCTGGCTGGCTGGCTGGCTGGTGTGAGAGTCTCTGGCTGGTCAACCAGGGCTGAGCAGCTCTGGATGGCTGAAGAAGCAGATTCTGGTTGGCTGGCTGGGAAAAAGGGCTCTAGCTGTCTGTCCAAGGAAGAGTGGCTCTGGAGAGCCAGCTGGAGCTGAGTGACTCTGGATGGCAAGAGGATCTGGCAGACTGGCCAGGGAAAGTGGCTCTGGCTGGTTGGGTTTGAGCCTCTGCCTGGCTGGGGCTAAACGGGTGGAGAAAGAGGCTTTGGTTGCCTGGCCCCAGGGTGAGCTGCTTTGGCTGGCCAGCTGGGCAAGGTGATCTAGCTGGCTGGCTGGGAGGTGAGTCTGTCTGTGGGTCAGCCCTTGATTCTGGAGCAGAGCAATGCTGGTTGTTTGAACAGAATTACTTTTTGGTGATCTAGCAAGATTATCTAGTAAGAAAATTTATCCAAATAAAATGGCAATTCAAACACTGTGTTAAATCAAAATAAAATCTTAAAATAATAATTTAAGAAAATAAAAGTATAAAAGTGAAAATTTCCTCTGGTGCCTGGGGGGGGGGGGGGGGGGGGGGGGGGGGGGGGGGGGGGGGGGGGGGGGGGGGGGGGGGGGGGGGG
>JAWWEE010000001.1:11908464-11935606 GCA_035221455.1 Xenops minutus | reverse complement strand
CTCGGGGGCCTTCCCCCCCCCCCCCCCCCCCTTTTTTTTTTCCTGCAATAGATTTTTTGGTCATTTTCATGCAATTCTCATAGATAATGTCCCACAGTTTACCTGTGTGTTAATTGTCATTAAATAAACATCCCTTTTTGTCCAGGAAAAATAGTAATGTTTTTGCTCTCCGAAATTACTCCCACATGCTATTGGACTCTCTAATCAGCAGTGTTTTAAATATATACAGTTGAATAAACCAATTGAAGGAGAAGCTGTGAATGATTATTTCTGGAGCTGTGATCTCAGTTGTAGGTTGTACAGTTCTGGGAGGTAAGAGGCACAGAGCCCTGGACACAGTAATTGCAGGCTGAGGTGGCAGAAGCCCTGCATCTCATCTGATGCACAGACAGCTACTCCAAGTGTGCTTCAGCAGCTGGAGTGAATTCCTTGTCTGAGCTCTTGAGTCCTCAGCAGTGGCTGACAGTTTATGAGGATTTTCTGCCTGGTGGCTGACTGAGTCCTTCTCCTACTTTGAGTTACCACTGTAAAGCCACTGAGTGTCTCTAACAGTCTTTTTTTTTAAAAAAAAAAAAAAATTCACAGCAAGGAAGTTTCTAGAGTTTTATCTCTATAGCCTTTTGATAATTTGGATTTTTTTTTCCCCAAAGCCTTGCTCATTGGAGGCAAGACTTCTGTTTCTTCTCTTATGGAAAGAAGTATCATTGTTTCCACCAAAATTGTGTGAAACAGAAAATTATAGTCACGCACTGTGCTGACACCTGCACAGTTACTTGCACATCCTCTATCCATGCTCTCTTCTAGGAATACATAGTGCAGTTTTGTACCCCTTCCCTACGGATTGTAGTGATAAAAGAATTCATCATTCTTGCTGTGCTGTGGTATCTTCTCTGGTCTGCCCACATCAGATCTAACGTGCCACACTGAGAACAGTGCTCCATACACAGTTATAACAAACAGACACTGATCATCACCACCTTCTTACTTGATGTAAAGTCTACTGACAGGGTTATCTTGGGATGAGGTGCTTGGAGAACAAATTGTGTGGCCAGCTTGCACTGAAGCTGTGATCTTCAAATTTTCATGCTCTTCTGGTACTTGTTTTCCATTTGTGTATATGTATTTCATGTCTCCATACTAGTTCCTCTGAGTGAATATCACCCTGACTTGAGATAACTTTTGAATTCATTCGGAGCCCTTTCTCTAAAATCTCAGTTCCTCCTGTGCTGGTTTTGTGCACTTTTTCCTCTTGTCATCCAAAATTTAATGCAACGTTGAACAGAGGCTGTGCTCTGACAGAACTAACAGCATTTTCCCCCCAACTGTTCTAACAAGGGTGCATGCTCAGTAATTCCCCAGGTTCCCCCATTTCCCATATTTCAACTCATGTGCCATGGTTGTGCTTCCCCAGTCCTCTAGGAAAACTCTAAAGGTGATTCAGAAATGGTTTGGGTTAGTTTACAAAGTACTTGAGTAAATTTCATTAGGCTCTGCGATCTTTAATATATTTAATTAATCAAAATCTTCTTCAAGCTGCCCTTTCATCCTTTGAATGTGTTACTTTTTTTCCACCTACATTTTGCTAAAATTCATCCTAAAATCCAGTTAACTGACTGAAAGCAGATAGAGTAAAGGCAGAAAACCACTGCTAGGTAGCTTGGCCCCTGTCAGCCAGTGCCTCCAGGAGATGCGTCCTGTGGCTGCCTGCACCCTGTGCCTGATTATGGGATCCTGAACTTTGGTGTTGAGGACTGTTAGATTTCTTGGCCTGTGCTTCTCCTTTGGCTCTCGTAATTGGTCCCAAAACAAGAGGTCTCTGACCTCCAGAGCTGGAGTAAGAAGGTGCCCTGATTCCAAAGCCCTTGGAGGATGTGCACTGTGATTATTAGCACTGTTCTTCCTCACACCAAAGGCCCCAGGCAGCCATCCTACAGGGACATCTACAACTTCTCTGGTCAACATGTTATGTGACAATTTTAATTGTCAATTAATTGCCATTTAACTGGGAAATTGCCCCAAATGAGTCTGTCTGTCTCTCCCACAGCAATAACCAGTGAGTGATCTTGTCTCCTTGACTCACCAGCTTTCTCACTGTTGTCCTTCCTGTCTTCTCCCCTGTCCCACTCAGGGGAGGGAGCTTGGCTGCCTGCTGGGACCAGCCCACCACACTGTGTTAAATACTGTATATTGGTCTAAACTCCAGAAATCCAAAGAAATCCAAATGGGAAAAAACCCAAACCAGCCCATCACAGAAAGGAAGTGTATATTCCTTGTCCATACAGCTGACTGAGCTCTGCACATCGATGGACTGACTTTATTTATCCCAGCCATCTGCACAAGGGAAGTCTGCTTCAAATGTTGGCTCTGCTGAAGGAAGAACAGGAATGAGCAAGGAAATAAATATTTGCATCACCAAACATGTGATCAGTGGTTTGGCACATCGCAATATGTTATTTGTTAATGATTTTTATACATTCAGTTTAGCCTAAAGTATTGTGTTATGCTTTGATTCACACTATCAAAGCAACTGTAGAATTAGCAAGAATTTACAAACTATGTCAACACTGGTAAGGTTTGGACAGAATCCAACACACACCATTCTCAGTACTCATCCAGTAGAAATTTCAGAGTTGGTCATAACAATATTCTGATCAAATACACAGGGAGTAACACAATTTCCTTTTCAGTGGTTCTCCTCAATGTTTTCTTTGCTCCTCTGGTTAAGACAGTGCTGAACACACCAAACTAATGGAAATAATCAAGAACATAGTTAAGAATTATTTTGGCCACTTTAGGAATAGATTAATGGTTGGTACTGTTGTTCATCCACACTGGTGGGGACAAGCATTTGTACATCACAGTATTCTTTGGAAAAACCATGCTGATGTCTTCACATGACCATAAGCATTTTTGCCTCATTAAGACATTCAGAGCTAATAGTGAAAGTTAAAAATAAAATAATAGGATAATACAGTTAGTAAATCGTTCCAAATAGTAACTCTAGAGCAGCCAAAGGGAAAGGCTGGGAGTTCTTTCAGTGGTGAGTCAGATTTGCTGCTGAAAAAACAGCCCAACTTTTTCAATGGAATTTGTCTAATGGCAGAGTGTATTTGATATTCCTGCATGTATTCTTGAGGAATAGAAGTAGCAGCATGGAGCAATGTAACTTAAGAACTACTAATGGGCTTGAATCTACTGTTCAAGGTCAAATACTGAGAATAGCTATATTACCTTTCCTCTCAAAGGTATGTGAAGAATGGTGTCTCTAAAAAGATACAAAAGAATCTGTATTATGTTTCCTGATTACAAGAACATCTTTTGTAGCTCAACTTCTGTATTCTTCAGCTTTATATTCTATTATTTTTTGTAAGAAACTTGATTTTTCAGCTGGATAAAGAATGAAAAACAGAGACTGTAAAATTCAGAAACTGGAGGGCTGATGTACTTATCCTTTATTATATATCCAGAGCAATTGCATTAGTGAATAGAGTTAAACTATCATAAAATTTGTGAAGGGGCATGGAATGGAAGAATAGTCTTAAGGTGAGAAAAGTTAGAAGCCTGCTATTTTCTGACCCTATCCATTATGTCAAGAGCACTTTGAATTCTAATCTTGTTCTAGTACATTTGCAGCCCTTCCTGTTTTGGTGTTACCTACAAATCAATAACTTCCAGCCTAGGGTGATGGGAAGATGATGGTTCTTTAGAACTTTCTTGGGATTACCCTGGAACAAAGGTACCAAGTTTGACACTTAATACTGGCTGTCCTGTGGCTATGATAGTTTCTAGACGAGTTTCTACAAAGACATGAAAGAGGCAAAGTTGTAGGAAGAGAGAAAGCCTTCTGTAGACTTTGCAAGTGAAACAGGAACTATGAAGGAGCTCTTGAGTTTGCAGACTCCAGTGCTCATTCAATTTTTGCACCAGTTATGTCATAAAATATCTCTTCCCAGAAAACCTTTCTTCATCCCCCTCTTCCTAAGGCAGGAGTGAGCTTCTTCATCAAAACGCAGCTCTAAGTTCACTTACAGAAGCATCTTTTTCAGAAGTCACATCCCTTGCCCTCTTCTACAATGGTAGAGGAGTGGCCATTCCATTTCCTACCCATTTCTCACCTTTACAATTCTTCTACTTCTAAAGTTCCTTCTGCTTTTACATTTTTAGCTTCATGTCCTCCCTTTTCTTTCATTACTTGTTGCTTCAGGATTCCCTCAGCACCTTTTTGTAATCTTCTGCCAACATCAAGTCAGTCTTCCTGTCACCTTTTTTCCTCTAAATCTTTCTCCTGCTCCCTCTCTCTTCCTTCCTCCTGTGCTTTTCAAATTGTCACCATTTTCTTCCTCTATTCCCAGAAAAATATTTAGTTGTACATGAAGTATGAGGGAAGTCTGAGAGAACTGTATTTGTTCAACTCAGAAAAGGCCAAGCAGGAGATCTAATTGTTCTCTGTAGACGCCTAATGTGTTAAGATCAGATTTAAGTGTTCTCAGAGAAAGGACAGCATATATGAGCTGGAACATGGGAAACTGAGGATGAATATAATGAAAAAAAAATATTCACAATGGCAGTGAATCAGACACTGGTACAAGTGCTCAGGGAGGCTCTGGAATCACCAAATGTGGGGATATATAAAACCAAACTGGACAAAGAAAGCTCAGAGCAGCCTGGTTTAACTTTGACTTGAACGCTGTTTTGAACAGGAGTTGGACCTCAAGTCCTACAGAGGTTCCTTCCAGCCTGAATAACTCCATGATTCTATATCATTAAGATATAACTTATTGTCAGAGGCCACATGAACAGTGTCTGACAAAAATCACCTTTATCCAAGATGGCCTGTTTTCTGTGTCCATTGACAGTAGGGAAATATTGACCATCATCTTACTCTTTTCAACTTTAAGAGTAATGTGAAGTCAAGGTTATTTTGAATAAGAGAAAATTCATCAAATGAAAATATTTCTGTCCATGCTTAAACAAACAATTTAAACCCAACAAATTCTAATATATTCAGGTTCCAAATAAAATTAAAAATTTTTGCAATCTTATACTGCTCTCAAACCAAATAGCCACAGGTGTCTTCTGCAGGATTCTCCACTACTGTCTTTTTAAAATGCTTATACCACACACTAGTAGTATAATCTTGGTTATTGCACATAATGAAGGGAACTCATTCCAAAATTTTAAGCAACCTTTCCAAAGAATTTCCAGCATCTTTGTTGAATCATACTATGGTTCTTCAACACAACCATGTATGAATGTGCTTGCTTGGAAAAAAAAAAATTAAAGAACCTAAAGAAAGTACTGCTGTGGGAAAATTATCCCTTGGGAAAACCTGAAATCTAGTATCATCCCAAAATATACATGTATGCCGTGAAAGTATTCCACACTTTCTGACTGCCTCAGGTCTTATCCAATGGCATCAGCCTGAGAACATAATTTTTTTTCCTTCA
Organism: Xenops minutus; assembly: GCA_035221455.1. NCBI lineage: Eukaryota > Metazoa > Chordata > Aves > Passeriformes > Furnariidae > Xenops > Xenops minutus. The sequence continues at coordinate 11,930,159 of JAWWEE010000001.1, read as the reverse complement.
TCTTCTACTACTCCGTATTATCAGAAGCAAATAATGTCTTGAGAGGATGTTTGCAGCTCCTTTTAAGTACTTCTGCAAAAAGGGGGCTTTTCAGATTTCAGCTTCTCTGGACTTTGATATCGAGCCATAATTTTATCCCTCCTTGTAAGTTGTATAACATTTCTTGGTACCTGGAAAACAGTATTTAATATTGCAATATTTTCCATACTACTACTTTGTAATCTTCTCAGCTTTACTACCCAAAACTGGTGCTTCATTACAGATAAATCAAGTTTAGATACAATAGATTTAGTTCTGAGGTTTTTCATTGTACTGGATTCAGAACTACAGTGATGTTGTGCCAGATATCTGCTACTTTCAGTCTCCATTGCTTAAATATGTAAATAAATAAATAAACCCTCCATATGCTGGAAGAAGATGTAGCTGTAGAAACTAACCCATCTGCTTGGAACCAAATTCTTCTTGGGTATGTTGTTCTGTTGTCCTGGTTCTCCACTGTTTGCATCAAATCCCTCCATGATAATAGCTACTAACTACCTGGAGAGGCACCATCTCTTCCTTTTCATGTGGCTTTACATGAGATGAGACTGGCTGAACTAGAAGAAAGAATGTAGTTTCTTTCCACAGGGCAGAGAGAACCTTCAAAGGAAATGGACTCTGGAACTCAGCCCCGGAGATTGCACCACGGTCAGGGCTGTGGTGCATGTCACATTTTTCACTGCATCAGTACTTTTCCATCCCTTCAGTTACTGGAACCCCAGCCAAAGTGAAATCCAAGCACTTAATTTAAAACAAACAATTTATCTGTGATTGGAATATATTTTGTTTGTGAGGGACATGACTAGAAACAGACATATTTAAGTAGTATAACGCTGTTACCTTGCATCTCAGATGAATAAATAGCGGAAAATCAAGGAGGGAAAAGGGTACAGAATTTCACCTTCTCTTGGGGCTGTGTAGAACAAGAAACTTGGCTTTCCCTTCAGCTCCACTGACCACAGACTTCAAAGTTTTCCATTAGTTCTCCCAAGATATATGCAACTTTAGTCCCACTGCTCAGTTTTTTCCCTCCCTCCTCCAGGAGTTCAGGTCTGTGTTGCTCACAGAGTCCTTCCCTAAGGACTACCACAACCTGCAAGTTTGTTTCTCTTGCTGCTGCTTCTGGATCCTGAACAGATTTTAAAACTAGAGCTCTGAATTCTCTGTTGGTAAACATTGGAGGAAAGAGAGCTGAATTGACTCTACCTAAAAGTAGAAGTTTTCTGCCTGAATACAGTTTCTCAGTGCAAACTATCATCAACTGTTCAGGATAGATATCTCATAAAAAAACCCAAGTCGAGTAGGGGTTTGGCAGAACTATTGAATCTTATAGTAATGATGATAAGATAGAAGAACTGCAGGGCATTTTTGTAAATGTAGTTGCTCTTGGAAGGCCATGTAAAAGAAAATCCCTGTAGATTTTTCTTGTTTGTAGACTATACAAAATGAAGACACCACTTAAATAGTGGTAAATCTTTTCATGTATATATAAAAGGATGGCAACACTCCAAACCAGGGAATCTAGCTATGCAAAAGAGTAGTACCATGGTAATAGCTCAAAGAGAGGACTGGATGATAGGGGGAAACAGTTCTGAGCTTCCAACCTTTTTCCCACTTGCAATGCTTGGGGAGTTTTCCATCCACTCGTTAGTTTCCCACACAACCATATTCTTACAATATGTTAGCTTGGGTGATGGTGCATGTAAGGGAAACATTCATTTATTTACACATTCACAGCAAGACAAGAGTATGCCCATATGCTCAGGATATTGTTATTTGACATGACAAAGTACAGTTTCAGGCCCTTTCCTGGGAAAAGCTGGCTGGAGCCTAGTCATGCAGGTGCAAAGGTGTCCTGAGAAACAGCACAGGCAATGGGACTCATTAGCACAATGGCCAAGGTCAAAACCAGTGCAGTTGCACACACCACAGACCAAGTGAGATTCATCATATGGCCTAGGAACTTGTGACTCTGTGATAATAGGAAAGTGATTCACTTTAATGAGGTGGATGTAAATATCAACTCCTTTGCACCACTGTATATCTTACCACGAAAAGATTCCAGCTGAGCTGAGTGGAATAATTCCTTTGACAAGCTGCAGGTGTTGGGCCTGGCTTGTATTCTCTGACTGCTTGGGGTTGCTTTGCCCTGCTTGTCTACAGTAGATCTTACAATATAAATGATTTAATTTTTCAGTGGGAAAAAAACCACCCCAACATGGGGCTGGAATGTCTTCTATCACCCAATGAAAGGAAAGGATAAAACATACAGTACACAGAGGCGCTTTATATGATTATAGCAACTTGAATTCTGAAAGAAAGGAGGCTCAGAAGAGATTTCTTTTCCTTCTCAGATAGAGCTTTTGTGAAACATTGTCCTAAACAAATAAAAGATTTTTGCTCAAATGATCTACCTTGCTGTTTTCCTTTCCTTTGAAGAATCCTGTGGTACAATAGGCAACCCATCAGGAATAATTAGATTATACGGCAGCATCCATGGAAACAATACAGCTTTTGAAAAGAACTCCTACAGAAGATCTTAGAAATCACATCTATTATGGATATCTTTTACTATTTCAAAGACATCAGAGCTCCAAATTATGGGAACTAACAGTGGGGCAAAATCTGACTGCTCCATGCTTTGTCCCTTTGTCAATAATTATTACTACAAGAAACAGTCAAGTAGTCATTGTGCCAGAGAGAACAATTGGGTGTCAGGAAGAAATTGGCCATGTTTTATTACAAGTTTTGGGAATCAGTAATGAAGTCTGCATAGTATGTTTAGTAAACTCACACCTTGCACATTCTTCTGTATTTTCTAAAAGGACACTTGTGAGTGTCTCAAAAAATAAGAAGGAAGAGGTATCTGACAAAGGCAACGCATTTTGTGGCCTCCCTTATTCCAGCACAAGAAACTTCAGGCCTTGGCCTTACTCTCCTTATTTTTAGGAGCCAGGGTACTTTATCCCTTGTTATATATTAATGATTTTAAAGCTGGAACTGTGTTAGAGGTGATTAAATTAGAAGGAAAAATATAATGGATTTGTACTGTTGAAAACATGGGAGAAAGATGCAGGTTCTGTCTTTCAGTAAGAGATTTTGAAACTTTAGAGGAAGCAAAGACATTCAACCTGATGTTCCTATGTATTGTGCTGCAGATGATCTGTATTTCATACACCTTTCTGCATTGTTACAAGCCTCATTGTCTCTCTGGATTCCCTACTGTCCCTGGTCTCACTGTCATTGTGGGATGTGTGTATGTGAGGAAAAGGGATTATGCAATGAATCAGTTTCTTCAAAACAAATTAAAAAAAGCAGCAATAAAAGTGCTCACACCAGTGATTGTACCCTATTGGCTAACTACAGTTTGAAGTTTCAGAAGCATGTAGGTACCTTAGGAAACAACGTTTTCCTCAACCTCAGTGAGATGTCACTGCCACACAGCCTTGTGCTTTTCTCCATAAAAGGTCCTGAAGTAGCAGTAGAAGATTCCTTCAAACGCCCTCACAATCTATTTCTATACCATAACAGGCAAAACAGAATTTTAAAGGTTTTACAGTTGAAAAAGTCATCCACTAGACCAAAAAATATTCTGTATACACTGGGTTAAGTCACAGGTCAATATTATTGGGAAAGGGAGGCTGGAGACTTCTATAGTATATCACTGGGATGTGAACTAAACCCACAGTCATTCAGGACTTCATAGAACATATTACTGTGAGAAGGTAATAGCACAACATTCTCAGTCAAGGCAGACATTGAACTGAAAACCAGACACACAGAAGAGAAAAATGGTCAGATGAAAAATAAGGGGATAAATTTTTGCTAGCAAATCCCCTACCCATATAATTATTGAACCTCTAAAAAAGAAATTCTTTTACATGTTGGCTTTTTGCCCTACTCATTGAGAAAAATGGAATGGAGAAATGTCTCTCCTTTTATCCTGAAGACCATTATTATTTACCTTCATCATCATCATCATCATCATCATTATTTTTACAGCATCTACCCTTAATACAATGCAGATGTGCAGTGTGAGGTGATAACACACAAAGCCAGAAGTCTCCTCCACTCCATGTGCTTTTCTAGTAACAACGGGTTTGGTCAGGAATGGGATTTTCTCCTGGTTCATGTGGTTATTTAGTGTGTGCCTTTCCACTCCATTTCATGAAAAAATCTTTCCTGGAACCAGCAGTGGAGAATATGGAGGTTGCAGCCTTGTGAGGCACAGTGTCTGTAGTGGCAGAGTATGTAGACTGTGAGGGCTCACTTCTATTTCCAATAAACTCAAGGCCTGACTCACAGAAGGGGTATCCATCCACAATTCCCACTGAATTCATCTGAGTGTTAGAGGCTGGGCAGCCCTGACAAATGAAATCTATGTTAGTATCGTTACTCTGAGGATAGTGATTACTTTTGAAAAATTACTGAGTAAAGTGAAGGCTGTGCAGAAAGGCCAGTGCTATTGCCTTAGATATCATCCTCCTAAAGACTTCTCCTATTGAGTTAAAAAGAAATCTGTTTCCAAATTCTGCTTATCACAGAAATTGAGAATTATGGAAACCGTGGGAGCTTAAAAAGAGCAACAACAACAAAACCAATGCAGAACAAGTACATCAAAACCTTAGGAGCTAGGTAAAATGTAAGACTGTGTTAAGGCAACACAAATGTTTTTGTTAAAAAATTCTGTTCATTGTAGTACATGCAGTTTCCACTGAGGTGTGCTAGCTCTCCAAAGATCATCATCCACGCCCTTCTCTTAGGCAACTAAATGTGCTGTTATATCCTCAACAATGTCCACTTCTGTGTCTCGGATTGCTAACCCTTTCCTGCAACCATTTTACACACAGCATGTTTTCCGTAGAGGAAATCTGCTAAAACAAAGGATGATTTCTCTATTTTTATACAAGACAGCACAATTAGTTCCTGTCTGAAACTAGCTGTCTTTGTGAAGGACTGACATGGATATTAGCTTTTAATTCATCAAAATGATTGTATATATTATTCTGGGAGAATTCTGGGCAGTCTTAACAGTGTGCAAGAGGAGCTTTTCATGCTGTTTTGACATTTGTCTGCTTCCAGGAGCCATTGTGTGATGTTGTACCATCATTATTGCTACCACCATAAATGTAAGCTCCTTCTGCTTTTACTTCAGACTGATTTCTCCATTATTCAGACCCATTTAAACACCAAGCACACCTATTGATATCTGAAGAAAAAAACCAGATAACACAGTAGGGCATTTTTAAATAAGACACATAATCAGGAAAGTAACAGAGATCCAAAGGTTTAACAAAGGTGAGTCAGGGGAAGGGGGGAAGGAATTTCACTTTGTCAGCTTCTTGGTTTTTTTTGCAGATCCTTAAAAACAAATTACTTATGGTTTTAAGAACAGTCCATTCTAGTTGAAGGGAATAATGACACAATAATTTTCAGCCTACAGGTAATCACTTTATATGGTCATAAGATGAAAGCTGTGGTAGCTTTCCTTCTCAGCACAAAGCTTATGAGCTCCTTATGTTGCCAATATGGAAAACGTATTTATCAGTCCATCATCAACCAGATACATTTTTCCCTGAGAGCCTGTCAGATCTTGAAAAGTGGCTTCAGTATGAAATATTAAAAAAGGGGACAGAAACGATTTTGTAATGTGGGTGGAAGTAATTGAACTTTATAGTAATGTAACTGTGAACATGAAGGTTGTCTTGAAGAGTAACACTGTACTGTCTCAAAGCATTACTCAGACATGCAGGAAGGATTCATTTCACCTAATATCATGTACCTACAGTGTAGACCTCTGAAGTCCCCCATGTACTCCAAAAGAATACATCACACTTCTACTAACCCACCACAGGTATTTGCCTAGGATGAGGGGAAATGCCTTGCTCTCTGTTGATTAGCAAAGGAAGCCTCAAAGGCCAGGTCACATGTAGGCATTTTGCATTTTATGACTTTCAGACTGTCTGTATTTCCCCAAACTCAGAAAACCCAAATGCAAAGGATGACAGCTAGATCTCTCCCTTTCATAAAGTGAAACAGAATTCACGAATCAGGCTCAGTTGGCCTCAAGAGTCCCTCAAGAAACCTGTGAAAGGTTCTGTTAAGTTGTGGTTTTCCCTTCCTCTACTGTATTGCAGCACAAGAGCTCAGCTTAAGGAAAAGGCAGCATGGGCAAAGTACCTTTTCAATTAACCAGTCATGAACTTAGTGGGTTGCCCATGGTGGTGGGGTGCTGCAGTCTGGAGCTTGTGTTGAGAAGCTCCTCAGATCACATCAAAACTGGCAGCCTAAAAATCTCTCAGAAGCAGAGCTGTCTGTGGACAACTGGAAAAGACTCCCATATTGCCACCTTCCTCACTAAATGGCAAATCAACATCCCCTGGGATATAATCTTACATACAGCCAGGACATCACCTTAGCAGGAAATAATTCTCCAATTAATTTTGATAATTTAGGGAACTACATTCAGAGTACTGCTCAGGTATCATGGAGCTAGAGCATGCCCTGGGCACATGGGAAAGGTGCCATCTGGAAGAGAGGAGATCCAAAAAGATCACTTTCAGATGACAATTTGATTTGCAGATTGAGATGCCAAAACAGCAGATTCAGGCACTTTTGCATTTGCATTGCATTTTGATGACTCTACAACAGAGCTTGTCAATAATTTTACTTTTTTTTTTTTTTTCAACCGAGGTCTGCTGGTGTTTTTCACTGAGATCTGTTCAGCAAGAACCTCAGCTTTCTATCCTCAAAGCTGCAAACTGAAGTGGCACACTCTAGCTACTCTTCAAGAGACTTTGGAAGTTACAGATCTCCTATTGCAGCCTAAGAGACACAAGAGGGATTGGATCTTGAATGTCTTTTAGGCATCCCTGTCTTCAAATAAAACCCAATAAAGATTGTGAAAGATGCATTTGAGGGATGGACAGTGAGTCAAATGGGGGCATGTCAATCCAGAGAATGAGCAGAAGAATGAGGTTTGCCAGTGGGTTACACAGTTATTAGATGAAATTATAATGTTACAATAAATATGAGAAAAGCCTAAAGAGGAGAAATTATGGGCTCTTGCAGTAATTTTAGAGGGAAAACAGTCACTGCTGGGTTCATAATTTGCATAGATTTTTATGCAGCTATTCAGTGTTTCGGCACAACAAGGGGCTTGCAGGAAATCATGCACAACCTTTGCTGGCTACAGCTCTAAAGAGCTACGAGGTTGGGTCACTGCCTTTCAGTGTAGGAGCACAATGATTTGCTCAAAGGGCTTTTGCTACCAAAAAAGCAAAGCTACTGGGGGTGGGAATCATCAGGTTGCCACACTTGCCCAGCTCCACCCACACAAGTGGAGAAATGCCTACTTTGGGAACTCCACTGGCTGGCTTTGTACACATTTCCCTGTGCCTTTAGAGCAAACCTTTCAGCAAATCCAGTGCTAACAGGCTCTTGGCATATCAGCAGCATCAGCCTTTAGGCACAGTAGAGCAATTTCTAGGGTAACAGGCTTCAAGGAGTGGTAGAATAACCAGCCTTTATTGTCAGAGACAAGCTGCTAAGCCCAAGTAGAAGCAGCCATGGTGTGGGGTGGCAGGAGTCGCTCCTAGGAACAGCAGTGATTTCACAAACTCTCTCATCTCAATAAGTGCTAAATGGGCAGCAAATTTGGCTCTCCAGGGCTCTCCTCAGCATACTGTTGCATCACTCGTTTTTCATTCACTCCTTTTCCTTTGGTGAAAGGAACCCTAATCCAGTTTGTCCTGAGCTCTGTGTAGCCAGGACAACAAACCTTTTATCACCATTTACTGTGCTCTGAGGAACTCGTGTTCATCCTTTTCAAAAGCAGCCAGAGAATCTCATTGAATATCCTTAGGAGCAATGGAGTGAATAGAGAGAGGACAGAAACAGAAATATTTTTAAAAGGGGGTGAAATGCGCTGATATTATGAGAGTGGCAATGTGATGTCTGGTCATTCACCTGATGTCTCATAAATAACCAAATATTTGACCCAATTTTCAGTTGTCTTTGCAGAGATTGGCACTGCTAAGAGGATTCTCAATTATCAAACAAATATGACCACCGAAATACCACTTCTGCACACATAAAAGAGGCTCCAGTAAGTCTACCTACATCTGCTTGGAGTCTTTCAGAACAGTCAGTAGAGTTAAAAATTAAATGAAATCTAAAATATGGCTTTTTTATTGTTTGTGTCTTTATGCCATATAATAAATGCCTAAAATACTTCTTAAAGACAGAGTGCCTGGAACCAAAATTTTGGCTAAGCCTCTTTCTGGAGACAGCAGGAAACCACAAACTTTAAATCCACACTGAACTTCCCCAAAGATGGAACATTCCAACCAGTGATTTTGATAGAGATCCATGTATAATCATAAGGTCAATGTTTGATTTTGGTGTGTGGGAGTTTTTTATTATATTTTTTGAATGATATATAACACAATGATAACGCAAATAACATTTGCCACATACTGAATGCGTTTTATTGTGTCTCAGTCAGTACTGACTGTTATCAGACCTCCCCTTCTTCTGTTTGTTTGTTGTTGTGATAAGAAAATTATGCTCTTCTATCCATTTCAGAGCATGAGTGCATCAGAAAGGAAACCCCAAACACGTTTGCCTTTTTTTTTTTCTGAGAAATTATGGACAAAGGGTTAATTTTGCCAATGAATTATAAATTCCTTTTCACTTTCCATTTCACCACCCTGTTCTTTAAACTCTTCCCCACTCCAACAACAAAGACAATCAGCTGGAGAAGTGATTTCTGGAGGTATAAGTAGATGTCCTTCATGGTAACCTGTAAATCCGATTTTCTGTTGCCAGGCCAGGTCCCAATAAGAAAAGATTTTTTTATATCCCCAAATTCTTATTCTTTTGCATTATCTAAGTTCTTATTTTGTGCACCAGTGTGCATTCCTCAAGTTATGCTCAGTAGCAAACAAAAAGCCAAGTGAATTTGAGATCATTCCTTCACATCAGTAACAATCTCAGCAGGCTAAGTAGTCATAGACCAGATTTTCCTGGGTCTAGGGTCTTTATATTAAGAGAATTTACTATAGCATTAAAACTTAGATGTGAGAACAGTTGCAAATGTCATTTCTATGAGGCAAACAAGTAAAACCAGATATATAGATGGAAAAAAGAAAGGTCCTAATTTCCAGCAGTGATGAGCTAATGCCCAAAACATGGAAGGAGTCGTGTCTATCCTTAATGGTAATTGTCACTGTAAATTTTACTAGCTTTTCCATGGGCAAAGGCCTGAGTGGTGAGAAGTTATACATCAGAAGAATGGCAGGAATACTAGATGGCATAGGTGAATATAACCACTCATCTGAGGCTACAGAGAAAATCAGGGCATTAAAACATGATTTTGATTCAAGCCTATTTTGTACTGCACCCTGTGCTGAATGATGAAGACACTTTGGGATGGGAAACTAAAATGATTGTAATGAATATATGCATCCTTTCCACTAATTATAGAAACCCTCATCTTAAATCTGAGTGCTAGCGGTACTTTTAGAGGATTTAATTATTTATATAGATGTCTTATCTTACATGATGCTGAATTCCATTACACCACCTTGGTTTTGGTAGGTGTGGGGGAAACACATCACCTTTGTGGAGTTGAAGCCTGAATACATAGGGAACCTATTCTAAAATCTTCTAGTCTGTAGGAATTTGACAGCAACATCCAGTCTGAAAACCATTAGAGAAGCTGAAGCCTGGCTGACCTACAATGGATGAAGCAGTTCCAAAAGGCTGCTCATTGGACAGAGAAAGATGCAAAAGCAGAACCATTTCCAGTGAACAAAAGATGACAAGTGCATGACAAAGATACCTGAACACATTATTCATTTTAAAAGGATACAAAACCAAAGGGAAGACAGTTAATACTAGAAGAGAACAAAGAAGATTCAACAGAGCCTCAGTAAAACAAGCTACAGTTGGCTAAGGAAGAGCATCAAGTGAGACCACCGAGGCTTTTGGTTTCCTGAAGAAAATCTCTTGGGTGGTTCACCTTTTCATAAATTTGAACTAGGTAATAGTAGTGCTGTCTTCAAAGCTGAGGGGGCTGAAGGGTAATTAAAAGTGGGTTCTATTAGGACTATTTCAGACAATGAGCGATCTATTTTTAAAAGGAAGTTTCTCTTCAAGAAAAGCCTCTTTCTTCAAAATAAATGGGAACAGCAATGTTATTCAGAGTGCTAAATTTCCTCCTAGGAATATTTCAAGAGAATAACAGTAACACACATCCTGTAAAACATGAATTGCACATATGGATGTGTTTGAGGAAGACTGAACTTTATATCATTGACACAAGCAAAATAAAGACAAGTACACATTATACTTTCTTTCAAAATTATATGTCATGACCTGTACATGTAAACAAGGGACAACTACAGGCTTCTACCAAAATACCTATTTCTTCTACCCCTAGAAAGTAAAATCCACATGCCTTATCTGGAGATCTCTTATAAATAAAGATCCTTATATATGTAAGTCATCTGACTATTTCTTGATTATAGGTCAGTGCTAAATTTAATAGCTTTGGAAGACGTTTGAGGGAATGGTTTGCATTATTACCCTCTCTCTTTTCTATCTTTCAGAATAGTAATAATCATAATTAAAAAAATAAAAAAATGAGACTTTTTGTTATTTATAGAGAATATGTAAAACCTTGCACAGCTGAATATAGTGTCTACTTAGGCTTGCCATTTAGGTCTTCTGGTTTGTATTTGTGTCTAGTTGATAATTGTGAGAAATTCTTACAGATGCAGGATGAGTCAATGAGCAGGGAAACATTTTGTTTCATTCCGTGGTCAGTTTTCCAGGGAGTTTAAAAGTACTGCAGAAACGTGAAGCCATAGCAATTTCAGAGAAGGGTGTGGAAAAGGACTCATTAGGGTCTAAGGTCAGCCAGAGGGGCCCAGAGAAGAGAAAATAAAAACAGAAAACCCCAAACCAAACCGATACTAAAATGATGGAATCATGGTGTTGGCTGGAAGGGACCTCTGGAGGTCATTTAGTCCCAAACCCCACTCCAGGCAGGGTTATTGCCAGAACTATTTCAGGTCATCCATGGCTTTGGCTGGCTCTGAAGATGGAGATTTCATAGGGTCCTAGTCTAAGCTGTTCCATGGCAGCACCACCCTCTCAGTGAAGAAGACTTTCCTAACGTCCATTTCAAACTTCCCAAGTCAGAATTTGTATCTTTTTGCTTCTTGCTGTATATTCTGCCACTACCAAAAAGAGTTTGGCTTTGTCATCTTTGCAATTGCCTTTAAATAAGTCACTGACTGCTATTGACCACTAGTAAGCCTTTTTTGCCACACTGAAGAAGTGTGACTTGACCATTCTTCACTTACATGTCAAGTGCTTTTGAGCATCTTGAAAGCTCTTTTCTAGACTGGTTTCTTAAGTGTCCCTTTTCAACTGGGCTATCAAACACTGGACACTATTCCAGGTGCAACCACATAAGTGTTGAGCAGAGGCAGGTGCCTTCCCCTGATCTGCTGGCCCTGCTCCTCCTGGTGTTGCTCAGGGCACTGCCTTGTGCACATCTAGAGCAGCATTGTCTCGTGTTCAGTTGGCATCAGCCATGACTGCAGCTCCTTTCTGTCCGTTGTCACTTACCCAAGCTTTTGCTGTGTGGGTTCATCTTCCCCTAAGTGCAGAATCATATTCTTCTCCTTGGTGAACTTCAGGAGGTCCTCCTTTACAAACTCCTAAGTGTCACAGGGTGTCTTGGGATGGAGTGTCTCTTATTTATCTATTTGTATATTATTCAGCTAATTGTGGTCTTCCAGTACCTGAAGGGAACCTACAAGAAAGATGGAGAGAGACTATTTACAAGGGCACATAGTGACAGGATGAAGGGGAATGACTTCGAAATGGAAGAGAGCAGGTTTGAATTAGATATTAGGGAAAATATTCTTTACTGTGAGGGTAGTGAGGCACTTGAAGAGATTGTCCAGAGAAATTATGGATACCCCATCCTGGCAAGTGTTCAAGGCCATGCTGGATGAAGCTTTGGGCCACCTGGTCTAATGAAAGGTGTTCCTGTCCATGGTAGGGGTTTGGAATGAATTGATCTTTAAGATCCCTTTCAATCTAGGCCATTTTATGATTCTATTATTTATATATTCCTGTAATGCCATGGCTACCTCACAAACCCTGGGTCATTATCTCCAGTGACAAGTGAAGAAGATGCATAACCAACTAGAAATATTCCAGCAACAGTGACCTTTAGAAATGTTTGGAAACCAAAATGAATTGCCAAGTACCTGAGCAGAACAACCATGATCTAACTTTAGACAACCCTGAAGCCTAACAATATATATTAAGCCTAGATAGTGAGCAGGCTACTAAAACTTCATTAGATCAGGAAAGGAAAATCACAAAAATGCTTGGAGGATGGATCAATTATGAGATCCCCATTTTTTATTTTAGTAGTAAATAATGCTACAGGATACACATAAAGAAATGCAACCCCTATTTTTCCCTTGCAATACTGTCATGTTTCACATGTACAATGCTTCATACAATATTTTCCCTGCATTTCTCACTGCTATCAAGTGGTTCTTACATTTTTTTTTCAGGTTATTATACATTGCACACTTGTGCCAGTTATTGATAAGAACTGTTTCTGAATACAATTAGGAAATGTTTATACTCATGTATTTCAGTTGGAAGAGACCTTGAGTGATCATCATTCCAAGCCTGTTCACCAACTTTGTTGACCTCCTGTGGATACATTCATTGAATGATAACATACCAGGTTGGAAAGGACATCAAGTATCATCTAATCCAACTTTTCTTGGCAAAAGCACTGTCTAAACAAGATGGTCCAGCCTCCTATCCACTTAAAAGTTAAAATTCTCCAGTATTAGGGAGTTCATCCTGGGAAGATTATTCCAATGGCTGGTTGTTCTCATTGTAAAAAACTTTCCTCTCATGTCCAATTGGAATCTCCCCAGAAGTAACTTATACCCATCACTCCTTGTCTTTTCCATGCAATTCCTTGTAAAAAAGGAGTTTCCATCTTCTTTGTAGCACCTTTTTAAATGGAAAAACATGGTGATAAGGTCTCCTCTAAATCTTTTCTCAAGGCTGAACAAATCCAGCTCTCCCAGACTTTCTTCATATGGCAGGATAGGACATTTACATTCTTCTCAAATTGAATTGTGGGGTCTGGAACTGAGTACAATACTTGAGGTGGGGCTGCACCAACACTGAATACAGCAGGATAATCCTCTCTTTTGACCAGTTGGTTTGATGCACCCCAGGATGGGATTTGCCCTCTTGGCTGCCTGGGCACAGTGCTGACTCACACTGAGCCTGCTGCTGACCAGCACCCTCAGCTCCCTTTCTGCAGGGCTGCTCTCCAGCCATCCCTCTCCTAAGTTATACTGTATCTGGAATTACTTCATCCTAGGTGCAGAATCCAGCATATGGCTTTTTAAAATTTCATCCTATTAATCACAGCCCAGTGATCCTATCTCCCTCAGGAAAGCCAACAGCACCTCCCATCTTGGTATCATCGCAAACTTGCTAATGGTGCATTCAAATCCTGCATCCAGTTCACCAATAAATACTTTGAGCAGAAATAGCCCTAAAATTGAATCCTGAGGAACACTGCTGGTGACCAGTCACCAGCCAGATGTGGCTCCATTCACTACAATCCTTTGAGCCCTGTTTTTCAGCCAGTTCTTCACCCAGCACACAGTGAACCCCTTCATTCCATGGTTGGAGAACTTGCCCAGAAGGATGTTGTGAGGTACAATATAAAAAGCTTTTCTAAAATGCAGAAAAACTCCATCCACCACCTCCCCTTCATCCACTAGGCAGGTGACCTTGTCATAGAAGGATATCAAATTAGTCAAACAGGGCTTTCCCTTTGCGAACCCATGTTGACTGTGCCTGATTATTGCATTATTCTTTAAAGGCCTTATGTTTACAGAACATATCTTCATATTTGGCTTTTCTTATTATTATTATCTGTAACAGACACAACCCCTATGTCATGCAGCAGATTTCTCATTGTGTTAGACACTGTATAGCAAGAGAATAAAAGGCTGACGGTGTTTGGGAATAGATTTCTTGTGTCACATGGTGTTGTTTTAGCTCCCTAGTAGGAAAACTGACATTTTTCTAGGCTATAAGACAGAAACCAAATGAATTTCCTAGAGAGCTACAAAACTTGGAAGAATAAGATTTCTTAGATATTAGTTTTCTGTGACCAGAATATGATCACTGTGAATATTATTGGAAAATGAACAAAAAGGGCTATGAATTTCAAATCTATCTCAGGAAATGCTCATGAATACTTTTTTCTCCCAATATTGTCCATCTGACTTTATTCACATCTACAGTTTATTATATTGCTTGTGCAGACCTACATTTAGAATGGCTATAATTCCATTGACGTTGGTGGAGTTACACCAGGCATGAAAGCAGCCCACCCACTGACTTTACATTTTGAAAGCAAAGCTGTTCAATTGTAACAGGCGCCACATTATGTCTTTGCTAAATTCAGAGACATTCTTCCACCCGAGGGCTCCCCCTTCTTTTTATGCACCTTGCTCCTTTCTTCACTTTTTATTACCGCACGGCTCCCTCAACATGATTGAATCTGCATTTTATTAAGATTACTGCTACTGTTTAAGAAACACCATATCTCACTGCATCCCGCTGTGTTTTAATATTTCCTGGTTTATTCCACTTGTATTTCCTTTAATAGATAAGTATATATTTTCACATGCAACAAAATCAAATTGCTTTAAGGAATAAATTGATAAATTGGCATCTAGAACACTACTAAGCATCCTAACTCTGTGCCAGGCTCAGAGGAAATATCAGGGCTGCCAGTTACATTGGCTGAAGAGTCAGACTGTAGCCAGCCAGGAAGAGATTGTCTGTCTGCTGGAAATGATTACTGTCATTATTTAGACTTGAAATGGTGCCCGCTGCTTCCTCTTCAAACATAGGCAAGGTACAAGAAACCCTGCCCCAAAAATCATACAATACAGCTTGAAGCATGCAAGCCATCACAGAGAGGCTGATTTCTGAGGGGAGTGAGGAGAGGGTGAAGGAGGGAAACACATCCCTTAAGTCAGGGGAAAAAACCTGCCAAACTTCCTTTTGCAAAATACATGTGCACACACACACACACACACACACACACACACACACATATTTATGTTTTAAAGACTCAGCCTCTCTCTGTCATACTGAAAAGTATCCTGATCATACAGTGGACCCCCAATTGTATTTGGTAGCCACCCAGAAACCCCAGGGTAGCTGAGGGAACCTGCAGGGAGATGCCGTGCAGTGACAATTGCAGTCTCAGGGCTACACACCTACACGAGCCCTATTACAAGGCAGCATTACTGAACATGAGCACATATGCTGCCCTTTGGTCGAGACTATCTACCTCAGGGTGGAACTGCTACTGCTGTCAGTCAAATGCTATTGCCAATTTAACATGAAAATATTGTTAAGTAAATATATGAACTCCCTGCCACCTCCCATGCTTTCCTGTCCCAAAACCTGGAGCTTTGGAGGCAGAAAGAGAAGCCTCAGTGACATTCTGGAGGATAGCTACTAAGATGCTGGAGTAAACTTTGTTATGAGAGTCTGCAGAGTCCATGAGTTTGCTCAGACTTTGTCCAAACCCATGCTTCTAGACTTGCAATGTCAAAAGGCTAGAAAATCTGTCCTTGAGGGCATTTTCTGAGCTATTTCTACTAGACAGTAGCCTGCCATTCTTTTCTTCATCCACCTCTATTGTCTTTTTGTCCTGAAATCATGTACCATGTCAATCCAGGGCTGCAAATGTGTCTCTGGAACTTTTTCCTTTATTTAGCCTATAGATTCACTATTGTGTAACAGGGAATAAAAAAATTCCAACCCAACCAAAGAATAAAAAGCAAAATAACAAAACTAACTCCAAACAACAACAATAATAACAAAGAACAACCAACGAAACCAACACCCCCTTAACCTCCTTTCTGCTCTGATCTACCCAAGCTGTAAGAAGTTGCAGGCTGAGAAAAAGGAGGTTTGGTCAATGAAAAGAAGACATAGTACAAAATTAACAAATTCCCTGGAAAGCCCATTTACTTAATCGGTTGCTTCTTCTACTTCTTCATGCATGTCAGACATTTTAAAACCCCAACATATTCAGCTTCCTAACCTCCTGGCCAGAGAGAATCTGAAGGGTAAAGGAAAAGCAGAGAAAGAAGGACATGAAAACAGAGTAGGAAAGGGCTTGGATGAGTGCCTTGTAATGAAAACTGATATCACTGAAAGCCAATGTAATAATTCATCTCAGCTGATAGATCAGCTAACTGCTAATATATTGTGAATACAATAGACAGTCTGGGCTCTGCAAGATGAATGTTTTTTCTGCATGCAAGCTGCAACCAAAAGGGCTATTTTCCCCTTTCATTAATCTAGAATAAATAATGGTTATAATATTACATATCTCTTTCCTTATCTCTGACAGTTCCTTCGTGCTGAAATAGGAGATTGCTGCAGTGTGTAACACAGCTTGTTGGTGTGTTCTGTGTGCGAGACAGAAAGGGAGTCATTCATGCTGGAAAATATCTGGCAGAATTTCAAAGTTGCTTCCCTTTTTAATCAGTCTTGAATGCAGCTACAATATGTTCCTGGAATTTTAAGTACAGTTAGATATGTGTTTCTGTTTGCTGTTAGTGAGTTCTTTCTCTTCTTTGCTACACAGTTTCCAGTTGTTGTCTGTGAGCAAGCCTAGTGTGAGATTGAGAAGGGGAGTAAATTCTAATTTCTGGGTTTTGTGAGTGTCTCTATAAATCCATACGCTGAATAGTCAGTCATGATATGTGACCTATGAAGCACAATGCAATACACAGAACAGGGCCAACTTACCTTCTGGTAGTCCTGACATGACAGGCAGGGTAACATCAAATATAATAGACTCTAACACTTGCTGAAATCTATTTGCATTTGACACTTATGTGAGAGTAGAAGGTTGAAAGAGACCTCCTCGGTCATTGAATTCTGTCTCCTGCTATCACTGGCAACCATATCATACAATCCCCTTGGTACCCACCTTTCCCTCTGCGAATTTCTTGCTTTCACCTTGCTCCTGCTTCTGTGAATAGCTTAGTGTTGCTGCCACTGAACACCACCCAGCCTTGCGCACACACAGGCTTTTCACACATTAGCAGAGCCTGGGACCTTTGTTCAGAAACATGTTTGGGATTAACACCGTTTTCAGGTGCTTACTGTCTGGATTGCAAATCCAAAGGGAAATTGCTGTTGTGCTGAGAGGGCTGAGAGCTGTAAGGTGTCCCCTTTTGCAAGCTGCACCACATGTGTGAGACACAGTTTGCTCCTGTGCATGAAGCACGGAGACCGTCTTACCACCCTGCCTGGAGGAAAGCACAATGCCTGTACAAGGGATTGTCAGGAAGGCAACAAGGGGAGTAACTGCGTGCAGATTCATGCAGAGAAGTCCAGATATTCCCTTGTGTCCTTGCAAGGACCTGCAAACTTTGAAAATGTGGCACTGATGTGAGGCAAACACTAGTAGGGTCATGACAGAGATTGGCCCCATGTTGCTTTCTTTAGGAATGCTGACACAGGCAACTCCTTAGAGCAGGTGGACTGCAACTCCTCCTTCCCCTGTCATGCCAGGACAAGGGGGAATGGTTTTGTACTGAAAGAGAGTATGCTTAGAGCAGATATTAGAAAGAAGTTCTTTATTATGAGGATGGTGAGGCCCTGGCACAGGTTGCCCAGAGAAGCTGTGGATGCCCCATCCCTGGAAGTGTTCAAGGTCAGGCTGGATGGAGCTCTGAGCAACCTGGTCTAGTGGAAGGTGTCGTGCCCATGGCACAGGGTTGGAACTAAATGATCTTTGAGGTCATTCTATGGTACTCTCCAAAATAAGCAGACCCACAACCTTAAGTAAGCCTTTTAGGCTGAAAAAGCTGCAGGATATAACTATTATTTTCTTTTAATACATTCACTCCTCTTTTAAAAAGGTATGTCCTTTCCTTACAGTGCACATTCCATGTCAAATTATCCAGAATATAGCCTAGATAAAACTGGCTAAACTGACATCTTATCAGCATGAAAATGACAGAAAAGATCCACACAAATTACAGCATGCAGACAACATGAATTCCTCTTTTTCTTGTACTGAGATGTAAAAAATATTTGTCTTTTTTTTTTTCTATAAGGAAAGTAGATACTTTAGCAGTTCCAGAGTGAAAATATTGCAAAATATAATAGGAATTTTTTTGAAAATGCTCAGATTAAACATTTTTTATGTTTAACCAGTTATCTCTCACATTTTCTAATGTTTGTCTTGTCCAAATGCTGTTTTCCCCCAAAGGCTGTTTTCCACCTCAGAAAAAAACCCCCATGTAGGAAGTAGAAATGTAAATTTTAGTAACTTTTTCTGCCATAGTGATCAGAAAAGTTGTCTTCCACACAAAGTAGCTGGGTTTCTATTTTATTTTTTTTTTTTTTTCATAAAGCCACCTTATCTTGCTGGAGATAGACAGACAGTTTATTGAGTAAAAAAGAAGTATATCCTGTATGCTTAATCTTTAAATTCAGAAAAGAAATACTTTTCATACATGCACTCATGGTGCTCCAATTTTTCTAAAAAGATAGATGGAAAAAGTAATACATTTGCTAAAACAACCAAAAGAGCTTTCAGATAAATGAATGTGGGTAGACCTTTGATAGATAGAGGTTAACAGAAATGAGATCAGAGAGCAAATCCAATGACACACATTTTCTATGATTCAAGTAAAATGTATTTATCTCAGAACAGAAATAAAAATTGTTAAAGAAAAAGGGATGTTTAAGCCTAACACAAAAGGAAGGAAAAATGGTCTTGCTGTTAGTTCATGGAGGAGGAGTAATTCAGGAGAGCTGGACTCAATGTTCCTACAGACTTCCCGCAGGGCTTAGGGAAAATCACTCAGGACTTACCAACACCGTGTCCTGGAGGGTGGCCAAGCAGGGTGTGTTTGCAGCAGCTCTGGGACCTGAGAGCCCCCCCAGCACACACCAACACATCTCCAGTCCCAGGGGCTGGGATTGGGGATGGGCAGGTTTGTGCCACGCTGCACTGAAGGAGGAGGACCAACCCACTTGTGTCAGCACTAGCTCAGACAATTCTTTCTCACATTCCCTGGTCCTTTGTTTCTCTTTGCCTCAGTTTCCCATTCGTGAAACAAGACTAAGTCATCATATATAAAGCATGTAGAAGGAATGATATGCACCTATACTTTCAAATTTATAGATAAAAGTGTTTTTGTCTCAATCAAGTGTTGAAAAAGAAGAGCCAAAACTTTTGCAACAGTCCTACTGAAATGTGACTTGTGCTTAAATTCAGTATTATGAACTGAATGATTGAGTCTGTAAAGACAGACTGGTACATGGATATAATCTGGACACAGGAAGGTTTACCTGGATGTGGGCCACTGTAACCAGGTAGCAGAGCAATTTCTAGGAGACAGCAAGAAATTATTTTATGCTTTGTTTACAAAACCAAATCCAATTAAGTTGACAAATGCCACTGAAGAGTTAAATCTGTGTATGAATGATAGTAACAACTTATTGGAAAGAAGTGGAAAAAAAAATCCTGGAAGTGGAAATTTAATGCCTTTGATGGTCTATGGAAAAAAATCAGATTGGGACAACAAACTGCAGCAATGTTATTTGTTATAACAGTAGCAGTCAAAAAAATGGTAGATGGCCAATTAAGTACTTCAATGTTGTTGAGGTTTCTCTATCTGTATCTTCAAGTGGAGATAATTTTTATTACATGTGATGGGAAAGAAAGTTGTTTACCAGATTTGCAGCTCTGAACTTGTTAAAACTTCTTGAAGTTTAGTTTCAAACAATAAAATACTGACTATTCTCCTTTCAAACTGTCTCAGAAACAAAGTGTTTGTTTGCAGCTGTTGAAACCAAAGAAAACAGGTTGTTCTAGTTATTTTCACAACTAGCCCAAAAGTGTATTCACATGCTAACAATTGTGAAGAGTGTTATGTGTAGCTTGTAATTTACTGTTTTCAAACACAAGTATTCCCTGTGAAATGGACTCTGTTGATTCATAGTAGGTTTTGCTCATATTTGAAATATATAGAGGTTTGACTTCATTTGGAGAAAGCAAGGGGGGCTCGAGAGACTTAAGGCTGAAGTAATTTACCTCTCCTCAAGAAAGGCTGTGAAATAGTTTGTGTCACCTCAGTGACTGCAGGACTTCTAAACAAATGTAACTTCCCAGTATTGAATTTGGATTTTGATATATTCCACTACAAATTTGCAACTCTCATGTATAGGAAAACCATTCTTTGACTTACCTACATGCAAGTGATATCAATATATCTCACCTAGTTTGTTGATGCAGCTGGGTGGTCAGAAAAATAATTTTTTCTTCAGATTACATTGGTCTGTTTTCTGAAAAGGGAATGGTCTTTATAGGCCCTCCAAAGACCCATAAATATTTGAAAACACTTTTAAAATTATCATCTGGGGCTTTTGGCAACTATGCAGAGGTATCCATTTCACAAAGTGTATTCTCACAGCACCTCACGATGGCTTGCTAATCACACATTCCCTGGCTCATTCACACACATAAAACTACTGCGGTACATTTGGATGCATTTATAGCGCATCTACAGAATGGACATTATTTGTAACATATGGGCAAAAGAAGCCATTACAGTATGAAGAGGTAATGCCCACTCAAACCTTGACACTTTTTCGCTGTTGCTGGAATCAAAAAACTTATTTTTCTGCACTTTTAATAGAATAAAACTGATTTATACTATGAGTTAAACAAAATAGATTTCAGACAAATAAGTGCTACAATGACTGCAAAAAGGACCCTTACTGTATCAGGATAAAAAGTATCCTGTTTAGATTTGTTAAAAATTTGGTAGCTGTATCTCATTAGGCAAAGTTAATTGTGCAGGTATTTGCAGTAAACTTGGGAACATCTAATTTAAAAATGAATCGATCAGTCCCATAATCACTGAATCTGCAAGTGTAAATATAAGCAGCCCAGTAATTAAAGGACTTTAAAATACTTCATTAAAAAAGGGACACTATGCAAGCTGTTACAAAGTTAATACATCAGCCAACTGTACCTCTTAAAAATTGCATCTCTTGAGTCTACCATTAACAAATTTGCAGATGACAGTAAGTTGAAAGGAATGTGGATTTGTTGGAGGGTAAGAGGGCTCTGCAGAGGGAACCTGACCAGGCTGGAGGGATGGGCTGAACCCAATAGTATGAGGTTCAACAAGACCAAGTGCTGGGTCCTGCACTTTGTCCACAACAACCCCCTGCAGCACCACAGGCTGGGGACAGAGTGGATGGAGAGCGGCCAGGCAGAAAGGGACCTGGGCGTTCTGATTGACAGCAAACTCGACATGAGCCAGCACTGCATCCAGGTGGGCAAGAGGGCCAATGGCATCCTGGCCTGTATCAAAAATAGTGTGGCCAGCAGGATGAGGAATGTGATCCTTCCACTGTATTCGGCATTGGTGAAGCTGCATCTCAAGTCCTGTGTCCAGTTCTGGGCCCCTCAGTTTAGGAAGGATATTGAGGTGCTGCAGCGGGTCCAGAGAAGGGCAACG
>JAWWEE010000001.1:11882428-11895852 GCA_035221455.1 Xenops minutus | reverse complement strand
TCTATCTCTATCTCTATCTCTATCTCTATCTCTATCTCTATCTCTATCTCTATCTCTATCTCTATCTCTATCTCTATATCTCTATATCAATATAATCTATCCCTATCTATCTGTGTGTGTATATATATGTGCATATAAATATGCATATATGCTTATATACATATATATAATAAAAAATAAAAAGCAGGAAAAATGGTCATAACCTCCAGAGCTGCTGCTGCTCTGGAGATGTGGAGAAAAATAAGAAAGACTTAGCTCAGAGTGCCTGGGACAGCGTGTTTCAAATTCCCATTATCATTGTCAAAGTCTCTCAGTATTAAATGGATTTTTACTGTTGAAGTTGTAAGAATGTTTCTTGGTGCAATAACAATAGCGAAGGCACAGAAACACACACCCAGACAAAAGTTTATGTACAAATGTCTAGCACAAAGGCTGGAGACAGTCGACAATGCTGTCAAATGACGAGCACTTAAAGCTTGCTGTGTACACCAGGAAATACAAGCCAAGCAGACACGCTGGAAACTCCAAAGTCTCCTCCAGCAAACTATGTCTCCTATGTTTTTTTGCTTAGTTCCCCAGTATAAGCTTAGTATCAATATTTTTAAAGATAATTTTCGTATCAGAACCATTTTCACCTTGACGTGGTAGCAAAGAGCGATGGGCTGCGAATGTATGAACACAAATTTAATTTTACAAGAGTTATAACTTTAGATATATAATCACCATTGCCTTGCTGAATGTAGAGCAGCTAATAGTGGTTATGTTCCCAGTTTAGCTACTTCAGCTTAGTAAAACAGCTCTGTGGACTCAAGCCAGGGAGTTATGCTCACACACTGAGACTCTGCACATGCATGAAGCACTTGTAAATGTGTGTAACTGTGCTCTTAAGCAGATCTGGCCTCGTGTGACTAACATTTCTTTCCAGAATCTACTATTCTCTTGTATTCTGTTATGTCCAGTGTTAATTTTCCCTTGGTTTTAAAGTACATATTTGCTTCGTGGATTGTTAGGCAGTACATTAAACTTTCAATAAATGCCATTAATTCCTACACCCACAGAAATTCAATTTACTCCAGTGTTTTAATCCAATCTGTATTGCATTGACAAGAAAGGTTAGTTGCCAATGTTTTGAAGTCAGGCAGGGTGAGAAGGAAAAGCCTTTACATTTTCCAAGTTTATGTGTAGCCCCCAGATGGAAACAATTCTACAACAAAAGAATGAAATCTGGTAGGATATTCTTGAGATCTTGTAAGTTCAGCAGCACGTCACTGGTACTGAGGCCAATTTTCCAGAAGACTGATTTGAATTGCAGAAAAGAGGAGAAGAAGGCCAAGTGGAATTCTAAGTTAACCCATAATATGCTCTAGACTAGAACTAACTGGGAATTTTATATAAAACAACACAAATTATATAATAAACTCAGGTTACATGTTTGCCTCAGTTGTTAATATTGAATGATAATATATGTGCCTGTGGTTTTTAAAAGGAAAAGCCTTCAACGCTTTAAGGGATGCAAGTGAATGATGTGAGTTTCTGTTACTGATTACAATACTTAGAGTACTTTAGAAGGTCTGTATTTATAATCCAAATGTTTATCTTTGACATCAGAGGCTTCAATCTGCAACATTTAAAAGCTTCATACATTTTGTTGCAAAAACCTACCATTGAAGCAAATAAATGATATCCTCTATCAGCCCACATATCTTTCAAAATAGATTGTTATACTAATCAGTGAGTGAAAACAAAAGGCCTTTTAAAGCCTGCCAGCAAAGATGGAATGAATTACTTCTAAGATGCAAGACTGCAGAGCTGGTAGCTTGCTAAGTAATCATTCTTGGAGACTATTTGCCTTTCACAGTTCTTAAAAAAAGTTTCATGGCAAAATTAACATCCAATTTAACATCTGTTTCCTAGCAGAGGAAGGATAGTCTTGTGGATTAAATCTGAGGACTCCTGGACTCAGATTTCCTGGGGAGCTTTGGCCAGATCACTTAATCTCCCTCTGCTCCATTCTTCATAAGTAAAATGGGGGAGAAAAATATTTGCTTGGGCTGCCTTTATCACTTGTAATGAAAGCTTTTTTTGGTGGAGATTGTGTTGTGCATGGGGACATACAACTTTCATGACTAAGTGGTTCAGAACTCAGGTCCTTTGAGTCCTGTTGTATAAAAAAATGAAAAGTAATCAGAGAACACGCTGATGTATCACATGCTCAGGAATTTATATCAAATACACTAGAGCTGTCAGAAAAAGAAGTTGGTAAAATAGGTTTTGATTAATGATTTATGAATTTTTTCATGAAACTACCAGGGGTTCTGTGACTGTTGCTGGGAAAAAAACATTATGACAGACAATCACCCTCCACAGGGACTCAGTGAACTCAGATGAAGTTACCAAAACTAAAGCAAGTGAGTGTAATTCATTAGGTGTGAGAAGAGCTTTCAGCTTGGATAGCTTGTTTACTTTGAAAAGACTCAAGCCTAAGTAATTCCCAGACACAAAGCCCAAAAAACTGATGCTAAGTTTAAGCAATTGGAACTAGAAATAAGTTTTCAAATTAATATCTTCTCCTAAAGCAGGGTATTTTCCCATTTGCTTATATCGTCAAGCATCTCATTCTTAGAAAATCATTTATACTGGTTTAAACAACAGTTTTAAAATTTCAAACTGAAATAATTACTGGGTGAATAAGGAGATATATCAGTCAGCTTGAGACTGAGATAAAAAGTTAAAATAAATATCCAAAATATTTCAAATTAAAACAAAACAAAACAAAGTGGTCTGTGACTTTTTAAAGTAAAACAGGTATTTTTATTTGTTTTTATATAAATTTCTTGGCTTTTTTATACCAATAGGTAATACTAACTTCCTACAAATGTGCTTTCCTGGAGGTTGAAACTCTTGGTGGGTTGAAAATGGTGCTTGATTACCTACTGTGCATTGCAAATTTGAGTCAATCAACTTGCCACTCAACTTCTTCCACTGTAAATAAATTTACTGCACAGAACTGAAGTCAAAAAAGAACATTGAAGAGAGAACTCGGTTCTAAAACTACAGATGAAGATTCTGCTCTAATCACTGTTATCTCTCATTCCCTCCCATATTCCTGGCAGTCCATGAAAAATGACATGAAAAGCAGAAGTCAGGGAGCAGTGAACTAAAATGAGGGCAGAGGGGCACAAGGGCACACACAAAATGGAGAAGACACAGCGAGTTAAGTGAATGACCATCTCATCTCATCTCATCTCAGAAATTTTCATGTTCGTGCAGTTCTTCAAAGCTGGTTCAAGCAGAAAAGAGTTAAATGGAGCATAACCAGAAATGAACTAATCAGTTGTTTTGTACTTATTACTGCTCAGGTCAGCATAACCCTTCTGTATTTTGATACATTTTTAATCTCTTTTTTGTTTGCAAGAATAATTTTACTATTCTGACACAAATCTCACTATCCTAAACCACTTTTTAAACAAAAATGCTGCACATTTTAAGGAAAAAATAAGACTGTAACTAAAGCTAAAGTGATATAAGAAGATATTTTACACAAACAATTATGGGTTGTTTAAATTCTATTCTTTGAATTTTGATACTGCCAATATATGCATCACTACACCTATCATCACCAGGAATGTATTGCAGATATGTGTATAAAAGAGTTTAAAATGTATAGTTATGAAAGCTGTGTTTTGAATTTGTAATCAGTGTTTGTGCATAAAAATATTTGGGTAGGTTTTGGACCCTTTCACCTACAAGAGATTTCTTCCAACCTAAACTATTCTGTGATGTTATAAAAATAAATTTTTATGAGTTATTTGTTTCTAATCATTATGGAGATTCCACTCACATGATTCATTTTAAATCAATAGGGTTTATCAAATAGTGTAAGCTACTCACAATCAAACTGTGAGCAAATATTTCTCAAAATAAGTTTTCCAGTGAACTACCCAGGCAGTGACAGTATTTGTGGAAAATTGCAAGAAACTACAATCAGGATGGAGAAAAAACAAAAAAAAAACCCCAACCCCAAATAGATAAATCACTAGCAACAGTTTATATGACACATTATGTGAAGAAATGGAGAAATCATAAGACCCCAGAGTCAATTTTTTTCTGTTTCTCCTGAAAAGATTTTTCCATTTCTGTGAAATGGCAAATTATTTAACTTCATTATTTACACATTTTACTGATTTATTGAAAGTGATGTTAAAAATAATAAATTTTGTTGTAAGAGGTTCAGATTCTGTAGCTTTTTAGCGGTTTGACTAGTGTCTATTAATTTAAAGTTGTCTCACTGGAATAAGTAAAATTGTTCTCCTCAGTACTTGCTTAGAATATGAAGTCAAACTCTAATAATAGGCTTATTTTTCCAGACTTTCCCCTTGTATTTACATCGTGTGTTTCACCACAATTTGAGTTATAATGTAGTTTATGCACTGGAAAATGTTGGCATTGGATTGCAATGAAGAGAAACCTATATAACATCTTGCACAAATGTCATTATCCTCTTTTATCTCTTCAATTCGTTAACTATAAAGAAAAATAAAAGTAACAGCGGGAAAGATTAAGACCCTGAAAAACATAGTGGGCACAATATGTGTTAAAGACAGGTCTCATGTATATAGTTAAAGCTGTTGGCTGAAACATGCCATGAGTCATGTTCCATTATAGCAGTGAAGTGTCAGCCAACAAAAACTTGAAGCACAACCCAGATTTCTGCTCCTTTAAACAGACTGTAACCTAATGAAATTAAAATGTATATAGAGAAGCTGTATCAAAAGCACAAAATAGCAGAACCAAGATTTGAGCCTTCCACTGTAAACAGTTGGGGAATATGTAGGGTCTAATGGTCCAGTTCCTCTTCAACCCAAAGGAGAAGGGGCACCATCACAAAACTCAGGCTGAACTCTGAGCTTTTGCACTTGGAATTCTCCCTGGTGTATGGAAACTGTTGCTCTTTATAGAGCAATAAAGGTTGGCTTTTAGGCAGAGTCCTTCCCCTTTCAAAATACTTCACTCAAAGAGTTAATCCCTGACACTAGTTCAGTTGAGCGTTCCCCATGATCTTTACAAATATAACTATTTGCCTACATGTATCAAAGTGTGCCTTGAACCAAGTCTAAATAAAGGATAGGAAAAAGTGATATTAAGATGATGAGGAGGGAAGTTTGCCAGTGGGAGGAGTACATAGTTCACAGAGATGATGAAAATTCAGCATAGAATCGAAAGAGAAAGTGAGGGGCAATTAGTCTCCTAAGGTACTCTTAAGGGCAACATTTTTAAAATCTGAAAGCCACTCTCCTCAGTTGTTGAGTGAAGCAATTCAGACCCATAAGATTAGAGAGAATATCTGTGATGTGGATCCATCTACAGTTTGAATTTTCCTCCCGTTTCAAAACTCTCTGTTTACAGCTGCCTTTACAGTTTAGATTCCTTTATTGAATTCTTTCAAAATAGTGGACTTCAGAGTAGTCCTAGGGAGGGAACAAAAAAGCCAGGTCTCCTTATTTATATGCTACTCTGCTTTTTTTTCTTTTTTCAACAAAAAATTGATTACTCTTAGCTTCCTTTCTGTAAGAGAACATTTAAAATTTTACTCCTGTTTAGTTTGTGCTCACTTATATTTTAAAACTATCAAACATTTTCTTTAGATACAAATATTTTTCCTTAGCAGCCTCTTTGTTTATGATTCTGTCTTGCAGAAAGTCTTTGTTTCTGGGTTACCAGGCAGTTCTTGCTTGCTTGCTTGCTTGCTTGCTTGCTTTTTTAATTCCTTGCTTTATTGATTTTCTGCTTTTTCTCTCTCATTCTCTCTCTCTTTCTCTCTTTCTTGAGGAATGCTGAATCACAGAAGCTCTCATAGAATAATTCTTTTTTTTTTAGTATAAAATAAAACACTGCAATTAAGATTAATTTGATTTTTTTTTTTTTTTTACAGTTTAGACTGCCACAGCACTGTATAATGCATGTTAAAGAAAGTGGTTAAGTGCAGGCTTCCTAACACCCTTCCATTACCTAGAACACTGACCATATATTAAGGCCAGTGCACATGAAGCATAATCACACCCCCTTAGCCATATTTTCTTATAAATATTAGGAGACAGTCACACCACACCAGATTTAATACGAGGTTGTTTCCCAAACTGTAACTAAAGAGAAGCTTAAAACAGACATAGAAACTTCGAGGCTGGTACTCTTCTGTGCAATACCAGTTTTAGCCAAGTTAAACTCTAGTAATGTGAATTGTATACATCTAAATTTACCTAGTGGGGCAGGGAAACACTTCATTGGCAGATATAATAGCCTTTTGTCTCAGAAGAGGATTTCTCCAGAGAATTTATACATTATTTATACTGCAGTGGTCCCTGGAGATTCAGTAATGGATGGGAAACTGGTTGCATTCAGCAGGAGAGGACAATGTGACAGGTGTCCCATGGAACATCAGAGCAGTGAACCTTTTCTCCCAAAACTATAAGTAAAGCAGACATACTATTCTGTGCTTTCCCAAGGGACAAGAATGAATAAACGTAGCCAAAGCTTTCAATCCCTTGAGAGAGACACAAGGAGAAGCCAAGGCAACGTTTTCAAAATAATGGTGCATATTCTGTTGAAGAAGAGACTGAAAGACTGTAGAGAGGTATCCTGAGTAGCTTTTTATACTTAGAATTCTCTACAGCTGCTGTCCCCCAAAGGGAATCTTACAATGAATAGGAGGTATAGGGCTGATGGGGTGTTTGCAGATTGCATGAGTTTTGCTGAGGAATTTCTCATGGTCTTTCAAGAAGAAAGGGCTTTCCTATTCAATTCAACAGAAAAGATAGGAAAGCTTATGGGCTGGACACAGAAAAAAACATAAATAATGAATCAAGAGGAGATCTTTAACAGCTGGCAAACTCCTGTACAGCCACAGTTGCCAAACACTGGGTTTAATTTTTCAGGAAGTAAAAACCCCCTTATTTTGAATGCTCAGAACGTTAAATAAAGGAGAAAGAAAAGTATGTCATCAACATATCCAAGTATGCCTGTGAGACACAGCACTGTGGAATCATAGACTATCTTGAATTGGTATGGACCATAAGGATCATCAAGTCCAACTACCTGCTCTTCACAGGACTACCTATCACTACATTGAGCATCATCCAGATGCTTCTAGAGCTCTGCCAGGCTTGATACCATGACCCTGGGAGCCTGTTCAGTGACCAACAGTCCTGCCAGTGAAAAGCCTTTTCCTAATGTCTGATCTGAAGTTCCCCTGACACAGCTTCATTCCATTTCCTTGAGCCCTCTTGTTGGTCACCAGAGAGAGGAGAATCCTCTAAGTCCCTCAGAGAACCAATGCAGAGGATTGCCTGCCCATTGTCCTTCCTAGGAGACATTGAGAACCAGGTTAACGGGTTGATTTTTTAAGGAATCATAGCATATATATCTACTCAGGCATTCCAATTCTTATTACTTAGATGACTGGCAAGTGTTTTTACTCTGACATAAGGATTCACACATCCTCTGGCCCTATGTTTTTGTAGTCAACTCCTCTCTTTAATCCTTAATTTCTGGATTCCTTACAGTCAGTTCAAGTAACAGTTGTTAAAACCGAAACCTTATTTTTGCTTGTTAACTATGTGCTTTTCTGTCACTTAAAGAGACATGCTATACTAGATACTAAATATTACCATACCTTGTCAGACCTACCAGAATCATAACCATGATGGTGTTTTTAATTGTTCTCACCCAGCTTCAGCTATTAAGTATATGACAAATATGAATCTATTTCTCCTTTCAAGCCCTGCAGAAGAGAAGCAAAAAGTCCTATCCCTACCTCCATTTGTTTAAGTGTGGAAGACTATCACTTGCTTCTTAGTGAACAGAGAACTGATCTGACTACATCAGGTTTACCCCTTACTAGAGCAGATTAGAAAATAGACTTTATAACATAAGCATTTTTGATTCAATAAAAATGGTTTATCTAAAAGTTTTCTGGTTTAAACTGCAATGTTTTATATTTTTTGTTGGATTTTTTTTTTTTTGAGCTGAAAGCTGAATAAAGGAAATATTATTTTAGAACTTTAAAATTGACTTGAAAGTGTCTCAACAGGCCTCCTGATAAGTCCAATTATGAAATCTCAGGACTCTGTCCTCTACGGGCTAAAATCCCTAGCTGAATTTTGTCCCCTATGGTACAATAAATCTGCAGCATATTCAGGAACATGTTGGAATTTAAGCAGCCTTGTTGATTTTGCAAGTAGTTACAGGTATTTGTGAGATATTTGATATAGGTGTTTTTCTAAAACTGTTAATTCCAAGCATCCGCATGTTGTACTCTATTCCCATGCAGTTGTCTGAATTTACCCATGGCAGATCTCCAGGAATTTCCACTCAATAATTATTGACTTCTATATCCAGGCTCCTTGAGTTGGAGAGGTAGATTTCACAGAATCACAGATTCACTAGGGTTGGAAGGGACATCTGCAGGTCATCCAGTCCAACCCCCTGTCAAGGCAGGGTCACCTGGGGCAGGTAACACAGGAACACATCCAGGTGGGTTTGGAATGCCCCCTGGAGAGAGGCAGACTCCACGCCCTCCCCGGGCAGTTCCAGCATTCTGCCACCCTCAGTGTAGAGAAGTTCTTCCTCATGCTGGGATGGAACTTCTTGTCTTTTAATATATAGCCATTGCTCCTTGTCTCATCTCTGGGCACCACGGAAAAGGGTTTGAAACCACCCTCTTGACGCCCACCTTTGAGGTATTTATATGCACTCATGTGCACTGATCTCCTCTCAGTTTTCTCTTCTCTAGACTGAACAGGCTCAGCTCCTGCAGTCTCTGCTCATAAGAGAGATGCTCCAGATTCCTCATAATCTTTGTAGTTCCTTGTCTTCTTACTGCCCTTTCTAAATGTCCTGAGGATATTTTCATAACATGAAACTGAAAAAAATTTAAGAGAAAACTCACACTTTGAAGGCATATTTGAATTTGTTTTTACAACAGATTCTGGATTTATTCTTTAGCAATCTTCTTCAGCCCAGTGCTGTCTGCCTGTTTGACTATATCCCATGCTTAGAGACATTCAGCACGGAAATGTCCCATTTTAAAGGTGGTTTGGAGTAAGCATTCCCAGAGATTTAGAAGTCATGGATGTTCGCAGGCCTTTCTCACCATTTTTAGCTCCCTTGAAACATGTCTTATTACTCAAAGCTGCATCTACTACCTTCATTGACCTTGTCTGAGTAGATTTGTTCACTTTTCCCCCTTTCTAGTATTGATCAATGCATAACCTCTGTTTCAATTGTCTATAGATATTTTAAGAACACACAGAGAATGCAATATAAGCAGTAAGAGAGGAAATGCATGTTTAATCCTGAATTAAATCCCTTGCTGAAATGTTATGAAGAAAATCGATATTAGGCAAGATCCTCACCTGGTGCAGGTTTGTGTTGCTCTGTGAAAGTGAATGAGCTCTGAAAATGTATCCCCACTGAGACTCTGGTACAATATGTTTTATACGAAGGAGGAACATAGATTCTTTCAGATTGAGCTGCTGTAATGTAATTTTATCATAAATTTTGTATCCATGGCATGTTTCGGTTTGTATCCTAAATCATATTTTGTATGCTTGGCTTCTTAAATGGGTTGAGGCAATCTCATCAGTGCTCCTCTTATTCTGAAAAAAATCCCACAGTGTCATCCTTCTTGCAGAGCTGTATGAGATAAATAGAAGGTAATGAAAACATGAGAGGCTGCCTCAGCTCAGAGGCAGGTTAAGCTTGCTCCTTTCCTGGTCTCCTCAAGTGTGTTTGGTCTTTTGCTCTCGTCCTTGGGATGATTCTCCCACTTCCACCTCTCCATTCAAATTGGTTTAGGTGGTTCCCAGAAGGGAACAGCAGAGCCACAAAGAGTGTGTGCTTGATCTTGATATTCAATGCCTCACAGTGGAGTGGGTACTTATTATGAAGGGATCAGCCCTCTCAAGTGGAATAAGATGAAACTGCTGCCCTCTCAAGTGAAAAATCAAGTGCACAGACCAAAATGGTCTATTAATACAGGCATTTTTGGCTCTATTTTGTTACAATTACAGAATGCCCCATTCACAATTTACATTATGTCCACAAACCACTACACTTTTTACTTCAGGCATCATACCAGGAGGACTAGAAAATGAGAAAATAGCAGTTTATTGCATGGTATTTTCTATTTGGATGTGACAGTGAGTCCCGTTATCTTCTAATAAGCTTGCTTTGTCATAATTTATAAAAGAGCATTTATGTTGCAATTCACAATGAGTTTGTGGCTCTTTTCTGATTTGGTATGCTTTATTGCTGAATGTTCTACCTGAGAGTGAAATTTTGATACAACTGAGCCATTACAGACTGCTTTTATACATCTAATCACACTAATTTCTTCCTTGCAAATTTACACACATTTATATTGCTATAAAGATGCAGTGCTCACACGTACTCGTATCACAAAATAAAATGGCCTGTTTTTAAAGGACCTCAATAGTCACAACCTCATGATTTGTAAAATGGAGCATAATTTTAAATTTAATTAAGACGTACTTGGGTGTTTGGCACTTTGGATGAAAGGAAACTTCAATAAGCAGAAACCTGAGCACGTTTAATTATACTGTGAGTTATCAGTTCTGTTTGCCATTTCACACCTGGCTCCTGTCACAAGTATTCCAGATACTCGTGCTTAACTCCACGTGTTGCCATTGAACTGCTTTATATGTCTCTGATTGACCTTGCCCCAAACTTCACTGTCAGGACAGACCTGAATGTGCCCTGCATGTTATGATGCATTTTGAAAGTACAGGATTTTAAGTAGCATATTGCAATTTTTGGTTTGGACTGGAGTGATGCAAAGCATGATCCTGAGTAGAATGACTGATATCACTGCCCTATGGCCTACAGTTTGAAAGAGGGTTTGATTTTATGATAAACACATTTCTGCCATTGCAAACAAAATAAAGACAGATTTACAATGCCATGGCATTTTATTAGGAAAATGTGAAAACAACAGTTTTATGATGCTCAGTTTGTGGTCTAGGACATTCCTCAGTGTTATTACAGCTCAGCAGAGCACATATTCTCATTCTGTAGGCCAATGTTATTAAAAACACAACCGGGAATACTTTTCAAATGCTGCCAGAATCCCTGTAACAGTATTTCATCAATAGGTGTTCTGGTAGTAATATCCTTTTTTTTTTCTTTTTTTTTCCTTTTGTAACTACTAGTTCTTTTGTATTGCAGTTTCAGTTCCCAGCAGGATCAGCTCCTCCAGGAACTCCAGGGCAGGTCTGTTGTTCCAAGGTCAAGGATCTACAGCATTTCCACAGCTGCAGTTTTGGCCATGCAGCTGTGTGGCCCGTGGCCCTCCCCAAGCAGCTCCTGGAAAGCAGGACTGTTGGTGGCCAGTGCTCAGCTGCTAATTCCATGGAATCATGGAAAGGTTTGGGTTGGAGGGGACCTTAAAGATCATTTAGTTCCAAACCCTGCTGTCATAGGCAGGGGTACCTTTCACTAGACCAAGTTGCTCAGAGTTTCATCCAGCCCGGCCTTGGACACAGCCAGGGATGGAGCATCCACAACTTCACTGGGCAACCTGTTCCAGTCCCATCCTCACAGGGAAGAATTTCTTCCTAAGACCAAATCTAAATGTACTCTAAATGTTGGTTTGAAGCCATTTCCCCTTGTCCTGTCACTACATGCTCTTGTAAATAGTCTTTTTCCATCTTTGTTGTGGGGTCTAAATAAAATTTCTAAATAAAAATTCTATCCTGGGTCCTGGTCCAAAGATTGTCATGGAAGGCTGCTTGGCACTCCTGCAATGGAACCACCTGAATGTCTAAACAGACTTTAGGGTCCTGACTAATCCAAGGAAGGTAGGTCTGCCACTCTTAATTTTCTTAACTGGAGAGGTCTTGGGTCAAATGCTGATGGCTTTGGAAAGATATAGCTCTAAATTTTGAGATCTTAAGTGAGAGTTTCCAGTGGTGGAATAAGTCATCACCTGCACTTCATACAACAAATTAAAGTGAGCTGTGACAGCACTTACATGATATTTTTTACTTACTAGGTCCTCTGGCTGCATTTTATAGTTCTTTGGGCAGCTATATAGCGACACAAATCCAAAATGCAATAGATATCTCAAGGAAAAAAAAATCCCCTGCTTTCAGATAGCTGATTGAATTGCTTGTGGTTTTTGAAATCTAATGCTAAGGAGCCAGAGAGCTACCATAACTGGTTTTTTTTTTAAATTTATTTATTTTTATTTTTATTGCATACCTTGGCATCCCATCAGTATAGATAAAATCTACAAGCTGCTCCTTTGTGTCTCTTATCTCCAAATTATATGTGTGCCATGCAGAAGGCTTATGATAAGGACAGTCTCCCTGACTGTCACTACTGACAATTCTACTAAACAAGCTGTGTT
Source organism: Xenops minutus (assembly GCA_035221455.1). NCBI lineage: Eukaryota > Metazoa > Chordata > Aves > Passeriformes > Furnariidae > Xenops > Xenops minutus. The sequence continues at coordinate 11,883,428 of JAWWEE010000001.1, read as the reverse complement.
TTGATGCTAATTAACTGCCCAAACAGAAAAGTTAGCAAGTATCTTACCATTTGCCAAAAACGGCCATCATTCATTCAGGTAGCTTCTTTAATAGCAGACTGAGACACCTATACAGGATTCTCAAGCCACAGTCAGTCTGCATCATTTATTAGATACCTGAAAGATACAGGATAAGAGAAAGTAACAACTGAGATTGAGCACAAGGATTTGTAATGCACTTAATATGGCTCACACTCATTGGGCCACCTATGTGACTTGAGTTTTTTCCAAGGATAGTAGTAAAAAATTCTCCAGGCATCTGTTCAGACCCCAGAAGCCTTTGGAAACTCTTAGATCTTTTGCCAGATCCCAGAAACCTGTAGTTACCCTGACTGGTTTGTTTTGATGCATGGATTGATTCTTATCCTTTTTACATTGTTTTTCCTGCCATTTAAAAAGCATATTAATATCCAGAGGAAAAGGGAAGACAAATAAGTCAGAAGAATTTATCCCTTAACTTCTGGTGAATTGATCAATTTAATTCCTTTAAATTGTGTCTGTGACTCTCCACTGTTTAAGGAATTTAATCCTATGTACCTTTTCCATGGGATCTGTGTCAGTTTAAGCAGGTCACTGACTCCAAAAGTCTTAGCTGAAAAGAAAGGGGAGGGAAGGGAATCTAATGATGTCTCCTAATCAGATAAAAAAAATAAAATTTAATACTGCATAGCAATATTGAAATAAAGCATTACCTCACACCTGAAGAATGGGATGTCATCCAGAGGGACCTACACATGCTCAGGAAGTGAGCCCATGGGAATCTCGTGAAGCTTAGCAAGACCAAGTGCTGGTGCTACACCTGGGTCAGAGCAATTCCTGGTAACAATCCAGGCTGAGGGATGAACCAGAGAGCAGCCCTGAGGAGAAGGACCTGGAGGTGCTGGTGGGTAACAGGCTGGACACATCCCAGCCATGTGCACTGGGAGCCCAGACACCCCCCGTGTCCTGGGCTGCATCCAGA
>JAWWEE010000001.1:11638267-11882328 GCA_035221455.1 Xenops minutus | reverse complement strand
CTGGTGAGACCCCTCCTGCAGTGCTGCCTCCAGCTCTGGGGTCCCAGCACAGGGAGGACATGGACCTGTTGGAGAGAATCCAGAGGAAGCATCCAAGGTGATTAGAGGGATGGAGTATCTCTGCTATGAGGAAAGGCTGAGAGAATTTGGATTGTTCAGCCTGGAAAAGAGAAGGCTTCAGAGTGACCTAATTGTGGCCTTCCAGTACCTGAGGGGAGCCTACAGGAAAGACGGAGAGAGACTATTTGCAAATGACAGGACAAGGGGGAACAGCTTCAAAGTGAAAGACAGCAGTTTAAGTTAAATATTAGGAAGAAATTCTTAACTGTGAGGTTGGTGAGGCACTGGAACAGATAACCCAGGAAAGCTGTGGATGTCCCATCCCTGGAAGTGCTCAAGGCCAGGCTGGATGGGGTGTCTGAACAACCTGGTGTAGTGGAAGATGTCCATGCCTGTGGCAGGGGGTTGGAACGAAATGATGTTTAAGGTGCCCTCCAACCCAGGCAATTCTGTGATTCTATGAGTCTATGATGGTACTGAACTGGATATCAGCAGGACAGAGTCACCATGAGTAAAGGTAGGTAGGTAAATATCTGGTCAAGCTGTCCTATGGCCATTGCTCTCCAATAATCCCATGAGAAGTTACAGATCAGTAGTGTTCTAAGTGCGTGTAATGCTTTCATATTTTAAGGTTTCAAAAAAATTATCCATTGAAATTTAATACAATAAGACACATAATTCCAGAAATTAACAATATAGAATTGCATGTTCAAGTGTCCTAGGAATGACGGGATAACTGAAAAGGCACAGAATTCAACAACAGAGCCTTTTAGTGTTCAGCTATAAAGCAGTCAGTTATCTCACTGCTAGCTGAAGATGCAGTTGCAGACTACAGATTTGCTTCATTGCTGCAGCAGAAACAAAGTGGAGTACAGAATAAAAATATTTAACATTTAGCATATAAAATGTGAGCTTTATTATGCTGGTCTACAGTTAACAAAAGACTATCTTGCAGATCAATTCTTCTCCAAATTGTGACCTTTTCTGAATGTGATTCACTGCATGCTCAAAATGAAACTGCAGCAACTTGGACAAGTTGGTACTTCAGCAGCTGGAAGAGAAAATGTCTCGTTACCAGCCATATCTCATAATAGCACAGGCAATACAAATAGTCTGCAGTTGTGTTTCCTCCAGAGCTCTCAAAATGTGTGAAGGGTAAGATGGCAAAGTCTTTAAAAGCGATGTAGGAACCAGTACACCCATTCCAGCTCAACATATTATAAAGACTTCCCTGAAATAACATGGCATAAGTAGATGTGTTTAGTTTCCAGGCTCTTTGTGGGGAAGTAAAAGGACGATCTGTCTAAAGTTGAAGCTAAACCTTTATAGTGAAGAGGAAGATGAGAGGGAGACATCCATACACACTAACAAATTTTACTGCAATAGACTGCAAACTGAGGAGACAGGACATGAACACAGTCCTGCTCACATCTCTTAGCTGCCACCTGAGGCAGTGTGAAGGAGGTCCACATCATATTAAATGGCTGAATTAGGAATAAGGTAAATGCTTGCAAGAGTAAAACCAGTAAGTTCCAGTAGACAATTTCCAATTTTACACAATCCAACCTATGTTTTTGTCATTAAGTCAAAATAATTTGTAATTTTTTTCTAAATGCAACTGCAACACAACCAATCAGATCTCAGTTTTATAGCATTATCACTCTTCCAGAAGCCTCCAGATCCACAATTTTGCCAATTTCATTTCTCTGTGGAGTTTTTTTCACATACATTAAAGCAAAAGAAAGGGAAACAACCAAGCTTCCTTTTGTCCTATGAAGAAAATAAACATGGGAGGGATTTTGCTTTCTTCTCTCAGGAACTAGATGTGAAAAAAGAAAAAAATAGCTTTTAAGGAATTAAGTGACAAGTAGGAGAAAATTATTTGAACTTCTGGGAATATATTAGTATTGTATGTTATGAAAAACAGAAGAAGAATCTTATGACAGTAACTAAAATAGATCCTACACACCAGAGGTGAGCACCACAAAATTGCTCTGAGAATCTGTCCCAAGGAATAAAAAGGTCTTATAGGGTTTTTGATTAATATCAGAAAACTCAAATTTAAGGATTTTTCTGACTGATCAAAATGTCATACTTACCAACAAATCATCTGCTGCAGCCAAACTAGATGTAGCATCACCTGTAATTACAGCTTTGAAAGATTAATTTAGGTACTGTGCACAGAGCCTAGAAAGGAACTTGTGCTGTAGCAGGTCATTTGTGGTTTAGGAAGGTTCATCTACAGGTCACTGAATACAGGTAACATGAATAATTAACAGGTTTTTTAGGTAAAGGAAGAAATAGCTTATACTATGTTTAAACCCCATGCTACACAAAGAGGCCTTTGAAAATTTAATTGGATTTATTATGTGCAGCACAAATTTTAAAGCTAAATTTATCTGCTCATACTAGAACATAAATTTGATTGAATTCCTAAAAGCACTTTCAGTCTCTCCTACCTAATTCTAAGCCAGTTTTCTTTCATAGGTACGATTCAGCTATTCAAATATTATATGAGTCCACTAGTAAACATTTCCTGAAAAAATTAGTGATAGATACAGAATAAACTGAATCAATTGCACCAGGGAAATGCTAGTTCTTTGTTATTATAATTTAAATCCAATTTATACCATATTTATTTGTATTAAGGCTAAAGGTTCCAAACCCTCTCTCAAATATCCAAGAGCAGCTCCTGTTAACTTCACTGGGAATTGTGCCTGTCCATATGAAGGCAGAGCTGGGCAGTAAATATTTGTGTCAGATAAAGTAATCCAAACCTAACAGTGGGACAAAAAAAGAGGTGATCAATTACATGACAAAAATAATTTTAAAAACCTCAAATGTTAAGTAAAACTATGCTTCATTGCATAAGAAACTAAAGATAATGAAACTGAAGTGAAATGACTACTGGTTTTCCTTGAATAGAGCAAATACCCCGACTCCTTGTCATTCATAACTCCCATACATATAGCCCACATATCTTCACAAGATAATAGCACTACAATCACCTATTTTAAAGTTCTGGGAGCTACAAATTCTAGTAGTTTGCTGCTTTTATGAGAGCCTTTTTCAAAATCTGGGGAGAGGAGAGGGCAGGATAATTCAGAACAACTGATAAGGAGAATAAAATAAGGATCATAGTTGGTTGCATACCCTTATGACATTGGAGATGGAAATTCTCCAATTCTACTTAGCTACAGGAGGTGAAAAGACTGATAGCAATCCATGTAAAACCATGAGAAAAGAGTCAGCTTGCCTGTTGTCATGAGGTTAATGGAAGTGGCAAACATTAAGGAAATCTATAGAATTATTACTCCAGTACAGTAAAAAGTAGATTTAGGAATATTCACTGAGTCCAAGTTATCAAAGTGAACGTATGGCAGCCCAGGTAATCAAGTAATATGATTACAAATAACCCAGGGACATATTTTTTCCTTTTCAGCAATTATACACAATTAGTGAGGTTTATCCTTTCAGCATCTTTCTAAAAGTTTCCAGAGTGGCTATTAAAAATAGGATCCACTCTGGGTCTTTAGTATCTATGGAAATCGTCTGTATCATACAAACAAGCAGCAATTGAAATTGCTTCCATCTTTGCCTTGATTAGTCAAGTACTTTGCCAAACCACAGATGCTCTTCCATCACCTGTTCTTCACTTTGACACATCTCTCAGTGGCTGTGTCAGTGATACTGCTTTTGAGACTGACAGCTGTGAAAAACTGCTTGTATTTCTAGCATCTCTTCCTCTTTGTAAATTTTACAATGTAAATCTTCAGCAAATTTGTCAGTCTTAACTGAAGTAGTGTTTTATGGCAGTAGCCTCAAATGCCAGACCTGGATTTTTCACTCTGGAGACAAATCCCAACCTGTTTTGTTCTTACTTTATTCTCTCTTTTTTCTGTTAAAAGTAGTGAGGGTGCAAGAGATTTAAAATATGAAAGTAGCCTAGCATTTCTGCATAAACCCATTTAAAAACTGTGATTAGCAGTTCTTTTTAAAGATTCACAATATTTTTTCCTGCTCATAAAGCACTGTATGTGTGTTTGATACTGTTGTTAAACAAAGGACAAGGACATTGCCCCAAAAAGTCTTACAGTCAGGGTTCTGAGCCTGCAGTTGCATCCTTGTGAACTAGTCTTCATTCCTCCAGAAACCCCTTCTGAGCTCCACAGGGCCCTTGGAGGGTAAAAAGGTGCAGGATTAGTGCTGAGAAATAGCAGGATACTGCAAACTTGTAAGTGTGGACAGTAAGACCTGTGCTTCAGTGTAGAAGAAGCACAGTCTAAGTGTAGGTGGGATGAGTATTTGACTGGACTAACACTGTTCAACCTTCTGTTCAAGCTTTGTAATAACACAAGACTAAAAGAGCCAGCTGTGTGCTTCTGTACATCATGAACCTACACTGAGTTAGGAAATGAGAATAGAGTAGGACAAGGAATAAAAAAGAGTCAACAAAATACATTTGAGTAATAGCAGAAGAATGAAGGAGAAAAATGAAGTAATGAGGACTTCAAAAATTACTTGTAAATTAAAATGGGGTAAAATTAAAAATGAGCACCTTAAGTTCACCCCATTATAGAAAATCCTTCAAGAGAACTGTTAGAAGCTCCCTCAGCTGAAGTATTTAAGAATAAAAACATGAACATGACAAATATTTGTTGTGAGAGAAAGAACTGGAAAATAGCCTTGATGTTTTTCAGACTAAGTCTCACATTTCAATAGCAATACAGCTTCACACACTCTATTAGCAGGTCATCTCCTATTCATGATCAATGCTGTTCCCCTTTGCAGGACCTCATACGGAAGAAATACACATGAAGTTCATGGAGCTTTAACACTTAAAGCAAAAGGAAGGTGTAGTATGTGGAAAACATTGTCTCTATGGATTGCAAAACATAAATCATAAATTAGGTAAGTGAGCAGGTTTCCCTTCTCAATGACCTCAGGTTTGCTGATGAGCACCACATGGCAAACACTGCCAGTATTACATGAAACAGCACTGATTGTATTCTCTACCATAATGCCGTCATCCAAACGTTACTTCTTCATGTTTTGCAGAGAAATAGTATGTCATTGTTTCTCCTTTGCTTGGCTCCTCTCTTTGCAGTGCAGCCCTTTACATAAAAAAACCAACCCACCAACCAAAAAAACCCCAAAACAAAACAAAAACAAAAAGAAAAAGGAAAAAAAAGGAAAAAAATAAGGAAAACCCTGTAAACATTATAAATTGTCCACTTCACAGAATCAAAGAATGGCCTGGGTTGCAAAGACCTGAAATATCATTTAGTTTCAACACCCTGCCATGGGCAGGGACACCTTTCACTAGACCACTTCATTAACACAGCACAGAAAATAAGGCACTGTATTTCCATATTTCTCTCCATTAAAAGCAAAAAAGCATCTTTTTTTTTTTTTAAATTCAGTAATGAATTAACAACACATGTAATTATATATGTTCCATTATGCATTTGTATATGAAAGTTGCAGAAATTCTATTATTACTTTTTACATACGAGAATCCCAAAACCAAATGTATTTTTCCTTTAAACTTTAGATAAATTTTTACAGATTTTTACCACAGAGCAAAGCGCCTTTTACATGTGCGTTGCAGTGGCTGAAAGAAAAGTGAGAGTACAGATTCAATAAGGAATGTCACATATATAGGATTTCTAAGGGATGAATAAGAAAAATCTATGAAAGTATAAGGCATACACATTCTCTACAGTGGTTAAATTTGTTGCTGATTCCTGAATCTAGCCAGGTTCATTTTTGAAACATCCAAAAGGCCTTTGGACAAACCAATGTCTGAGAAAACCTGAGCCATCCTTCAATGAACATGTGTCCTGAGAGTGTTCTATTGCAGAACATTATAAAACAGAAAAACCCCAAATTATTGTTGAATTATTATGGTCTCTTCCTACCCCTCAAAGCCTGACAAAACTCACAGAAGGCTCGCCCTGTGTGGTACCTGCTGCACACTGTGACCCAAAAATAAAGTCATGAGGGAATATTTTAGATCCAGGTAGAAAGAGACTTTTATTCATACTTTTAATGTCTTCTGCAACAGAAAGTAATTAATGGTACTTGAAATGTGAAACTGTGAAATGTAAAATATTACATGACATTTTATTTTTAATAATAACCCTTATTTCTGCCAACAATATAGAACATTTTGCAAGCGAAATGCCAACCTGTCTCAGTCTTCCAGAACACATTATAGATGTCTTAACAGCTCTCTTCAGCAGGAAAGAGAAAAGTGGGCTGCACTAATCAGAAATGCCCATTGGTATAATTGAAATCTGATTCTAGTCCCTTTCAGGTGAAATAAGACAAGGATAGAAATGAAAAGGAAAAGAACTAGGATATCAAATTCAAAAAACTGGCAAAGCGATGGAAATAACTGCAGAAACTGTCCTGTATAGAATAGAGAAAAAAGAAAAATTCGAAGCCCTGGTAGCTCAGTGAGGACTTGGAGGAAAAAGAAGGTGCTCTGGTCATCTACAAATAACCGAAGAGTAGAAAACGAGCAAGAAAGATGTGCTGGTTATGGTGATCCAGTGCATGTCAGTAAGATTAGTGGATTAAAACTCACTGAAGGAACATTTAGCAATATTTCCTAATAATGAAATCTATTACACTGTAGACATATCTCCCAAGAGAAGTGGTGGAAACCCATTGCTTGAGTTATATGCACTAGAGCTTGAACAAGACAGTGGAGAATGCACTCTGAGGAATAATCCTGCGCTGGCAGGGATTTGAGGAATGGGCTAAATGATTTAACAAGGCTTTTCCAGTGCTTTTTGATGTTGTTTCTGGCAACAGTGCTATAAAAACAAACCAAAACAAGTTATTGGACCTATCTCTTTGCAAAATCTGCTTGAAAAATCCCCTGGCACTTTTTTTCTGCATTGGAACTGTTAGTTTTAGCATCATTTTTATATGCCCCACTTAACAATTTTGCTTTGTGTTCTCAAGAGTATCTTTCTGATTTGAAATACAACTCTTATTCTAAGTGGAAAATTACTCAATGTGTTATAAAGAATCTGCTACTTAAACCAAAACCAATGAAGTTTTCTAACATAAATCTTAAGTCTATAAATGAATTATTGCAGCACTCCATACCAAGAGTTTTTCAGTAACATGCAAATAGAAAGTAAATTTTACCCTTACTGCAGGACTCTGTCCATCTTTTCAGAAAAACAGTTCTGCTTTAACCAAATCTCCACCAAAATTAGTTCAGGTATTCCTCCGATGGTTCTGTCTCTAAGCCACTAAAAAAGTGAAATAAAATAATAGGAAGTTCAGTACAGACCTGTCAGTGGCTGCATCTTGACCTCTCTCAGTCTGGGAAAAGGAAAGACTGCAGAGGTCTCTGTTTCCCTACTTGTCCTGTCCTAATCCTGTGCTCTCCTGCTACACTTATTGGGAATCTGGCATTTGTGGACTAAGTGAGAGAATGGGTGGGAACTACCTGAAATGGGGATCATTTCTTCCCTGTGAGGACTGTGGAGAGCAAAAAGCTGGCCCACATATGACCTGGTCTGTGGTTTGGCCTCTGGACACTCAAATTTCTTATTACTCCCCTATGACTTCTCTGAAACCTTTTACTCCCCATTTGCCCTCACCTCCTGCTCTGCAATAATTTATAAAAAACAAATTCCAGAAACATTATAATGCTGGCCCTGAAGGATTAGTTCTCACAGTTTTAAAAGACCAAATCTCCCATAACAATTATTTTCAAAAAACTTAAACACATCCTGTCACACAGATAATTTAGGTTTATGTCCTACTTTCTCACTTAATAGATCAGCGAGTGGTGGTTTCTCACAGATTCAACATCAGCTTCAGTGACCATGAGATTCCAGAGTTCAGGATCCTGAGAGGAGGGAGCATGGCAAAAACTAGTATTTGCAAGCTGGGACTGCAGGAGACCAAACACTGATCGGTTCAGGTCCAACTTTAAAGCACACCATGGAGAAGAGGGAAGAACAAGAAATTGCTGATTTCCAAGTATCACCTTCTCCAAGCTCAAGAATGATCCACCTATATGTGCAGAAGGAAGTCAAGCAAAAGTTGGCAGGAAGCCTGTATGGATGAGCAAACAACTGCTGACAAAACCCAAACATAAAAAAGAAGGATCAGGAGGGGGAAACAAGGTCAGGTGACCTGGAAGGAATATAGAGACACCATCTGACCTTGTCAGGATGGGTTTTTTAGAGTCATAACCCACCTGGACTGGAATCTGGCAACAAGAAGAACTCCCTCAGATACTTTAACAGGAAAAGGAAGACCAGGGAAACCGTGGAACCACTGCTGAATGGGGCAGGGATTGGGGTGACAGGGAACATGAAGAAGGCCATGGTGCTCAATGTCTTCTTCACCACAGTCTCTGCTGGTAAAATTTGCTCTCGGAAGTTCCAGGCCCCTGAGACCTGAGGGAATTCTGGAGTAAATACAACTTATCTTTAGAGGAGGATCAGGTTAGGGAACATTTAAACAACCTGGATGTACAAAAGTCCCTGGGACTAGGCGGGATGAACCCCATGACTGCCAAGGGAGCTGGTCAAGGTCACTGTGAGACCACTGCCAATCATCCGTGAAAGGTTGTGGCAACTGGGAAAAGTTCCTGAGGACTGGAGAAAACCAAATGTCACTTCTGTTTTCAAGAAGAGCCAGATGGAGCATCCAGAGCACTACAGGCTGGTCATCCTCACTTTGATTCTTGGGAAGGTGATGGGGAGAACAATCTTGGAAACCATTTCCAAACATTTGAAAGTCAAGAAGGTGACTGGGAGGAGTCAGAATGAATTTAGGCAGATCTGGAGCAGAGAAGGCTCAGTGGAAATCTTGTCAATATGTATAAATAACTGATGGAGAGAGCAAAGGAGATGGAGCCAGAATCTTGTCCTTTCATTGGGTTCCTCTGAGAAGAGACAATTGGCGCAAATTGAAACACAGCAAACTAAAGAAAGCACTTTTACAAGGAGGGTAGTTTTTGGTGCTGAGCAGTCATCGTAGGGTATAGAATATCCCTTTCATTGGCTTGGGTCACCTGCCCCAGCCATGTACCCTCTCAAGATCTTGCCCACTCCCAGCTTAGTGGGGAGTGTGTGTAATGTTGGACAGATGGCCTTGATGCTGTGGAAGTGCTGTCCAGCAGCACCAAAGCACTGGTGGATTCTCAACACCTTTCTAGCTGCCAATGCAAAGCACAGAACTGTGAGAGCTGCTATGGGGAAAATTAACTCCATCTGAGCCAGACTCAGCACAAGGGTGGTCAAACGCTAGTAGAGGTTGCCCAGAGGGACTGTGGAATCTTCATCCCTGAAGATATTAACTGGACACATCCCTGAGCAATGTGCTCTGGCTGACCCTGCTCTGAGGAGGGGGTTGGACAAGGTCATGCCCTGATGTGTGTTCCTGCATCAACTGCATTTGTTTCCTAGATAGAAAATCCTATTGAGAAATGGTGAATAGATAATCAAGCAGAGCAGAATGTTAACACATACTTCAGCAAAAAGAAGCAATAGTTGGAGAGTACGGTAAAACACTTCCTGCCTGCTAAAGAAGAAAAATATTTGCTAAATGTTTTTCTTTTAATAGAAAACCTCTATAGAATGTGACAGAGGAACTGTTGACTCTATCAAAAAATGCTTGATTGGTAGAGAAAATACAAAAAGCTGAGTCAGATTCTGCTCCACTTCCATCTTTCTTTCTCTTGCTCTCAAAAGCTTTGGGACATCATTCATTTGGATTTAACTTTCATAAAAGAAGTGTCTCTAAATAATTAGCTGAGGCAAAATATCCAGAAACCTCTTGCAAAGCTTGGTTTCAGATATTCTTCCTGAAGTCAACGTTTCAACCCATTGCTCAGATTAAGAGACTTTTCTGTCCTTCTTTAAACAATATTCATTAGCAATTTACCCATGAGGAAACCTAAGTTTTAAAACTCAAGCCATCTTTTAATTTGAATGTTTGTAGATACTGAATTATCTTTGGCAAGAGATTTTTTGGAAATGAAGGCAGTGAGACTTTCACCGCTAAATTTCTTGAAGTTTTGACCTTTTCCTAGTATTAAATATATCTATAAGAGTAGCCCCAAATTATTTGTCTATTATTCAGTCTTTAAATCACAGATATTGTCACCAAACACCTCAAAGTCACAGGAAATCCAAGCTAAATTTGTTCTATACTTTTTTTTTCCTTTACCCACATTATCTCTCTGGAAATAAAAACACAATAGGGCAATTCAAGCACATTTTCAAGCCCGCCTTAACCTTTCAGACTAAGAACTATCATGCTGCACAATAAAGTTACATAACTTACAGTTTGAAGGAGCCGAGAATATTAGGGCTTACTGTCCTGCGATTTTTTTGGCATATTCAGAAATCTAGTTTTTCTTAAAAAAATAGTCATTCATTTGTTTGTATTTTTGAAAAACATGTTAAGAGATTGTTAGGTTTTTTTTGAAGTACTCAAAATCCAGGTGAAATCAAACAATGGGAAAAAAAATCATCACCTGCCAGAGTTCTCTTGGAATCATGGGGGCTATGGCATTTTCTGCCTGGTGAGAATATGACCCAATATTAACAAATGCAAAACATATAGATGCAAATGAGTTTAGATGAGCATATGCTTCTGACAGAAATATGGCAATATAAACACACATGCATATTAAAGTCTAAAATTTTAAAAGAACTAGAGGAAAAGATGTCTACTGGGACAATGAAGAAGGAGAAAGGAAAATATCAGAGCACAAAGGCAACTTCATAGTATAATGGTCAGATTTATTTTTCCTCTGAAATTATCATCCAGTTTCTGGCTGACTTAATTTTTCCTAGTGGAGAGAGCTTTCCCTCTGTGACTGCTTTCTTTTGGAACTGATTTGAAGTTCACTAATTTGAAAAACAAACTCTAACTTGACAATTCATAAATATTCCCTCAGAGTTTTTTCTGGTTCAATATGTGTTGAACTTTACAATGTGTATCAAATGTTAAAAATGATAAAAAAGTGATGATTAAAGAGACAATGGCATTACACACTCTATGGATGTGCTTTCTGAATAAATAAATATATTAGACATTCACTTAAAAGCATATGTATATGTATATAGGTTACTTTAATATAGTGTTCCATGTGCAGTTAAGAATGCAATGTTCAGCATAACCTATTTCTGAGACTGTCAATCAACAGCTACCAGTTTGAATGCCTTGAACTTAAATTCTGTGAAACGATATTTGAAAGAAACCATTGCCTCTGACAGTCTGTCTGCAATTTGTGTCACTGCCACTATCCTGAAACATGCTTTATTTGAAGCATGAAAAGGAAGAAAAAAAACCCCACCAAATATTTCAGTTTACAGCAAGGAAATAGACTGTCATGTTGAAGTCTACAGAGAGCTCAATGGAAGGCACACAGTTGGGGTTATGAAGAGGCTTATTTGTTTATGGCATAAACCCAAGCCACAAAAAGGGAGGGTCCAGAACAAACTGAGCATTTCATGACTGCCTCTGTCTTGTGCACATTTTTTCACTCCACAGCACCTTAAATGATACACTTATAAAACATGAGGCAAGAAATATTGAAAAGGAAAGCATAATGCTTTGAAACACCAACAAATTAGCATCTTCTCTGCACAATGGCTTCACCACTTTCAGCAAGGATATAAATTCCAGGAACACTGCAGCAGTATCCTATGGCTTGACAAGGTAGTATAGCTACAGATGAAAATGCTGAGAAGGTTCAAAGCCACCTGAGGAAGGGTTTCTTAGCAACAGACCGGATCATGAACCAAAGGAGGAGAACGTGATATAGCTATTTTTCATGTTACAAGCCAAACTGAGATATTTTAAAGGTGTTAGCTTTTAAAACCTGTATTTTACTATGTAACCAGCTTAAATGAAATGGTGTTGCTTCATTAAATTCAAAGATTTTACTGTGTCCATCTTGGTAATCATCCACAGCATGCAGATGTGTAAGCAAGAGCAAACCTTGAGGAAAGTAATGTGCTACAAACAAATCATTTCACTGTATTGATTAGTCTTCACAGAAGAAGCTGTAGGGGAGAGAATTCAAATTGCTGGCAATTATAAAAGTCCAAAGAAAACCTGATTCATGAAGAAAAAATCTCTTAGCAACTCATCCAGAGAAAACTCCTGAATTTTACATGTTTCACTTGTAGCCCCATGTGTCGGGAGAGGGGGAACTGAGTGTCAGTGGTTACTACCTAAAGAATGAGCAGTTCTGCAATAAACTCCTCTAGGACTTGGGAAATTAAGCTTCCCAGAGTCTCACAGTGATAGACAAGGGGTCTTTTCCTCATGATACATGATCTCCATAATGCTCACTACTTCTTTCTCTGCGACTCAGACACTGCAGACACTCAGATATCAGCAAATAGTTGTAAAGGTTGGGTATATTTCTCTCTGCTGTTCCCAATGACTGTTTTCACAGCAAAATCTGCAGAAGGCAGTGAGGTCTCCTCTGTTCTAGTGCACTGTCAGCCCAGTGAGTGTGACCTGCCCGTGGGGGAGTTTGAATAAATCTGGTCCTGAAGTCTTCAAGGAATGTTTACATTCTCCATTCTACAAGTTAATTTGAGGGGCTAGGAAGAAAAAGCTGAATAAAAAAGAAACAGACAGAACACAGTGAATGCTTATTTGCTGAGATCACCAGAGACCAAAAATAACAGATTGAAAAGCAGGTTAAAAATATCTTTTTCTTTTTTTTTTTTTTTTTAAAGGGTTGCTATTTTAATGTAAATTGTTCTGGAAAATACAAAAAAACCTTTGTAAAACGAGTTTTTGTGTTTCAGATTTTATGTAACTTTTTTTCCCAGCAGTGTATTTTGCTTCTGAAGTATCTTCTGGTTCTGAAAACTGAGGATAAACCTTCAAAGCTGATTTTTGCTCAGTGATCTCTGGGTCACAGTTTCTTTGCCTCGTTCTTCAAGGCTTATTGCACCTAAATTGTGGTATTGCACTGACCCAGACTGCTGGCACTGCGTGCAGTGCAAAGAGTTTGTTGAAGGACAGAGACCCAGGGAACGAAGAACTGCAGAATTCCACAGCTTTGCCTTCCCCTGAGGAGTGACCCGTTCCCTGTGGGAGAGAAGAAGTCTCTCAGCTCAGGGAAGCAGCTGGAGCAAAACAACACATCACCCACCACCCACTGCTGCTTGTTGGGGACTCCAAGTGCTGACAACCTCTCATGAGACTTCTGGGATGAGGACTGAAGGCAGACCCAGGCCCCCAGCAGCAGCTGCTCCAGGACAGTGAGTGGGATTTTGGCTCCAAATGCAGCTTCTTCAGTGCCTGGGAAAGTAAAACAGGACCTGGATAGCAGGACGCACAAATGGCCTCTCTCTGTAGCAGTCCAAACCAAAATCCTGGCTAGACCCAACAACATTTTTTGCTTATTAAAGTCCATTTTAGATCCAGTTTCTCTAATTCAAACCGTCTCTCATTAATCTAAAAATAATCCCTGCATGGATGCAGCAAGGCAATTTATGCTATTGTTCAACATTAACATTCAGTTAAATTACTGAGTAATATGGGTCAAAGGGGATTGAACTGGGGGTATATTTGTTTTAAAATTCTCTCTCATGTTGCTACTGGGATCACAGAATTTTGTTCCTTATAAAAAAAGATTTGTATATATCAGTTCTACAAAAACTTTCTTGTGCCCACATAAAACCTGCGTGCTGTTATCTTACTGCCCTTATTGCAATAGGTGAACAATTTCACATCCTTGAGGTCCAAATCTGTCACAGCCAACACACTAAAGTCGAAGAGGACTTTAGAAGCCCACATAGTTTGCAGCTGCTGTGATAGTTTTGGCATCAGAGAAATTCCAAGCAACAAGAAAGCAAAGATGTTGAGAAACTTACAGTTGTGATAAATCTGCACGATAACTGGCAGAAACTTTAGTGATAGAAAGATATCCCAGAAAGCAAATCTGAATTTGTGCTACAGTGGAAAATTCCATGTATAAAGAACATTGGAGGACAAGCAAGTTTTCATAGTTTGATAAATATAAAGTAAGTTATTGCTGATTTGTGGACATCCATTGTCTGAAGAGAGACACACAGAGTTTCAATAGGTGTTTGGATAAGGAAAAAAGGGCTTTACTAAATAGATAGGAAAAAGATATGTGAGAAAAAGTTGAACCTTTAACAGTGAATAAAGTTTTTGTCAAAGTCTATGTTAGAAAGGATGAAGTGATTTGCCTCGAAGGAAGCAGATTTGAAGGATTTTCTTACTTTCTCACAGGAAACTATGTTGGAAATTTCTTACTGCTGCCCTTTTCCTAAAAAGAACAAGCAGAAGGGGTTCAGGCAGGATTTTTCCTCACAGAAGACCTCTGAAAAGTTTCTCTCAAGCAGACCTCTCTGCATATTTGTCTTTGAAGGTAACCAGGCACTTTTTTTCTGCGTTTAATGTGATCTGAAAAACCTCAGTGTTCCTCAAAATGGATTTAAAAATATTTTGGATGAATGTCACTTCGAGATTAAAAAAAAAAATAAAATAATAAAATCAGGTAGTTTGTGTGCAAGCATGATCACTATACTTAAAATTATAAGCATTTAGTCAGCAACATGGACATGAACAGAATTGACTTTAACACAACTTGACATGAAAAGTCAGAAGATGTAGATTTAACTATAATCCTCACAACTGAAACAGTGAATTATGTTTCAGTTATAGGTGCTCATCAAGCCCTCTTTTAGTTTCTATAGTTTCTTTCCCATGATCAACCCACTTTTTCAGATTAGAACCTATTAAGGAAAATTGTCAAAATAGCTTTTCTAAGATTTTGCCTGCATGATTTCTGTGTGCACAGAGAGACTCAAGAATGCTGGATGCTACTGGAAAAAGGATGGGAACAAATGTTTGATTTAGTTTGCAAGTATCAAATGCATCACCTTTGCCATGAAATTAAATGTATCTGAACATGAAAGCAAGAGAGGGCAATGCACCCCCAGACTTTCTGTGTTCATATAAATGCAAAAAAAAGAAAAAAAAGTTTATATCCTGATTCTGCAGAATGCATTCATGATTTGCTTTATTTATATAAATGATCCTGCAGGCTCCTCCTTCTTTGTATCTACTGAAATGCACTAGTTTTATAGTTCAAGGATTAGGATCTTAAACTCACTCTAAATGCTTAAAACATGCCTTTAGTCTCTAAACTTCCAGTCTACTGAGCAGTACTGGGCAGGTTATTTTTTAAAACATATTCTTTCAATATTTTGTTTTGCTTTTTGCATTGTGTATTTCTTGGCTTGAGACGCTTTTTAATTTTAGATGCATTAAAAATGTTGCAGCACTGGAAAGAAGAAAAACAAGGAAAGGAAAAAATTGAAAAAAAATGAAGAAGGTGAAGCAAAACCTGTACAAAACACATTACAAGACTGCCCCATCTTTTAGACTAGGATTTCTTAGAGGAGAAAGGTTACAAAGAGAAACCTTTAGCATAAACATCTCCCCTGAAAACCACAGGTGTACACAATGATGGCTGAACTTTGAACGCTGAGTCTTTTTCAAGAATTATTGTGGTCTTTTTTATTTTTAATCTCCAGAAGATGAAAACTTCCCCAAGACTTCTTCCAGGAATTGCGCACTCAGTGAGAATCAGATACTTTGCTCTTCCTCTCTTGTTGGTTTCTGTGCCCTAGGACAGAACTAAACTTTGCAGCTTGTTGCAGAGCCCAGTGGACGTTTTGGACAGATGATTTTGCTGCTGGATTTGGCCCTCAGCTATTTGTTTGGCAATCCTTCACAAACTTATTTCCAAATGTAAAGTTATAGACTTTTAAAGTGGTAAAAATCCCCTAACTCCCTTAATAGCCTTTATAGTAGTTAAAGAAGAAGAGATAGAAAGTGTAACTATAGCACAAGTGCCTAGACAGTTCTGTACATCAAAGTGCAGCAGCATATCTGGGGTAACCTCTCATTGACTTATGCTTTTGGATCTGACTTCTTAAGGACTGCTGTGATTGCCCAGGGAACCCTTCCTGGAGTTTTGCAGAAGCACAGGTAATCAGGTGTCATCAGGAGCCATCTCCCCCACAATCATCTCATACAGTTCATCAGGAACTGTCATGACAGGACAAGGGGAGTGGCTTCAAACTGGAAGAGGGTAAATTTAGATTAGACATTAGGAAAAAAATTCTTCCCTGTGAGGGTGGTGAGGCACTGGCACAGGTTGCCCAGAGAAACTGTGGATGCCTCACCCCTGGAAGCACTCAAGGCCGGGTTGGATGGGGTTTTGAAAAACCTGGTGTAGTGGGAGGTGTTCCTGTCCATGTCACAGGGGTTGGAACCAGATTATCTTTAAGGTCCCTTCCAACCCAAACCATTTTATGGCTATGTGATCCTATCTTCTGCTTCTACATTACACTGACACAATACTTCAAGTATATTCTCAGGTGCATCTTCCTTACACAAGCAACTACAAATACCATGTCTGTCACACATACATTATGTCATATATATGAACATACATTCAGAGAACAAGCACTATGATGGATGAGAAACATTTTACACAAGTGGGACAACATTCCCATTGGAAATTCCTCAGTAAGAAGCAGTCAGCTAAGGGGAAAACAATGTTCAGGAATCCCTACAGTCAAGAACCTTTCATGCAATACAGTAGTCTGTGGGATAAGTTTTAAGAATCTAAGTCACAAATTATGTGTGCCAGCAGAGACTGATGATGAATACAAAGAAAGGATTATTTATTTTGTGAACATTTCTATTACTGGCAGAGTAATTTATTTTCCCCTCTTTGTTCTGAAATTTAGAGAGGAAGAAATGAGTATTTCTGAAGCACTGTCTGCTCTTTAGGTTTGAGACATGCTTGCACGGAAGATGAACTTCTTCAGAATCAGTGACATTTGAGAACGGCTTCTATACTTCAGAGGTTCATTTCACACCTAATTTTGACTATCTAACATCGTAACATCAAGATATCCTCCTAGGAATATTTTAAAATGGAAGCAGAAGAGTACCTGTGGGGGGATTCACCCCACACCAGCATAATGCCAGGAGGGCCCTTGAGAAGCTTTGCTCACCCTTTGGTTGACCATGTGGAGCAGCCTGGACAGTGAAACCTGATGAAGCACAGCTGGAAATGGCCTTCCAAGTGTGCAACTAATGCACTCAGCTGCAAATGGATTCCTGGCTGGACTCAGGCTAGCCCAAAGCCCCGTCCCTGTACTAAATGGCATCGTGCCAAGCCCTCAGAACAAGCTGCTCCTGCACTGCGGTGATGAATCGTCCAGGAGATGCTTTTCTTGGTTCACTATAGTGAAAGCACACTCAAAGCATTTCTACATGCCTAAAGTTAGGTGAAATTAATCTTGTTTTGCACTGAACAGCCTCCATTTGCTAACATTTGTCTGTATTTCAAGACCTATTTTTTCCTTCCTTTTAGCCTGTAAGAAGCTTGGAAATGGGATGGTTGGAAAGAGATTAACCAGCAGTAATTTTGTTAGGGAAGGTTTTCACATAGTGTTTGTGTTTATTTTTGCCTTTCCTTCTAGGAAAAAGGCATAAAATCTCTCATTCAAACCACAGTAGAACTAGGAGAAGACTTTTCATAGGCACATAACTAAATATAACTGAATTTCACTAAAAGATAAATATCTGTTCTCCATATATTTTAAACTGTTCATTTAAACACATTGTCAGTAAAATTAAAAGGTGTGTATGAACTGTTGAGGAAAGAGGCATCAGTGTACACCTGCCATTTGCTTCATTTAGAGATGAAGTAATTCACACCCTTTACTGACAAAAAAAGAAATCAAATTCAACAAAAACCCCATCGGACCTTAGTCTGGCACTCTTTGAGATTGAAAGTGAATCTCTATTAGACTACTTATGGTATGGATAATAAGGAAACTGGACAACAAAAAATATAATTTGTTTTTAATTTGTTAGAATTTGTTTTGTTTCTAATTTGTTTCAAAAGGGAGGTTCTCATATTAACATTGTCAGACAGTATGATGTAGCTTTCAAACATATTGCCCTTCAGGAGAAAATAGTTCCTGTTCAAGGAAAACACTTCTCTTAATGCATGACACTGTGAAGGTGAAAACAGTAGGAAAAGACAACCTTAATGGAAGTCTACAGTAGAAGGCCTTCGATTTTGTTGAGAGCATAAAGCTTTTTTGACCTCGTCCATTATGGGCTCATAAAACATTGATTGTTTAAAACTTGGATATCTTAAAGCAAACTGAAAAAGCTGGTTTGGGTCTCTTAATTTTAATAATAGCAGATGTAAGTCACTTGCTGCATAATTTACATCAAAATTCATCAAGCCATACAGTAGAATTTTTAAATAATTTTGAGGGAAAACAAAAATGCTACTTTTATTTCTGGAGTGCACCAGAAGACTTCTCATAGGGTCTGGATCCCTGAAGGAACTGTGGATAGAGGGAAGGCCCCTCTTCCCTTTCTGTGCTCAGATACAATGCCTGCCTGACCAGGCAGCAGAAATCCTCAGTCATAAGACAGACCAGGACATGAATGAAATCCCAGACAGCAAAGGTGGTTTTGCTAGCTTTCCCTCATTCTTTGTTAACTTTCTTCAAACTCACATCCCTTCTCTTATTCTCTTAAAAGCTTATTGACAATTTTTAAATTGTCTTTCCCAAAGTTTTGGGACATGCATATGGAGGAATGCACCATTTTACTTTAACTTATACATATATAAAGAAATGAAGAGTAACACCAGTGAAGTTACTGACTGTAAAAGCCTGAAAGAAAGATATAGCATTTGAGGTCTGTTATCAAGAAGTCAGATGCACTGACATTTTTGCCACCATAATGACCTCTTTGCCTTAGTGTTAACTTACCATTTTTCATCAGAAGATGTGGAGAGGAAAAGCAGGGGAAAAGTACCTGGAACACTATAAACAGGATAAAATTGATTGTTTTCCTTCTATTCCATGAACACAGCAGAGGAGGAAGAGGTGGAGGAAACACATAAACTAACATTATGGGCCAAATGTCATTGTGTTATCATCAGTCTCCCTGTAGCCTATTAATCAGTAAGCCAGCTAAAAATTTCTGTGTGTACAATAAAACACAAAATCATGCTTAATGATTTATAGTATTTTTTTTGTAGCTACATGGAACAACTGTGTTGCCCTAATTAATGTTTCTCTTTATCATGCATTTATGTAAAAAGGAATAAAAAAAAAATCCATTGAGGTTTTCTTGCTTCTATATCAGCTCAGATTTCTGTGCAGATTGGCGTTCTCTGGAGAGAGAACATTTTCTGCCCCTCAACTTACACAGTGAATTTTAGACTAGTTATTGTCATAATAAATAATACTATATTCTTAGAGGGATGTAGTGATGTAGGGTACGTGCCTGGGCAGTACAGGATGACACAAAGGAATACACATGCAGGCCTGAAGTGTGGTGTTATCATCAGAGGCAATTTCACGAGCAAACAAAACCCCCGTGGGAAGCATGGGCTATAGTGCAGAAACCACCAGCCCTGCATGCAAAATGAAATTAAAGAGACAAGTGCAGAGAAGCCTTCCCAAAACAATGAACTAGACACAAGCCTGCTATGCCTGACAAATGGAATGAAGTTAGGATAATTCTGACAAATTCATACTACCCTTCATTTGCATACACTTCAGGAGCAGATATAATGATCGCTAATGAAAACAGTAGTTAAAATGACCCTAACATGGTAGCCTGCCCGGGGTCTAACCAAACACTGAATTAATATGTAACAACGATGACTAAATGGATTATTTAAATCTTCATGTCTTAGAATGAAATTACAAACTCAAAGTAATCACAGACCAAATTAATAATTCATTTTGTGAATTTTGAATGTGCTCACGTTTGCAAGATACAGAAGCCAAAATATTCTGGTCAACTGATTCACCATGGTAGTAGTTATGGTTGTTGTGGTAGCACCTAATGAACAACAAACCATGTGTGTGACTCTCTTTGTACTAGACAGGATACAAATATCTAGCTGGATCTGTGCCTTTCCAGCAGGACTCCAATCCATGTTAACCTGATAGATCCAAGGTTGGATTCTCCCTGTCCCTTTGTCCAGAACAGTTAGCAATGAATGGCAGCAAATATAATTGTAGTTCCCAGGGTATGTGGGGTTTTGTTAGGCGTTTCCCCCCTCTTTTAATCTTGGCAAAGGGGCAGAAATGGATAGGGAAGCAGCAGAATAATTATCAGAGAAATGGTAAGTGAAATACCTGGGAAAACACTGCTAAGAAAGACAAGAAAGTGAGGAGGAGAACAAAAATTCAAATATAGAATGTGTCTCAGGCGGAGAAGATAAGAAGAGTAAGTCTGGAAAGAAGAGATCAGAACAATGGTCATGGAAACCACCAGGTCTACTCAGAGACTGATGAAGTAGTAAAAATTTAGCATCTGGACTCTGCCTTTTCTCATCTATTTCCTTTCTCTTCCAAGAAAAACCCCATGCAAAGAGGCCCTAGGACTCAGATAAGAATCCCTTTTATGATCAGGTCCTTCAGCTAATGATCACAGGCCTCATTCTTAACAGCATGGAGTCCCCAAGGCTTCTATTTAAAGTCAGCAGGAGAAGCAAATGCTCAGTAGTTCCAAAAAAATAATAATAATAAAAGGAGAGGTCAGACTCTGTTCTTTGAGAGTACCCACAGCAGAAATGAATCTGAATTCTCTTGCTGACAGTTTAATATCAGAATTTTTAGTGGACTTTGAAAATCACCTTTCTTGGTATTATTTCTTCCCTTCTAACTGTTTTTTAGCTCATGGTTCCCCTCCAGTTTTTTCGGCTGTCATTGCTCTAATGTTTTTTTTGTTTTTTTTTTCAGCACTGTATCACTGTCATTACAGCAGAATTACAAGATACCTGCAATAAAACATTTCCAGCCAGGAGGAGAAAGAACCCTCCAAAGCACACACATGAACGGAATATTTTCATTGGTCAGTAACTCTGTTATTCCCTGAGAACTCTTTTGTGCTTTCTGGAATAAATCTGTCCTTTCTGTGCCTGAGTGCCTGCTGTCAGACTGTCCAAGTGACTCCACAGATGACTCCAGCATTGAGGGTTTCCAGGATTTCTGATTAGCAACTTTCACTGTGCTCTGCCATCTCATGCAGTAAATTTTCTTAGCTGTGCAAGTCTGAAGAGAGAGTGTCAGCAATTTTTTAATTAAAGAACTTCATGCCTTTCCACCTGTATTCTCATGTTTCAAAACCTCAAATATTGCTCTGTCTCATATTTATTTATGAAACAATCGAATAATACAAATGAAGGATTACTTGTGCTGCACTGGCCTGAGCACAAGAAATACCCAAAGCTGGCAACCACTGAAATGAAAAGAAGGCTGAGTTCTCAATGCTTTGCAGATTTCTTTGGTGTAAAATCGTTTGTTAACAAAATTGATCTTGTCTGGTTTTGTTTGAGGAGCTGCCTAGCTCCAGTGATCTGTCAACACAGCCTAGGCTTGCTTGATCTAAAATATTTAGATTTGTGATTCTAACAAGTTGACACTTGTTAGTGTTCGCTGTTCAGCTGTGACTGTCTCCTTAGATACCTCTGACACTGAGTAGAGTCTTCAATTAGTCACAGCAGTTTCTATAACCAACACTTATGCATGAAGTAGTAACTTATCTCCATAGAGAATGGAACCATGTTTCAATATCAAACTTCCACTGATGTCAGGGAGGCCACGATTGCATCCAGCATCTTCATCAGCTCGAGTAAAATAGGCAAATGCATGGTTATATACTGAACAGTTTCTTCCACTATTGCCAAGGAAATCAGACTTTGCTTATTGTATAAATTTGTCAGCTGTTTACTCCTATCTATCTTTAAGCAATCAAGATGATACTTCCCATGCTCATATTCTGTCTTAGGATTTTTATTTACTTAGTTGTTTGTTTTGTGGAAAAGATAGGGAACCGAACTCCAGGGATAAAAAAGCCCAAACACAAGACCACATAACACCCTTCTCCTTCTTTTCTGAGAAGATTAGTGATTATATAATTTCATCTTACACATATTAAAATTTCTGGGAGCTTTTCCTTTGGTGGCTCTGACATCTGCATGTTTTGCAGCATGGGCTTATAAGGTACTGGGAGAACGGTAAATTTTGGACAAGCCATTGCCCTCTAGAAAACTGCTGTTAAATCTTCACAGTTCATCCCCCTAGAGAATTCCACTGCACTTGTCATGCAGGAGTCCAAAACCGCATGGGGGTTTCTTCAAAATAGGTGCCCTGGGATGGAGAAGACCACACTGGCTAAGAACATATCTCAGTCACACATGTATTTTCCCATCATTTACACTACTAAGACAATGAAAATAATTGAGCCGTATCCCTGCTGCTTCCCCATTGGTAACTCCTGACTGCCAGGTTCAAGTTTCTGCCCTGAAAGAAGGAGGGAGCAGCACACACCTCCTGTATTCTCTCTGGTCCCATGCTGGCCTCAGGCAGGCTAAAGGAGAAAAATATTTTATTCAGACAAGCAGTGAATTAAGTCCTTAAGTTGGAAGATATTGAGCCTGAGAAAAAAGTAGGAAAAATAGGAACTAACATGAAAATGGAGGAAATATTTAATAAGTATATGAAGTCTAAAATTATTATTTTTTCACATTCGAAAGCAGTGCAAGATTCTCTTATTCATGTTCACAGGACCAAATCAACACCTGAAAAACTACCTACTTCCCTGACCAATCAGGTGGTCATATTTCTCTCTAAGAGTGCTTAAAGTCCCAAGTCAAAATAGCCCAATATTGAGAAGGACTCATCAAACCTGACACTACTTTGTCTGAGCACTTATGAACACCCTCAGAGCTTAGGTCACGTTAACCTTACTTAAATATGTACATTGCTGCATCGTCTCAGACATCAGCCTTAAGACAGCAGTTCTTGTACCAATCTACATCTCTTCAGGCTTCTTATGAAACAAGTTTGGATTTTACCTGTAATACTTTCAAATTTGTTACCTGAAGTGGCTGATTTGAGACATTGTTCTTAGGAAATACAGCTGGGATGTAAATTATGAAAACTTTTTTGCTTCCTAAAAAAACAGCCAAGTTAAGTGGACAGGTGCTAGGAAACACTACATTCATGAACTTCACTCTGCAAACTCAGGACAGAAACACAATTTTCTTAAACCCATGAAGAAAAGAAAATAAATACCAGACATGTTAGCATCACCAAGTCACTGAAGTCCTTCAAATATTGGGCCCTTCTTATATCCAGATTTTTTTGAAACTGTGTCTTCACATAATTAAACTGGTCATCCTACAAAATTATGGAATAAAATATGATCATTAAATATAAGTCCCAAAGGCAGAGAAGCCAAATGAGAAATACTTCTTTCCCCTCTCAATGTTTGGTAACATCTCATGACTTCAAGACACTTCTATGCTTGGGAAGAGGAATTTATGACTAGTTTAATATTAGAAATTGACAGGCCTCATATACAGTTCTCATTTTTAAATGGAGGATGGCTGCTAGTAGATTGCAATCACTGCAATCAAAAGGAAGGTTTGGGCATATTTATCAAAATAATTTCTCTTTATGGCAAACACATTATTTCTTGACGCCATACAGAAGAACACCCGCCAGCCATTGATTTCCTTTGTCCCAGCTGAACACGAATTTCTTATTGCAAAAGCACTGTCCTGTAGATTACAATGGAATGTTCTTGAAAGACCCTCAGTAATGTCTGTGCAGGTGTTTAATTGCTCATTTGCCAGCATGGAAAAAACCCAGTGTCAGAAAATTCCATCTAAAATGGAAACTCAAAATACTTGAAATCAGATGATAATCATCTTTACTGATGCTTAAAGAGCAATAATTTTTATCCAGACAGCAATGACATTATGCAAAATAACATGAACTTGGGAGCACTTGAAAGAAAGAATTACATGAATGTGAAAAGCTACAAGAACTCCTAGAAATGCACATAGACCATCATCTCACACCACAAATCGGAGTCAGAATGACAATGCCATAAATTAAAACAACCCTCAAGCAAAAACTAACAGCCAGGAAATGAGAAACAGATTTAAAACTGAGAACAGAAACCAGAAAGCATGACCACTAATGAGATTCCAAACAGCACTTACAGTAACAAAGGAGGTGACAAATGATAGCAGAGACATGGTATTAATAAGGAAGTACAAATTATATTTCCTGTTTATGCTGTCTTTCACCTTGCATAGTGCCATCACCTAGAATTTGAAGAGGGGATATAATCTCTCTTAATTGAGAGGGGTAGAAAGCTGGGAATGGCATGACAATCAAATTGCAACACATCTCACAGCTGGAACGGGGAGAAAAGGGGAAAAAAACACAGGCTGATATAACCTGCAGAATTAAAATAACATTATAATGCCTAAAGTGATGCCCAGCCAGGACAGGAATAATGACTTCAACCAAGATTACAACAGCCAATTTAGTGTAAATGTACTGCATGCTAATGTAGTGTCATACTCATTTCCTTTTTCCCTAGTGCTGCTCATATTAAGGCCAGGATTCCCATATTTCTGTCCAGGATTTCTGCTGAGATAATGCAAACGCAGGGAAATTGATGCATCTGGGATACCTCAGAGCAACTGCACACATGAAATACAGATAACCTGTTTCTGAGAAAAGTCAGGCCTATAGCACTTAATGTTCCATTAAGTCCAGAGCTTGTGGAGCCCAGGAGGTTTCGAGTACATGCACAGACTCCCATTCCAGCACGTGTGCTGTAAGGCCAACATATCCTGAACTCTGCGTGTATGTGCTTCTTTGGTGGTCTGCACAAGTGCTGTGGACACATCCAGGGCTGTGACATCTCTGCAGCCTGCTCAGAGCAGTCAGACTGTGGGGGATCCACAAATCCTGGGAAAAGATCCACAGCCATCAAAAAGGCCATATACAGGGAAATTTGGGCATACACGGGGCAAGTTACGGGCTGTTGACCCCCAGCCTTGGGGAATCTGAGTGCAATTTTGCAGAAGTCACATCTAGACAAGGCAAGTGAAGCAATTAATTGAATAATATATGAGAAATCTGCAGCCCATTAAACAATTAGAAAACATATATCCACAAAATGTGAACAGAAGTTTTGAATGACGTGATTTCTATGCAGTTCGTAAATAAAGTTACAATCCATCAACACAAGGGAAGTAACTCAATACTGCTTAGTGTGAAGTAAGTATTTTAATCTGTGACCTAAGAAAAAACTCCCTGTTCTTGCAACCTAAGTTTTCCTGTTGTTATGGAACGTGGTGCATTGGAGTTTCATAACTCTGCACGCACTCTCCCAGACTGCAACCTTTTCTGCTCTTACTTTCTTTTCTTCTGTTATCCCAGTGCCTCAACTCTTGCTGCTTTGTTATGATGGATAATGAAGACACACTTCATGTACAACATGAAAAAGCACATAAAAGGGAGATTCCATTGCATGTGAAATAAACCCATTTAAAAAGTCCCACAAATATACAACAAATACATAAAATTCAATCAAGAAGTATTATGCCTTATTGAACAACTTTAATGAAGTCTACAAAATAACAGGCCATAAATGGGATCAAAATACTTATTCTTCTTAGGAAAAGGAATGACATTTATGCAGTCAGATGCTAATTAGGAATCACACACTCAGAAGCTTTTTGTCTAGGTCAATTAAGACAATTCACGCCAGTGTAATGCTACTTTGACTTCAGTTATATCAGGGCTTAATGAACATAATTGGTGTACATCATTAATTGGTATCAATGATGAAAGATCCTTTTTTAGAGTAACTAATTTTTTTTTTTTTCCTTTACAGCTTTACATATATTTTACTGAAATCAAAAGGCCAGGAATCCTGACTGAGAAAAAGTTCAAGTATATGCTTAACTTGATTCATCTGTATAAATTCAGGACAAAAGTGGATATCTATCTTCACAGATCAGATATTTTCCTAAAATGAATCTTTCTTTTACCTGTTCCAAAATGTTTTCAGGACACAAACTAATCCATAAATCTGTGTTTCCTAAATTGGATATTGTACTGAACTTTTGTTCCAAATTAGCAACCCCACAGCTGACCGTCTGGCACAAAACAATATGCTTTTGCTGTCCCAAGCCTTTATCTATACCTTTAAAAAGCCTTAGCTATGTCTTTCAATATAAACATCCCTGCGTTTTGTTAAAAGTTGATCTTTTAGAATACCATCTAAACTGAATTATTTTGCAGCAATATGTAATATTAACTCAGAAAATGGATAGCGACAGATGTTTAGCAGGCACAGAAATCTTCCTAAATAGTGAAAAGCATGGGTTATATCTGTTTTGTTCTGCTAGCTCAGGATTCACGCTTGCAATATGGCAAATGTCCTTAGCCAGCTACGTGTCCTGCAGTCTGTCTTTTGTCAGAGCAGAGTCTGACTTTACTCCTCTGAGAAACCTGGTGGCTGAGCAGGGATCCTCCTTGGGCTGTCTCTCCAGCAGGGATGCAGCCATCCTAAGCTTGGAGATGCCCCCAACTACCCTAGCATGTTTCCTTCATCTCCAGAATAGTCTCAGCACTGATCTCATAAGATTGATTTAACAGCTTTAGCTATGTTACAGCAAAACTATGAGAGACAGCAATGTATAGAAACATGGTTCATGCTAGGAGCAACAGGTTAATTCTATAAAATATATACTGCCATTGTAAAATTCTAATTATATGTCAAACAATGGATAGTGCCAGAGGTCAGATAGAGTTAGAGATACTGTGGTGTATTTTCAAACTTCTCTCATAACATAGTGAATGGAATTCATACATTAAGTTGAGTGCCATATTCAGTCCCAGGAGAGGAACTGTCGAGGGACTCTCAGTTTTCAGAATGTTATTTTGAACTAAAATGAAAATAAGACAATTTAATACCATTAGCATTATGAAAGAAAATATTGCTTTAGTACTGTTCTAAACAAAGCCTCTTTATGCAATTTGACACTTGGTTTAGACATCTCAAGGAAAACTCCACAATTTGTCCTCACTCTTCACCATCATCTATGAATATTAAAATTCTTACATGTCTACATATTTCAAAAGAACTCTGCAACTGAATTGAGGCTCTATGCTTCATGCCTACCCAGTGAAACTGAAGCAAAGAGAAGGAAAGGGTCTTTGTGAGGTTCCCACTCCTACTCTGAGGAGGAATAACCCATAGCTGCTGGGAAACATCTGCTGATGCTGATCACACGCCCCTACAGCAGTGACAATTCCACAGCCCCCCTCGACAGGCACTTTATTACCCTCTCTGTAGCAACTTAAACCCATTATTCTTCATCCTTTACTTGTCAGGTCTTGACAACACTTTTCTCTTTCCCTGTTTGCAGCAGCCGTTTTAGGTATTTGAGGACTGTCTTATGTCATTCTTAAATCTGTTTTCTTTCAGACTAGTTCCAGAACTGGCACTGAGCACCAGGTGAGGCTTCAAGCAGCATCCACTGAAGTCAGAGATTATTTTACTTGCCAGTATTGCTCCTATTTTCACAAAACACTGTGTGCTCCTTGCTTTTCAAAGGAAAGCCTATAAACTGGCAGTAGATGACAGAAAATGAAGTTCTCTGAAGGTGCTGAGATCGCCCCCATATTCTGCCTGAGCTGGTTCTTGCTCTATTACCTTGTTTGTGTTTTGGGTTTGTATATTTGAAACAACAGCATAAGCAGAGGTGTATTCCCCACATGGCTTGCCTCCTACTTGCAAGAAATGAGAAGAATTTGCCTGACTTTGCAGATGTGGCATTCTGCTTGTGTATTATACATCAAAAATCTCTTGTTGCTGTCGTATTGCTGAAGAGCGAGCAGAGCTACCACCATTCTGCCTAGGTTAATGCATGCTATATTCCTCTTCCACCCCAGCAGGGTGCCCCTAAGATACACTGACTACTCTCTGGTCTGTCCCCACAGAGCAAAAGGATGTGTCTGTGTGTATTAGTGTGTGGAAATGCACAGCATACAAGTTTCCAGACATGTGCTGCAGCCTCTGCACCTTCAAAATCCTCCAGAGTCAGAAGAGCTGCCTGAACCAAATTCTCTTGTGTTGACTGTCCTTACTTAGGGGACTTCTGCCCTCTCTCTCACCTCTTCCTGTCTTTCCAAAGTGTAAACTTAGATGGCAAAGAATGAATAGCCTGGGCAGCACAGTGACCTCAGAGACAGTTCAGCCAGCGCCAGCACAGGGATGTACTGTACCATATACTCCAATTGGCATAGCATCCTCCTCACTGGGATACCTTCAGAAGTTGTCTAAGAACTTGTATTTCACCCCTAAAGCAACATTCTGAGGTTAGCGTGTCTTTGAATGGCAATCACTTTGCAGGATCTCTGATTAGTCATGGGTATTTCCAGCTTCAGCACTGAACTAGTCCCAAATGAAGATGGGGGTACAGAGAAGCTCAGAGCATCACTCTAATGGACATATCTCCTCAGGAATCCTAAGCTGGTCAAATGCATATCAAATACAGTCCAAAGCTGTTCGCATGGAGAAACAGAGGTATGCAAAGAGCCTATCCTGCAATATCCAGTGAAAACATGGAATTGTCTGCACTCAACCTCATTTCTTTGGGTAGGAATAAAAAAACCCAAAACAACTAAAATCAAGCAAACAAAAAGTATAAAATAATATTTTAACTACCTAGTTCCTGGATTCAAAGAGATTTAATGCAAACTAGTTCCTCCCACGGTACTCACTTTTCTGCACTCTCAAGCCTATAACATATACAGCGTATTACATTTCATCTGAAGAGATTTTTTAAAGACATAGAAGGTCACTAAAGAGTTTGAGGTTATTAATCTGTCAAGTACTAAACATGAGAGGCTGCAAATATTTGTTAAGGCAATCTTTATACCACAAAAGATATTAAATGTACAAGAGACGTGGAAAATAGTAGCAACAGGAAAATGGGAAAGCAACAGAAGAGCAGAAATCCATCTAATGGTATATTCAAGGATTTCTACTACGCTTGTGGAATTCAGGAGGATTACTTCCCCAGGTTAAAATGAAGTCAATTCTAGTTACTTTAATTTTCAGTTTTTCATTTTAAATTTCCTGCTTATGCAAGTTCACAAATTCTACATGTAATAGAGCAGCCTCCTACAAAATTTTAGGACTGCCTTCTTACAGTGGAAAATGGACAGCACGGGTGCAGATGCCAATGACCCCCACCTATATTGATAAAGCTTTCCCCACACTGTTTCTTCCTCTACAGCAATGATATGCAAGAGATGGAAGGAACTATTGGAAAGAGCTGGAACATGGGACTGTGAGTAACTGTTAAAAATAGAGGAGAATACCAAAGAACATGGAAAGGGACTACAGGTCAAAAAGCAGATTACATTTCCACACAAAATCTTCCCATCTTGACTTCACTCCTAAACCTAACAGTCAGCACCTCTAGTTGCCTTTGGAGGCTTCAGGTTTTAGTGTTTTCGATTTAATACATTCAGAATGGGTATCTACATTGGAAACTTGTGACCTAGGCTTCTTCCCCAGTACGAAGTTATCCTACTGTCTGACAAGCACCAAACTGCCCAAAATCCATAACAGAAGCACCAGTATTCCCAGATACATGTTTGCATTGCACAAGTGTCAGACTTTAGAGTCCCACCACGTTTTGGTGCACGAGCCAGTTTATAACTAGCCCCAATACCTTTTCACTGCTGTAATTGCACTCAGTTCTAATAAGTTCTCTTAATCCTAAGAAGAGCCAGACTGGGTATACAGACACCTTCTGTAGTGTTTGTAGAGTAAAATCAACTTCTGAACACTTAAAACATTAGAGGTCTCCAAACTATCACCTCGACTCTTACATTGTGGGAAGGGTGGCAAAGATTGCAATAGTGTGGGAAAGGACCTCGACAGAAGGAGGTTGGCTAAGGGATTTATGCCAATCAAGGGCTACAGAGTTTTTACAGCAACAAGTGTTGAATCTGACTTTGTAAACTTTGTGTAGTGTTTTCTGTTTATTCCCAGGAAAAAGCTATTGCAGGCAAAGTATTAGAAGGAAACTTTATCCCTATTTAACATCAGCAAAACCCAAATATCCCAGAACTCAGGTTGCTCCTTCAGGCATGGTGATAAATGGAGGATACTACATATAAAGGTAACAGTCCCCATCTTAGAGACTTTGTATTTTGAAGGAAAGGTCACATCATTTGTACAGGCAGATATTTATTCTGGGAGAGCTGTTTTGTTGAGATGTTTGTAACTGCATCTATGATGTCATATAAAACTTGATTACACTGTGCCCTCCCCATGCAACTGGTGATCCTTCTTATCCTCTCCCTCTTCTCTGCATGACTTCCAGTTCTCTTTGCAGAGTCCTCAGCAGAGTCAGCAAAATTCTGTGTTTGGGGGACTCCAATAGGGGGTCAGCTTCATTTTTAGGTGTTTATTTATTTGGCATACCTTTCTTATCAGGGAACTAAACAGGGCCCTCCCTCAGACTGCGTTGTTTTGTGATCAAACACACCCATATTTTGAGTTACTCTGCTGCACAGCAACAAATGACATTTCTGTGTCAACTTTTATGAACTCTTTCTACAAGCATCCTCCTGAGTTAGCTACAGGATTAAGATGGAAAATGGAGCTGCTCCTAACAGGAAAACCTATACATATGCATTTATCAATTGTGTGTGTCCCCCTTTTTTTCTTCTTGCAATACTTTTGCAGTGCTATGACCCCCTTCTACATTTTCTCTCAGCTTTCTGTCTTTTCCCTTCAACTTGAGTCTGATTATTCTGAACTAATATGTTCATAGTTTCAGAGCTTTCAATGCCTGCTTTTCTTTGAAGCTTGGAGGCCCTTCTTTAGGATGAGGCTGCTTTTACCCTCAATGATTCCTCATGTATGGTACTAACTTCACAAAAATGCCTGCTTTTAATTGCAAAACCTTTGATATTTCTATACCAAGCTGCAGACACTGGAGTTCTCTTCTCTGCAACGTGACTGTCTGTTCCTTTTCTGCTTGTTGGCTTCAGGCAACAAACACATGAGAATTTCAATTGTATTTTCACGTAATTTTCCTCTGTTTCAGACATTAGTTGTAGGACCATATGTTCCAGAGCATAAATACCTTAATTAAGATGTAGGCTTAAAACAATCCCTAAATAGTTTGAGGAGGTCTGAACGGATTTTTTTTTTAAGTTAGGCAGAACTTCAAGTTTTAGCTAAAAGGTTTCAGGTTTTGTATGTCATAAAAAAAAAAAAAAAGAATAATCAGACTACATCTTCTTGACAGTTTTATTTTAGACACTACTTTTAATCTGTTGGCACAGGACAGAATGAACGAACTTGTTCTGAGAAAATACTACTCAGAAGAAGTTCAGAGTTTTCCACAACACATGGCAACTGGAATTGAGAGAAGCAGTCACTACCATATGAGCACATAGTTTCTTTCTAAATTTGATACCTTGCTTTTTATTAGAATTTACCTTTCCTGTTGTTTTATTTTTAGTTTTTTTTGCCCCCCTATTTATTCATGCTATCTGTGTCACTGCAGGCTATTAGGTGAAAAAGAAAAGAAAGGAATGGTGAAGTTCATAAAACAGACCTTTGCCTAAGCAGTAGTATAGGCTGCAAGACTTGCAGCAATTTCTCAGAAGTTGTTGGGAAACAAGAAGTTAAAATGCTGCCAGACAATTACATGAGGATGTGAATAGGAACTAATATATGACTTGGACACTGAGAGGCATTGAAGGTGTGATCTGTTCCCAGTACAATTTGGAGAAAACCAGAACAGTTTCCTTCAACTATTTGCTAACAGGAGAGTGAAACAAGAGAACTTCTCTGTCAGATCTTCAGCAGGGTTTTTTACAAAGGCAAAAATCAGAGCATTTTTGAAAAGTAAAGTCCCAGTGAAACAAATGGATGTCACTAAAAGGAGTGACTGCAAAGGAAGGGCCACATGGTCGCAGTCAGTCAGGCTCTCTGGGTTGGTCTACACAGAAGGCAAATGGTCAAGCTCATGGGGCAGATCAAATCTGACCCTATGGACAAGAGTTCAGAGATGATTTTAAGGCTTTCTGGTTTGATTCTGGTGGTAAGTTGAAGATCATCAACAAATTAACACACCCAAATAACTGCTCTTTTATACTTTATAAGTGCTTCCTCATTTACAACAAGGCACTTGTAAAAAAAAGTAAAAAGGCTTTAAAAATCAAGCTTCAATCAATCATTTTGGGTTTTTACAATGTATTTAAAAATACAATAAAACTTTTTACGGAGTTTTTTTCAACATTTCTTTGAAGTATTACACTCTGAGCCAAATAGATGGCATAATACTCATAACAGCCACCTGTTTTCCTAGACACTATTTCTATTTATCTGATGGTACCAGATGTTTTCCTAGACACTATTTCTATTTATCTGACGGTACCAGAATTTTCAGCTCAGTCTTCTCATGTCTCATCCCATACACTGCAGTTTATATGGCCCAAGTAGGGAGAATTAATTCATGTGAGTCTTTTTGTGGGCTGAAGATCTTAATAATGCCCTATGGCGAGCTGCCTAATATGTGTGTTTCCAGAGCCATCTGCTACCTAGAGTTCAGCAGAGAACATGACTTGGCTACAGGAAAGACTTTTTGCACAGAGACGTGCTCATCCAGTTTTTACTGGCTGTTCTGAGGTCCATTTCAGGAACACACTTTTTTAGTCCTCAAAGAAAATAATTCATTCACCAAACGCATTTCTAGGGGCAGCTGTCTGGCCACATGTTTTCTTAGGCACCGCATCAAAATTAAATATCCAAGGGTAAACACCTGCAGACTGCACATATATGTGGCTCATGGTCAGGGGTTTAATAAATTCAGTTCCATAAGGAGAAAAGGAAAAGCTATACTACTTGTATTTTATATATGCTAAGAGACAAATGTATCTATTTCAGACTAGTACTTAAATATCCCAAAAGGTGGCATGCAGCTCTTTATATGAATGACACTTGACTTATGTTTGAAGAATATTTGGACTTTGACTTCGAAGCACTCAGACATAAGGGATGCACTAAAAAGGAAGAGATCAATTTTGAACAGATTATAGAAGCCATGTGTGACAGAGTAGAACAAATGGTAAGTACTTGTTTTGAACATAGTTGAGAAGGGCACTATCACTGTTTTATGCACAAAGCATGCATAAACAGAAAAATGTATCCAGCAGCTTCTACCCTAACAGGCACCCCATGTATAATCAGTCATATCTTAGATCAGTGGCCAAAACAGGTATGTGAAATATTCAGGTGAAAAGGATGTCATGAAATACCCCACTCCCCCATTTTCACCTTAACTTATGCTGTAATTCTTCTACTAGGTGGTGTCAGAAACAAAGGCTGAGGTCAAAGCCCAGAACACCATTGTAAAATTTCAGTTTGTGTCTGCCCCATTCACCAAACTGAGTTAAAATAAATATCCAGTCTTATATCCTGTGTTAATAAAATTCAGTCCACCAAATCACTAGACAATGCATTTCTTTTTACTGTCCTCAAAAGAACCTCTGTTAAAAGCACTACAAGAAAGTTATCACAGAACTTCATCACCTCTCACCTCACTGGTGTGCCCATTCAACTAAACCCAAGGTGTCATCCAGCTGAGTTGCTATTAATTTCAGATCTAGAAATGCTGAATTAGTGGTTGCTTTTTCTGCCAATTTTTTATCCTTTGCTTCCTTGAGCTTCAATGCTGATTAGAGCTCAGCTGCAGACCTCATCTGTGGCTGGTTCCAGCAGCAAGAGACTGCTGTACAGAAGGGACCAAACCTCTGCACGCGGTTCAAGGCTTTTCACCAGAGTAGCCAAAATTGTTGTCCTGAGACCAAGAATAGAAGAATTAAACTTGAACAGATAGGCTTTCTTCCTTGCTGAGGATTGCTGCTCAAGCTTGCCTCTCTAACTGAAGTGGTCCTGCATGCTCTGACCTATGGTAGCAGAAGGATAATCACTTTTCCCAGGCTCTAGCAGCAGTGGTGGAGGAAGGAAGTTCATGGTTGCCCTTCTGCACAGCCTTTTCTTGAAGTCCTCTCTGTACATCTTAGCCCATCAGAAGGTATTTCATAAGTGAGCAACCTATGCCCAGCATCCTGTTCAAGCCCAAAATGAACATAGAAGAAGTAAACTCAGAGATTATTTTTTCTCAGATTCTTCCAAGTGTCTGAATCAACTTGTTGCCAGATTGTAAGAGCAGGGAGCCCTGCTTTTTATGCCACAAACACCAGGTCTCATACTGGATTAAACCCTACAAGTACCTTGTAAGTTGCAACTCCCTCAGTATCACACTGTTTTGAAATTGAGGTATAGTGTAGTTGTATCTTTTTTCTCTTGAAGAGAGAACAGCAACTGATAAATAAGGGAAATCTTTGGGACAAAATCAGAGACTGGCTCCAGTGAGTATAGATATGTAATTTGGCTTTAAGAGTGGAATTTTTTAATTTTAAGAAATAAAATTATTAGGGAATTCTATTGGACTTTTATTCCCTGCTAAGGTGATGTTTTTTTCTGGTTACCAAAGTCACCACACACCTAGGACAGTCCACAGACTGGACTGGTTGTTATTTAAATGACAACATGAGCCTGTGAAGTGTAGTAGCCCTGACGGGCAAGAGGAATGAATGTGGAGGGTAGGGAGAATTGATTAGCTGGTGGGATACCAGTAAATACAAAGTGCTTAATCACAGGCAGACTCAGCACCTTGATCTCCCAATCAATAGCACTTGCAGGTTTAGAGCACACAAGGAAGCCTTGTGTTTAAAGAGAAGATAAAAGGTGCTCTCTCTTTGTTATTTTACAGTGTTCTATATTTGTATATCCTATTTTGTCCTAGCAGTCTAAAGGCTTTTACAATTTTCCAAATGAAGCAAACACTTCACCCATTTCAGAGAGAAAATATGCCAGCTGTCCAGTATCCGAAAGCAGCATAGGTCTGGGAATAAAGAGGGTACCATATCTCCTTGTAATGCTATGATTTGAGAAAAGGGAATTTCAATAAGCAGCACTTTTAAATCCAAATAAGTACTTAGTTGAGACAGAAGCTAATTACCCATACCCTGGCAGAAATTCTACAAAGTTTTTGAATGGGCATGGAACCAACATGTACTGTGAGAGATGCCACCTTTGACATCCATTACTACCTTCAGTAAGCAGAAGCACAGTAAAATCTGCAACTGGCCTAGGGACGAATGAGCTAGAAGGAGGCGCAGTTTGATTTTTCCTTTGGGCTAGGGAGAAAAAAAAAGAAAACTAAACCCCATACACAAGGCTTATGTTACAGCCAGCAACCACCGAGCTGTCCCTGCTGTGAACTGATAACTGAGACTGATAATAAATGTAGCCTGACTCTATCAGCTGTACAGACTGATTGTGCTCAGCTGAAAATAGAAATAAAATCAAGTAGTGCCAGAGAGGGACCAAAATGGATTCTCAGAATACCAAGACCCCTGTGAACTTTGGCTATTTGGTTAACAGAAATCTTGGACAGAGACAGTGTCAGGATAGGCTTGAAAAACATTGATTCCAAATAACATTGTGTTTGTTTAAATCTCAGGGTTTTAGTTTCCTATCTGTAAACATTGTTTGTTGACTTCAGGACTGAAGAAAATTAATTTAAAACTGAAACAGAATTGAATTTTAGTATTCAGCTTGAAATGCTCTACTAGAAAACGGGGATTTTATATTTCTATGATTCTTTTTTATGATATACCTTTGCTCTCTTCTTGTCGTATATTGTTACAGTTTTTGGCAAGCAACAAGCAGCTTACCCTTAGTAATTGAAAGATATTTTCCAGCCTTAAGCTGGCTGCCTGCTGGCACATCTGATCTTGTGCTGCTGCTTGTGCTGGTGGAAATGAAAGGGCTGTGAGACAAAGAGCCACAGCCATTTTGCAGCTGGGCTGCACGGAGCTGCTCGGGAAGTGGAATTCATACAAACAGCCTGTCCCATCCCAAGTCACTTCTCTCTATCTTAGTGCTGCTTCTCAGAGCAGATAGAAAAGCTGTGGGAGATTTCAGCAACAGCAGGTTCACAATTCTCAAAGGCTGAAATGCAAGAAAAACAATACTTTTCTTTTTCTTCTCCCAACTGCCTTTTTTTTTTTTCTCATCATTTTTGTTTAGGGATACATCTTCATCTCAGTGTGTTCCTGCAGGTCTCCTGCAGCTGCCTCTCCCATTGTCACCCAGTTGCACTGTTTTCTGTGGGTTAGTGTGCTTGTCAACGTGCACCAAGCATTTTCCATCTCTCCTCTCTGTAAATCCATCTAACCATATTCTATTCCTACATAGGGAGAAAAGGCTGCATTGCTGAGTGTAACATTCGACGTGGTATCTCCAGAGCTTTTGGAGTTTTGAGGAACCATCTGATGGCATTATTGAGGGTATTTGAGGCATCTGATGCCTGCAGAGCCAAGGCAATGGAAAACGTTAAGATTGAGACTGGAACAAATGGAAAGACTTAACAAAAATAGTGGCTATAAACAAACAAATAAACAGTCTGAAATTAGGGATAAAGACAGAGGAAAAAAGTGAAAGAGAAAAACATTCTCTTACCATGGAAACTATTTGTGCTACATATAGATAAAAGTCTGACAGCTTTTCCTTCTAAAATCCCCTATTTACAGGGATTATATAGCTCAGATGTGGAAAGTCTCTGAAACACAGCTTGCAAGGTCTCAGGAAAGAAGCTTTAAAAATATATTTAACTATTTCATTCTAAACCAAAAGACTATAAATGTTAAGCAATTTTAAAGATATGTAAAAAAAAAAAAAAAAGCCAGTTATCACATTCCTTGACTCTATTTTGGATATTTTAATTAATTATTTAAAAAATTGCTGCATCATTACTGCAGGTGATTCCAGCTATTCAGACTCTTCACATGAGTTCAATAAGCAGGAGAGGCTATTTTTGATTAAATAAATAGACACATCCAATTGCATTTTTCTTGTTGGGTGCAACACATTTCTTGAAGATGGAGGAGGCAAATAAGAGTCAATGAAGTTCCTTTGCCACTAGCAGGGTGTTTCTAGGCAAAGATGACTCTCAGACCACCAAACCTGCAAGTGATCTTTGACTCAAAGTGATCTCCAATCCTCAAAGTAATGAAAAACCCCTCTGAAGCAGGAGTGAGCACCTGTTCTCTGGCTAGAAGAAAACAACTTCAAGAATACAGCTCTGCTTACAAGTGGTCAAAACTTCAAATTCACCACCTGCAAATATTTTGCAGCACTTTCTTAAAAATAGCCATTTCTACAAGTATTCCTGCTGAAAGACTCACTCTTTCAATAGAGTATTTACAAAGAATAAGCACAAAGTGGACATTAGAGCAGAGCAAATAAAAGAGATGTCTATTTGCAAAACTGATGGCTATAGCAGCTTCACATTTCTGTCCTTACAGGTTTCAAACTGCAGTTAGCCACCTCTTTTTTATTTTTAGCCTCTCACACCATATTTTTAGCAAACAATGACTGTGTAAAAATATTTATATTTCTATTAAATTCAGTATGCTTACAAGCAGATTTAAAGGTTCTTGCCACACCTGGTGGCAGAGGGCATAGAAATTACTACCTAGGCATCAGAAGTTAGAGTTCTGCACATAATCGGAACAGAATCAAAATTTTTAAAGCCTTAGAATCCACATGCTTGGATACAAATATAAATCCCTTTCCTCCTTTCTTAAAAAAACCTGAGGATGAAAACAGGCTGCTGAAATAAAAGTAGTAATTTTCCTCCAGGTTTTTATTTGTTTCAATCTAACCAGTGTTTCAGTGCACCAGTGAGCCTTTAGATCTGAAAAATACTTTCAAAAATAGAAATTTGTCTTAACACTGTGGCATAAGACGCTCTGATATGACACAGACTACCAACATCTAGGTCATCAGAGGAAGCAGAAAGTGCTTTCTGCATGAATTGGAAGCACTGAACTTTCCGTGAGGAGTTCCAGCTTCAAATGCTGTTCAAACCCATCCACACCCGAACGATCCAGCGGCGGTGCAAGAGGTGCTCATTTCTTGATAGACCTGTGCCAAGGCACACGGAGCTGGGGAAAATTGCTCTGTGCAATACATGCTTTGGCACACAGTGCTTCTGAACATGTCACAGCGATTAAAAAGAGGGAGAGAAAGTGCACTGAACTGGCAGATGTCTCTGGTTCAGCACCTGCACTGGCCGGGATTTGTTTCTGGAGGACGAGCTGGCGGATTCCCGGATCACAGCTTGTGCAGTGCTGGGCAAAGCCAGAGCAGAGCAACAGGAGAGTGAGGAATGGGGCAGGTTTAGAGATCCTGGCTTATGGACTTGTGTTAAATAATGTTCTTTTCTGCTTTTTCTGTTGGATTCAGTGTCCTGGATCATGGGAAAGAAAGGATATGGGAAATCGCACTTTAAAAAAAAAAATCCTTGCCATTTCTGTTCCAGAAATAAAGTAGACTTAAAAAATTCAAAACCTGTAATTCTTTTTGCTTACAGCTTTTTTATTAACTACTGAATAAAATGTCTTCATTATGTTCAGGACCCACTTATGTCTGGACAAGTGAGGGCCTATATAAATGTTACTGACTTTACAGACTTGCTTTCAAAAACAAGCAAGCCCCTCATACACACAACCCTTTCCAGAAAACAGGAAACAAGTGGATTATTGCCTTAATCTTGGACCATGCTGCAAACCTGCCCTGTCCGAGGTGGATGCAAGTTTTAGAATGGAACAAAATTCCATAAAGATTCAGCTGCTGTCTTAAATCCAGGAGAAATTTAATGACATCGATAAAGTTCTGTCTTGTGAATGGATCTCACCTTTCCTCCCCACCCAGTTCCATGCCCTTTGTGTACTATGGAAATTACAGCATATGCAGGAGTGAAAAATCTGTGAAAGAGGTGGGTTTTTTATGTTAACCAAAAATGACACCATACCTAACTGCAACAGATACCTAGAACTTCAGATACATAAATCTTTTCTATAGATGCTAATACAGTATGACTTTGCTCTAAAAAAATCCATTTTTAAAAAAAATAAATTGTAATACTAAATCAAAGCCTGACTCTTTGCATTTGCTGTTTTGCCACAAGTGTCAAATGTATTTTAAGTCACCTAAGTCGCTGCACATAGTTTCCAAAATCTACAGCCATAAAAAATTATAGCAAGTTGATTGGCAGCATGCTTTGAATGTAATTAAAACAATGAAAATAAAACATGAAAACTGTGATTGATTCTCTGTGTGTGCATATTTGCATGCTCGATACAAGAACAGCACTAAATCCCAGGAGTAAAAAGGCTCCTATTCACAATATTGGTTATCCAACTTCACCAGAATATAATTGGCCCTCAGGGAGTACAACAAAGAGTATCAAGTAAAATACAGAGAAGAATGGAAAGTCAGAGTAAGAAGTTTTAAAATGGAATTATTTTATGGTATCTAAAATAATGATTGTTGAAGCCAGCTCTTTTTAATTTGTTTTGAAGAAAATAGAAAATGAAATTTAAATTCT
The DNA here is from genome assembly GCA_035221455.1 of Xenops minutus. NCBI lineage: Eukaryota > Metazoa > Chordata > Aves > Passeriformes > Furnariidae > Xenops > Xenops minutus. The sequence continues at coordinate 11,842,787 of JAWWEE010000001.1, read as the reverse complement.
ATTTATTGTTAACGTGGTTATCAGGGGAAGAAAAAAAAGACAAATTTAAACAAGGCTGAGACTTATCTACAGATACTCCCACTTCTTCTGCCAAGTCAGTTTTCATCAATTATATTTTGCAATCACAAAGGAAAAAAATATCTGAGCAGCCCAGCTTTTTATACTCAGTGTTTCTATGAACGCTTAGGGACTACATGGAAGACAGAGGGGAGTAGATTAATTTTTACAAAGTTAAGCAACTACAGGAGAGATTTAGGATGACTTTCAGGCCTGAATTCCCTTGGAGATATTGAAGGACCAGACTGAAAGATGATTTGGTGAATACCTTTGGGAAAGTGATTTTCAGAAAGTGCCAAGGTGTTGTATGACAAGTACTGACCTGCTCCAAAGCTCCATTCCTGAGTTTCTTGTCTATAGGATTCTAGGATTACATGTTTGTGACGGTGGCATGCATTTTAAAATACTATCATCATCCCTGTTGCTGCAGTGCTGCTCCTGCCAGGCACTACACAACAAAGAGACTTTTTGTGCCCAGGAGAGTTCATAATTAACTTAATGACGAGAGGCAATAAGCAGATATAATGAACTGCAGGAGCAACAGGGAACAGTGAGATGCTTCTGCACAAAGGATGATGATACTCACTGCAGGTATAGCACCCAAATGCCACCAAGTGTTTGTTTCATAGGCATGTCAAAGCAGGCAGGTCTGACTGAGAGATCAAAGGGAGGATAAAGCATCACCTTTGTTGACTTTTGCAAATTCTACAAAGAGTCCACCTCTCTTAGTCAAACTTCAGTCTCCCAAGGACAGCCCCTGGGCACTAAGGATGAGAGAGCAAGTGCAAACACAAGAAAAGGGGGGGACTGGAAGAAGAGCAGATATTCCCATGATAAAACAAGGCAAAGAGGGAGAGGACAGAAACAAGAGCTGTAAAAGAGGGACAACTGCTGCAAAAGGGAAGATAAAGCAGATCAGGAAGGATCTGCAGTTCTCCTTGAACTGAATTGCTAAGCTGAAAAACACCTTCTGTACAAAACAGAGTTTGATGGCTCAAGTAGTGGCACCATGAGCAATGAGTCTGAAAGCCTCTGCCTTGCTGAAGGCAGGTGTGGAGATCAGTACAGTCAAAAATAAACAAATTTGTGTTTACTTTTTTCAGGTCTGAAAAGAAATGACATTTAAAAGTACATAGAGGGATTACTACTGGAATTGCTATGCCAGAGATTTAAAAGTTAGAAAAAAGAGAAAACCCAAGGTTGTGTCTGTGCAACCCCACTTCAACTCTTGGAAGCAGATATAATCTTTCCTTATAAGTTCACAGAGAATTTTTGTCTTGTTGTGACTTCTGCTGGATCCTCTGTGTCACCCATCTGTTTGGCCTCACAAGTTCTCACACTGAGAGAAAAACAAACACACTGTGTGGCTCATTTTAGGAAGTATTCACAATGAAATGAGCTAGGGTGGCTGGCATACAATATTCCTTTAAGGTAAATGTTGTCAATTTTCACAACACTAACAAATTATCCACGGGTATCTCATGTTCTGCTATTAAAAGTAAGATAAGTACAAACACATCCTCATACCTTAATTAAAAAAAACCTCTCAGTGTTATGCTTTTTCTCAAAACGGATGACATTCACTTGATTACTGTAAGCATAACCACACAGCTCCAACCACAACAAATTATCCATCACTCCCACATCTTATGCTGTTAATGGCAATATAAGTACAATCTTCAAAAGCATTCAGTAATGGCAGACTAAAGGCTGTTGCATTGCTTGTCCAAAAATAGCAGAAAACTACCTTTTATATCATTCCAAGAGCTCTGCACTTTCTAGAAAATGTATCTCTTACTCCTATCTGCACCTTGTCAGACAAATGGCATATGTCTTAGAAGTTCTAATATACCCTTTGCTTCAGACAGACTTGGTTTTCCAAACCATCACTGGGAGCTTATTATCTTGAATTACATTAGTTAGCTCTGCAGTGTAAACCTGCCTATGATGTACTTTGGTATGATTGTGTTGTATTGACAGAAAATACTAAAATGGGAAATGTAGCTGATGGATGTGGCATTAAGCAACTCCTGGGAGGACTAACAAGCAATGAATGTCCTAATGAAACAAGAACAACAGAGATTAAATAAAGGCCTGAGTTTTTGTCCTGCAAATTATCTATAGAAAAAGACTATTTCTAATATTAGCTATTCTAATAATCAAGTGCCAAAGGAGCACAGGGACTACCATGCTGAGGAAGACCAAGGAATAAAACCAAGGTTTGCTCTTCTGCCAATGATACACACAAGACATTTAGGATGAAGATACAATCTCCAAATGACACATGCTTAAATTGTGGATTCTATAGGGTCAGAAGGTGAGTTTCTCCTGACCTCAGCCACTCTGCTTGTGCTGTGAAATATGATGGCACTCTGTAATTTTCATCTTGATTACTGTAACAGTAGTTTGCACTCTCATTTATATTTACCCTTCTGTATTAGCCGATACAATCTACTGGTAACAGGATTAAAAGGCATTGAAATACAGAAATAGATCATTAGAGACAAATTACATTTTTAACTAATGCAATTGTTAAGGTTCAGAACTGATAATCATCTCATGATGGCAGACAAAAAAGCCCAAACAAAATCCTTCAAAAACCATGGCCGAGCTTGCAGTTAAGATGAAACTCAATTTCTTTGATGTCAGCAGTATGTTCATTGCCTCGGCTTCCACTGCAAGTGGCATGCCAGTCCCTCCAGGATCACATGGCAATGCCAGAGTCACCTTGAAGCCAAAGGGGAATTCCCTCTTGAGAGTCTGCGCCACAGGCCCAGATAATCAAGCAGTAGCAACTCCATTCCTTCCCTGTTGATCTGGCCCCACGACTCTTTCATTTGCTTTACTGCTGCAGTCAGCCAACCTCCTGCATCTTGGCTCATGCCCAAGCCCCCAGCTAAGCTGCTTTTGCGAATTCTCCCATAATATCTCAGCTTCGACGTGTTACTTCTGACCCATGGGAGCTTTGTTCCAAAATCTTTGTGATCTGAAACTGTGTTTCCTCTCCCAACACTTTTCCTTTTTTCAATAGGCTCTCTCCATGAGGAACTTCTAAAACTTTTTCCAAATAATTTTGTTGATAAAGGTAACTTTCCCAATTCTCCCAGCTGAGAGAATAATCATCATTTTCTCTGGATCCCATTAGGTATACTCAGGTTCTCTCCATGACTTTCTCAGCCTTATATTTCTCTGCAATCTGCTTTTACTGCTGCCTTATATTCCACCCCCTGAGTGGCTGTTTTGGGCTACAGGACACCTTTTTTCCACATTCATTCTAAAAAAAAATCTCAGATATCTGTGTGCTGGGTAATGAAACCACCAAAACATGTTCAATTGGGAAAGGAAAGCAGAGCAAGGCAATTCTGGAGCAAGAGTTAATGTGCTCAGTCACATAACACAGACGGAATAATCTGAAAAGTTTAGTGGCCACATTCCCATTGCCAAAGTCCTATGTTTTTTTGCAAACATGCAGCTGTTTCAATATATGAAAACAAATACGACTAGGGAGTTAAAAAAGAATCATGAACCTCCCAGTCTACTATATGTAAGGCTTTTGAAGACAATGTCCAGAGAAATAAATCATACACATTTAGTAATGTTTTGCTGGTCACTGTGTATATTGTTTAGATTTCTATGTGTTTATTTTTACTAGATCCAGGCACACAATCATGAAGTAAGGAAAACATCTTTCCTGACATAATACTTTAGATGGATTAGGGCTGACAGAGTGTGTGAATTGCAATTTAGAATTCTTATACTTTGGGCATTTAACATCAAATTATGACATATATAATAGAATGAGTGAGAAAAGTAACATATGTTAACAGAAATCTGTGTACCCCAAAAGATGATGAGGTGAAACTCACCTGACACATTGTCATGACATGCCAATCATCAGTGAATCCATCTTCTCCATTGCTGGTGTACCAAAGCAATATCATCTGCAACTGAAGTGTACTTGTGCTCAAAACAAACCCCTGAATGTCCACTCAGTTTTCTGACCTCTGACTTTTAACTTAGCTTTTCCCAAAGCGTGATGCACTAATAAAATTGATCGAGAAAAAGAATTTCTCGCAACAGGAAACATCAGTGCATGTAACACCGTATCAAGCCTTGGTTGATGCTAAGACATCTCCTAGGTGGTCCTCAGCAAACTGGGATTGCTAAACCTCTCCTGGAGTACCTGGTAAAGGGCCAGAGTCTTTACAGGGTGAGAACTCTTCTTGGCCTGAGCAGGAACCTGCATGGTCAAGATCTGATAATCCAGAAGAACAAGTTGCTCAGAACTAAGTGCTCCTCTGTTCTGGAGAGTGACCAGATTTGTAGCAGGAAGCCAAGATCATAGTGAAAAGTTTTTCAGCGCAGTGAAGAGTAACATAGATAAAAAAAAAAAAATTAAAAAAAATCTTAAAATTAATTCCTTTTTTTCCCATTCTAATAAAATTCCTTGTTCAAATTTACCAGATATAAATTGTTTCTATGTATTTATCCTGAAAAAAGGGATGCTGTCTGAAGCACTGAAGATGCCAAAAAGGAATTTAAAATAATCATATTTAAATTCATTCAAATTGCCAGCCACTGTGGGTTTTTTTACCACCAGTGTGTTTTGCCAGGCATCTTCCGGACTTTTCAAACCACGAACTTGCTTGTAAGTGTATAAACAACACAGAACTAAGGGGCACAATGAGTAGTGATGCACCCAGGTTTCATGCATCTATCTTCCTTTTGTGCTGTGCCACAGCTCTGACTTGCAGCTGCACTAAGAGGATGGCTGCACTGAGTTGCATTTGAAATATTCCAGCATGTGAATTCCACCATATTTTCCCCCAGCAGCCAGAGAAAGCAGGTCAAGGATGTTGTTCCACACACATTCACGCACGCACGCATGCACACATTGCTGACTCAGGAGCAGCTTTAAGGGAAGAGAAGTGGTAACCAGGGGGGAAGCTGCAGTTAGTTTAAATCAGAGGGAAAGGAACTAAACATCAAAAAGTTGGAAACCCATACAGCTTCAAGCCATTGTTTCACACACTCTCACAAAAGGTGATTAGATGGAAACACAGCAGGTGTAAAAACAAAATTTGCCCTTAATGGCTGTGTTGGAAACCAGCTTTTGTTTGAGGTATGTGTAATATAGCTCTCATGCTGTTTCATGGTTAGGATATTTCCCCTTAAGGTAATGTGTCAGGTATTGATAAGTTTGTTTTAAATTCTGTATAATTAAAGCAGTAAATAGAATACTGACATCTCTGTGACCTGAAACACCATACAATGAGTAAGTATATGTGGGACTGTGCTATGAAAAACACACACAGAATAAACCAGAGGTCAGCCAAGGTCCTCTGCTCTCAGTAAAATTACCTGTTTACTCTAAATCATGCATCAGCATTAAAATTGCAGGAAGAAAGTTCCCCTCCTCCCTTTAGACTGAGACAGATGGAATAGACCTCCAGCTGGAGCCTTTTCAATGTTTTTTGTGGATGGAACAGATATATCCAGAAATTAAAAGCTGTATCTACTAATTTGTTTTTTGCTCTTGTGAGAAGTATGCTAATTGGATAAAACAAGCACAGACAGTTGCAAACCCATTGCTACAAGATATACTGTTTAATATCCACTCTAGCAATGAAAGTGATTGTTTGTGTTAGAAAAGAGAAGCCAAGGAGAAAGGTCATAGTATTGTGTCTGCAGCTTTCCCTCCTAATATGTGATTCTCATTACTCAGTAAAGGGAAAATCAATACCCACTTTAAGTTGCCTTGGATTTAAAAAAGATAGAACTTTTGCCCGCTGTGTGGTAGTGATTTAGAATGATCATGAGGTATATTATGCATTGCTCATTTTTACAAAGCTCTGAAGTTCATTTTAACATTTTTAATTGTGCCATTGAATCTTGTCCAGATTAGCAAAAAAGAAACATTTTGAGTAATATGATTTTTTAGTAGAAAGTTAACTCTCTCCTTTTGCTGCTTCTTAACACCTTACTGTTCCCCTCTGCTCTGATTTAGGTGAGAGATTTTTCTCTCAAAGCAGGAAGATTAAAGGCAGCCACGGCATCCAGAATTTCTGACAATAACTAAAGAACTACCAATAGGGATGATACATTTCATTGGGTTTACACACCAAGAGACTATGTCTGTAACAGAGTCACACAAGTAATTTGCTTCCATTTTCCCCTTTCAGTTATAAGATCATATTCTCAGCAGACTAGATTAGAAAGACTGAGAAAAACAGCTAGATCATTATTGAAAATAATAAGGAAATAAACCCAAGTTTTAGTTTCATTATAGCACATAATGCTACTTATATTCTAGAAAAACCCAGCAAACGAGTGACACACCTGCACCCAAAGGAACAATGAGCAGGAACAATGGAGACACATACTGTGGAGGAGGAGGTCTTACTGCCAGATGGGAAGGAGCAACTGTGCTCCCTGTAAGAAGCAGCCTGAATTCAGCACCTGGAGGTACATTCTCTCTCTAAGCTAGGACATGGCACATTCCAGCATGAGTTGCCAACAAAGAGTTAAAAAAGAGAAGCGTAAGGATGTTTCTCATAAGAAGAAACCTCTTGCAAAAAAAATTCCTTAGGCTTAAAGAGATCAGCATCATCCCTGACATCATAAACTCTGTGTTCAGCACTAAAACCACAAGCCCCATCTATTGGCATACAGTTTTTATCTAGACAAACACATTTAAACATGTATGCAAACCTATCCTTAAGCATGTGTTAGAGAGCTTGGATGTTCTGTACACCAAAGGAGGAACTAACTCCATTCTGGAGGGCAGTTTCCTCCTGCAGTTGCTGGGCCATTCTGTACTATGGGCCTGCATGAAAGCTATTATTCATCACTTAGGAGGGATATCAGGTCTGGATCCAAATCCTAATCCTGAATTGTCAGCCCACAACAATAGGATTTCCTTAATTTCAGCCTCAGTTATGCATTACCTTTTCCCATACTTCCTGTATTCTTTTCTCTGTCTCCCTTTTTCTTTTTCTTTCTTTTTTTTTTTTAAAATATGGAACACAGAATTTTAATTTCATATATGTAAAAAAAAAAAAAAACAACAAAAAAAAATGCCATTGCCACCTGCTCCTTTCCCCTCACCATCACTCACTAAAGACACCATCTGGGAATGACTAGCAACCAAAGCAGAGAGTGAGCAGTCCATATGTTAAAATTTAAAATTTGACAGCCCTATTCTGGCCTTTCCATCACCCACTATTTCTCTCCTTTACAGTTTCAGTAATATAACTAGTCTCTTCAACATTTGCAAGGACTAAACAATTTTTTTATTGTGGCCAGATCTTTATTTTAGGGTAAATCTTTAATTTAAGCTGAAATCCAGCAACTTCCATCCACTCAGACTTCTTCCTAAAATTTAATGTGAAATGGGATGCGACATTTAATTATCAAAACCCGTGGCAAACACTTTACAGCTCATGTTTTAAATTATTAGACTAGAAAGAAAGATGAGAAAGAAAACACAGTTCTCTTGTCTTTTGCATGAGTTTGTGGAAGCGACAGAGCTCTGGGTACTCTTAATAATTTTTCACAAGGCTAGCAAAAAATCTAAATACCTTCTTTTCTTCCCATTTCAATCCCCTAATCCCATTTTGTGGATTTGCTTTATCATTCATATACATCCAAAATGTGGTGAGACTCTTAACCAAAAGAAAAATTAAAAATGGAAAAAAAAATTAAAAAAATATCACTATAAAAATAGGCAGAAGAAATCCAAAGGAAGATCCAGCACCTGAAATGATTGTGCTTATTTACTACTCCTGGACCCAATTTTTCAGGTTTTCCACAAGGAACTCCACTTGTAATAATGAAACTAGTAGATGTGTACCTCTGTAAAGTCTTTTGGTGTACATTCATGTGGGGAACATTATAATCTAGAAGTGAGCAGATGGAGGAAAAATAACTTGTGAAAAAGGCCAGACATACAAACTTTTACATGTACAAAACAAAGCCAGACTGAAGCATTCCTCTGAATATCAGTAGATCTAGTACAATTATCTTTTGAATGGATACATTTGGTTAAAAAGCACAAAAAGATTCTGTAAGACCATTTATGAACATCTGAAACAAGTTTAGAAATTGCAAGACTTTAGTATTACATACTGAATAAAACCAGCACCCAATAAGACTCTTTGAAACTGAAATTATATTAAGCATTTACTTTAAAATAAACCCTGCAACTACACCTGATAAAAGCTTCTGAATGCTTTTGTACTCCACTCATAACCCTTTCAAGGTTATTTGGTGCCAAACCAAATATTGTTAATGCAACACAGGAAGTGTTCTGACCGGGCAGACGGCACAGTGGGGATCTTAAGGATGTGCATTAATTCAAGAAAATGTGAGGAGAGAAAGATGAGGCTCATCAGAATACTGGTTGGGGAAATACAGTTCGTACTTTTAAAAGGTCCTGTGCACTTCTTGGGCATTGTCATTTTAACATTCGTTAGTGATTTTCTGGTTTTTTAAACTTGTGTGCAGACTCAAGATTTTATTGATGAAATATTTGGTTGAAACAGGCGTTATTGTGAGCCAATATCTAGGTGGGTAAGGATCAGATTCTGCTATGTTCAACTCTCTGGGTGTAGGTAAAAATCAGCCACCTTTGCCACAGAGAAAAGGTTTACCTTGAGATAACTCTGCTGGAGAGACAGCATTAAGCATGAATTAGCACTATACAGTTATTTCTTTTAGTCACAGAGTTCTGAGATTTGCAGCTGGAGAACTAGTACATTGTTTTAGTGTAAAGCACTATTTTATACCTGCTCTCCCTCCTACCCTTGTATTTGGGAACCCTACTGGTGTGGCTGCCAGCTGTGACCAGACTGTCAATTATTTGGCTCCCTCGCTGAATGGCTGGATCCCAGCCAAAGCTTCTTATTTACAAGGCTAAAACAAAATCCAGATCCCTTTTGTTTGTATACAGGTGCTCAATTAGGAGAGATCCTACAGGGAAACAATTTTTTATTTGAACCATAAAAGACATTGATACTCTTTTACTGAAAAGTCAGCAAAAACTGAGGGGCTGCCTCATGTCAGGAGGAAAAGTGGCAGTGAAGTCAGGAGTTTCTCTGATTCAGTGCCATTTCCTTAGAAAGTATTTAAGCCCAGAGAAACACAAGGAAAAGCAATGTTTAATCTCAGTTTCAAGTCTTTTCAACCAGAACTGAATTCCAGAAACTTTGTCCCTGTTGCAGTTTTGCTTTCTGATAGCTTTTCTGCATTCCCACAGACACATCCAAACCCCTGAGAAAGAGAGTTCTCCCAATCACTTCTGACTCTGCTCTGAGTGAGAAATTGGCCCTGCTTGGGAGTGACAGTCACGACTTTCTATTACATCTCTCCCCAGGTAAACAAGGGCGGTTGTGATGCCTCCCCTAGCCATGGGAACCAGTGACCTTGAATCTGGAGGTTCTTCTCCAAGGTGTTTTAAGGAGCTTTACTGAAGCAGAAAACAAGTTTTAAGCAGGAATTCAGAGCCCTTTTCTGGGCACAGGCATTGCAACAATTGCAACTGTTGGCCCAAGAATTGTTAATGGAAGAGTTTTCCACAGTTTTGTCAAAGACAAAACAGTCAAGAAAGTTTTCCTTTAACCAGTTCTAAACTTTTGTTTAGTATGTAATTTCTGCTGAGATCCTTTTTCTATCATTCCTTTTTTAGATCAGGAAAAATGCCTAAAATACTGTTATCTTTTGCAATTCTGTTTATTTCTTGTATTGTGTCAGTGTGATATAACAACAAATTTTGACTTTGTGTTATATATTATTGTACAGTAGGGCACAAAAAGTTCAAATATTATGTTGTCTCTCTTGTGCTCTGTGGCATGGAAGCTGCTACTGTTACTAGCCAGAAACAGTTAAGCATTTATTTTACTTTTGTGTTTGAAGTTCCTGTTATGTCTTGTCACATCAAAACTTTGACAACCATTCTTTGAAATAGGCATTGCCTACTAGCATAAAAAAACTTAGATATTTCTTTGAATGTTTTTTCACAGAAAGATAATTCAAGGTCAATAAGATGATATCAACAACAGAGGAAAACATAATTTTTACAATAGAACAAAAGCCAAAGAATGATCCAGTACAGTCATATGGGGGCTATCATGTGTTATAGTGGATGTATATGCTAAAGAGACCATCACCAGCAGCTTTCAAGGCTCTACACAGGGTATATAAAATTTTAAATCACTGATTAGACTGTTGAGATAACCAAGAATAATTGTCTGTGAGTTTTTCTTTCTTCTTAGAGCTGAAGATCTGAAAACTCAACTGGTAGGACAGATGTATGGCTGGGAGGTGTGGTGCCCCTCTGGTCTCTATGGACTTTGTCTGGATCTCCAAGTAAAATCATTCATCATCCAGTTTCTGAATGTGAGGAAGACTTTCTACTGCCTTCCACTAACTCTTCAGTATTTAGCAGTGCCCAACTACAGCAGATTTTCATATTAAGGCAACAGTCTCCTTCCTCATAAAAATCTCCCTTGAAGTCTCACAGAAGATGCTCTTAATGGTACTTACCTTTTCCTTTACAGAAACAAAGCCTCAAAAGCAAAATTTTACAGAAAAGATGCATTATATCTCCAATACCACAGATAGAGGTGTTACACTGGTACCATAAAGAATGATTTGATTAAAGCAAAGGAGATACCCCTGGTATAAGAAGGTATTCTCTGGCATTTGTGATGCAGCAATTTCAAACAGTTTTTGAAACTGAGGATAAAAATTAATGGCTCAGCCAAGCATTGCAAATTCCTTATAACACTTTGATGATACTTAGGCTGACACATGTACTAGTTCTTTGCACAGATGAATTAACATCTCTTTTCCAGTGAAAATCAATACAAATGGGTCTTTGTCTGTGGGATAGGTGACCTCCTTGTTGTATAGCTTGAAAAATGTTTTCTAACAACACTGGGCAAAGAGGGAGTTCTATGCCTGAGACAACTTGCTATGACCCCAGAAGTGGTGGTCACAGTTTTGGCTTCATCATGAGGGGCATAGCCAGATGGCACTGCAGAGGGGTAATGGGAATGACATTGGAATTCTAGTGCCCAGAGGATAATCCTGTTGCTGCCACATCTTCCTGCTTTCCTTACAGGACTGAGGTAAGGTAGTACCAGGACCAAACCTTGAGATTAATCCTTGGATATGTATAAATATCAGGACATACTCACCTTTATTCTTCCCAGAGTCACATTCCTGCTGTCCTAGCACAGCCAGGGAAGAACAGAGTAAGGTGTAGGATGAATCCTCCTGGTAAGTCTGGTTAAGTATGTTTGTGACCAGTAAGTGCCAAATATATTTTTACAGCTTTCATACAAATACAAATGTCATATTCCAGTTACCTCATATTCCCCTCTTGGAATATACAGAGCCTGTCTTGATTCACTCAGCAAAGGCACAGTGCGGCCAAAACAGATCTGAAACCCTCAGGGACAGGTAATCATAACTCTTTGGGGTTGCAACTCACCACCTCTTACCTTTCCAAACTCCCCGAAGTTCTTTCAGCACTATGTATTTGCTGGAAGATAGATATGGTTTCTATATATAGTTGTCATAACTCATGGAAAGAAGATTTTCTTACATTTTCTTCCTTGCAAGTTGACTTCTGATATTTTTGGGAGTTTTCCACTGCCTTCAGAGGACAATACTTTGCTCTCTGTAAAGTCACTGCATGAAATTCAGTTAGTTGTGAAAGGCTCATACAAGATAGAATAAAAACTGCTACTGAGGGGAGACTTTTATTCACAGAGGAAGAGCTGGAATGACAATGCTCTGATATCTGCTGGGAGTAGAACTGCAGTTTTTAATATTCCAAAAAGCTTTCCAGCAATTTAACATCCTTGTTGTTCCAAAGCTATGGCTGAAAATTATACAGAAACAAATGAATATTCTTTTTTTTTTTTTTTTCCAGATAGTTAATTTCACAAGTTTTGGTTGTTCAGTGGTGAGTATTCTTCGGGTTCTTTTATATGTTCATTAACATTTTAACATTTGTCCACAAAATCAGTGTGCCTGACTAGGCTAGAATAAAGCATCAATCCTTCATTGTGACTCAGGGAAAAGATGTGCTTGAAGATTAAACCTTTTTTTGTATTCCCTTATTTCCACACCAACCAAACCCCAAACTGCCATACAGCTTGTTTATCTCACTATTGAATAATCTAATGTAAGATATAATTGAACAATCATTTTGGTTATATCTTACCAAATCTTAAAACAAGACAATACACTCTATAGACAATGACTTTTATTTTTTCTTTTTAAATATGATCTTTTACTCAAAAGATTAATATTTCCAAAATCAGTGCAGTTAAGATGATGAAAAAGCTGGAGTTTATGAAAGATTAACAATAATAGCTTCTTCTTTTTTAGGTGCAACAATAAAATTCAGCCAAAATTGCTCTTATTTTGGTGTCCCAAGCAAGCTATTCAGAAGCAGAGCTCAGGCTTTACCAAGGCAAAGTCTCCATTGGTTGTGAGGGTAATTAGATTCCTGCATAAGGAGGAGCCATAAGGGACAGCACTCCAGATACTCCATGACAACAAGGACATGCATAGGCTGATCCTGCTCCCACTGAAGATTTCAGGAGTCACTCTTCCTCACCAAGGGCAGCATTGCTGGCATAAACTAAATTAAATGGAAAGAAATTTACTACAAAACATCACTTAAAAAAGAAAAAGGATATGGCTAGGTGATATTTTTTCCACTCCAGTCTGGCTTTCCACTTGTTTCCAAGTGTTGCAGGCCAAACACAATAGCTGTATAGAGGGGATGGAGGCTCCTGCTCTCTTTCTTTCTGTCCATCCTGTGTTCTGGCTTATCAAAGAACTCCACTTGGAAGCTTATTTTTCACACTAGAAATAGCTGACCTCTCCTCCATACTTAAGTTTTAGAGATCTTATAAGGCAATACATAGGGGTTTTTTTCTTCATTTTCTCACTCCATGTCATCAAAGGGACTAGAGAATGACCCTTTTTTCTTTCTTGGCACAGGCAACAAGAAAAAAATGGGAAATATTTGACATCTGGAAGTGGCTGGTGCTTAAATACAATTGATTTCAACAGTACTGCAACAGACCAGCTGAAAAGCAAGGAGGAAATACAAACTCTGGACCCATAATGTACTGACATGGGAAAAAATACGCAAATATTTCTGTTGATTCTCTACTGTACTGCCTGACTAAATAAGGATTTATTAATCCTTAAAACTCCAGGAAAAGATACTAGAGGGAAAAAAGATCCAATAGTTTCTAGCCATTGTCAACAGCTAATATCAGAATAATCCGTTCCTAACTCAATCCGTAAACCTTTTGTTGCACCAGACATGGATAAGGACTAAGCAATATGAGGATCTCCTGGCTGAGTCAGGGATTACTGCATCTTTGCCACCCTTGGAGGGGGTGCCACATGTATTACCTTTGTGCCAGGCCAAGTTAGCTGTCCACACAACAAACTACATTTCACAGTCAAAGTTTGTCCAAACACTGTCTTACATTTTCTCTCCTCTCAATTTCATGTCTTATGCTGGATGGATTTTTTTAATGTGCCTTCATCAAACACTTGATATGGATATGGATACAGCTATACTGCTGTATGTAATCTCCCCTTTATCTACCACACAGACCCTGATACATTTCTCCCTGGATCTGATTACTTTATCCTTCTCCCTCCAATTTGATTCATATCTTCATAGCTTTATATGCTTCCCCAAGTGAGTGAACACTGAAGCTTTACATTGTTAGCTGGTCTATTGAACAGCTTGATTTGTGACATGAAGGATTTTCATGTGGGTATTGCATATTTGAATCAGTATTTCCCCCATCTTTTCACCTTGTAAGTTCAGACCAAAAGGTTTGGTTCTTGCTTGCTTAAATCCCATCCACAAACTATTTATCCACTTTACCTGTGAACACCTTTTCATGTTTCTCACTGTCACAACATAATTTTCACATTCCAAATGTCTTATAATTCAGTATGAGAATTGCTCTTAAGCAGTTTTTTATATTTTGCAGTTCTGACTGAATAAAATCATGCTGTTGGCACAGCTCTTGAAGCTCCATGCAGGGAGCTGTACTTTGCCATTTGCCACTGCTTTTTTTGGTTGTGGTGCTTTACCCAGGAGGGTGATTCATGTTACAGTACCATGTACAAACCAAACTGGAAATATCCAAGTGATACCTTGACTTGTCCATCACAAACCTTCTCTGGAAATTTACTCTTGATCAGTCAAATGTCGTTGGGCACAGTCTTAAACTGCTTCTCTCCCTTCATCTGCTAATTATAGATCAGCATTTAGGACTGTTATTGGCATAGGTAAATCCTACCAGGAATGGAGTTTGGTGGTTCCTTTAGCAAGTCAGCCCTAACAAACATAGCAGAATCTGATCCTTTGTAATTCTATCAGAAAAAGGCAATCTGGTTTGTAAGGCAGGATCTGTTCTTTATAAACTCATGCTGTTTATCACTCTTGGAGTTACTGCCCTGGATTTAGTTATTTTTCTCTCAATATTTGTTCCATTACTTTAACGAGCAACACGATTATAGTTCTAGGCTTTGATCCTGAAATGAGCTCTGTAGGAGCCTTACAAGTGTCAAAATTCGGTTAATTTCATGCCCTTTTTCACTTAAGGCCTTGTCCAACTAATACAAAAGTCACTGGATATGTCACTTCTTGACCTAAATTAAATTTAGGTGAAAGATAAAAGAAACTCTTTCACTGATACCTAAACCAGCCATGCTCTTTCCTTTGACTTTAAAGTGTTTTACCCTGGGTCTTACTAAAGGCACAGCCTTAGTGTATTTCCATCAGTCTTCTTTCCCTTGAACTCTTTCAGCCAGTGTTTCCTTTCTTAGTCTTGGTTTGGTGTCTGGATCTTCCGGAAAGACTGCCTTTCCCTTCAGCTTTCCCCTTCCAGTGTAGCTTTCTTTCTGTGTCATCCCTGGGTATGTGACCCCTCATTTGCAAAGCTGCTTTCTCCACAATTCTTCTTCCCAAAAGTCCTGAGCAGCAGGAGCCATGGTTTTATGAAGCACAAACAGTAGAGGGGTTGGAGTTATTGAGACCTCCTTGGCTTAGGGAACTGGGCTGAAATTCCATGTAGAACACTTCACACAGGCTCCCACACACTTTTCTACTCTTCCCATTCTGGCAGAAGTCAGCAAGTGAGACACATGAAAAGGGGGGAAAAGACCAAGAGAAAAAGGTTTTAGGCTTTATAAATGTTTGCATTTGGCTTAAGGAAGGGGTAAAGGGTCAGCTTGGCTCTCGTTTTGTCTGATATGATTTATATGTCACTGTTGACAACAACAGAGGCCAGCTCCACATTATGGATTAACAGCTTGGCAGTGAAGGACAGAGCCATTTATTTACTTTTCATTACAGAGTTCATGGGTTTTGGACTCTCATATAGGACATGCTGGGAGATTTCTCTGTATTTTCCTAACATTTACTCCTAAGCAGACCTTGGATCAGAGGGCAGGCTTTGATTTGTGGACATTTGATATTCCATTGTGTATTAGATATTGTATTACTTGGCATTTGGAAAATCTGAGTTACAGCAGAGAGACAAAATAAAAATAAAATATAGAAAACATTTTATGATATTAGAATTGGAATTGAACAATAAAAGAATAGGCATATATTTTTTTCTTTTCTGGATGTAAGGGCTTTTTGAAAAAAACCAACCAGCTCAAGCTACTCAACCATAACCATACACACCAAGTCTTTAACTCAGGCAATTTTTTATGGCCAAATCACGTGAAACCATAAAACAGTTCATAAAGGTGGATCCTCACCAACAGCTGTTTTACTCAGGTTCACTAGAAAGTGGAATTTTTAAAACAGAAACTTGCTTTTTCATGTGATATTTTGACCTTTCCGTTTCTTGGAATTGCTTCATCATGATTTTCCACCCTTTTCCAGAAAACAACTCAGGAATTTAGCAGTTTGCTGCTAACCTGGGACAGATTGCATGCTCCATATTCACTTAGACAATGTCAGAGGCAGTAGCAGCATTCTGGACTGATGACAACACAACAAATTCCATAATGAAAGTGTTTTTTCATGCATTTGCAACAAAGAGAAAGACCTTCTGTAGTTTTTACTTTCAGATTCCCAAGATTGTTTTTACACATTTCCTTACAATTCAGCAGAGGTCTGAATTTGGATTTGGGGAAAGCTGGTTTGTTGTTGGTTTTTGTTTTGTTTTGTTTTTGTTTGTTTGGGTTTTTTAATTTTAGAAAACATGCTTGGTTATGAATGTTTGCAAACGACACCTTTGGATTTCTAGGAGATATCTCAGCAGAGGAAAGGACTATAAATCACCCACACACTTCTGCAATTCAAGAAGAAACTGTAAGACCACCAAAGCCTGGCAAAAGAAAGTGAAATAAGAATGACTGTTCCTTTTTTTCCTACAACTGCCATTATCCAGAATATTAGGTAAGAAATCTGACAGATGGAAATATTTAGATTGGAACTAAAAGAAAAGATGCAGTATTTTCAAAATGGATTCTACTCTACTTTTTAGTCTCCAATGCCTCCATTCAAATGTCACGAGGCAGAGTTATTCTAATGGAAAACATTTTATTTGCATTTATATGGGAGAGTGGAAACCTAAGTTTAAAACCACAAATTACTTTATAGTTCACATTTTAGCATTGGGGTTTGAAGTGTCCAGATGTGAAGAAATATTAGATATTTCAAACTGAAGTTATTATCCAGGGGAAAGGAGAGGTTGAAATGCAAACAGATTTGCTATACTCTCTAAAATACCTCAAAAGACAAAACCAATATTGAGGAGTATATGACTGGGTGATCTGGGACAAATTACCAAAAAGATAAAAAATAATAGAAACTAATTTTTCTTAAATAGAGGTTGCTAGATTTCTTGTTCAGACAGATTTCAAAATACAATTCAATTATTGATGATTTACATCTAGCTAGGAAAAATACCTGTCATTTTGGTAATTAATCTTCTAAAATCTGAAATAGCATTACTTTTAGTCAGTATCTTAATAGGAGACAATAGGAGAGTAACCGACATAATTAGTAACAACAGCAATCTGATTTTATTCTAAATAAGAATCACACTTAAAGGTTATGTTTAAGTAAATTCAAAGAAGATGGAGAGGATCTCCACACAAGGTGCTGCATGGAGAAGACAAGGAACAACAAGTACAAGTCGCACTGGGAGAGGCTTCTTCTTGAAATAGGAAAGAAATTTTTTTCCCAGTAAGAACAATCACTCACTGGAACAACCTCCCAAGGGATGTGTCAGAGTCCCCATCGCTGGAGGTTTTCAAGCTGTGACTGGACAGGGTGTTAGATTGTCTTATGTAACTCCCTTTCCCATGAAAGGTCGGACCAGAGGAGCTTTTCAAAGTCCTTTCTACCCTGGGCAATTCTATGATTGTATGATCCTCAGAGAAACTGTGGATGCCCCATCCCAGGAAGTGTTCAAGGCCAGGCTGGATGGAGCTCTGAGCAAACTGGTCTAGGGGAAGGTGTTCCTGCTTAGAGAAAGCAGGTTGGAATGAGAGGATCTCTAAGGTCCTTTACAATCCAACCCATTCTATGATTCTGTGATCTATGCTGCTGTAATGTGGATGTGTGAGAGTGAGGAAAACACCATTGCTTACTCCTTTTCAAGGTGAAGAGTGAAAAAGTATGCAGTATTTCAAAATGGGAAATGTTGAGGAGCACAAATGAGTCCTTTACCATTTACAAAATGTACCATTGCTCTTCAAGTAACTTTATTTGAAAGAAAAAAATCTAGTAGATGATGTTTCCAAAGGTCTTTTCCTCACTCATGTGTGGTGTTAGAAAACATCAGTCATGCTGAAGGCTTCATCTCCCAGAACGATACATCTGGTACTTGCCATTCTTAGGCTGTCACAGACATTTCCTTTCTAGCAGAATTCATCTGCAACAGGGCCAGTATTTAAGAGGTTTATTAATAAAAGATTATATTGCTACTGTATTCTATTTGGTTTCATATAAATAATTTAGGCACAAAGGAATTCCCTGGTCCTTTTCATAGACTTGAAAAAAATATAGTGCAGTGTCAGAGAGAATTGTGGCAAATCAATCTGTTCTTACATTCTCTTACTAAAGACACATGACAAGTTACAGAAATAGAGAGAAAAAAGACTGCCAGAACAATCAAATACAAGGTATGAAACGAAAAGAAACATAGAAGATGACACAGACACAACACAGAACAAGGAAACAAGAGGAAGACATTGTACTGATGCTAATGTTGGTCAGAAGGTAATAGTGTTTTATGAAACATTTCAAAATATTTTTTCTTTTTTTTTCATATTACACATTGAAATAGAATTAAAACACTTTCACAGAGAGAATGCCCCAAAACACAGAAATAATTCAGCAGCTTGGCTGTCTAGGGCTCTCACCTGAGGCTGGAAAGCTTCTCCATATTGATGATCCAGAGCAGTGTTGTGCATGAGTCTGTGAATTATTGCAGGGGTGGTTTGATCAGTCAGATGTTCTACTGCAGATTACTCTTCTTTTTTTGGTTCTGAACTTTAAAAGTTTCCTGATGAATGAGATTCATCAAATCTATTTTGCAAAAAGGTCCAGAACCAAATCCCTTTGCTACAATTTTATCAACTGCAGATGAGCTGCTCTGATTTGCACCAGTAAGGAATAGAGTCAGCCAGAGAAACCTCATGTATTACAGGTGACAGCTGGCTATTTCCTCTCCATGCTCATCTTCTTTCTGTCATTTTAGAGATCATCTAAATTAAACCTTCAAGCAACCTAATTTCCCATTTCTTAACTTTTTTGTCTTTCATTACTCCTCAGCCTAAAGGACCGCTATGCAAAACTGCAGAGTTGGTCTACACTTATATCTTTTAAAATAGGTTTCTGAAAGTCTAAGTCTCCAACATATTCTGTCCATTCCCATAAACAAACACCACTTGTATCAGTGGTCTTAGCTCACACACCTTCAAGTAACTGCAATAGTATGTCATAGTTACTCTGGCACAGTCACATCTGATGAAGTTACAAATTCAATTCACCATGAAGGACATGCCTGATGATTGTAATTAGGTGAGAATTTGCAAAGGCAGCCAGTAGAAGTTATATACACAGATATTCACACAATATTCTAACTTGGAAGGGACTCACAAAGATCACTGAGTCCAACTCTTAAGTGAATGATCCATATGGAGAGCGAACCCATGATGGCATTATTAGCACCATGCTCTAATCAACTGAGACAATCCATTCCTCCCATCTCCTACAGCAGGAATAAAGCCAGAGCCAGTTACACTAGAACCAGTTATGGGGACTCAAAGTTGTATTACAAGAAAGTAACAGACAACTTTTCCATGTACAAATCCTGTATCCACAAAAATGTCCATAAAAAAGTAACTTTATGCAATCATGGTTACTGATGATTAACTTCATTGCACTGCTAAGGGAGATAGATTAAAAACCCAAGAGGGGCAAAAGTAAACCTGCATACCACTTAGAACAAATGTTTCATCATCTATTTAGACTCAGGTAGTTGTAACTTTCATTTATTTCCTGGTTGGTTACCATTAGAGAGGAATAGCAGCAAAAATAAAGTAATTATCAAATTTTTGACTTGCTATGCTCTTTAAAACTTCCCCATGAAAACTGCTCACTGTATTATAGGAAATGTTGCACATTTGAATAAAAAAAAGAAAGCTACCAAATGTAAAGCCAATCCTCTATTGCTAACACGAGCATTCTAACAAGCAGTCTAGAAATTTAGTGCATTTATAATTTCTCTGGTTTGAAATGGGAAAAAATATATTCCCGTGTAAGAGAAATAACTCTTAATTAACTTTTAATCCTGCCTTTTTGTTGTGGAGCTGTCTCCTTTACACAAACATTTACCAACCACTTCCACTGTGTTTCTTGTCATACTTTGTGCACCTCATTCTACTAGTCAACATTACATTTATGTTACTTTTATTTTAGGGTGATAACAAAGCTTGAAGTTACTAATATGGTGGAAATATCTTAAAGAAACATAGCTTGACTTCACTAATTTCTGGTAAAACTAAGTCATCTTAAAATACTGTTATTCTGTAATTAAAAAAAAATTAAAACCAATACACGAATGCTAAGTCAACTGCTTTTAATCATTAAATAGTGCTGATCATCCTGTAAATCAGAACTTTTTGAACACTTACAACATTTACAGTTTGAGTACCTTTACTCATGTTATAAAAACAAATACAACTTTCAGTTCAGCTCTACAAAAACATAATTGATTCCTGTTCATAGGTTTCCAGAGCCTTAAGTGACAAAAGACTTTAAAAAAATATAAAAAATCATCAACATTTTAAAAATGCAATATTCAATTTCCATTATTTTATTTAAAATATGGAATGCATAGAAGTATTGCTGTCAATTTTAATAAAAACACAAAGGATCAAGATATTGAACAGTGGCAAGGGAGCTTAAAAAGAGGGTTGTGGCTCACTGATCCACTACAAACTAGATCAGTCAACATCTGTCCGCTAAATAATGTCACTAGAATAATGAATAGTTTGAGAAGGTGGTATACAGCATTTATAACGTTTCTGATAGTGTGACTATTCTGTAAGGTTACAAATATTCTAAAAGACATTATATCGTTTCTAAAGGGCAGTATTTTTTTTCATAGGAAATGTAATGTGCCAAGAGCACCTTGTCTGTCACTTCATCATGCAGCTGTATGACAATCCCTTTGCTGTTTTCTAGTCTTACCTGTAGATTTTTTTCCTCTGTCTCTCCTACCTGTCTGCCTGTGGGTTCACTTCTCCATTAGGGAATTATAATTCAGATAAGGATATATATTAATTCACTTCTAGGAGGAGGGGGACGAAAAAAAGTTATCAAGATCTTTATAAAGCCTCAGGCACTATGGAAAAGCCAGAATACAAAGCCAGACAATGCCTCAGGCTTATGGCAAAGGGCAGCATAATTCATAGTCTGGGGGAACATAGGAAAATATAGGTGTGTGTTATTGAAACTAAAGAGCAGAGGCATTCCTAAGATCCCAAAGAATGAAAATTTCCTCCATGGTAAAAGAGAATTTAGAAGTTAATTTATGGTCTGAGATCTTGGAGGAGCTTCCTGTAGTGAGAGATACCATTTTTAACAAATACAGCAGGTCAGGTGCTTATGCCAGGCTGAGTTTATGGTGCAACTAGAAATTGCAGTGGCCTTTGGAAGCAAAGAGCACCTTCCTCTTTTCATGAAAAAGTGGTGACATAAAATGCCTAGGCAGCCTGTTCTTACAGTCCTCAGGAACTGAAACATTGGAAATTGGATCAACAATTTAGGGCTGGACATTTAACCTTCACTTTTACTAGCACAGCTGAAATAAAGGTCAAGACTATACTTCCTTGTCAGCTAGACAGGAAAGCTGAAACATTATTTGTGTTGCTACAACACCATATAGATGGCCAAACGGAGAAGTCAATAAATATTTCATATAAAAAATATAGCTACAAAAGAAAAATCAGTGAAATCACAGAATCATTAAGACTGGAAAAGACCTCCAAAATCATGAAGTCCAACCATTAACCCAGCACCACCACCATGCTCACAACTAAACCATGTCCCTCAGTACCTCATCTACCCATCTTTTAAATACCTCCAGGGATGGTGACTCTACCACTTCCCTGGACAGCCTATTCCAGTGCTGGACAACTATTTCAGTGAAGAAATTTTTCCTAATATCTAATCTAAACATACCTCTCCCTCCTCTCCAGTGCAATTTGAGGCTATTTCCTCTTGTCTTGTCACTTGTTACTTTTGGAGAAGGGACCAAAGCTCACCTGGCTACAACCTCCTTTCAGGTTGTTGTAGAGAGTGATAATCTCCCCTGAGCCTTCTCTTCTCCAGGCTAAATAACCCCAGCTCCCTCAGCTGCTCCTCATAAGACATGTTTCAGACCCTTCACCAATTTTGTTGCCCTTTTATGGACATGGAATATATCTTCAAATAAAATTTAGAAGAAATACATATTCAAATCCATCCAGACTTTTAAAGGCACTGTGTATCTGTTACTACTGTGGGAATGTGGTTATGGTAATAATCAAAGTGCACCCTTTTAGAAACATCATTATTTGATACACCTTCTCTCAAGAATGTTGATCTGTACTTTGGTATTTTAGAGAAACCTTCTCTTTCTGAATTTAGATAAAACTCATCACAATTAAATTGTCTTCAGCAGTCTCAGGTTGTCTTAGGTTCAAACACTAACCTGAAATACAACTTCTAATAGTTTCTCATGAAATAGGAAAAAAACCCCCTTTTTCATGGCAGCAATTATGCTTCAGTGGAGAAATGGAGGGGGAAAAAAGGTCCCATGAGACTGGCTAGTTAAGACACTTAGCATGGGAAAATGATCTCTCTTTTAACCTGCTTTTCAGACCTTTTAAAGTCCTGGTCTTCAAATATGCCAAAGAAGGAATCACAAAGACTTGGAAGGAGCTAATGTGCCAAACTTCATTCTGTAGTCACTACGAACAGGGTCCAAGGGCTAAGGGAGGACTGCTGATCTTAGGGTCTCTGCATCACCCCTGGAGGACACTCCTAGTCGCTCCATTGGCAGTAGAAGGCCAGGGAGAAGGCTGACCTTTCTAGGCAAAAGGTGGGCTTTGTTGATGCCCCTCTTGAGCACTTCTCTGTTTTCAACAGAACTGTCACTCTCAAGTTGAGGGAAAGGTTGAACATTTCTGGGATGAAACAAACTTCAAAAAGAACTTCCATCAGATTAGGATATCAAGGGTCCTAAACGTGTGGATTTAGTAACTCTTAAGAAGCTTCCTGGGAAATGACCCAGGAAACTATAAAATAGATATTTCTGAAGTACTGAAAACTAAGGTAAGGATCCTTCCCATTCCTCTAATATCAGTTATTGTGCAAAAACCAAACCCCTAAAACTTCTTGAGAGTTTCTTTTCTGTTAATACTTCTTTGAAGTTGCACTTTCTGGATTTGAAAATTAAGGAGGGGGGCCATAATTTGAAAGGAGGAACACGAGAGATACAAAGAAAGACAAAAATAAGAGGGACAAAAAAAAAAAGACCTAAATGTATGTAATTGTTTAATCTACTACTGTATTTTTGTCTTTTAAATATCATAATCTAAGGGACTGTAACAGAATGAGACAAGAATACATTTGTATAGAGGAGTATCACATGAGATGTATTCCTCAGGCTCTGGAAAGTTGCCACTGCAATTTTCTGTTGGTCCTAGAACAGTGCCTCTTATAAAAACAAAACAAAATCTTAGGCTTAGCAGAGGGAAACTCCATGTAATTTTAACACAGAATTTCATAATGCAGTGCAAAGTGAAATGGCAGCATGGAGAACATTCCTAGAAATGTAAGGAAGCAGAGAAAGCACTAATCTACTGCCATCATTATACTCTGAATGTGAGAGACTTCAATAAGCAATGCTCAGAAGAACTTTCTGTCCTTAGTATTGCAGATAAAATTTGGTATTGATCTGTCAACAGAGAAGAACTACTTTTTAGATTTTTGTAAAAATGAAACAGAAATTTTAAGTAATAGTTTTGAAGAGATACAAAATTTATTTTCTTGTGTCAAATACCTGTCTTAAACATTTCTCTCATCAGCAAATTTTCTCTGAGACTTGCACAAAACCAAAAAAGGATAGGTATAACTTGTGAAAACCAAAAAAGGATAGGTATAACTTGTGAAAATCCTCCTCATAACTGAGCTGTAGAGAGGAATGCAGGTATATGCATAAACCTGTAAAGCTTCCATAGGCATATTAAAAGCAAGATTTACTCTGTATGTACATGTTGTTCTGAACACAAGACAGACTAGTAAAAATTTGTACAGTCATGCCCTTTCCTCTATAAATATATGCACTGTGTATTTCACATATATTTATAAACTTGGAGAAATAAATTTATGCACTTTATAAAGACGATTACAAAATCAACCAAATGTCAATAATGCACATTGGCAGCACAAAATAAGCTTAATTCGTAGGAAATATGGTTCCAATATATACTAAAGTAAATGAACACAAATTAAGCTTATTAAGAACAATTAGGAAAAAAAGTTACATATTGCTTTCTTTATGTACCATAACACTTCTGGATATTTTCCAAACATTTATCAGAAAAATTGCTTCAACACACTATAAAAGGCTCCTATACATTTTCATAAGTGTTCCCATGCCTTCCAATATTCCTCTCCCAAGTAAAGTGGAACATATGCTTATGAAAATATCTTCCACATTTCCTCTTGATATATCCAATATGCATATCAATATTATTTTTTGCCATACATCACTTTACCATATATCACATTTTCATACATATACTTTAAACAAAACCAAAATATTTCAGAACATATTGCTTTTACCATAGGAAACGCAGGAAAATCTGCCATCAGCGGTCACCCAAGAGACCAACAGAAAAAATAAATCACTGCTTAACAGAGGTGGTCTTTTTCTGAAGTCAAAGCAGCAAAGTGCATTCAATACTTGTGGGAATATTTTGGCTTGATTTCTTTAAGACAAGAAGTGGCTTAGACAGGGTGGTCCCATGAATAACTCCCTGTCTCACTTAGTTGATGATAAACTCAAATAATAACATAATAAGCCTTACCCATATGTAACACAACTCCATGTGAGCTTGACTGATGCTAAAGGTGCAGAGACCAGCACATATGAAATGCAGAAGTGGCTTGCCCTTCATGAATGCATTTTCACTTTTTCTTTTTTTAAAGTATCAAACAAAACATAATTTTGAATAAAATGACAGTGGTGGTGTAAAAGGATTTTTGTTAACACTTGCTTTACAGCAACCTTTTTTCAAAAGAAATCTTCTTTATCTTTTCCATTCTTCTATATCCAGCTTTTATCAATAGCTGAAAAAAAAAGAGTCATAAATAAACCAACCCCCAGATCTTTTAAATATTTCAGATTTATTTAACACAACCTTTACCTTTCCACCAATTGTCACCACACCCACATATTCAAGGCCCTGTGACATATATAGCACTCATTTCTGAGTTAATTATTGCCACCTTTTTTTTTTTTCCTCCTTGGCAGCATCATCAAGTAGGAGTTTACAGTTTCTCCTGAAGAAGTCTTGGTAAAGTTGGACACCAGAAAAAAAAAAAAAAAGCTAAGAAAACACAAGAGTGAAAGAATAGTCGAGGCACATGGACACAGGGACTGAAGAGAGAGAAGGCAAAGGAGTGGGAACACACACAGCTTCCAGGGAGAAAGAGAAGCATTGGGGTCTCAAGAAGATGCTAAAGTAAAAAAACCAGTATAATTAAGAGGGTATAAGGATTTGTACCAGTCAGGAATAATCTCCCCCTAATATTGGTGCTGCCTTCACTCTCTTGCATGAGTGAAGTGTGCTGGCAGAGCGGAGACATGGTCAGACCTTGAGGTGGAGCCTGAGACCCCACGGGACCATCTCGGCAGGCACAGGTGAAAGGGAGGCCTCCCAGAAATTTCACAGCTAATTGTGAGAAGGCAGAGGGGCTTTTCTTGTGTTGCTTTGCTTTTCAATTTATAAACCCTGGGGCCTTCAGAATAAAGCTTTGAGCATAATAAAATATTTCCTGCTGGAGCGGGTTGCTCTTAGCAACCGCAGCAATCCCCCGCGTGCTCTTTTCTAGCGCTACCAACCACTCGCACAAACTGTTTCTCACTGCCAGCCCCAGCAAACCGTCATTAAAAAGCAACCAAGCCCATGAGCCCACCCACTTCTGACTTGGTTTGCCATCTGAGGGTTTTGTCTGCTGTTGGTCCCCTCTCAGATCACGCATTTCCAGGCTGAGTGATCCAGAACACCTGCTCGCTCGCTCTCCTCCAGATGCACATACACAGACTTTTGGCCAACCAAGGCTGTCTGCAGTGCTGTCAAAGACAGGCAGCCCTGCTGCCTTTGAGCCTTTGTTGTTCCCACACTAAAGAAACTGCAATTTGCTCAATGTTGGCCTGATGACAGGGCCTTTTTTCCTATGGACACCTGGACCTCTGGGCATTTTATCCCCATGGACACTCCAAGGAAATCAAAACTTCAGAAAATCCTTTCAGGCACCCTGCAAGGGGTGGTAGTTGCTTTCTGGAAAGTCTTCAAGCAGCCATTTAGGCATCCCTTGTTGCAGTTTCATTGTTTCATTAAAGACAAGCCAAGATGGGGCTGCTGGTGGCAGGGAGCTTATCTGCCCCAAATCCAACTCATACCCGAGTGCATTTTGTGTTACCTGACCCACTGAAAGCAGCTTCTGTGTCTGTCTGACTGACCATTCAAACACCAAAACTGCAGAAACTCCCAGGACAGGAAGGACAAGTGACACAATTAACAGCTTTCAGCAAGAGCTGCTACCTGGGGCAGTTTAAAACAATCATGAAACACAACCTGAAATATCTCTGAAACCACTTTCTTTTCAGGAGAGTGAGGAAACTGTATTAATGTTCAGAAAGACATTAAATTGCAGCACTGGATGCAGCCAGAGAACTTGCTGAGTTAGAAAAAGCCTAGGCAGTCTTATACTAGTCTGTTGTCAAGATTATCCTGTCTTAAACTACACCAACAAAGACCTCACACACAGTTTCTAGGGCTCAAATCTTTGAGAAGCTCATGGGAGAAGAAGGGACTTAACAACTTTCCATTTCAGATGAAAAATTTGATGGGGTTTCAGAAGTAATTTTTCAAGGATGACATTAAAGTGCTTTGGGAAGACTGCACCAGAAACCCACTGGTTGAAAAAGCCCCCAAACCCCAAAACATCTAAAGACAATACGGCACTCGAGCTCAGACTGATCTGAGCAGAACCAGACAGTGCAGAGGAGCAACTCGGAACCAGCAGGAAGCAAAACACAGTCTTCCTACCTCAGCACTTTCCTCCCTGTCCAGTTTCTCAAACTCTAGGAATACATCAGAGTAAAGTCAGAATTTAAAAAAAAAACAAACAAAAGAAAAACCCCAAAACTCCCCAAACCCCCAAAACAAACAAAAAAACACCAACGAAAAAACCAAACATGCAACTATTTCTACTTTTTCTGCTTTAAAACATTTTCAAATGGTTAAAATAATTCTATAATAAGTAGCTTTGTTGTTTGGATGAGGCTTTACATGCCAAACACTAGCCTGGAATGAGTATTTATAGCAGAGTTTAAAGTCCCTGAAAATAGGGATTTACATTTATAGTGGAAAGGTTGACGAGTTTTGCTGTAGCTATATTAGCAGATCATTCTATAATAAAAAGGTGCTATTTTAAAAGAGGCACTTATAATAGCAGTCTAATGCAGTTAGGAAAGAATGAACTTTACATGGTGAATGTACAATTTAACACAAATATTCATGCTAAAAAAAATCAAACAGCAGATCGTGAAAGCAGTTTATTTAACATGCGGATTCTCATAGATAATCTGATTTTAGACTTTTACCAATGAGAAATACACCTTCTTCCATAAATCAACATTTTTTAAGTCTTCATTAATTTTAACAGCTGATGTCTTACCTAGAATCATATTTACTTGAAAGAAGTTTATGAGCAGAATTCAATGGATTAGTAAATTTCATAAATGGTGGTGAATGGGCTAATGGCATAGTATTAAAAAGAGGAACTGTACATGCCAACTCAATAAACTTCAGGATTTTTTAATGCATATCAGTTAGAACATAGTATCAAGATGTCTTTTTAGGAGCCAATTAAAAAGAGGACAAATTCTGATTCTACAGAAGAGAGCGGAAACATTTTTCGGAAAAAAAAAAAGAAAGGAACACTAAGAGGAAATCTGCTATTTCTCTACAGATCACACAAGCAAATTCTGCATAAAAACATGGTTCATTTCCCTCTTCCCTTGTCTCAGCATAAATACAGAAAAAGGAGCTTTGTAAAAGGGGTTGTGGTGGAGAAGATCCCCCAGACCCAGCGAACTGGCTTCAGCAACTCCCACCTGCAGCTTTTCTGCAAAGCTGGGACAACTGTAGTAGCCCCAAAGTTCCTCTCTCAAAAGAGCTGCAAACAATGTAATTATCAGCATTGTCTCCTCTCACCCATTCTCATACTTTTCTTTCAGCTGGTCTCTCCAAAGCTGTGACAGAAGCTCCTCTCCCAGCACAGAGGGGAGTGTCTTTCACACGATGGGCTGTGGATGTCATGCCATACATGCAACACACATTTTGACAGCACAAGGAATTCTTGAAGCCTCTGAGCCCTCACACAGACCATGGCTGACCAAACTGCCCTGCCCAAAATCTACCTGTGGTGCAGATAAGTCTGTGGAGCTATGACTGAGGCTAGAACTAAGGGGTGCTTTCCAATAACCAAAAAAAGTCACTGCAAGTACTCTTGTGAAGCACTCCCTTTAGGGCAATGAACCTGTCAGTCAATAAATATAAAAAAGCCCTAGTTCCACGAGCACTTACATACCTGTTTAAATCTAAGCCTCTGAGCAGTCCCTCTGTGTGTCAGTGGGCCTTCTCACTTGAAACCAAAATCTCTAAGTGTTTACAGGGTCAGGAAATGAAGCACTAAAGTTGCTGTTCTTCTCCCACACTATCTAGAAGAATTAAGAGCATATCCTCTCAATTGGTAAGATCCACTGTAAAAGAAGAGTACATTATGTGACTGTTTAAATGCTGTAAGGAAAGCAATACAAGAAAGAAAAGAATGTCTGTGTCTTTTCTTCACCTTTTTTTTAAGTTCAGTGTTGCCTTTTGCTTTCTCTTATTTTTCCTTATTTTCACAGATGAACAAACTTGTAGTCTCTTAGTTGCTTTTAACTTACTTTGTTTGTAATAACATTAAAGAGCCTGAAATAGCAGCTGATTATTTTTAACACTGTTCATTTTTAAAATTATTTTATGGAAAAAGAAAATAGGGTGTACCCCTTGTCTACTTAGTTCTCCACAAAACTTATTGGAGTTTGTTTATTTTTTCCACTGAGGTGATAGTGTTAAAACTAGATGGCAAGACCCAGAGTCAATGTGTCATGCTGATAATGTGAGAAGACACCCATATCAGAGTCTCAAGGGTTGCGATGTGACCAGGAGTCCTGGTTTAACCTCAGCTGGCAGCTCAGCTCCACGCAGCCACACTCCCACTGCCCCTGGTAGGGTGGGGGAGAGAATGGGAAGGACAAAAGTGCAAAAGCTCTTGGGCTGAGTTAGTTTAGTAGGTAAAGCAGAAGCCACACACAAGCAAAGCAAAATGAGTTAATGTACTGCTTCCCATGGGCAGGCAGGTGTTCAGCCATTCCCAGGAGAGAAGGGCCCTGTCACGTGTAATGGTCACTTGGGAAGACAAACACCATCACTTCGAACAGTGAACTCCCTTTGCAGTACACCAGTCAAAGGGACTCCAAAACCTGCAAACATAATTGCAAAGACATCTAAAATGGGAGAATCCAGCTTGGGCTTCAAATACACCCCTAACAAAAGCCTTTACAGACATAAATTGTATGGTCAGAAATATCTCTATTTTAAATAACACTTTTATTTAGCTAAAAGATATGCAAAAGTATTATTAACACAAATGTTTATATTTCAGAGTCATGGTTCTAGACATATATTAAAAAACCCCCAAACACTTTGGACAACTATAATGTCAGCAAGATGACAACTGCAACAGCAGTTTTTCAATAATTCTTTAAACAGAACTTGAGGATTAACTGGTTGATAAAGACACTCCCTTTGTGCATAGCACACTACAGTAAGGTGTGGATTCTGTTCATCATAAAGAAAATGCTTAAAAAAATTCATTATACCTAGAAAGTGAATGTTAGATGTTGAAATTCTTTCTTTAATATACAGTGAAGTTTCTTTCTCTTACTGAGACTGATATCTGTGATGTGACTCACAGTCCAGAGTAATAAGCTATTCCTCAGGATGCAAAAATCAGTGAATTTTAAATATTTTATTGTATATAATTGTGAGTTTGTTAGAGCTCTTTGTCATTGCTACAGCCTTATGCAGCTTCTGCCGTTTATTTAATGTTTTCTGCTACTTCAGCAGCTGAAGGAATGTACATTAACTATACAGCATTGCTTCTCACTGTCCGATTTCCAGATTTGAAAAAATATGACACAAATTCAATGCTTGATTCTGAGACACTCTAGCTCTCTCAACCTCCAGTTTTTAAAGAATCAGAAAACCAATGAAAGCTTGTATCTCACCGCACCTTGTTGGCATGCTCAACTGAAATCAAGCACTACTGATCAGCTCCTGTTATTGGATATTGATTCCCCTGCAGAAGTGACTAATTCCCTTCAAAAACCCGAGTAATTCAATGTACTCACCTCACACTGCACACGTGTTTCCCATTAAAAACCATCAGGAAGCAAGCACATGTATTTAAGGAATGGGTTGTGTTTCTGCATGTTTGTTCCATAAAATAAATTTTTTCCATCTCATGAAACTGAACAATCTTATGTCCACTGCAGACAATGGAAAAGAGTCATTGACTCCAACACGCTTTACATCAGGCCCTCTGCAGTTCCAGTTGTTCCAGGCACAGATTTCCCAGTTCTTAACGTGGGGTTAGTCACTTAAAATCATTCAGGACTTTTATAACACTTCATTATGCATGATACAGCTTCTTTCACAATAAATTCTTCCAAATACTGCCTTTATTTGGAGAAACAAGCTCATGATTAATTCACTATGTGTATTAAGAACTGCATCCTTCTCTAGAGAAGGTTAATGATGAATTTGCTCCAGTAATACCTGCAATTAACACCAAATTAATGCCACATAAGAACATTAACTGTTTATTTGGTGAAAAATGCTTGTATGAAACATCATGAAAAAGGTTCAAGAGTGTAAATCCATATTGTGCACTTGAGAGTGTCACTATTACCACTAATTTATAAAAGTATAACAAAAAGGAATTAGATTTCTTAAGAACAGAGAAGGAATGTTGCTACTGCAAAACCCCCATAATTTCCCAAGTTGATACTCTCTCCTTGCTTCCTTATATGTCTGGATCTACAACGGGCCTTTCTTCAGCCCAATTTGATGTGCTTCTTTGTAAAATTGTAAAGAACACACATGAGAACAAATCAAGTAACATCTGGCCTATCCAGTTACAAATTAAAGTCCTTAAATGCTTTACTACTATCCAGATTTTAGGATAGCAAGTGGTTTTAATCTTACTTGTTGCTCTCTAAATATAAAATTTGTCCAAACTTCATTGCTGTTGTTGCTTTTTCTGATCCTGATTTCATCAGACTGAAATCCAAGCTTTCTTTTTCTTATCAGTCACTCATAAATTTTATTTAAATTTCTCAGACTTTTGTCTTGAGACACTGAAGCTGTGGCACTTGTTTTCTTTCACATCCCTTAGCTTTGCATCAATATTTTTGCTACATGGTACCTACCAGCAGCAGTTAGTTAATTATCTGGTTTCAAACTAGTACACACAGATCTCAAGGGCAGAAAGGATCACAGTGAACATCCATCACAGTCCATCACAGTCCACAGAACTGCTCTTCATCAGACCCTGCCTTAAATTGAATGGTTATGCTTGAACTAGCCCTGGGCTTTTAGGGAAAGCAAACAGCTATATCAGTATAAAAGTTACCCATAGTAGGGAAGCCAAGCCAACCTTCAATTTATAGTTTCAGGGCTCTGTTTTTTAAAAATGCTTCACTTTCAAAATGATTTTTTTTCAGTTCAGCTATCATATTTCAATTCTCCAAGAGCTCATTATAAGTAATATTAAAACAAACAAGACAGCCTGTGAGAGAAGGAGATAACTAGTTAAATGTCACTGATGAAAGATTTCATTTGTGATAAGTTCAATTCCCTGTCATACACCTGGGGGGATTCCAAAGTGATTAACTCCTTTTCACTATTGCAAGGCAGTGTGCTTCTTCCCCAGGCTATTCCCACTCTGTTTTCCCATGTGCAATACATTCACTCAAGTTCCACTCGCTGAGGCAACAGTCACTATTATTGAGGAAGCATCATCCTTGCTCTCAAAGCAATTCCTTCAGCACTCAGTCCTGCAGAAAGCCGAGTTGTGACCTTGCTTTGAACACTGATCAAGACAAGCTATGGCAGATTTCTAGACAATGTCCCGACACTCCTGTCCCTCACAGTGTGTTCTGTCATGCTCATCCCTAACTCATGGAACAACAGACCTCCTGACTTCTGGAATAGGTGTTCTTTCCTTTTGTCCATTTTTTCCAGTATACCCAGAATAAGAAGTCTGAAGCTTTGGTATGTTCTTAAAATATATCAAACTGGAATACAACTTTTTATCTAAAGATTTTTATAACTTTATTATGGACAATTGGCAAGTCTCTCAATTTTAGTATAGCAAAAAGGGAGGAAATTACACTATCTTATCTTATGGGACATTGTAAAAATAAATCCTTAAGTCAAAAGAATTCAGGTCACCATAGAAACTAGTCAACATGAATACACAGGCTCAAAATAAAGGTGAGTCTATCACACCTAAAAAAGTATTGAGAATTTACTCATTTCATTTACTCAGGACAAAAAAATGAATAATGAAAAAGTATTGTTAGGATTACTAGAATGGGTTGCAAGTTTGAAGTAAACTGGGATTTTAATTCTTTAATTATTTGAGCACAAGAAGCCGAATTCAGGTGAGATTCAATAGTTGTTTGAAATGGAGTGCAGTCTAAAATTGCTAAAAAGGAAAAGTGACGAGATGTTAATATGTTTATGCATATGGAATAAAAAGATTTATTCTTTTAAAAGTATCTCTTCCCTCTCTCCCTCCTCCCCCAGCTCTCGACCTCTGATGTATTCTCTGTTCAGGGAGAGCTGATGGGACAGCAATAGCTTCATATTCCGCATGACTTGTTAAATCCTTCTCTCAGGTTACAATAGTTTATGATGCTTCTGACATGTCATTAGAACTGTAATGGTTAATTACTGCACACTGCAGAGACACAGAACCTGGAGACAACCTCTATCTCTCTGCAACACAGGAGTGTAGGCTCACCTGTAGATGAATGGGGCTGAGGATGATGAATGGTCTAAAATTACTATTGTATACTGAATAAGACAAGTCTGAATGCTTGATATCCAGAATTGAGCAAGAATTTTTTTAAATGCTATGAAGCATTTATTTTTCTTGGCTGGTGTGTTCCTACATTGTAAATTCTCTTTATGTATTAACCACTGCCCTCCTGGCAGGGACTTGAGACAGCTGTTAATGGTTTTGTTGCTGGGGAAAAAAAATAAATTAAAAAAATGGTGTGTCCTTGACATGTCACTGGTATAAATAAATATTTTCAGAGAAGGATGTGAGCCTAGATGCTATAATTTTTACTTGACAGATTAGGACAACCGGGTTGAGAGTATCTGACAGCTAGATACAGTCTGATTTATAAGACTGAGTAGAGAAGCATGACAGACATATGTATTTATTAAAGATACATTTACAAAATGTTCCAGTTTAATTTGACAACTCTGCCAGCTAAGACCTGAGGAAGCACAAGGATATAACTCTATACTTACTGTCATTACAGTGCAGTCTCAGTAGAACTTAAAAATCAGAAATAAGTAGTTTTAGTGTTTTAAAATTATAAATTGCATGTACTTCCATTAATAGGTATAAAACAGTGTATCTTTTAACAAAATAAATTACAGAAGTTGAATTATTCTGCATATTTTGTTGATGTAGAAAAAGTGAATCTGTATAATACATGCACTTACAGCACTGTACAGTGTTATGACTATTATATTCAAGTATATATCAGAAAAAATACTGTCATGGCAATATCTTAGCATAGAAATATTTTTGTAATTTATTAAATTGTATAAATTTAATTGCACAAATTCAAACTGAGGATTGAACATGCACAAGATGCTTTTTTCCCCCAAGAAATTTATGAGAAAAATGTAGACATTCTTCTACCACTGAAACAACACTCCAGTGTGTTTGATTTTGAAACTCAGCTTTCTCTCCACAGTCACTCCAGCTCACCTCATATTTATCTATCTGTCAAGATTTCAGAGAACCAGACAAACTGTACTTTACATTTGTCTGGCTCCTTAACAAGTATTCATTTCAAAGAGGTATTTTCAGTGTTTCTTATTGATATAACCAATCTTCTAGGACAAAACCCAAAATTAGTTAATCAGCCTATCTATTTGGCATTGATCTCTGTTTCCAGCATTTCTGATAACTTCAAATAAGTGAAATCATACTTCTAATATTCCTGCCTGCAGTGCTGGAGCTACAAAGATATCCCACATGCCTTCACTTCAGGACAGGATTAGAACCACGAGGGCATCAAGGCACTAACTGACAAGTGTAGCATTGTGGTTTAGATGTATGTAAAATCAAGCAACTGTGTAAACCACAGACCATGAGAATGAAAATTCCTCCTCATTTTAAAGAACAAGGTAAAACTTTATGAGATAAAACTTCATCAAGAAAGATGGTGATATTCTTGCATCCTTACTAAACTACTACTAAGACTTCAGGCTCTTCTTGAAATGTAAAATTTTCTTGGGGGAGTGGAAAGAAGCATCAAGATTTAGGTTTTAAATTTTTTATTGACAGCACTGAAGAAATTATTCCACAGAATTTTAATGCCCTCTCTCTCCCTTGTCATTCCTGTTGAAATTTAAATTATCAACCAACTCTTTTTAGAACCTGAGCATGCTGGTACCTACAGGCAACATATTTCTAGTGCAAATCAGTATGGTAGCATGGCCAGTATAATCTTTATGCAGATAAATATGGTAGATATACACAAAGAGTATGACATGTGTCCAGAAATTTCAGCAAACTTATGCTAGACCAGCCATTTCCATTGTTAACCAAATTTTATGCTTTCCTTCAAAAAAAGGGGTGACCGAATCATTACTGAACAAGTAACACAAAGTTGAAGAATGATGAACGAGCCTTTTGAGAAAACTATTCAAATCAGAGTAAGAGAAAACGTTCTCTCCTGCATTTCACATAACAGTGCAAAGGAAGCAAGAAGACAAAGAGAGAAGGGAAAGAGGCAGGCCAGTTGGCAAGATAAAAACCAAATAAATCAAAGAGCTGCATTATTTTATGTAGTGAAAGTGTTGGACAATTCAAAGCAGCTGAATATAAACTTATCAATAAGTATTTTAAACACATAACTCTAACACATTATCTCCCAAAAGAAAGATATAGTCTTGTTCCACTTTTCTGCTGTCCAACCTCTTTTCACCTGCTTAAGTTTTCCACTAAGCAACATGGCTATAACTCTTGTCCTGCCCTGGGAAAATCCTTCACACTTTTGCTTCTCATCTTTCTTACTGACAGTCAAGTACCCACTCTAAGCTCAGAGAAGTGTGGTGCATCAATAGACCATAAATTAGTAACTTTGATAAACAAGGAGAGAAAACATTGCAGAAGAAACTAATATATCAGACAAAGGAAAAAACAAGTAAAGAAATGAAAAGATAACACTTTTTTTTTCTGAAATAAATTTGTTTTCCCCAGAGGACAGTATTTTGTTTTTTGTGGGCTAAAGTTGCTAAAAGTCATCCAAAATAAGTAGGACCACTCACCCACAGTAAGCTTTTGCTGAATTTCAAGTTCTTTAAAGAAAATAATAAATCTTTGTATGTTGTTGTTATATACCTCGCGTCCAATCAGAATAGCTCAGATGCCTGCTAATAAGTTAGTAAAGATGCTAAATGTAGTTAAAGGCACATATCTGCCCTGGATAAAATTTGCTACTCCATTTGTGTGGTGTGAGAGCAAAGAACAAAAAACATCTGTCCAGCCTGCAGTCATATAGAAGAAAACAAGCAGGTTTCAGGGTGGTGATTACCACCCAAAAACATTTCAGAAACAGAAAGGAAGAAGTTTAATCCATTGAAAAGACTTCCTAGTCCATTATTATTGAGAAGCTTACTCTATTGTAAGTAGCACTGACAATTTTAGATACATTAAGATATTTGATCTCAGCTGATGACAGTAAAGTACATAGTTAAACCTAAAAAAATAAATATAATAATAAAAAAAATTACTGCTCTTAAAAAGAAAATTGAATTAATATCTAGTCTGGAGTGTTAATCCAGGCCCAGACAGTGTTTCAATAGATTTCCTCAGCTTCAAATCCCAAAAATGTTTAATAAGAACTTCTGGGATTTGTTAAGAAGATACAGGATGCAACATGTAGTTAAGTCTTCTGTTGAATAACTGTCTTCATCCCTGAGTTTCCCCACTTTTCCTCTTCTAGCTGTTTGTGGGTTTGAATCTCAATAAAATATTGTAATGTATTAAGACAGCAGGTGAAAAGTCCCCATGTTTAACTCTGGGACAACTGATAGAAAATCTGACTGCAGAGCCAACCCATATACAGTGTACTTGGACTTCACATCATCTCCTTTTTAAATTTGGATGAAAAACATAAAAATTAAGTTTTCAATGGAAATACATTTGCAAACTCAAGTAGAAAGCAGCTTGTGCCATTTCTTTAATCACTTCACAGTCTGCATGTTATTACTGCTATTGAAATAGATGGCAAGAATACAACATCAAGGCTCTGCACATGATTAACTTTTTGTTCTTCCTGTAAGTTGCTATAAACCTCAAATGAACTTGCAGGTTGGCAAGAGCATGTTAAGAGCTAGATGCCAAACTGTAAGAGACATTTTTTCCAAACAGCATCACCTTCCTTGGATGTGGGTCCCTTTCCCTTTCCCTCTCCTCTCCTCTTCTTTTTTCTCCGTCTCCCAATAGCTATTATAGCTAGTCAGTTATTTGGGACTTAAATCCTTCAAAAAGTCTCAGTCCTAGACATGAAACACTCCATGAAGAGATTTTTCCTCCTTTCAACTCCACCCTTGCTCTTTCTCCTAAGAAATGCTACAAAAAGAGACAATTATTCCAATTCGCTTGTCAGCAAAGAGCCAAACTGGGTTCACCCACTCGTTTTCCATCGGTCCCAGAAGAAGAATTGATGGTGCAGAGTAACTACTCACATTCAGCCACTGCTTTCTGTACCACATCTAGCAAGTGATGTTGGAGATTCAGTGCCCAAGAAATCAGCCTGGTTGTCTGCATGGTTCTGAAAGAAGCTCTTCAGCTCTCAATGTCATGAACAGGATTCCTGCTCAGATTTTGTACACATAATGGAATGCCCAAAGGCCATTGCCGAAGGCCGTATTTTCAGAAACACCAAAAGACTTAAAGTACCTGCAAAAGGTATGCCTAGTACAGGATTCAGAGATTAAAGCCTGACTAGATTTTGCACAAAGAGTCATATTTAAGGCAATAGAGCAAGAGATTCCTAAGGACTAAGCTCCTTCAGGCAGCAGTCAGGCTAGGTACAGGCAAGATGAAGAGTGGAATCTCAACTTTGCTGAAATCCCACAGGTCTACTGCCAATATTGTCCCTTGCTATATTGTTTGGGGATCAGGTCTTATCTCTGAGCAATCAAAACAAGGTGGTGCCTTTGGTTTTTATTTTTTTCAGGGCTTTTTTATTTCTTAGTCAGGAGGAACAAGGTTTTGCCAAATAATCTCCTTGTTAGCATGCCTTCATTTTTTGAAAATCATAGAATCACAGATTGCTGCTCATTTCACATTCATGAATAACTTGTGTAATGGCCTTCATGGTCAGATTCACCCCTCAGTCATGAGCCCATGTCCATGTTGCATCTCTTCCTAGATGTCCTGATGTTTCATGGGCTCATCAGTCTATAAGTAGTTCACCCCCCACTCCCAGTCTAAGTCTACTCTTCCAGTCTTGGCAGCCTTATCCACGTGCATATTGTTCTGATGCTCTTCAGCGGCATGACTTTTGGACATGTGAACATCCACATCACTCACCTTCAGAGTCATGTTTTCTACCCATTGGGAAGAACATTCAAGATCATTTAGGTCCAATCCCCCTGCCATGGGCAGAGACACCTTTCACTATACCAGATTGCTCAAAGCAACCATCCCACCACTTATTTGCTCAAAGCTCCACCCAACCTGGCCTTGAACACTTCCAGGGATGGGGTAACAACTCCTCTGGGCAACCTGTGCCAGTGCCTCACCACCTTCACAGCAAAGAATTTCCTCCTAAAGTCTAAACTTACTCTCTTTCAGTTTGAAGCCGTTCCTCTTTGTCCTGTCACTCCTTGTAAATTGTCTCTCTCTAACTCTCTTGTAGGCTCCCTTCAAGTACTGGAAGGCCACAATTAGGTCACCTTGAAGTCTTCTCTTTTCTAGGCTCACCAATCCCAATTCTCTCAGCCTTTCCTCATGACAGAGGTGGTCCATCCCTCTAATCACCTCAGTGGCCTCCTCTGGACTCACTTCCACAGATCCATGTCCTTCCTATGCTGGGGATCCCTGAGCTGGATGCAGCACTGCAGGTCTCATTCCCATTATATCCAGCAAGTGAAAAATGAATGCCCTTGCACATCAATATGATGTGGAATCTTGATAGCATACTGAAACAGCTAGACATTTCAATTCTATGCTGATAAATTTGTTCTTTTGAAAATGTGGAACATACTTCAAAAATATCAATGTGATGCCTCAGTGAACATCCCTTTATTGAAAACCAGAGTAACAATACAATTCTGGTCAAACAAATGGCCTGACAAAGTCCAGATACAGACAGTCAAGGTCTTGTTTTGCCTTCACATTCACAAGACTGATTACAGTAGAAGTGGCCCCCCATGCACCTCAGGGAATAATTGGCCTTTAGTTTACAAAACCTTTAGGTCCATGTAGTTCCGATGATGAAAAATTTCCTCTTTCGCTGCAACCAACACTATTTGCTGTCTATATAGCTTTTGTGAACACCATGGCATTTTGCTCAGAAGTGGGGTAGCTCTATCTGCATTACTAGAAATGAGGAGGAAAAAGAAAAATATTGAATGACAAACTGCCATGTTGAAAGCTATAGGCAGTTTCAAAGAATACTAACTTTCAGGCACCCAGTACACCATGGTCTAGCTATTCAAGCTACCCTGATTGTTACTAGATACCTTGGAGATTGTACATTGATAACAGGCAGAGAAAGAAAAGAAAACACTGTGAAATAAAATATAAATTAGATCAAATGTTAAAACAGAAGGATTGAAATGATTGGTGATGTGGGAAAAGGCGAGTCTCGGCAGCAACACAAAAATAAAGAACAGATAGCAGAAAGTAAGAGAAGAAACACCAACAGAGAGCACCATCAAGTAGCAATCAGGAATTAAGTTTGTTTTGCAAAACCAAGCACATGTAAATCAAGAAGAGACATGTATCAGAATTTAGGTGAGGTGTGACTGTCAGCTTGAATTTACTGGAACTAAAGATAGAAAAATTATTCAAGCTGCGTAACTGCTATATTGTTATGCCTTCATTTGGCATCCTGAAGGAAAATTTTGCACTAAAAGGTCTTGCCTTTACAGTTTTCTGTTTCATTCCAATTGTGGTTCTTTCTCTGGGGTTTTGCATGTGAAAATAGCATATCCAACTCCTAAATCCAAGCCACAACTGCATTTCGTAGCTTCCCTTGAGTCCAAAAACCAGGACCAGAATATTTTCTTCTGAGAGGCAGTTCCATAACCCTAGGTTAGAAGGCTGGCCAATACTTTTAACAGCTCCTAAGACCCCCTGTTGTTTGACCAAAGGGCTTGGAAGACATTTCTGACAGCTGGTGTTGAGTTTAGCATCCTGCAGGGCTTGTGAGACGTCTACTGGCATCCCAGTGGTGCCGAGGGGCTGTGGCATCCCAGTGCCCTGGCCAGGCTCCCATGGAATGGGGGCTGTGCCCTCCCTCTGCTTACCCTCAGGGGCAGCTGTGGTACACAACCCACCTTGAGCTGAAGTCCTACAGCTGTGACAATGGCTGGAGGGGGATGATATTCCTTCCAAGTTTTTCATCTCCAGCTCAAATCAGTGAATTGTGCACAAGAGGGGCTTCTTGCCCTACGCCTAAGAGCTCTGAGAAACAGAAAACAGGTGACTGGGTAAAAGCTCAGATGGGATATTAGTAATGTCATTTCCAGGCTTCTAAGTTTACCAAGACTTCAGCTGTACAGAGTGTTTATTATGTAACTATTCACCTTTAGTTTATATATACAAACTGGTAGAGAAAAAACAATTACGTAAGAATGAATAATTCAAGTTACAGGTAACATGTTGTATCTCAAGAAAAATAATACTGGCATTACCATTGAAAGACCTCTTCTAAGTTTTAGAATATAAAATAATCATTCATACATGTGACATATAAAACACTGTATGCTGAATAAAAGACAGGAACTCTACAGTTACAGTTTAATTCAGTTTTATGCTATAAGTAAGGAGTCTGCACAGGACACTAAAAAAAAAAAAAAATATCCCCCAAAACCCAAACCAAAACAAACTTCAAATGGCAGCAAACTGGAGACAAAATTAAAAGCTTTATTCATAATACTTATGAAAATATCACTGTTCATAGAATAAGAGAAATATGAATTCAGAAATGTGTATGATGTAAGTAGCAACTTGAAAAGTGTAATGGAAAAGCATATATTTCACATTTATTCTTAATTTTTGGACCTTTTCACATCACAAAGATCTGTTATATTGTTTTGATGACCATGTAAAAATTTAGCTTCAGGTGATGCCTGAATTTGAGAGATGCACTATGAGAGGAAAAGAGTATGACACAGAAATATTCATCAATATTTTAATTAATTTTGAACTGTTTCTGACCCCTGTAATAATGAAAGGAAGCTTATATCTCATTTGCAAACTTGAACCAAATTGTTTGACTTGAGGAATTAGATTATGGTTGCCACTGGTTTCTAATTCTGCAAAAACCCCCATGACAACAGGCCCTAGCAGAAAGTATAGATTTTGATTTTAAGTACCTCTTTAAAAAAAAAAAAAAAATCCAATTGTGCTTTCATGTGTAAAAACAAAGATTTGTTTTTTAGCATGAAAACATTTCAGAAGTACCCTTAAGAAAGTGAATAAGTAAACAGAAAAAAAAGAAAAAATGGAAAGAAAAGAAATACCTGCTGGAGCTGGGCTGCTTCATACTTTCATAGCAGAGTTCTTCAGCTATTAGTTGTTCTATCACAAAATATGTTCCTGTTGCAACCATGAAATTTAACACATTAATAAAAATAACTGATCAATACAGCAGTACTAGCAGTTGGTCATCTGTAAAGTTCAACACTTAATCATAATTAAGTCAGGAAGAGCTGACAAATACAAGCATAAGAAATCACACAAAGACAGTGCAGGAAGTAACCAAGGACCCTTAAATCATCAGTTTGGTCAATTCTGATGCTGGCTTCAGTTACTTCTGTTTAAGTTCATTTGGAATAAAAATTAATCCCTAATGCATATCTTTTCCAACTATCAAATTAAGATTTAAGCCAGTAAACACAGCAATATTTTAATTGTATTAAACCATATGAAACACACAGAAAGGGTGTGAGTGCAGGTAACTACTTGGGTGTCACACATTAAATAAAGTAATGAAATACAAATAGTGGTGCGTTTCCTTTCCCGTGAAATAATGTGCTGCTATCAGAGCAATCCCTGTTTGTTGGTAGATGGGTATAAGGAAATGGAGAATTTACAGCTTTGGATACAATTTCTTTTCCTAGGGCACCAGGTGCTTTAAATGCCACCAGAAGGATGCTCTAGGCAGTGCCATACTGTCCAACATGGCTTGGCAGAGATTAGCTCAAAGCCTTTGTGTCTTTGCAGACTTTGATTAAGGGCCAGTGTTAGAACTCCTATGGGTTTTTACTCGATCCAGTGTAGCACAGGGATTTTTTTTTTCATCCCAGCTGCCAAAAATATGCCAGTTAAGATAATTACATTTCAATTTAAATTGGTAATTTAATGGAAAATTTTAAACCAAGATGTAGG
This sequence comes from Xenops minutus, assembly GCA_035221455.1. Classification (NCBI taxonomy): domain Eukaryota; kingdom Metazoa; phylum Chordata; class Aves; order Passeriformes; family Furnariidae; genus Xenops; species Xenops minutus. The sequence continues at coordinate 11,800,873 of JAWWEE010000001.1, read as the reverse complement.
GAAGGATATGTACTTCCAACCTTATCCCACAACACTTTTTGTCTGTTGCAGATGATTTAGGGGCCCAGTTTCCTATTTTTGGCTCTCAGTGAGACCAGAGAGTTTACAACTCTCCACAGTTCTGCAGGATTCTCTCTTCAACCTATTTTAAGTCTTCAAACCTCACCTCAATGTAGTTTCATCCATCTACTGTTTGCTGTTTAATGAACGATCTGTCTTTATGGGTCACAATGTATACAAGCAACAAATTGTTCCTCGGGATATTTACTCCCATTTGAGAGGACAAGTAGAAGAACCCTAGATATTCTGCCTGCTATTCCTCTGCTGCTTTCCTTATTTGTTTCGGGGCTGACACAGAAGCCTGGCAGTCGCAACATACTGTAAGAGGAATCATTTTCCTTTGTTTAGAGCGCAGAGTGTACCGTCATTTACATAATAAAATCCTCACACAAATAACAGATGGTGAAGAGGCACTCATGTTGCCACATGTTGGAAGCATGATATAGTTCCTTGATGAACTCGTTTCTCTTGCTTTTGCCTACAGATGTCTACCAGCTAATAAACCTTGGGGGTTAGTCAGCTGGTCGGAGGTTTCGACAGGCAAAAATCTGTCTACAGAATTTTCCTGCTTCTAGAAGGAGCAAATGTTATACCCTGCTAGAAATGTGCAATCCCTTGAAAATTGTTTCCACTATTATGAGAAGTAAATAATAATATCTATTTTCAACACTCTTTGGGATGAAATGGTTCACCACAGAAGACAGAAAATGCTGAAATGCTGCTTTTTTTTTTTTCCCCCCACTGAATCTGGGCTGTTTTCTCCCTTTTTGGAATCCTTTTCTGAGCAGAAGTTGGGGACAGAGTGAGCTATGCTAATGCTGCATATTAGCAATATCAGTTCTTGGATGCATTACCATTAATTTTATGTGCAAATTAAGTGCTGGAAAACAAACGTCTGTCACTTGAAATAAAGAGCCATACAGCCTGTATACAGTGTAGTGAAATAAGATCACACCACATTCCCTAATTAGAGTTAATGGATCTGCTTCTGATCACATTTACGCCGATTTTACAGTCGTATAGTCCATCCTATCATCATGAGTGGATCTGCTCTTTAGAAAGAATCAGTCCCCAGGATGACAGAGGGTATTTAAATGAGTGGTCATTTAGTTAAGTCTAAATGTTCCTTAGATGCATGTTTGTGTGTGTTGCTTTCAGAGGTTGACTGCTGCAGTTTCAATGCAGAGGTTGGGATGGGGAGACTGGCAAGACTATGGTTCTGGTTTAATTACTTCTGTTTTGCCTGAAATGTGGCATTTTGTACATCTGCGAGGGCAGAGCAAACACTTAAAATAAGCTAAGTCCCTTAGCAGCTGCAGGAAAAGAAAGTAGCAATTGAATGTGATGTTGGTTACATCACGATTTTGTTCTCATCATGTTAACACCCTTTGGTCTATGCATTTGTGCATTTGTGCATTAGTACAAGAGTGTTTATGAATGTTGAGTAGACCTTGATCCAGCTCATCCACCTTCCTGTAAGCTCAAAGTTTAGCCCATGGACTCCAGAAATCTGTTTTGCAGTTCAACAATAGGCTTGTTCGTATTCACCAACACTGCTGTTTGAGATGGCAGCTTCCATTTTATGAGCACCAACACCAGCATTCCAAACAGCAAGGATTCATCCCGCTGGCTCTGCTGACAGGCAGGAAGGGCAACAGAGGTGGTTTACAGTGGTGGGCCTGCTTGTGAGCTCCCCTATGTCCAGGAAGCCCTGGGCTCATGCTGCAGTGCCAGCAGTGGGAGTCTCCTGTGCCCAGGCTTAGGGGGAGCATCTGAAGATGCCTCATGAAGGCCAGCTCCATGAAGGAAGGGCAGCCCAGACCATGGGATGAGCCATGGGTGGCAGTGTGGCTGTATTCACCAAGCATATCGACACATCAGGGTGACCCTTCATCCTCTCCCCATTTTCTTTGGAAGTTCACAGGCCTTGTAGCCCTAAGTCAGCAACCCCAAAGCTGCTTTGCAAAGACGAGGTGATGCCTGCAAAACCTTTCTCTTAGGCAAAAAGCTCTGCTATCACAATCTCCTGCTTTCCATCCCATCTCTATATTTCTTACTGCTCCTCAAAAATTACTAGACTGTATATTTCTGTTTTATGTGTGCCCCATTAAAACCTACAGACCCAGAAAGTCTATATAATAGAGCTGTTAATCAGATAGTACTTTTAGAGAAATACACAAGTGCACAGGATCTCCACTCTCTTAAAAAAAAAAAAAATCAAAAAAATTCCCAGACCAAAACAAGCCCAAAAGTTTAAGGTCTTTATGAAAGAATACATTATAATGGCTTTGAGCTCTCATTCAGACTATAAACTTGATGTGAATATTTTTTAAAGGTTTGGTTAACTTATTAACTTGTTTGAGTTTTGTGGGTTTTTTTGCTGTTGGACTTTGGGGATTCTTTTCTGCTTTTGCCAGAGGAACCTGTCCTTAAGGAAAGAATATTTTGAGTTGTCAGATTTTTAGCTAGTATAGGCTAAAGAAGAGTTGCAGGTCTGATTATCCCATAGCATGGAGCCCTGATCTGCAGTCCTTGGAATCCAGGAAGTATGTGGTTATTTTCCATGCATTAATGCAGTAGCATTGACCATTTAATTTGAAATCACTCACATCTCATGTCATGACATAAAAGCAAATGCAGCACATTCAGAGCCACCAACTTACAAGGTTATATAAAGATATAAGCAACAAAAGGGAAATAAATTTCCTTTGTATATTTTACATCAAGGTCAAAGTTAAAAGGCATCTCTCTCCAGAATCACTTTACCTGACACTGATGATGTCACAAGAAACTCACTATTCATTATCCAGTTTTCACATCTGCAGGTAATATTCACAGAATATTACATTCCAGTCATGTAATCCCACTGAATTGTCTTCAGTTAAGAACACAGTGTCCCTTTCTTACCTTTCTCTGACTTCTCTCCTTCACCATTCCCCAGGGCAAAGAAAGCCAGAAACCTGAAGATTGAGAAGGACTGAAAAATATCTTCTGGGTGATTAGGGAATTTGAAATAGGATTTTGATTACTTTCCTTGGGAGAATCTACATCTGACTGACAATAAAAAACACATTATTTTCATATCTGCTTGTCCTGCATTAATTAGATCGCCATAAGTACAGCTATACATCACACCTTTTAATTGTGACAAGTACAGCTCTTAAGCACAATATGCTTGTGTGATTACTAATGTTCATCAAACAATGCTGGGTCTAGAGTGTAGATGTAAGACACTACAATATGGATGTGCTTCTCAAGCTGTAGCTAACATGCATATTAAAGTTAAACCTTTACCACAACTCTAGCAAAATAAAAATAATATGCTTGAATAATTGAAACCAAAAGGGACCAAGATTTCTGATTGACTAATTTGGATTTCTCATGTTATAGAGTATATAAATATCAATAGTTTGATCATAAATAAATGTCAGGAAACTTACTTTAATATTATGCACAGAACTTAAAACTGAAGCATTAGAATTACAATCTGAATAGCTGAGAATGGAATTTAAGTAGCTTGTCTTAATATTGATGTACAACATTGACTGAGAAATCGAATGTTGATGTATTTTCTGAAAATAAGATCCTTCTCTTGCACTGAAGCTAAGGTAAGTAAAAGAATGATGAGTACAAGCAGAGAACAAGCATATCATGCTATTTTAATGTTCACTCAGGATTGAAACAGAACTTTGAGGATTTAAAGAAAATCATTGAGGAAAAAGGTATTTAAAGCAATGGTAATGAGTGAACTCTAGGAAAAAAAAAAGTCAGTTATTTTGATAAACACTTTGTGACCTGAAAATGAGCTGGTTCAAGCAGTTGAAAATTTTACCCTCACTGTCACTTTTATCATCCAGAAGCATAGTTAATAATACCTTTTTAAAGATACTTTGTATTGCTAACTCTAGGCAAAGAAAAAAAAACAAAACAAAACAAAACCAAAACCAAACTGACAAAAAACTTTATCTTAAAAGATTATCTGATTGTATAGAAATTACCATGCTTGCCAGGCCAGTTTACAATTGGCATTAAAGGCTTCCTCCTCTAGCCAAAGGCAGTGCCTTTTCCTGCACGACATGGCCATGGCTGCATCTGCATGTTAACACTTTGATGCTGAAAATCCCCCTACACAGTACCCCATGCTTCCATTGGACCCCTTATTTCCCCCTTATTTTCCTTTTTATTCTCCTTTTGAAAGGTTATCTATTTTACTATTCCCCCCCCCCTCCTTTTTCCTCATGCTATTTCAGCTCCACAAACCTGTTTTCTACTGAAAGTTTGATTTTATTTATTTTTTTTAAAGATAACTTAAATTCTTATTACCTCCTTTTAAGATCCTCAACTGATACTATCTCAGACAAATAAAAACTTGCCATTAGTCTCAGTTTTAATTGTTTTCTTAATGTCTTGAATTCAAATTCAGATTTTTTTTTTTTCTTCTAGGGGTAAATACTCACTGTCAAGGACTCCTCGACTTCCATAGATCTCTGATAACACAGACTAATAAAACTTCAGTATTTTTTTATAATTAATTTCTGATTTTTATTGAGTTTTAATTGCAAATCCTGACCATATGGATCCCTTACAAAAAATTTTTCTCCTAAACCTGTTTCTTAATAGTTCTAGGTAAGGAGTTTCTTTGTCTTAAAACCTGTATTGCTATGTAACATAGAATAAAACAATTATAAATGTTAGCTTGTTGAAAACACAGCTGCACTGATGTGTCTACTGGAACTTCCTTTCTTTCAACACTGACACATCTTTTGTCCTTACACATGGAGTTTAAAAGTTTACATTACCGGTAACATAAAGATAAGAATTTCATCCTAGTTGCATTTTTAATTCCCTTTTTATTCTTCCATTTTCTTTTGTCCAGAGAGATGAGAAAGAGCTGCAAACAGTCCTCTTTTACCCAAAGCCCTTAGTGTGGAATAGCTGCAGCAATTCTGTAAGAGCAGGGAGAAGTCTCAGACCAGAATAAATCATGGCAATTTCCATGTTTATATACAAAACTTATTATAAAATAATTATGGAACCCAGAAATGCAAATTATGTCAGACTATCAGACTACAATAACCCAATGAATTTACTTTTTGTTTGTCTGTTTTTGGTTTTGTTGGGGTGGGGGGGGTGTTGCTTTTGGTTTTTGTGTTTTGTGTTTTTTTGAGTGGGGGTGTCAGAGTATTTAGAAATATTAATGGGAGGAAAATATCTCATAACTATTCAAGCTATAAACAGTTCCTTTCTCTGCTAGAAGTTTTGGTTTTATTGATTTCTACTGCCACTTTTTTCGAAGCAGCAAATGAGTAGTTTCTTTTTAGTCTGCTATTATCCATTAGCACTTATGTCTGAGCACCAACAATATCCTAACAAAGTCAAGTGGTCTTCATGCTGACAAAACAGGGTGCCTATCATGGTACACAGAAAATTAGAAGACAGACTAGCTTTTCTCTTTTTCAGTCTTAACACATATTTGAGACATCACCCCTTCAACTCAGACACCCAGAACCAGGGTCATAAACTCAAGGCCATCACATCTACTTCATTCACTGCCTGCTCTTTCTTCTAAATACTTCTTTTAACATTTTTGTCTCCAACACTGTATAGCATCTTCTCTATCAAGTAATTTGCAAATCCCTTTTCAAATCACAAATTTACAATCACTAAGTGAAACTCCAGTCCACACAGACAGTTTTCTGGGTCATAGCTTTGATTGTACACAAGATGACAGTGCTCTTGTTCTTTTCTCCATCTCCTTCAACCAGAGATTAGTTTTCTTTCACAAAACAAACAAACCAGCTGAGTAACAGGAAATAAGGCAGTCAAAAAAAATCTTAAAAACAACAAAAAATTGCATTCTAGGATATGTATTTACAATTCAACATTGGATTTTCCTTTTTACTAATTCTTTTACCTTTTTTATGTATCTCAAGTCTCCAATGGGACAGAACAATATGGCTATGATTATTTTCCTTGCTATTTTAATTTGCTCTAACATAATCTCCTGAATGAGTAACTTCATGGAATATGAAGTTATTTTTCTTGTCCTTTCAAATGTAAGAAAATAGTAGAAGCCACTAATTCCTTCCAAAGTGCTAAAAATGCAGGATGACCAGACTGTTGGTGAACCAGGTCATTCAGTTTTCATTACTCAGAGCAATACAACCTGATCCTTGCATTCCTCCAATCCTAACATTTCATTTTCATGATAGAGAAGGGAGGAACTTTATACTTTTTTGTAGTACGTGTTTCACAATATTGAATGAGTTAATACGTGATGGTGTGTTATCATTGAATATTAGCACATCATTACTAGTAGAAGGTAAATACTTTCCAAGCAATTTTGAAAACAGTCACAAACTACATAGATTCCCAGGTGCATAACTTCCCTCCTTTAACTCAGCAAGATGCACTACTCAGTGTGCAAACCATTAAAAGTAGTCCTAAAAGAGCAGACAAGTATGATTACAGATTAGATAGTTGCAGTACATTTGTGACTTGTCAAAGTAAAAGAACCCAACTTTTGGAGATACATTTATCCACCAAATTCATTTGTGGTGAGAAAAAAACCAAACAACTAAAGAGTTTGAATTTGAACTCTGTATCTTTACATACCTAAATATTTAAAATCTGGTTCAGACATCTCCTTATCCATAGGCACATGAAGTCCCTGCATAGTTAAGCCTCCACCAACTGGGTGTTGTGTTCAAATTCCTTTGTAATGTGCACAAAAAGGTATCTAACTCCTGATGCTCAATGCACATCCTGCCACAACTTTCGCCCGTGTTCTTAATCTTTCCTGTTCAGCTCCCTCTAAACCACAGAAATATCTGAAGAAAAAGCAAAAAAGAGTCTATGCTTGACCACTGCTGAAAGCATTCTCCCAGGAGAGCAGCATCTAGTCCTATTTTTGTGAATGTGTACAAAGGAACAGCTTCAAAGTAGGAGACGAAATAGTTACTGCTGGCAGACACTGTCACACTCTCACAGGACAGGAGATAAAAATGGATTCAGGAAAGAAAGTGCTCAAGTCTGGTTCCTTCTCTCTCTACCTGTGGAGTAGGTTATAAGTTGAATCTAAATTATGAGTCAGGAAAGGACTACTTGTATCTTCTCTGCCTCCACAGACAATTACAGAAGCTTGGCTGGAGTAAGGAAATGAAGACAATGGTTGCTGAATGCATGCATCTCACAGGAAACCTTGACACTTAGCAGACTCCTGGCATTGTCACTCCAAATCTAAACTGTTGACTAGAGGAGTTTCATGGCTTTATTCCTCTGTGATTTTTGGCAAACTGTCTAGAAATTTTATTGTATAGCAGAGAATTGAACCTTGACATGCAACATTTTGGCCTTGCCAGTTAACTATGCCCATCTGAATATTAAACAGTTACATGCTACTGAAATGCAACTCGCTCGAACCCCCCATTCCCAACAAAGATAGCAAACACCAACTCAGGATGGTGAAAACAAGGCAGAAAATGATTAAGCCTAAGCTTCACTTATAGCTGACAATCATGTCTGTGATATTACTAAGTCAGAGTAAACCCATTTAAACTGTATTTGCTTCAGTTGCAGCAACCCCAACACATCCTGATCCTTAACCAGCTTGTGCTGATTGAGGCAAGAGGATGCTCCTGCTGTGGCACACTCAGACTCTGCTAAGGCTGCCTCCACACATCCATCCAGCTCCTCTCTTATCCTCTGAAACAATGGGATAGGACAGTGCTACCCCCTATTACCATTCTAACTCTTTGCCTCCCAGGATCCCCTTCCACCAGTTGAATTCCCAGGTTTAAACATCCAGCACTCACACATTGGGCTAATCTTGCTGTCATTACACTAAAATAAGTGAAACAGGTGCTGAACTGTTTCTGTACACCTAAAATGTACTAATCAGATAATACCAGTTCAGTAGAACTATAACACTGATAATTTTGCACATGACAGCAGAAAGCAAAACACTTCTGCATTCTCTCTCCAGGAGCTCTCTAATGGTTCAAGAAAATGAAGATCAGTAAATGCACTTACAAAAAAAACCTGACAGAGCTTTGTCCCACTGTGCTGTGGAGAGACATGACCTATCAAATGAGGCACCAGTCTGGGTATACAAGACTTTGGTTCCATTTCCAGCTGTGTTAAGGCTCTAATATGCAACCTTAAGTAAACTGTGTCTGTTTGTTGGGTTTCTCCACCTTGAAATAGGTTTTGTTTTTTCTTGGTTTTATCCTGTAAAGCACTAAATTCTGAAGACACGAGAGACAGGTATTATGCTTCACAACTTTATCTCATCTATCGGAAAATGTATCCTTCCATGCCAGTGGCACAGCTATTTGGTTGTTTATCATGTACTTTTCCATCATCCAGCAACAACAGATGTACTTTCTGGATAGTCTTCAAGATTGTTTTACAGAGCACTTGAGACTATTTTGTTTTAATTTTATTTCTTTTGTTGCTTATTTTCTTTAAACATTTTATCCTCAGGGATTTGGCAAAGCTATGACTATTAAAAAATTATACAGCAATATGTAGTTTCTGTTTTCCATTTAAGCTAACTTTTGCACAAATAAATCTCAAAGGACTGAATATACCTTCGCCACTTTTCTGATTCTCTCCCTATGAATGCTGCTTTCTGTCTGGGCAACATTTCTTCCCTTTGTAGAATGATTATTAAAGCCAAATGTTGTTTGAAATATGGATTATATTTGCCTTGCTCCTAGAATTAAGAGCATAGTGATTTCCTTACCTTCCTGTTTGTCCAAATTCTGTCATCAGGTTTACATAAACAGGTCAGATATTCCTTCTTGAGACCAAGGAGATGATGACAGGAAGAAAACAGACCAGAATGAAAGTTGCATAAAATAGGACCTATTCAAAACTGTGAATTTCTCTAGTCTCCATTTCAGAGAGGCCCAAACTGTAAAATAAACTTAATCTATCCAGGTCATGACCTTGTTTTCTGCTCCCACTCCCCATCCTTTACTGTTATTAAAGCCAAAGCAATTCAGAAATTACATATTTTTATATTTTAATTTGACTCAGACTTTAGACGGCTATGGAAGAGTTGAAACCAATCACTGCTTTCAAAGAAAAAAACCTCTGTGATCAACTGTAGCAAGAGGAAACAAAAGGATTGTAAAATTGCTTCAAAACTGTGCCATAAACTCACTACAAACAGAGACTTTCAAAACTGTGCTGGAGTTGCAACTATGCAACCCCCATTACATCTTTAGAAGGTGTGTATCTGTGCTGCCTAAGCTGCTCTGAAAAACCTCACTCTGCATGCCTAATGCCTTGGAATTTATTGCTCCTTTTAGCCTCACTCATATTCTACAAATCTGGAATAGCTTCAAATACCAATCTTTGCAAAGAAATAAAATCCCAATTCAGAAACAATACCTTTCTTTTCCTTAAGTATTAAGCATAGACCTAGAAAAGAGGGTTAAAGTCTGATGTTCTCTGACATACTTGGTCTACAAGCAGTTTTTGTTCAGCTGAGAGGAGGGTAAGACTCAGCCTGGGAATATTTAGGTGACCCCCCCTCCCCCCAAAAAAAACCAAAACACAAAAACAAAACACCCAAAAAAACCCCACAACACTGGCAAGCAAAAAAAAAAAAAAAAAAAGAAATCTAACCTGCTATTATTCATCATAACTATTTCTGGCCCACAGACTCAGCCTAAAAAGAACCTTGAGAAGCTCTAAAGATATAATTATCTACAATTCTCCCTTCATTAAACTGGCATTTTGCAGAATGTGAGTCCATTAAGAAAAAATTACAAGCCCCCAGATCCCCAAGTTTTTTGTGTACAAATGGAGGCCAATTCCTTCCCTCTCTGAATGTCAGTCCTGGCACTGAATGAAAAAATTTTCAGCTAAATTGCAGGGGTAAATTTCAGATACTTTCTCCTTTACATTCATTATTTATTCCACCTGAGGGTTTAGATAGCCACAAAAACTAACGAAACTGAGAAAAATAAAAACTTCAACCTTTACAATAGGACCAAAACAAGGTTTTTTTTTCATCTTTGCAGTTAGTCCCTTAGCACCTGATCAAGAACTTTGATGAGTATTTCATGGAGCCACTAATTGTTTCTCCCAGCCCTGCCCAAACAAGATTGCCATGACCCATCATCATGAGATCATCCCTTTGCAGGACTGCTAAGAACTACCCAAAACCCCCAATACAAACAGCAAGACACACCACCTGTCAAAAAATATCTAAAACACCTAGATGTGAGGATAAAAAATACCTGGCACAACAATTCTGCACAAAAGCCCCTAATTGGCTTGAACAGTTCTTTTGGAAGGCATATATATGGCTACAACCATTATTGATTAGTATGTACACCTGAGCAGATAATTCTGCATGATGAGAAGAACATGATTTAAATCCTAGATTTCTGTCTTGTTCCAAACATGGTGTTCAAACAAAAAATGCATGTTTTTTATGGAAGATCAATCACAAAATTAATTTCCAGGACTTATGGGCTTGTATAAGCCCTCATTGAGACCTTACAAAAGTTACAAAATTAGTTAACTGTTAGGATTTAAGTACTTGTGTCCTTAGATATTTGGTAACTGGTGCTACCAATAATAGAGGAGAGAGGATTTTCACTGTAATTTCAAAGATACAAATAGATTTCAAGAACCTATTCCATACTAAGAACCTCTCAGAATATAATAGTATAGAGTACATATGCATGCTTATTTTCTGATCAGTTGACTTAATGACTAATACATTCAAAGAGCTCTTTAAATCCTCACATAAAGAACAAGCTTCCATAGCTAAAAAAACAGTGATTGTGGATTCAAAACAGTCAAAGGGAGCTCCCACCTCAGAATTCAGTTGTGAGAAGTGAAGAAGAAACAGCAGCTTGTGAGAAGGCAGTGAAACAGCGACAAAAGCCTAGGGCTGGGTGAGTGAAGTCAGGGAATGGTATTAGGAGAGAGCCACACAGGAGAAGGATTTCACATATTGAAATAAAAATCGCTCAAAAAAGACAGATACTCCATACTTATTCCTTCCAGTTGATTCTAGCAGGCTCTACCTGGCTTCATTTTCCCTATGTAAGAATTTAGCATTCTGGACATTTATATCAAGATTTATATTAACTGATATTTTTAGGCATTCACTGCACCAGTCATAATTCTGCTCAATATAAGCCTGATTCTGTGTATGCACAGGGAGCAGCAGCAGAAAAGAACATGACATCAGACATTATTTAAAACACTCCTACAAAAATTCTCTTCTTTCTTCCCCATTTACCTTCCTTTTCCTTATCAGCCATCTTCTTCTGCCTCCCTCCCTTTTTCATAAGCCTTTCCATTTCACTTCCCCAGCTTTTTCCAGCTTTTCCTCTTCTCTCCCTCTCTCAGGTCTTTTATTCACTCTTACTCTCCAGTTTTGCCTTTCAAATTTGCTTTTGGCTAAAGTGTTCTCAACACTATTTGAATAAATACAAACTGAATGAAGACCACAGGCACCAGCCACGTCTATTGTGGTGCAGTAAACAATACGTTGCTTTTTCATTGCTGCTGCCTGGAACAATATATTGTGCTTAGATTATGCTCACTTCATATATATGTATTGTTTCAGTTAACAGAAAGCAATTTCCTATTGATTGCTGAAGCTTCAAAAGAATGTTTGAGCCAATAAAGATATAAACCCATTCTAACAGGGTGAAGAATAAAACAATAATTAAAAAGTCTGACCTGGTAAGAGTACACACTGCATGTGTACACAAAGTAGAAGATTGTAATTTTAAGAGCTCAGACATATAAAGAACGGGGCAAAGGATTTTTATCACACATATGGTAGAGGCTAAATCTCCTAATCAATTCAGCTCCCATTTCACTGATTAAATTAAGGAACAGTCCTAGTATCCTGATACAAGCCATCTTTTTCCCAGAACCTCTATTCTCTCAGTCTTCCCCCTCCTCCTTGGCTGGCCTCTGGACTCCAGAGCATGTGGAAGGAGGAAGAGAAAGCACAGGAGAGGGACAAGCATGACAGTGTCATTGTTGGTTTATCCAGAGGGGCAGAAACATCACAGAAATAGCTTTTTCCAGGCACAGGTAGAGTTAGGATAATCCGGACCTTAAATTATGAAAGCAATATTTAAATTAATTAACCAAATGTCCTGCCACATATGTATTTGAGAGAATGGGGAAGGAAGCACTTTAGCTCCAATTAATCTGTTATCAATTATGGGGATATTAAGCCTATGAAGGTTAAATCCAAACAGGGGATAACTTCTGCACTGAAATCAAACCTTATTGAGAATAAAAAGATACACGTGTCTTTGTTAATACACATATGGAAGAAAGGTTGATGAGTAAAATGAGGTGAGAATAAAAGCATAGAGATACAAAGGAATTTAATTGAAGCAAAAATTTGAAAACACAGGGTATGTTTTAAATTGTAAACCTTCTTTGTATATACACAGCAACAGCAGAAGGAACTCTTCCTGATGATGATGATGGCAATTCTGTTTTAGGCCAGGTCATGTGCTACCTGTACATTTTCTGTTTTTCATTATTATAGGGATTGCTACAAAGAAGGTTATTTTTATGTTAATGTTCTTACTTGTTCCCTCTCCCTCAAAATTCCTTTCATTTAAGCTACTCTTAGGAGAATTTGGCAGATTTTTCTCTCCATAGAGAGACAGGGAAAAAGATTTCCTTCTTAAACCATACTTAGGTCTTTTTAGATATGGAGGCGGAAGTGCAGAATGATGATAAAGGATAATAATTATGACAAGATACAGTCTTTGCTCATTTAAAGCTAATCCAAGAAACATAAACCATAAGCAGATTCAAACCTGCACTGAAAATGATTGTTACTTTGCCCATCTACTAGTTTGTCTCTTGCGAACACATGCTTATTCAAGTCAGGGATAGTTAAACAAAATAGCTTTATTTGCTTCACTTCATCTAGTGTGGTCTTTCCCATGCCCATGGAGTATTTTCTGATATAGTCCCCTTTGGAGGAATATCCCATAAAAAACTTGACATGCTGTCTCTTGGTGGTGATGCAAACACAAATGTTGCTGCTCTTTAGAATGCACTCTTTATTAAGGCAATATAATATTAATCTGATTATTACTATCTATGACTTATTCTTCACAGCATTGATAAGGCCTCCCTGCCCACTCCATGGTAAACAGCCAAAATTTCTGTCTGAATTAATATTGAAATAATGCTGGTTATAGAGAAACTGATAATTCCTCTCCTACCATTTGAAGGTGGGCAGAAGAGTATACACTCTTTTTCTTCAAATTTCCCCCTTTTAGATTTACATCACTCTTGGGGCTCCAAAAGTGTGAAATGATCTGTGACCCCCTTGTGAACTGACAGTGAAATTGTTTCACAGAAATGCCTGCAAGAGGTAAAGAGTAGATGCTCATTTTGCTCTTGTGGTTTGCATACTGCTGGCATTCTTCAATTTCATCAGTGGGGTAAGACTCCTGACACACAGTGTCAAAAGTATCATTTAAGAACGTACTAACTACACTGGGTTTAAGTATATAATATCACTGGTATTAATTTCATATTAACTGGAAAAACACCTGAATTTATATTCTTATATGCATTTTTTTTACTAAACACATTAGGTGGCTTGGAGGTGGTTATATTTGAATAGATAACTGGTAAACTGTGGCTGTGAAGACCAATAGTTTTGTTTGAACCGCATGAAAGTTGTATGATGATAGTGAACTACAGCAATAAAGACTGGCAGTCTAAAAGAATTGAAATTGTAGTGTTGAATCAGGCTCTACAAAATTGTCTCCTGAGCCACCTGTTTGCTTTTCCCAGTAGAAAATGACTAAAAAAATCAGCACCAATCGCAATCCTTGCAGTAAAGGTCAGAAGAAAAGTAGAAGAATGACCTTGAAAATTAAATTATTTTCACATTCCTACAGGCTGTGTAGTCACCTGTATAAATCCAGAAACAGAGAATGCCTTTGTAGACACACCAGAAAATAAGCCTGTATTTACTGGTTTTATATAGAAAATAGGATTATCACATCTCGGTAATTAAACCCATTATTAAAAAATAGTCTACTTCTGCAAGCATGAGGTAACAGTTTAGAAAGAGGTTCATAAAGCCCTGTGGCAAGATCTGGACTCAGCAGACTGAAGCAGAGCATTCCTGTTCTCTGAGAGCATGGTAACAGCACCACAGAGGTGAATGAAGCCTCTGAGGTGAGTAACACCACTTCACTGTGTACAACTTCATAGCTGTCCTGACAGGGCAACTCTATAGAAACCTGTTCAGCTGATCCTGTGTCTTTTACAAGCTTTACAAATTCCAGTTTTTCTTCTTGTAAATTGCATTCACTATTTTTTTGCAGTTTGCCAAAAATAAGCAAAATAAAAGTCTTCCTGTACTTGCATCCTCTATGTCAATTACAGAGATAAAATTCCAATTATTTTATAGTCATTCAGTGCTACTTCAAGTTAAATCTTACAAGTCTTTGAACACCATTGAACAGTGGTGTTAATTTTTTCCAGGCACAACAGCAAGCCCTTCATTTTGTAACCCTTGGAGTCCTATTTCCCTATTTTTGTAGTTGTACTGCAAGGGAAGCATGTGATCACCTCCAAGATTAATGCACACATACTTTTCATTACTTCCAAATGGTTCCTTTCTACCTGATGACAGAAATTCTTTTTATATTGGCTCTCAAAACCCAACCTTCCTGTTGCAATAAAAAAGTCCACTCTTCCTCTGTATCACCATTCCTTGGGATTATCCAGTTCTTCCAGTATGAAACCTTTGGTCTCCTGTATATTGCCAACACCACTTAACATCATGAGCAGTTGTCATTAGCATGCTCCTTATGTGAAAAATATTAATGAAATAGTAAGTAAGAAAAACCTCAGAAATAATCCTAAGGGAGCTTCATCTGTAAGATTCTTCAGCTCTAAGACCAAACCTTTTTCCAGTATGTTCTTTATCTCAGATTTCTCCTACTTATCCCCATCTTCTTAAATATAACTAATTTTCTGCATGGTGCTATTTCACATTCATTACAAAAGTCCACGCAGACTAAAATCTAATATGTTCCTTGCCTACAAAATTAGTTACTTAAAATCCTAATTTAATGAAAATATCAGGTTATCCGGTGTGATCATGTTTTAATAAACACATGCAGTGATATACCCCATTTTTTATTTGCTGATATATTTCGGTTTTATTGTTTCAATAAATACTCATTATATTGATGCAGATTAAGAATTTGATGTGTGAAATTGAATAAAGTATCTTCAAGTCTTTAGGTTTCCCATCTTGAGCTAGGAATAACAATAGACAAGAAAACAAGAATTTTCTTAAGAGGAATGGTAATAAAAAATCACACCTATAAAAGCTGGATCATGGTCATTGTATTGCTGAATCTTCAAAGCAAACTTCAGGACAACCCCCATCTCTGAGGCAAAATTAAAAGTCCATCACATATTACATGAAAATAGTTACTGTTGCCATTTTTCGTCATCATTAAAGGAAAGCCAACATAAAGCTGTCTAACACTTCAAAGTAAACAAGTCTTAGGGAGAATACTGTGAGAACAGTGCTCAATATCATATCAGTAAATGCTTGCAGATCTTTAAGGGTGTAATTAAAGACGTGGCTTGTAAATGATTAAGGCCATTTATGAACTTAGACAGTGCTGAATCTTTATGTTTTGGTAGAGAGAAGCCTCCAAGAGAAAGTTTTAAAGTCATTTGAACCAAACCCAATATGTCAGGTTTTACCCTCTGTTTCTATTGCTAAAAGTTTCATAATGAGATCAAGGCTAAGGTTTTAAAAATATTATTATGATCACATGAAATAGCATTATTACACTTCTCAGAATATATTAAAAGATGTTTGAGAAGAGATGATAACAACAAAGTTGGATTTATATAGCACCACAAGAAATGCAAGCTTCTAGAAGTCCTGCAGGTCTTAATAAGGAGTTAAAAATAGCAAAATACCTTCAGAATTTTAAATATCTTCCCTTTTTTTTTTTCTCCCCCAATGTATTTTATAATGGTGATAGTTTCTAGGATTCCTGAAATTTGGCTATACTCACAAGATGATTTAACTTAAAATGTAGTTATTTTTCTTCTTTATGCAGTAAGAAATTCCATTAACCTTGAGCTTGCAATGTCAAAACAGTAATGGTGAAATCTGCAGTTTGCACTTCCAAAAACATTTAGTAAAAATATGGCTGAAAGCAATCTGCAGAAAGTGTAGGGGTAGCTAATGGAAAATAATATGACACACCAACACAAGGATTTTTAGAAAAAGGCCCCTTGTCTGCCAACATCATTGTCACAGTTACTTTTCTTTTTAATAAATTCTAAAAAATAAAAAGCAAGAAGTGCTAAACTTCACTTAGAGGGATTCTGTACTTTAAAATTAGCCCATAAATATGATTTAATATAGGATCACCTTACCTTTTTAATACAAATGTTTTAAACCTTATTTTGTGCTCCACATGAATTATACATCTGCAGTTCATATCATTTATAAATGATGTGGCCTTTAAGGAATTTGACAATGGTCTGATCTAAGATCAAGGGGAAGTACTCCAGAATGCTTTCAGGAATAAACATCAATCTGACATTATAATTTTTTAGGCATTTTGAAGTGAAGTATCAATTTTATCAGATAATTATCTGCTGGAGGTCAGTGTATGTCAGTTTCCAATCATTTTCTATTAGAGTTATAATGCACAGAAAGTTTATATGTACTGGAACAGATTTTCTCTGCATAGTTGTAACTAAGTAGTCCTTCAGGCTTCAGGAAGAAAACAGGTAAAACAAAGATGTTTGACCTGCTGTCCTGAGCCAGACAAGATTCACAGCATGCACAAAATCTGAACTCTCCTATTATGGCACTGTCCTAGCAGGGATAAATTGGTGAAAAAACTTAAATTAATCATGTTCAATATTCAATGCCATCTCAGAAACACTGTGTTTTTCAGCATTAATGTATAAAACCCTAAATTTACCAGACATCACAGAAAAACATAGATAAAGCTTGTTTAAATTAACTTTAACTATGCTGTTTAATTCTTCTAGGGTATCATTTCTTTCCTTTAAATTAATTTTATTTTAGATCTTTATGTTCTCCCTTAATTTAGAATCAAATTTGATCGGTGTGTTAGTCTCATCCTGGTTTATGAATGGAAAAAAATGGTGGAAATTGTAAAGCAGACTATTATGTCATGGAATTCCTTTAGGGTTAGGTTCATCCCCTTCCTCAGGATTACTAAAAATTAGTGTGAACTGCAACAGACAAAACTTCATGTTTTATAGGGTTGGCACAGAAGTCCTGGGATATGCTTTGTTAACCTCTTTCCAAGACCACCTGACATAGTGTGGTATTGGCTCTGCTCTTCTATCTAAAAGAAAACACCAGGAAAATTTTTAAATGCAGTTTTTTGACTTGCAAAGCAGAACGTGAGGATGGATTCAGCACCTGTTGCAATCTCTGTGAGTGGCCACGTGGCTTTAGAAAACCACATTGGCTTCTTGAAGGGGGCTTCCCTTGTTTATCTGGCTGGGAGGCCTTCATGGAATCTCTGCTCCTTTTAGACTGTAAGCACTGCTGGAGTGTGAAAGTACAGCTGTAATCGTGGTAATAAATGCACTCATTCTCCTCATTCTCTTATCCTATTGCACTGCAAGAGCAAGGTTTCAGGGGATTCAGTTGGGAACCTGGTAAGCTCCAGGAAGATCTTCCACCTATGAATGTGCCCAAATGGAAATACCCATCAACTGTAGCTCCACAGGGCTCATTATAAGATAAAAGCCAAGAATTAGTTTGCCGATACAAAAAAAAAACAACCACAAACAAATGAAAACAAAAATAACAAAACCAAAAATAAATTGGTTTAGCGTCTTCTCTCTCTGTGATGCATAGATGATTTAAGTTTTTCTGAGAAAAAAATGTTCTTACTGCATAACTTCCATATTTAAACTTTGCAAGCGAAATCTAGAAGAAATGAAAAACGCTATTTAAAAAACCCCAAACAAGCACATAAAAATCTCGTGTCAAATTATAATGGTTGGGTGCTTTTTTGGTGTCTTTAACATGAATAAACCAATTGTCTAAAACTGTCAGATTGTAGCACTACAGCTTGTCATCTCAAGCTGCAATATTGACTGGATTTCAGAGATTAAGACATAGGCTTCCTTGCCTTATATGTCAACCAGGCTGTCACTAGCTCCCTCCACATCAGGGAAGTAAGAGTGCATCTAACACAGGCATTTGGAGCTCTGCACATCACTGAGAGAGATTCTGTAGCCTTAGGTGCCAACAACACCGGATTAGGTTCTTTCTGGTTACAACATGTTTTAATTCCACTATGGCCTATCCTGAAGGCCAGTTTAGACCCTCAGTGTGATGCATATGACATGGCCCTTCCACTGCAGGCTGGCTTCACCATTCCCCAGTGATGGCAGAGGTGCCAACACATGGAGAATCCTGCTTTAAGCTTCCAAAGCCTCTTCATTGTCAAAGACAAGAGACACTACAGCATAAAAAAGCAAATGGTTTTTCCTCAAAAACACAGTACCCAGAGGGTTAACCTGGTGTATAACAAACTATATTTCATCCTTTTTGCTATCTGATTCTTTTCCTGCAGGGTGCTAGCTACTCATCCTGTAGAGCTTAAAATGCACTGGAAATACACTAATGAATAAGGCCTTGTGCTATTCAAGTTATGGATGAGATATTGCCCCCATTTCACAGTTGGGAAAATAAGTGCACACAGACAGCAAATGACTTTCCCAGTTGCAGAGCATGCATATCTGTGGCAGAGCTGGGAGGGCTGATGGACTATCCCTCTGCTTGAACCACTATTTCACATCCTATCCCTCCACAGGACTAATTCTGTTCTCATGAATGGTGAAAACCAGACCAAAGTTCCTGAGGACAGACGTGTTTGAAAAAGTCTTTGGCACAGATTAAAAATGGACTTGAAGCTTTAAAAAGACAGTGTTGGGCTCTGGAGATGTGTAATGGGTTTTAAAGCTTCATTTTTAGTTTTTGTGGTTATGCAGCAAGATTTTAAGTAGTCAACCAGCCCAGTCCATCTGGCTGTTCCTGCTGGTGATGATAGCAGTGGCCTCTGCTTATACATGCTGTGCTCATCAACAAAATTCTGCAGCTGACATGCAGCATACTTGGGTTTTGTTCCAGTTGAGCTTTGATCTGCAGCATTTGAAGATGAATTCCTTTCAAGATATTTGCAAACCTTGTCAGAGTCTGATTGCAGCATGACATCGACATTAGGCTGATTATTACTTGTCTGAGGGAGCACTGTTTCCATGAACACACTGGCTTTTCTCCTGCTGTCTACTGAGCTGGATATTAGTGGCAGCAGCTCTATATCAAAGTCCCAGTAACTCTTCTGAAACAGAAAAGGATTTATTTTTTCTGAAAATGCTTAAAATCTACCAACAAGATTTCATGACAGTGTTGCTATCTCAGATTAAACAAAACAAACAAAAAAAGCCTGACTGCACCAACTCCAGCTCTGATTTATGGAGTATCTTTGAGTAGGTACAGAAAGTCTGTTTCACTTAAGTAGTATATTCATTATACATTACTGTTGCAGGCAGAAAGGAAATGAAGAAGAGGAATAATCTCTTTGGAAATGACAAAACATTATTTTCTTCATTCTTTTTCTTTCTCCACTTTTCACCGTTTCAGCCCCCATCTCTGAACTTTTTCATGGTTTGAATATGGAAAAACAAACCCAGACTTTCAATCTGAAATGACTGGATTAAAGTAAAGAGGCAACCTTGGTGAAAGAGCACATGCATGCCATCTGTACAGAAAATCATAGCACACCCAGAGTAAATGCCCAGTTCCACTACATCATTCAGAAACTCCTTGGCAACACTGAGCAACCAAAATGCATCTGAATGAAGACAAGGAAGGTTCAATCTCTGCTCCCCTGCTCAAGATCTTATATACTACTGTACAATTACTGGTCTCTGGAGAAAAAGAAGGTCACCATAAATAATTAAAAAAAAAATTAGGTGAATATGTGTTCTATACATAACCACAGTCCCTGCTCAATCTTCTGTACTCTACACGTGCCTTAAATCCACACAGAGGTTGCCCTGACTCAGACTCCACAAGTGAAGGCAAGAGACTGGAGGGGACCTGGACTTCCTCAATATCTGATCACATTTTGGCAGTTGTGTGGATTTTCTGCCAAGCACAGTGCAAATGTTAAATGTTAAATGAGCCAATGTCCTACAGACATCTGACAAGAGAGCCTCTGGAAGAGACCTGCTCTGCTGCAGCAGAGCAGCTGAGCTAACAGAGGCAGCATTTATTTTCACCAGAGCATGTTGCTACAATCCTCTGTTTATTTTAGCATTGTCAGATTTTCCAGTAAATCCTTTGGGGATATACTCTGCCTTCGATGCAGGCATGCAACTTTCATTAACTTCAGGGAAAGTATGTATTGGGGCAGGAAAAAAAAATTCTTCTGGAAAAAATTTGGGATCTTCCTCCATAATTGCAAGCATTTGTCCATGTTGTTAGTCCTAAAAACTGAAAGGTAATTCAGAAACAAAACAAATACCCAACAGAGTGAGCAGAAACTCTTTAATTTGGTGGTATGTCACTCAATTCATGACGTTAATAGACATTTTGGTCTATTGTACCCACTCTTCACTAATTATACAAATAATAAAAGAAGAAAAGAATCACTGATGAGAATAAAGCCCCAAACAACCAGAAACAAAAGAAAAAGAAAGAGTAATTACTTCTACCCTTATTCAAATACTATGCTGAAAGAAACATTGATTAAAGGGAAAGAAAAGAATGGTCTGAGGACATGTACCATGACACACAGGAATTAACACAAGCCAACTTTCAGAGAATTTTGCCAGACTGCAGCATATGAGTCCTTCTCTGCTTAACTCTCATGAAATCCCCTAGTGTCAGAAGAGAAGTAGCAAGATGGTCGGTACAGTCTCAAGACTATTTGTGAACTGGATCTATCCAGCAGCTTCACATAAGATTAAATGAGAGAACACTAGTTCTTTACTAAGCTGTTTAATTAATCCATGAAATATATTTCTATTTCTCCACCTGGACATAACTGACAGCTGGGATGTCACAAACATAGTCTCTACCTGCTAAGAACACATTTATTTCCTGAGCAGTTTCAGTTTCTATCCCTCTCCAAATAACTTTACCAATTGTCACTTTTATAGCTGTACACTTGCAGAAAATGAGCTTCTGTCACTAACCTGCAGTGCCTCAGTTTTTGGTTGTCTTCTCTCCCTAAGCAAAACAAACTAAATGCCTTAAAGAGCTGAGTTGCTTTTAAATTTTATTTCATTTTATTTATTACTTCTAGATGAAGGAGCTTGGAGTAAATTGTAGCTCACCATTGACTTATTTGTGTGTGACCTGCTGGTGTTCTGGGACAATCCAACATTAACTAGGACACAGAATGAAGCATATTCAAGCCATATGCTTATTTTAACAGGTTGCCTTTTCATGCACCTTTTCTACTTTTTCTCCAGTGTCAGTCTCCACCTAATTGTCAGCATTTTTTGCAAAAAGCCCTGAACTGTCTTTCACACTCTGGCTTCTAATAAGCAATCCTGAGTTAAGAGGAATGTGAAATTATTTATTAATTCATCATGCTCACCCCCATGATGCCTTTTCAGTCTTTCCAAGGCATATCTCTCCCACGGCATAAAAGGTACCAGCCAAAGGTCTGTTCAGTTTGGAGATAAAGAGCGGCATTTGCTTTTACTTGTTCTTCAATCAAAACAGAACATCTCCTCAGAGATCATGTTATATAAAGAAATAGAATTAGTCACTTAAACAAGGAAAACATGACTTTCAAAAAAAATTGCTACTTATTTTAATTGGGAAAATAACAGGAATATGTACTAAATGTTAGCTTCTAGTACATTTTAGGAATAAGGCACCAAAATATACATAGACATACCTTTCAGTGCAAGTGTTAACCTGCATGCAAATTCCTTTCAACCCATAGCTGCACTCCTGATCAAGAGATGACCATCAGAGCAGTTCTTAAAAACTCCAACCTGCATTTGAAATCAGAAACTGAGAAAAAAAAAATCAGTACTAATTTTTTTTAATATTTTCCTATATTTCTTCAAACTGCCACTCCTCTTGGCAGATTATTATTGAAAATATTTCAAGAAAAGCACACAAAATAATAATGTTCAGAATTCTTTCAGATAACTCCAGACTTCTCTTAGAAGATAACGTGTAATAATTGTGGATGCTTTATATATATATATCTGCATACATTTTACACATACATTTATACGTGTATTTATCTGATAAATAAAACTATATTTAAATCAAACTCCTTCATGTTAAGTGTGAATATGAAAATGACAATTTTTATGTTAGGAGAGAGAGTAGAAAGAGGTTAGAATATCCCCTAACAATTCTTTGCAACTTAAAGACTGATTCTATCTGCACTTGCAATAGTAACTATAAAAATCTTCACTATTCTTCCTTTGGCCTAATTTAGTAGTATTTCAGTATTCTGCAGTTTTAATGTCACAGTGAAGGAGTGCAAGGTCTACAGCAGCTGGAAGATTTTAGTGATAACTTCTGAGCATAAAACAAGGGGAACAGAGAGGAAGAACAAGAAGCAGAAACAGACCTGGTGCTGATCTTTCAGCTGTGCAAAGCTCCCCATAAAGTCCACACAACCCTACGGACATATGTTTGGAATCGAAACCTTCTGGCAAGCTGATCACCTTTGGTATTCTCTCATTTGGCTACTTTTGGCTTTGTACTTGGAGAATTAATAAACTCTTCCTAAGTAATCAAGTGTCCCCAGCCCAACAAAAAGACACTTGTCTCTGGAATCTTGCTGGAGAGGTGTTAAGTACCTGCAGCTCCTGTACAGCTCCTCAAACTCGCTCTGCAATGTCTAATCAGGTTTCTATTGCACATTTCTGCTTATGGCTAAAGCCACTTTCTCTTATTTCTGGCAGTTTTGCACGAATCAACCCATTACTTGTCACTATATCCTAGTTGCCTTCAAAATGCAGTCAGTAGGGGAAAAAAAACGAAAATACCAAAACAATGAAGGAAACAAAGATCTGTGGAGTCTTTCCTCTGACTTCAGTGGACTTTGAATCAGGTTCACAAATGCATGAAAGAAATAGACTCAAAAAGCTTTTAGATTTAAAAAAAGAAGAAATCAATAACTAATTAAAAGCCTCTAATGTTATTGTGAAAAATGGAGCATATTTGCTCTGATATATGCACTGAAGAGCCAAAAATAGAAATAGTAAAGGTGCAAATATAAAGACAGTTACCCTATCTACATTACCATTCTGTGAGCTACCTTTGGCACCTAGTGTTAGCTGGAAGGATCAATGTAGATATTTCTAATTTGAGAGTTACATGTTTCAAGTTAGCTGTCAATTGCACAT
The DNA here is from genome assembly GCA_035221455.1 of Xenops minutus. Lineage (NCBI taxonomy): Eukaryota > Metazoa > Chordata > Aves > Passeriformes > Furnariidae > Xenops > Xenops minutus. Next base: position 11,777,356 of record JAWWEE010000001.1, on the reverse strand, counting down.
AATGTATTTTCTATGTTGTTATTATTTGTTTCCTTAGGCACCCACACAGTTATCCTCAGCTGGCTTAAAAAAAAAAAAGCAAACCAAACCAAACAAAACCAAAGCAAACAAAATCAACAAAAAACTCAGCCCACACAAAAAAAGAATAAGTTCAACGAATAAAACCCCTCAGACCTCTTAAAACAACAACATCCATTAATATAAGTAACACTTCCCTTAAAATCTCTTTCTCACATAAAATATTGTGCCAAGTATTTATATCCCAAGTTCTCTGCAGAAGACTTTAAATCTAAGAAGTCAACTCAAATTTCAATTTTGTTTGCTCTGGGATTCTTCAATAAATAAAACTCTTTGTGTTGAGGTATACTTCAAGAAAAACAAAGCAACCTGTTTTTACATCCCCCAAGTGCAGTTCTGCAGTCAAAATAAGCTGCCAAGAACTGGTGAAACAGAGCAACAAGAAAAAAGATGTTTGACTAAGAGCTGCTTAACACCTTTAAAATTAATATAACAGTGATTTGATTTTACAGTATAAAATACCTCAAAGTTTTATATCATGCTTCAAAAGCAACAGTAGCTACAGTTGCTCAAAGACCAGCTAAAATCCTCAGAAAAAGCATCCTTTAGACAAGTGCATATGGAAACCACATGCAACAGTCAGGGATGCATCGACAGACCAGAGAGAGAAAGGGATTGACACTCTACACTGCTGTAAGTCTTTCTAAGGTCTTGATGAGAGTCCCATGTAAATCTTCAGAGCATAACAAATAATCAAATTGACAAAGCTTTACAATCAGCAGCAAATCATTATTGCCTTGCTCAGTGTTTTTAAAACAACATGCTGTATCCTTTTGGCATTCATGTGACAGTTCCACTCACATGTGTAGGAACTTTTTTGCCCTTTAGTGTAAGAAAAGAGGGAAAAGTGTAAGAAAGGAGAAGAAAAAAAGGTCAGATGTCCCCAAATGAATCCCTGCTGTGCTTACATGCTCAAGACATCTTAATGGAAAATTATTCAGTGAGTTACATTAGTGAATTAAAGCCAGGTGAGGTTTGTAATGAGTCAGGATAATTATGGCAGAATTCCTGCAAGTCGAAGGCCTTGGCAGCTTCTGGCTCATGTGACAGAGTAGCTGCTTCAGTCTCACAGAATCAGTAAGACTGATGCTTTGTCTTTGATTTTCTACTTTTTTCCCCCAACTTTATTCCTATTAAGGAATATCCCCAGGTACTTTCCCCTTTTCTATTATTAGTTTTAAATATACTATCCAGTGTAATTTCATGGAGCAATTAATTGTCAACAGGAAATCGGGAGAAAAACAATGAGCAGAAAAGAGCCAAGTCTATGATTATTTTTATTGACATATGAGTTTTTGCCTGAGCAAAACCCCCAAAATACAGGTACACATGAATGTCATCTGCATTGCAGCAACAGAGCAGTGGACAAAACCAGAAGCTCTTCCAGAAGGTGTCATCCAAATGCTTTGCAAGAGTTGTCCTCATGCTGAGGGGACAATGCTGCCAACAGGAAAGGCAGGAGCAGGGGAGAGCATACAGACACAGAGAAGGAAATGTACCAGCATCACAAACAGGACAGTGGCACAATTACCCTGGTTTAGGCTTTCTGCTTTGGAGACAACACCCTACCAATAAAGAATGTTAAAATTCATGCCACAAGAAACAATATCAGCCAAGGCAGATACAGATGCAGTTCTAGCATGTCTTCCCAATTCTCTCTGTCTGGTATAGCTTGCAGACAGGAGTACTTTACATAGTTATTAGAGTGCTATTAATTGTTTTACTGGTACTTTTTCTTTCTCTCTCTGTAAAAAGCTCTTTCAGCAGGCAACCTGCACATGACAAAGTCAAAAAAGGCATAGATAGAAATATCTGTAAAGATCTATTAGACACATCCAACATTTCATGAACTGTGACAATTAAAGCAAAACATACTCCACAATAATTTTGGTTTCTTGGGTTTTCCACAGCTTTATGCCAGCTGAACTGGGGTAATTGCCTTGAACATGCAGCAAGATGGTGCTTTAAAGGTGTTTTGTCAGAAGGCTGAAACACTTGACAGACCTCATATAAACCCCATCTTTCCAAACCAATCAATGACCAACCAACACTCTCCTTTTGGGAGAGTGCTTAAGGCTTACTTAATACATATTCTTATCAGAGAACTTAACAAAAAGGAGCCTTTTGAAATTATTGATGTCCATTTGGGTTAAACTGTGAATCAGAAACAACCCACATGTAGTATAACACCACAAGTCGAATCCACTTGAAATCTCTGCACCTCCTAAAGAGAATTTCTTACAGGAGATGTGGATCATAGAGCAGAAATGCAAATTTTTAACAATGAAGAGCAGTATTTAAACTTTCAAAACACTTAAGACTGTGTGAACCAAAAATTAGCATCGATCTTAGACAAAGTGGTTCATAAATTCCTGAATCAACACTGGATCTGCCAATCCTGCCCTTATTTAAGATATAAATTGGGCAATATCTTTGCTGCCTGATTTTTCATTAAGATTTTCTAATGTCAGTAGATTTCTAGAATGCGTCTTCAAATACAGGAAGAAATCACACTGAAATCTATGCTAAGTGGCCTTCATTAGAGGTTCATAATGTATGACTTTATGTGTCTGCATATGCATACAAAAGTGACTCCCTACTTCCAGACAAGCAAGAAACATTGTTACCACAGTACAGTTATCCTTCAAAGATGTTGAAGCAAAACAAGACAATAAGTAAGAACTTACTGTCAAAAGTGTTACTGTGGTACACAGGATGGTTAAAGAATGAAAGCTCAAAATATCCTGTACATGATATCCTGTATTAATGAAACAGCTCAAGTACATGACATCAAATCCTAAAGGAACAACTCTATTATCAATTTAATTCCTATTTACAAATAATAAAAAAAATAGGAGCATTTAGTCTAGTTTTAGGATTTAAAAAAAAAAAAAGCTGAATTCAGTGTTATGTTTGAAAAACTGCAGTAGGATCTTTTTTGAATGTTAGAGATGAAAAAATAGACACTTAACAGAACTGGTAGAACATGACCTCTTTTTAATTTATTTCTGAAAAATGTATCTGATTTTTTAGTGAAAGCTTTCAAAATGAAGAATTCTTTTTTTCCTATGTAATATGCAAAAAAAATACATATTATTTTTGCCACAGGTCCTCACTCTTCCAAGAGATGAAACTTCAGAAAGAACCTGTCATAGACCCAATGAGAAACACTTGAGCTCATGATAATGCTTGTGTCTATAAAATTCTGATGAAAACATATTTCTCTGATTCCCTAAAATAAGAGCTTAAAAAAAAAGGTAAAACTCACTTATGATGCCTATATTTTTCACTATCAGCTGCTTAGAAATGTCACATAGACTTTTTCTGCATTTTTCACTAGATATGGAAATACAAAACCAAGATATGCAGAAATAACTTATTTTTCCACACCTAAAAGAATTCAGACACAAAATATAAGGATGTGAAATGAGGGCTGAATGGCATATTAAGCTTTGTTTTACAAGGCTACAAAACCAGAGAGGTCTAATCCATTTCTAAATGACTGTAGCAGTCAGATTTACCTCTGATATTTATGCCCAGTAATTAAATGTACCAGAATGTTTCTAAGGAAATGTGCAATAGAAGATGGTAATGTTGAAGAGATGCACAGTGGGACTCCTGAAAACAGATTATCATAGGGGATCCTGGGCCTGTGTGAGATTAGTACAGATGCAAGAATGAAGACAAAAAACTGCACAACTTTACACTGTTGGTCTGATCATCATTATTTTCCTCACAAGTGATAAAGCCTAGAAAACTGAGGTGGAGTGATGATGTTTCCCTCCAGTCCTGATGCTTTTGGTTATAACAGGTAAGCAAGGGCTTGAACATGACAGTGTAAAAACATACAAGAAAAAAAATAGAAATGATGGGAAAAAAGTTGAAATACTGAGTTTTTCTGCTGTGCATTTGCTCCGTGCTGGTGTAGAGCACTTTGCAAAGACCGGGACATCATACTGGGCTCAAGGGAGGGATTTAGAGGGGGCCAATGAAAACCATCATGTTGCAAAGGGAATGAAATGACTGATTGCAGGAACTGAGGTGAGGGGGATTTGTATGTGTATGTGTGTGTATTGCTAAACCAATGCCAAAATGTCTAACCTAAATTTTTGCTCCCCTTTTCCCAACAGACAACCCACCTGCTGCAACTTTTCCTAAACCTTTAATTGCTCACAGGTTCCTCATGAAATTTTGCCACAAGCCTGGAAACTATTAGCCCTACAATAGTTATATTTTAACTTTGATACATGCCCTTTCCTTCCATCCATCCCACTGTTCCAAGGTCCTTAACTGCATCACTGAACTGCTGATTCATGTCACAGGTGGTGCTTTCATTTAAAGGCTGTCTTTTACAACTGAGTAGAAAAATGCCTATACAGAGATGTTGCTCAGTACACCTAGAACAGGATGCACTATTTCAAACAAATCCACACTTTTAAAGCTAGAGTCAACAGTATTTAATCACTATGCAAATCTTGCCATATGTCCAGACATAAACCCAGACAGCCATGTCCCTCCAGCCCTGTTGGTCATATGGTCAACCTGGCTTCTGCCAAGTCTGTGGCAAGGGTGTACTTTTTCAGGGCCCTGGAAGCTTTCCTCCTTTCGGATTAGAGCCATAATTATTCAGGGATCCCAGCAGTTTACAGAAGAACTGCCTATGCTCATGCCAGGTTGAAACTATTACAGGCCAGGCACTTATGCACTTTTAGTATTTTGCTGCCTGGCATGGGCATTTGAGAATCCACTGAAATCTGTACTACTGGCCAACACAGCCAAGTTTCTTTGCTTTTTGCATAAGACCAAACTTACACATACATCTAAGACAGGCACACACTTTCATCTCTCATTTCAGAACCTTAATTCTCTCTAAAGGAGTATAGGGTTTTTCCCTGAACTGAAATTTCAGATGTATAATGGAGTGGGAATAAGTGAGAATAATTGTAAGATGGGTAGTCCTTGATATTTTCAAAAGAGCTTTTTTTCTTTCTGCTACTGCAGCTTTTTCTGCCTGCCTGCCTCCCCAGTGATGACAGTGCAGTTTCTTTGCCTTCAGGGTCCCTTTTGTCATTTAGGTTCAGAATTCACTGGAAGATGTAGACAACCAGGCCTGTCATTGATCTTTGCTAGACAAGTGAGGTGGTGACTCAGCGTCTGCAACAAAATATTACCTTAGAGATAAGCAATTAACCTGATTAACTACCCAAATTATCTTCAGGTAATTCTGAGCTCCCAGCATATGCTCCATATACTTCTCTGAATGTTAGCTGCTGCATCTCCATGCTGCATTCATATTTCTCTGTCTGGCAATAGCTATGCATGTAGACTGTTAGATGGATATTCGTAGATAAAAGCAATGATGAACAAAACTGCGTCTCGCCCTGTTTTGGTATTCTGTGACATTCCCATCTCAGCAGACTGTGTCTGGCAGTCTCACAATGAGGCACTGCATGTGTCAGGGAGATGGATTATATCTGCAGTGTCTGAATTTCAACCCTGACTACATGAGCTCCTGCTTAACCTTACCTTGGGGATCTTGAATTTTGTGTTATTGAATTAGAACAGCAAATATATATATTTTCATGTGCCCTTATTATACCACATTGCAAACATTTAGTAGTGTGAGATAAAAAAATTAAAGAAAACCATATCCTTTTTACATATTTGGCAAATAGCATGCTTACTCTTCATTTTGAACTGTAAAGCTCAAAGTACTGCAAGAGCAGTGCAACTGTATTTTCGGGGTGGTGTGTTTTTTTTTTTTTTAGGTTTTGGGAATTAAAAAAACCCTCTGCTATGAATTTCGTTTCAGGGTCTTTAGGCAAATCACAGAAATGAGAAATAAATGGATTAGTATATCTGCTTCCACTAAGGAACGAGCATCAATGCTGCAAAAAAATCTTGTGAAATAAATTAATTGATGAGATGTTAATCCCAACTCCTTCTGTCTAGTTAACAACATTGGTGCTGCAGCTCACAGCTTAGCTGAAATATATAGTCTGCATTAAAAGAGACAATGAAATGGCAGAAAAATTTTAGAGTCACCGATACCAGGATGATGCAGGAAAAAAAAATCACACACCTGGAACTGCACACTATTTTTTCCATGAAAAAATACTTTTTCCATGAAAAAGTGCAACACTTGGACCTTTACTGCTATAAATTCATATCTGAACAGAAACAAAAAGATATACTGAATGCAGGCTTCGTAGTTTGTAATTTTTAAAGGCAGTCATATGGGAAACAGCTTTGTCCATCTGAGGTTAATTTGGTCTTTTTGAGTTATGACCCAAAACTTATCTTGTGGAAGTGTAAAGACTGTAATAGAAGTGTGATACCTTGAGTACAGCAGTGAATGAAGATGAAAGAAAAAAACTTAATTAAATACGATAGCACACACCTGCAGTTGGATATTTCCTACTGTTCCCAGTGTTGGGCATTAGACTGTTTTCAGAATGGAAACATCAAGCTAAAATTCTTACAGGTAAGTTTGTTTTACCACTACTTTCTCCTTTGAAAAAATCTACTAATTAGCAGGACTTGTCACACCAGCAGTTTTTAAAGACTGAATGTGACTTTTTCTGAGAGATGGCTGCAGTGATGCTTTGGGAGCACTTTTCACCCACCCTTAAATCTGGGTGTGGTTTGAGGTTTAAAACAGCACATAGAAGAGTAAAGAGCTCTGGCCACTACAATATACTAAAAATGATGAAGTAGCACAATGGATTTAAGGACTGTTTAATTCATCTCAACACCTGCACTTTAAAGGGGAAGTTTTTAAATATAAGTGAAAATAATCCCCTGGTTCTATAACAGTTTTTATCTCTCATAGTCCTGAATCAGACAAAATACTATTAAAAAAATATCTTAACAGTGCAGTAGGCTGGGAACACAGTGCTATACATTTCTCTCTCTGCATGTGCATTGCATGCCAACACTATAGAACTCGCTATATCAGAAGAAGTTATTAAGAAAAGAAACAACCTTATGTGATTCATTATCAGATATGTACCTCACAAAATATTTCAGTCTTTACCCCTAAGATTTGTTTGCAAATAATGCTTATCCATCCTGAATCATCACATTTGGTAGTATAGAATCCATCCAGTGCAATAAAGAAACAGTCCTAAAGATGTGCAGAAATGGCCTCATGCTCTAAGTTGCACTTTTGGCTCATCCTATCTGAGACAGAGCACAGGAGCTTTCTCATGCTCAGACAACATAATTGTTTCATGGATCACCTTATTTTGCATTTCAACACCAATCTAATGTTTTAGTTTTCAAACCACCCTTATTTCTGTAGCTGTTCCATGCTCACTTTTCTTCTTCCTGCTAGAGATCAATCTATACCTATTGTTATATTGCACAACCCACAGTATTTCTCATGAGCACAGATTTTGCATCTCTCAGAAAGCAATAACCAGAATGGCACATTCAAAAGTCTTCAGTGACTGTATTTTAGAGACAGGCTTGAGCAGCAGAGACAACTTGATACATTTCAAGATCAGTGACAGACTCACACTGTCACTGAGATTATTTTTGGCTCTCGCTGTCCTCTAAATGGTATAAAAAGCTGCTTCTACAAGTCATTCCAAGCCTGTCTATATTGCCTCAAAGTATACATTGCATTAGTTTATACAGTTACTTCTGTTATATAAACAGTGTGGATGTTCTTTAATTTCACTGTGGCTCCCAAAGGCATTTAATGCTATCTGGTGCCTCTGGACCCAACAATATGGATAATGCCTGTCTTTGGGAACTAGCAACAATGGCTTTCTAGAAGTTTGTATTGAATTTCACACTCTCACCTTGAGAAGCACTGCACTTCAAAACAGGCATGAGCTGTGTTTCTGTAGCGACAGTTGCAGGATGAGGACCTTTGGTAACTGCTGGCTTTTCCTTTCCATTAGGATTGAAGCATAGTGGAAATAAAGAGATTGTTACATGCCTTTAAAACCCAGAACTCTGAAGTTATGAATTGGACAGTGACCGTGTAATTCAGACTAAGATCAAAAACCAAACCAAACCAAACAGTGTTTCCCCTCCCCAACAACAACAACAACAAAAGCCAACTATTTAAAAAGCAATGCATCATAAATTAAGTAAAACACAACAAAAATCTTTGAAGTTTTAGGTTACTTAGTTATGAAGTGTGTCCTTTACTAGACAAATGAAAAGTTTCTCTTTATGCAATTACAAACAATTTAACAGTCTCATTACATTTATCCTTCTTCTGATATTTTGTTTCTCTCTAGATGGGTGCAATGCACTGTTGTCCCTTTCTTAGTCACTTCACTGTTTAATGTGGACTGTTTTCTGCTACTTCAGTAAATTGAAAGCAGTCACCTAAAAACATCATGCTTAGATACATAGTGACTCTTTTGAATTAAAAACCTGAAGAATGTTGTTATATTTGGTCTTCAATAAAACATATTATGTCAACTGATTAATTCAAGCAGATATTAAAGTTTGGAGCATCAGTCTTTAAAATAGAATTAAAGTTGTAGCTGTTTTTTGGGATAGTTAATCCATGCATCAAGTTCATGTCCTGATTTCCAAACAAGTGCAACTCTTACTTTGAGAGAATATTTTAAAAATAAAGCAAACATGTAATAACATGTAGTAATCCTAAAATGTATGATTCAAGGTTTTATAGATATTAATAATCTAAAATCTAAGTTTTACTCTGATGTTTCATGAAAGTGAACATAGACTTGTTTCAGGAGAACTTTGTGACATTCGGATCAAACAGTCCAACACCCACAAGTCTTCTCAGACCAACTTATCTCACAGTAATGATTCCCAAAATAAATGCTATAAAGCTCTGAAAAAAAGGCAAAAAGTGCTATTATATGAAGAAAAATAACATGTCATTGCACAATGTCCCCAAAGCTTTGCAATTAACCTCAGGGTCACATACTCTATGTCAGAGTCTTGACACAAGAAACACACATGCTGTGTGTCCATTTTTACATTTATCAACTTCGAGCATATAAAAACTTTAAATGTTGCAGATAGGCTGAGCTGCAGAAGTTCAAGAAATGTATTCTCATGTGTGTATTTTTTCCTCAGTATCTTCATCTTCCCTCTCAGCTCTGAGATGTTAGATATAATTTCAAAGTTTCCAGTCCCTGCTAATGAAACTCATCTGTGCAAAAGTATATAATGATAGCACATAGAGAAGACCAAGTCTGACCACTCTTAGAAATTCACAGGGATAAGCTGCAGGCATAAATTCTAACAAGGAAATGCTAACTGGATATAAGGAATTGCAATGGAGGATGTTGAACATAGAAACAGGTTGCTAAAGAGGCCTGAACATCTCCAAGGATGTATATTCCGTAACCTCACTTGCAGAAGGCCCTGGGAAATGTGGTATAATCTAGTCATGCATTAGATAAGGTGTTCCCTCCAACTGAGAATATTTTGTAAAATACCAAATTAATTACATACCTTATTATTTTGTGTAAATAAAAGTTTTCTATATTGCATCTTTGGAAAAAGAACACTATTTCTCTGGTACATCAGGCAGCTACAGCAAACTCTACCTACCACTACACAGTAGACAAAAATATTGAATTGCTAAAGTAAGCTATGTGAAAATATGCTGAGAAGACTCTTGACATAGCAAAAAATTATTAGTTGTTAAGGCAGGGGATCCTTTTCCTCGATGAACTGATCAGTCTCAGATGACTGACAAGAGCATCATAGGATAACAGGCAACAGTAATTAGCAAAGGTGTTTAGGCAAGTGATATACCAAGACAAGAAAAGGAGAAGTTAAGAAAATCTTTCAAATGTTATTTACTATTTCTTCACTATATCTCCCTGTTCATGATGACAGAAGACAGAGATATGTCTTAAGCAGTTCTGTGCAAGCAATTTCTTGTGTGCTTTTGTTTCACTAGAAGGAAAAATTAGGTTACCAACAACTGAGCACTCATGGATCATATCCACAGTGTCAGGTGCAGACACAGAAGATTTTTGCATTGACAAACATGTGCCATTCCCTCCTCCTCTTCAATCAATCAATCAATCAATCAATCAAAATACATTTGTTCACACACAGAGACCTACTCTAGAGCAACAATGCATCAGTAGAAGGTTGAAGCTAGCTCAGACAGTCTAAAATAAGTAACATAAATTCAGTGTAATTCTTCATTATTTCAATGCAAATATTAAGAAAAAAGTTACATTTAAATTGCCAAAAATTAGTCTTGAAGATGGAATGTAACTTCTAGTATTTTATCATAGAACCTGGTTTTATTATTTTCCTTCAAACTGATACCAGGGATAGCACCTTAAGATCTTCAAAAAAAGCTTTTGTTTTTTTCATCTAGAATTTCTTCCTTAACTTTGTCACTCACAGAAAGGAAAGTGCATTACAAACAATATTTGACAGATGGTCTGGGGATTTCCCTGCAGTTTCAATTTTTCACAAAATCATTGTTTAGATTTAAAAGAGAGGACCAAATGAAACCAGAAAATAACCCGCCAACTTCACCTATGGAAAATGTTATTTGGACTCTGTTGTTAACCTTTAGAAGACTTCCAAACATTATAAGGATGTCTTGGTAAACCCCTATGATTTCTCTCTGGAGAAGTCAGTCAGTTAGGATAATTGTCCTGTGGATCTGGCAGCTTGGCTGGAAAAGATAACTGCTGGACAACTTATATCAACAGTTTCATCACCTGGGAATTAGGAAGAAAATTGCTTTCAAGATTCAAACTTTTCATTTCCCCTTCATTCAGAGTGGAAAACACACTACCAAAGTTAGTATCTGGGAAGTATCAGTCTAGCTACTTAATGAAATAGAATGAAATGAAAATCACATTCTGGTCTAAATAAAGATGTGTTTGTTGAAATCAAACTTGCATTAACATATTACTCTTCAAAGCCATCTAAACCTCAGGGCTTGGTAATGGGTGTTCAAAGGCTGCTGGGATTCATATCTGGGCTTCACAATGGGCACAATGAACAGAGGTGTCTGCTGACTAAGTTATTTCCACCATCAGTCAAATAATAGGCAAATACCAAGAATTTAAGAGACTGAAGCCCTTAAAAACCGTTGGTTGCATGAAAGGAAGAGGAGTTATTGGTCCTAGGAGGCATGTATTTGAACAGATTGCATGTGAACAGATCAGGTCCTTTCCACCTTTAAATAATGAACTCTGAAAGCAATGCTTGTAGGATTGTATCTGACAAGAACAAGGGAAAAACACTTCCCTTTAAGTTCACATCTTGCTTTATCTTACATTCCTATGCGCTCTGACTCCAATTAAAACCATGACAACCTGACAGTGTGATCTATATCTAACAATTCATTTTAACCACAAAAACCTTAAATAGATTGCTCATCAACCCATAACTTGGGATCAAACAACTGAATGCTCTCTGGATAACAGGTGAAGTTCAGATTCTTTAGTTACCAGTTATTTTGACTATAACAAAAAATAATTCTAACTTAGAGCAGTGGTGTCTTAACACACTTCCTTAAAAAAAGATGTATGAAAGAGCAAGCTGATGCTGAACTATAATACTCCCATTGACTTACAAACTTAAAAACAAATAAAAATTAAGGAGAGGGAGCAGAAAAAAAAATAATTTCTAGATGTAATAAGTAGCAATAATAACACTTCTTCCATAAGACAACAAAGGAATGCTTTGGAGAAGGAAAATGCATGACACAGCAAGATGACAAAGTAGGACAAACATGAAAGGACCCGCAAATGTGCTGCAAAGTGAAATATTGACCTTTGTGCCTTGAAGTTTTTGGGTTACTAAACTTACTATCTTAGGAATGGCAACTGTTAATCAAACAACTTCAGCATAGGAGAAGGACATTAGCATACAGCATTCAAATGGGTTTGACTTTATTCCTACTGGTCAAACACTCCAGACAAATGTTCAGTTCTGCACTTAAATCTCTAGCAAAGTAGCTGCATAGGCATAAAACAGTAAGGGGAAAGAACAACGTGTTTTCTAGTTCTGATATGTCCAGATAAGGTTCTAAAGAAATCCTTTGATGTTTTAATAGAAGAAAGTTTGGCTGCAGAGCTCAGAACAGCCTTCAAAAAGCATGGAGGATCTTTTAACAGTTAATGTGAGGGCATACATGAAGAGGAAGACAAATGACAACAAATGAAAAAATCCCAAAAAGTTATTTAAAACAAAACAAAACAAAACAAAACAAAACACAAACCCTAAATTTTGTGTGCTTCAGTAGCTTTACAATCTGTTTTAAGAAGGCTTACTGCAACAAATTAAAATATTAACAAGACTACTGTTATTAAATTTTTTCTAGTTCTTCACTGTGCTGAAGCAGACCAGGCTTCTTCTGCCACCGAGGCTCTGAACTGCATTTCTCATCTTACTTCTTCCACACTGTGCAAGCAAGATTCAAGGGTTTCCTTTGACTATTCTTCTGGCTTTTGCAAGGAATGTGGTGTCATTCTGGTTCAACATAACTCTTCAAATGCTGAATGAGTAGCTCGTTCTGAGCCAACTTCTATCCTTAGCAACAGTTTATGACTACATTTTATTATTTTAATGACAGATGGAAGTAGCAGGAATGTTCAACAATGTTGTAATAACATAGTTACATTGCTAGTTCAAATGAAACTGTATTGGATACAAACTCTTCATTAAAATAACGTTTGTGTGAGACTTAAGCTTACAAACAGGATAATTCAAAGCCAAAGCTGAATTTTCATTCTCTTTTGTGCCTCTGCACTGCAACTGTCACACCCCATTTGTAAACAGACAGCAAATGATTTGCAACAACTAGACAGTTTGGTCAGCAAAGACTTAACCTCAATTTCTTTCCATCAGTATCCTAAACATCACATAAGAAGTGTTCTCTAAGTTTTTTTATGTTTCCTTTGTACCACAACTTGATCAAAAACATGAGTCCAGGAAAAAAACTCAGCCATTCTGTGTAACAGACTGGAAATTTTCCGAAATCATGCATACGACAGATGCCCATTTCCAACAGAAGATTGAACATGCTTTATGAAAGGTGATTTCTTTTTCTTTTTTTTTTTTTTTTTTAGTTTAGTGAAAAACAAATAGATGCATGGAGGGAAAGAATGACACACAAAGGATCTCACACAAAAATAGACTCAGCAAAACTCAGATTTGACAACTCATTTTATGAAGGTGGAGAGAAGACAAAGTTCTCCTTTCCTCTTTCCCCATGAGTATGTTTCAGTGTCATTCAAATCAGCCCCATGAAAGCCTTCTCCTAGTTATTTATATGAACCAGAGGGCTAAAACTTCCTTGACTGGCTAAAGCAGTTTGGCAAGAATACTATTCATAGTAGTTTTGCCATAATTCTCATTGCTGTAGTGTTTATTCAACTGCCAATAGTACACCGAGTAATATAAAAATCATAGAATAGCTTGAAGGCAACTCAAAGATCACTTAGTTCCAACCCCACTGCCATGGGCAGGCAACCTTCTACTAAACCAGCTTGCTCAAGGCCCCACCTAATCCAGCCTTGAATACTTCTAAGGGTGAGGTATCCACAATTTCTCTGTGTGACCTGCCAGAGCCTCACTACCTTCAGAGCAAAGAACATCTTCTTAACATCCAAAACTCTCCTTTTTTAGTTTAAAAACATTTCTCCTCTTGCCCTATCTCTGGAAACCCCCTTTAGGTACTGGAAGGCTGTTATAAAGTCTCCCCAGAGCCTTCTTTTCTCCATGTTGAACAACCCTAGTTCTCTCAGCCTGTCTTCAGAGAAAAGGAACTCCAGCCCCCAGAGCATCTTCATGACCCTCCTTTGGACCTGCTCAAACAGCTCCACACCTTTCTTGTACTGAGGACTCCAGAGCTGGATATAATATTGCAGGTGGGTCCCACGAGGGCCCCACAAGTAGAGGGTCCATGAGTAGAGGGGCAAAATCATCTCTCAACATTCTGGTCAAGTCTCTTTTGATGTAATCTGGGATGAGGTTGTTTCCTGGATAGCGAGTGCACAGTGCTGGCTCATGTTCAGCTCTTTATCCATGTGAACTCTCAAGTCCTTCTCCACCAGGCTGTTCTCTATGGGTTTTCTGTGATTGCCCCAACCCAGGTGCAGCACCTTGTACTTTTCTGAACTTCATGAAGTTCTTGTGGGCGCAATTCTCAAGCTTATGCAGGTCCCTCTGGGTGGCATTCCTTCCTGCTCTTGAGTCAATGCACCACACAGCATCCTGTCATCTGGAAACTTGCTGGGGGTGCATTTGCTCTCATTGCCTCATTGGCAGAGATATCACAGAGCAGCTGTCCCAAGACAGAGCCCCAAGGGACACTACTCATCACTTGACCACACCTGGACATAGAGACATTGACCAGAAGTATCTGGCTGTGTCCATCCAGCCAATTCCTTATCTACCAAATAGTCCACATCTCTTCAGTTAGGAGATAAGGATGTCATGTGGGACTAATTTGAAGGCCTTGCAGAAGTCTAGGTAGATGACATCAGTGAGTTTTCCTTTATTGACTGTAGCAGTCACTGCATCATAGAAGTCCATGAGATTGGTCAGGCACAATTTGCCCTCAGTGAACCTATGCTGGCTGTCTTGGGTCACCTCCTTGTCTTGCATGTGACTTAATGTTGCTTCCATGAGTATCAATTCTGTGATCTTCTCAGACACAGAGGTTAGTAGTTCCCCAGGTCTTTCTTTCTCCCCATTTTAAAAATAGGAATAACGTTTCCCTTTTTCTGGTCACCAAGGACTTTGCCTAATGGTCATGACCTTTCAAATGTGATGGAGAGTGAGTTGGCCAAAACATCAGCCAGTTTCCTCAGGACTCTGGGATGCATCTCACCAGGCTACATAGTCTTGTGGCTATTCAGTTTTATCAGGTAGTCTTGAATCTGCTCTTCACTTAGAGTCTGAGGAACTTCACTCTCCCAGACCCCTGGAGGGCAGGTTCCCCCTGGAGCAGACTAGAGTAGACCCCAACCACCAAGTGTTCTTTCTTGGGCCTCTCCTTGCTTTTTAACTGTGGGCTCTCAATTTGTTTGTGGCTGTCTCTCAAGGGCCGCTCTTCTTGGTATAAAAATGTCCCATTCCTCACTCTCCAGAGATATGAGTGTATACACCACAGTATTCAGGAAGGAAAGTAGGGGATCCTTGGATTTAATTGTTTTGTTTTGTTTGTTTGTTGTTTTTTTAATATTTATTCACTTATATTTATGGTACATGAAGCAAAGCCCAATAAAAACTCTTTATCCTTGAAACTGAAGTGGAGAGTGGAAGTTTGTGATTCCCTAGGGTTTCACAGAGATGTTGTATAGGTTTGCACCTATGCTCTAGAAAGTCCTCACTCCACCTGTACTGATCCATTAGATATGAAGTATGTGTGTTTCTGTGCATGTGTATTTGACTTACTAATTAAAACTCTGTTATTTTCTTCCATTTCTTATTTTTCCTTTGCAGTGTTAGCTGAAAGGAAGGTGTCTCTTGGGAACCCAAAGGTTACAGAACAGATTTTGAGATATTTCTGCAGGATGCATTCAGAGTGTATTAACAATATATATATATATTGACTTCACATTTCAGTCAACATCAAAATTTATTGACCCTTGAGGTAAATATTAATCTCAGCCTTGACTCAATCAATATTTACCACTTGGTTCAATACATCTTGATGATCATCTCAAGATAATTCAATATATACTTGATATGCAAGAAACTTCATTACACTGTTACATGGGGTTTATGTACTGTTCTTTCTATTTTATTAGAGTAGATAAAGGTTCTAAGTGGCATTTTGATAACTAATATTATCTAGCTTTGAATGATATTTTCGATCATAAATAAAATAAAATGTTCATAGATCTGATTAGCAAGCTTGGAGAATGAAGAGCTCAACACCAGCAAGTTTTGCTTACTAACAAATACAAAATGCCAAGGACAACGTACACAAGTGCCATCTGAAAAAAAATAAATTCAGTACTAGAATTCCTTGTATTCACAAACAAATATAAAATAGAAAAATTATAGTAATGTTGAAGGCATCTAGTAATTCAAAAAAGGAAGAAACTGTTCTATAGGTATAAACCCTGTTCAATATACTCCCAAGGGGAAAAAAAAAAAAAAAAGAAAATAGGTGGAAAAATGCAAGCTATTTTTTTCCAACACTTTTCAAACAACAGTTTCAAAAAACCTCTGTTCACCACCTGCACACTGCAGCTGTTAAAGACAAAAGCCCTCTTACTGAATCTGTACATATTATTAGACTCTGAAAAGCACCTGGCTATGGATTGAAGAACCTTATGTCCACTAACGGTGCATTCTTAAATTTGCTGTAGGCTTAACTGAAGAAGTCAGAGAAGGAAATTTGGGGTTGGTTAAAACAGTCTATCTCAAATTCAGTCTTTTGCTCGCTGTAGGGGCTAAAGATTTAAGCCAAACCTAAGCAGATATCCTAGCAGAGGAACCTGAACAGCCTCCCTCCCCAGATTGTTCCTGTTATCCATATAAACTGTATATACAAAATATGAGTGAAATTAATGGTATTTTCTGAGGCCAAGAGAAAGGCTTCTTTGACAACTGAGCACAAAGAGAGTGACCCTCTTACCTCACCCTGACCACATCCCCTGCATGTCTGGTGGGAATGTCTGAGACCTTATAGGGCTCTCCACACCATTCTTGCACAGGCTTCTACCTGTCTGGAAGTAAAATGGAGGCACAACACAGATAAACAACAAGACTCATGGATCAGGTTTGCCCTATGGACCAAGAC
The DNA here is from genome assembly GCA_035221455.1 of Xenops minutus. Classification (NCBI taxonomy): domain Eukaryota; kingdom Metazoa; phylum Chordata; class Aves; order Passeriformes; family Furnariidae; genus Xenops; species Xenops minutus. Next base: position 11,760,537 of record JAWWEE010000001.1, on the reverse strand, counting down.
TGGCCAAATCTCTATGCCATTTATTCTGTGAGAGAACCCACAGAGCAAAACAAACCCAAAATTTAGATTTCCCTGGTGTGTTGCTGAAAGCTAGGCTGGAGATGTGTTTTGTATTGTGAAAAAGTAGAATGCACACATTCATTCGTACACGTGCCCCACTGACATAATTATGTGTTGAAAAAACAACTGTCAGATGCTTTTAAAAAAGTTGTGTTTCTGAACTCAAATTGGGATACCCATTTCATGTTTCTCATGGAACACAATAGCAGGACAAGAATGACACCTTTTACATGAAAAATGCTTCTACCTCAGGCTTTTTTCAAGAATGCAAAAATCAATAAGTTTTGCAGACTGCATTATTTCATTAACACCAAGGGGTGATTCATAAAACAAATTCATGAAGCATCTACCTGAATATCCTCAGCACAATGTCCAAAACAGAAAGGCTTCTAAGAAGTAAGAGAAAATATAACATCTACCTTCAAACACAACATGCTCTCTATCAGAGGACAGAGATAAAATTCAAAGTTTTCAGAATATGGTATTTGAAGATTTTGTAGCTCTGATCACACAGCTAATGAGGACTTTAACCATAAAATTCACAGGCAAACTGATTTTGAAAATAGCAGACCTGTAGCATTTTACTGTCTCTGTTTTGATTTCCATTCTCTCTAGAAGAAGATGAGCATGTAGAGCTCTCTAAATGCTTAGATATGTGAAAATATGGGCAAAATATGCCTAGATTATATATAAATGCAGGCACTTGGAATTGAAGGTGCATACATATTTACTGTTTACTGCTCCGCACCATCAGATGGTGAATGACAAGTAGTTCTTAGCTCCTAACTATGAACTCTCAGTAGTCAGAAGATTATTCCTGCCTGCAAGAACTAGGAAAGCAAGCCTGTATTCAGCAATCTTAAAATTGTTAAAGGAAAGTTGTTTCTCCACTGTAAAGTTTTTGATTTATGGATCCCCTGGAAGATTAAGAACTACTGATGAAGGTTCCATCTATTTGTTAAGCAGGACTGAAAATGGGATCAAAGCTGTAAACTAATGAACAAGAAGACATTTAAGCTAGAACTACATAAAGCTCCTGTTAGCACAAAGAAAATACTCTGAAAAACAATTGCGATTCTGGTACACCTTTGGGATCACAATTTTCTGGTCTGTTTCCTTTCTCTTCTGTCTCTAACCTTATCCCTTCACTTCTGTGGTTGTTAACAACAATAGAAAAACCATTACAGCACAGAAATAAATTTGAGTAAAGAACAAAGACTGGATACCTTAAAAAAAAAAAAAAAAAAAAAAAAACCATGTTAAAAAAAAAAAAAAAAAATCAGCAATTTGATGATTGGAACAATAATTCTAATCCAATGAAAAAATGAAGAAAAAATTAATTAGGGAAAAAGAGCTGTAGGGTTTGTCACTTATATCAGGATTAGCTGGGAGAGGGTCAGCCCTAAATCATTATTAAGGTTTATTTGGACCTAGTCTTCATTGCCTTCCTCTGAATTTCAAATCAATCTGTCAGCAAAGGCAAAAAAAAATTGAAAAGTGGACAAGATTTGCCAGGGGAATGCAGAAATGCCCGAGGTACACCTCATTTCTTCCTATTCCCCATGCACTTTTCCACCATTGTCTTAAATCTTGGATTATGTACTTCTGACAGGACAACATCAAACAATTGCAGGAGACCCCAAGGAGGCACTGTATTTTCAAAAAAACACAAAGGTCTCTGAGCTCTACCAGAGGTCAGCGATGCTGCTAGTGAAGCCTCATCAATAATTGCTACAAGTGAAATCAGGCAGACCTACCTCAGAGCTTCCAACATGCAGTGCAAAATGTTTAAAAAAAAAATAATTCTGTTTTCTTAAAAACAAGCAGCAAACCTAACAAAACCCAAACAAAAATCCTCCACACAAAACAGCAAACACCAAAATAAAAATATTTATATAGTGACATATTTTTAACCATAAATCAGAAAGCTATTCTTCTGTTCTAATGCCTAACCAATCAATAAGGTACCTTTATGTAACTGTCAATGATGGTATATCAGTCTGCAGTACGTACAGTACAAGAATAGTTAAATCACAAAAAAATATATCATTTTAGCCTTATACTTTGAGATTAGTTTGCCTTGCATTTAAGGTTAGATCAAGTCACCAGTCCATGCTGAGACTATAAAGAACATGATTAGCAACCATTACAATTAACAAAATTATCTACCTAAAATATTTTAATGGAGTTATGAAGTCCAAATGAATCAAGACTTGAACCTGTAAGAGCATGTCCCATCAAAGTCTGATATGAGGTATCAGTTGTGCACTATGCAACAGTATTTGACATTATGCCTTGAAGATAGAACAAGGCTACTGGAAACTACTGGAAGACCCAGATTTAACCATTTCTCAAAGTAATCCACACATACAAACCACTATTCATGGAAAATAAACAATTTGTTTCAGAAATATTTATTTCTGAATTTTGACTTGCCCTCAGTTTCAGCGGAATAGATCAGAAACAGCCATGCAGGTGGTACATTTCAAACCACAAGCAGTGCCATGAGGAGCAGCACATGCCAAGGCAAAACCATAAAGAGTGGGTAAGACCTGGAAGGGTTATCATGTGCACAGTATAGGCACATGAGAGTATAGGAACACCAGCTGGTAGACTGGTAGACAACAGAGGTAGACTGGTCATCAGCTAAAGGAAAGGCAGTGGTTATTTATGGATTTTTGTCTGAGCAGAAGCTCACAGATCTGTTGTCAGAAATATTATCTTTTTGTTAAGACAAAAAAAAGGTAGATAAAATTGAGGGCTTTCAATGTTTAGCCATTTTTCTTCCATGGATTTAGGTCTGAAATTCAGTGCACAGATAACCAGACAGAAAGATAATTTTATCAAAAGAGTATAATTAATCAATTAGGCTGATAAAAATTTAGTTAACAATTATAAATCAGTAACAATATTCTGAACTGCAACAAGATTGCATTCAAAAAGAGGTAGCAGACAAGAAATGAGGAGTTTGGAGATGTCATCCATGAAAAACAGAAACTCAGAGGAATAGAAGGGCTGTAGAAACCCAACTGTCTAATGATTCATATCATGCTTAAACACTCCTGTTGCGAATTTACGTTATACAAAAGTCTAACAAATAGGAAATACTGTATACTTAAATAAAGTGACAAGCATAGTTGTAAGTATTAAATGAATATGTAAGGAAGATACAGCTTTGCTACTTAAAAAGAGTTTGGAATGATTGGTTGCATTAATAGTTTTGCTAGGAGGCCCTCAAAGAGGTTTGTTATTATCTTAGCAAACCCCTAAATTTTGAGTAGGCCATTTCCTCCGAAAAACACTTGTACTGTGTTACACAGGATGCACATGCAGCTACGGCTTCTGATGGCATAGAAGAAAAAAGGGTGAAACAAAATATGTGAGAAGCAGAGGAAGGGCATGCCCAGTCAAAGATAAATTATGGAAGCTTCTGCCAAATCACTTTCAGGAAGTGAACATGGTTATTCAAATAAGGTGGTTGGATCAACATATTTCTTGCTCCTATGAGGAACTTAAAAGAGAAACTTTCAGTGTCAAAAGCATTTTTCTGTAACCACATGAAGACTGGGCAATTATGTTCCTTTGTGTAAAAGATCAGAACAAGTTACAGAGGAATTGAAAGAAAATCAAATAGAAGAGGGGAGAAAAGGGAACAGTGCCCCTGTGAAATTGGTGCATTTGTTAAAATATGAACCAAATTGAGAAAAAACTTCCCATGAAAATAGTGAAGGAAAGGCTACTTTGATACAAAGTAGGCTTACAGTTGGTTTACAATGGCTAGAAAAAGTATAGATATGACTATTTTAATTTGATGTTATCTCTTCTCTAAGATAACCTTAATGGCAGTTACTGCAGTTAGACAAAACCCTTCATTCTCTTAATACATCCTGTGAAATGCATTTCACAGTGACTCTCATTTGATGAGCAGTTTATCAGCCACCTAGCAGTAAAACACAGATCAGGCATATCACAGCTAAACTTCAGCATCTTTAATGCATAAGACAGTCAGAAAAAGTTTTTAAAATAATAAAATACAGATTTAAAAGAGCTATAGATATTGCTATACCCTGTGGAATTCCAGAGTGGCACTCCTAAAGGTTTTACTGACTTTTATTTTTCACAGAAAACCAGAAGCCTTGAATGATTCAATACCATAGGATTTGCTTTAATGTTCCTAAACACTAAGCCTGCAACAAGAAACAAAAGGTACAGAGATATCAAAAAAGAAACCATACAGTCACAATGAGAAACTTTCCTTGGACAACCAGATGTTCTCTGAGAACAAACAAGTGATATCTTTACAGAAAGAAGGGAGGTGGCAAGTTGACTGTTTCTCGGAGTAGATCCAAGTAGAGCAATGAAACAGGTGAATCTCAGAACAGAGGATACCAAGACGGAAGTTACCAAAAACTCAACACTGCAATGCATCTCCATCACTGGACACATGCAGGTCTGCACAGCAAAGCACTGCATCTCCGAATCTGACATTTAATATTCCATAGCAGCTTAATTATCTGGGATTGTTATTAGCTACAGTCATATATGGGGAAGAAACCTGCATGGTCATTACCTCTGTGTAGTTCTCTCTGCACCTGTGCAGCCAGTTGCACACTGCAGAGGCTCACATGACAGTGCCTAAACACAGGCCACCTCTGTCAGATTCTTTGGCTCTGGAGGAATGCTGGAAAAGAGAACAGAAGGTAAAATTAGATGTGAAAAGAGGAAGAGAGAATGTGACAGCAACGCTCACATCTTCATCCCTCAATTCCTCAAGCAATTTCAGAACAGATACAAAGCTGCCTCACCAGTGTTCTTGAGAAGGACCAGGTAAGGGTCCAGGTGACTGGGGAAGGGGAGAGCATAAAGCAAAGCCTAAACAGCCTCATAGCTTATACAAAGCACATCTGCTGAGCAGCAACTGGACTCCAATATGTTCTTTGAGGACTAGACTTCCAGAAAAAAATTGTCAGTATAATAGCAAGTAATTGGACAAAATCGTTTCATGATGGGATCATGGGACAATCAGGAGCAGATGTTCTTGTTTTCTTTTCTTAAAGGAATTCCTCAAAACTCAAGCTGAATTCCCTACATTTCAAAGTCTATGGAATAAGAAAGTGAAGTAAAAGAATTTTAAAAGAGATCTGTGTTGTCATCATGCCTCTGAAAGACACACTCCTTATCTCAGGTTTCCTTTCATTAAGCAGCTCACACTGCATTCACCCTTACGGTCTAAATCATGACGTGTTCAATTAGTCTTTACTGCGTTACCAAAAATTTAGCAGTAAAAAAATTCTCATTGTATTTCAGATGCTACTCTAGATCATCAAAAGTTCAGATTGTTGTTTTCTGGGGTAGTAAGCAACAATTGGAGGAAATGCTAAAAATAGAAGTGTCATATACATCTATTTCTGACCATGTTTGTCACAGAGTTTTACCTACTTCTTCTAGGAGGACTGGTAGAGTTCTCTTGTTACTTTGGACCAGAAAAAACAGTTTTGTAACTATTTGGCAGTCAAGGGAGATCTAAGTAGAAATAGGCCTACAGACATATATAGTCATCTGGTTGGCATGCCCACAATTCCACTTATGTTGAATTTTTTAGGCTGGGGGGAGTGAGGGGTGGAAATCGACTTCCCTTCATGCCAGAGCACCAGAGTTATTTTATTATCAGTTCACCTGGCATGCTACTCTTAGCCTACTCAGGGTAAAGAGGCTTCTGTCTTTGAATTTCAAATAGTTACTGGATTAGTTTTCAGTACCTCAGAAATACTCTGTTTAAAACTTGAAGGTGGAAATGTATGGTATCAATTTCTTCTTCTCCTTTTCAGGTCCTCAACAGACCTGCGAAGAAGAGCACACCTGCCAGTAGCACATAATTTCCCAATAGGTAGGACACTCTCCAAGGATGTGTAAAACAGGGGATGAAATCCATATCTGCCAGAGTTCTTTTGATCCCCTTTCACCTTAGATAGCTGAGATATCCCCATGTTTTATTGCTTTCCTCCACTTATTTTCTGGTGTGGAGTCATTTCCACCCAAAATCACTCAGACAAGTACATGGAAGTGAATCTTGTTTCAAGGGAGTGACCTGTCTGTACCCAGTGCCCCGTTCAGCACAGTCTGACAAACCCACTGACAGCCCCACGTGTACTTTGTGGCCATGGCCAAGCACCACAACACCCTCAAAGGCAGCCCCATGTGTGGCTGAGAACAGGAGGTTCCAGAGAGCCCAACCCTGCTCTACCAGGAATCTGCAAGAACTTTGCCTATTTCTTCATTGCGAGCAAGGAAAATGCCTTTGTGAATAAACCAGGGAAGGAAATCAATCCTGTTTTAAGTTGAATCCATAGGTCCTTTGGTACTTTAGATGGCCCTCTTTGGATGAACATCAACAACACTGCTGAGTTTGAAACCCTGATGAAGGAGTCCCTCTGTGCTCACTAAGAAAAGCTCACACATTCACTGCCACTCACTTGCTAGGCTCAAGATAAAAAAAGCATACCAGAACCCTGCCAATAGTTATCTATTTATATTTGGAAATTCAATAGTTTTATATGAAGACTATTGAGGGAGAAAGCGTGCAAGCCAAAACCAAGATGATTGTTCTATTTAGAATAGAGAAATATTTAATTTCTCTTACCACTTATTCATATTTCTTGTTTCTATTTACTTTAATTAAGCACCCTTTGGTCTCAAAAGGCCAAAGGGAAGGGGGTTTCTCCCTCCCCTTCTTTGAAGTACAAATAGAAATTGCTCTCCAGGCAGATTTTTCCAATGCCCACAGCTTTGCTCTTTACTTACATAAAAGGCCTTCGAAAGACAACTGTGTAGGATGGTTCACCATAGATTTGAGATTTTTCTAACAACATTCCTACAGTGCTCCAGTTTGGAGGGCTTTTTGGTCAAAACCTCAGCTGTTATTTTCATCCAGCCATAGATGTCAAGATAAGGGGAGTACACTTTGGAACTTGATACTGGAGTCACGCACATCATCAAGGATGTAAGAGGGGTCATCCCATCCTCACTTTGTAGTTAACAGAGACTGTCACAGCACCCACTGAAGTTCTCTTTATGCATATTTTTAAATTCCAGGCCAATATCTTGTTTCAGGCTTTAACTTAGTGTCACACCCTCTGCTTCTAAATTTATTTTTAAGCCAAAGTTGTTCAAAGGGCACTTTCAGTGATATGGAATGGAAACTAAATAGGTGTTGCTCTGTAAAATGATATATTTCCTAAAACTCTTTCCATCGGGTATTATAAAGGCTCAGCAAGCAAACTCTCAGGAGGAATAACTAGGTAATGCATCAACAAAGACACACAAAAACAAGAGGCAGCTGGGCTATTATTAAGAAATGAAGCAGAAGCCGTTGAAAGTATAGGGTGTGAGTTAGAAGAAAAAAGCAATTTGGTTAAATAAAAAGAACACCAGTATCTGCATCTGAACTGGAAAGCAAGAACAGCCATTAGGAGGAAAAAAAAAAAGTGAATGCCTATTTCTCATCTTCAACCAGAGCACTGAGCAAAGGCTATGCCTGAAGGGCTCTTCAAAGCAAAAAATTTCCAGACATAGTTTCACCTTCACTGAAACCAGCAGGAGTTTTGGGGTCTGGGCACCTCTGAGAGAGGCAGTGTGAGCTCTGAAGCTCTGTGTTGATATCCACATGGGGGCACAGTTGTACTTGTATGAAGTCCCATTGAGCTGAATGGTTCAATAGCCCTCCCTCAAATCCTGCAAAACAACCTAAGGGCATCTATTTAGTTACCTTAGTACAGAATTTGGCACTCTTTTTTGTTTTTCTGGTTTTGGTTTTGGTTTTATTTTTTCAATAATTTATAACCAAAATTTTATTCCCACCATAACAAACTTTGTTTTTCCTCTAAGCTGGTCCTATATCCATGGCATCAGGGAGTTCAGTGGGAAACCATGAATTAAGATACTAGCTGCTTCAATTTTTATTTTCAACATATTAAAACAAAATAAGAAGTGATGCTGACTAACCTATAATAGAGATTTCTGGTGGAGGCATACAGTAAAGAATTCAACATTGGCAGATCTATAACATTAAATATTACACATTAAAATTTGTTTTAATAGTCATACAAATGTAACACTCATTTGACTAGATCTATGGAAATATCTTTGAATTCATGGCTGGACATTCAGTACTGAAAAAAATCCAAGCAAACAAACTGGAAGAATTACAACCATGCAGATCCAGTACCTAATTCTATAAATAATTTCTTTGACTTAGTGTATTCTACAACCAAGAAAATTAAAGGCAATAAAAATTCGATCAGAAGGCAACAAAAGATGGAGGTAAAGACCTAAATAATTTACAGAAAGCATCAGAGAGCAACAATATAATTAGTGCTACACATTGCAGTGCTTCTGGGATGATTCTGTTGTAATGTAATCAAAAGAAGGGCTCGACCCTCACCCTCCTAGTTTTGGTAACTCCAAACCTGTTTTGCTTCCTTCAAACCCTTTGGTAGAACTACCTAAACTTCCTACATCTCTCCTTAGCCCACAGCGTGGGCACCATCAGATGAAGCACCTGCTCTTTGCTTCTCAGTCTCTTTCAGAGACAAGGACAGAGGCTGACTACAATTTAGTGAAGGCTCCCACGGTCACACAGAGTCTGCACAAGACACTCATCTGGCACTTGACCCAGGGCTGCAGCAGAGCAAATGCCCTCTTCTGGCTGATTTAATCTGTCATACAGGAAAGGGTCAATTCAGCCTGTTACAGAAAATTGATGCCTTACACATAGCACCAGGTAGATGTGTTTCAAAGAGCATCCAACTACCTTTTAGCCTAACCTACAAGTCAGCTTTTTGTATTTCATCTTTCACTGCCTATGATTCTTTTCCTTTCTATGTAGTTAGTGGGTATGCCTGTCTCAGGTTGACAAAACCACTTTATAGTTGCACCCAAAGCCCAGAAAACTATATATATGGCTTTGTAAATCCCAGATAGGAGAAATGCCACATTTTCAGCTCTTATAGTAAATGTTTCCTACAAGAGAAGGCTCATCTTTTTTCAGAAGACCACAAGACCTATGTTAAACTGCCTAGAATCAACCTCTTTTCCTTACTTACCTACAATTTTTTGTATTTCCCAGCTTTCCTTTCTTACAGTCATAGTTGCAGTCTTTTTAAACTGCCACCTTTAGTGTGCAGCAGGAGATGATAGAGTAATTAGGGGCTCAATTAAGGCTTTACATGCTTCAGGTTCATGGAATAAATACCCATGCCTCAAAATATTGAAGACCACAGCCAGCTACTGATCAAACTACTGCCTCAATGTTAAATTGCAGAACGGAGGCAGAATTCCAGCCTTCAGATTATGCATCTCTGTCTACTAAACTCACATAAAAGTCACAGATTCAGTTGTTTTTCTTACTAGCAATTTAGAAAGAAGGCAAGTGTTCAATAGGGCACTTGCAGTAAAAATTTGTGAGCCAATTCAACAAGAGAAAAAAAGAAAGAGTTAGGACAGATTTTCTTTTTAAAAAATACACCTAGGGAAAGGACACACCTACTGACAGGAGAAAGATGAAACTATTCAATTCCTATTTGTCTACAATAACCTTAATTTCGTGTGGAGTAATTTAAAATATTTATTTCCAGTCAAGACAAAAGCTAACAGAAGGGTCATTACCAAAAGAGAATAATATTAAAAACACCTTAAAGGATTTTTTCAAGAGGCTCATAAGGTCATCATCTAGTTTCCTCAGAAATCATTAGGATCCTAGTTATAGATTTTTTTAGATGGGACATTAGGAAAGAGCTTCCCTTGAGAGAAAGAAAAAAATAGAATAAATGTCTTTCCACCAATATATGACTCCTACAATTGTGCAAGTGGAAACAAAATTTTGTTGCCAGCACTTGCCTTGCCATAACTCAGATATTACACAGGAATAATAGCAAGAAACTACCAAACAGTGAGTTAACTAGTTGTCACATTTTAAGAGCAGTATTTACTGTACATGCACACGTTGCATTTCAGGAAAAGTACTGTTTAATTAAGTACTGTTCAATCTCTGGATGGAAACGTGACTCACCCCATATCCCAAAAGAAGTCACCAAGCTTTGACTCCAGATTTACACAGCACCCACACCAGCACTGATGGCAATGGCAGGACTGCCAGCCTTTGCTTGCCATGAGGGAAGGTGGTGGGAAGGGTGTCACAAGGTCAGCACTCACTGCAGATGAGCACCTGCAATTGTTTGATTGCACTCAGTGGTGGACCCTGACAGGAGCTGGCAGACGAACTTCTCATCCCACTAAGGCAGCAAGGGCAGGGCATGTGCTCTGTGTGAACGTGGTTGGCCTCCATACCCACTCTACACCTCGCCTCTGCTGTGAGCTCCTGTCTGCACATTCCTGGCTGCTCCGGTTCCCCATCCATCTGCTGCAAACCCTGCTCAGCCAGATCTGCCTGCTCTTGCCTCCAGCTGTGGTGCCATGCCATAGGAAAGGCAGTGGCCTGGGTCTGCGTGGAGCAGGATGAGGTAAACAGGTTTGTAATATCCCTGGCCTCAGGCAATTTAAATAAATTTCAGTGTAAGAACCAGATAAATATCAGCTGATATGCGGAAATGCTTCCACAAATATTCATTTATTTCAAACTGAAACTTTGTCAGTAGTTCCAATTATGACATATGATTTTGAGCTCTGTGAATTTTTTTGGTTAATAAAGACATTGGTATAGGTATATATATTCCCTATTAGAGTAAAAAAATATAATAGTAATAGTAATTTAAAACTAAAAGAAACCCCCAATAAACATCACACAAAAAAAAAAAATCCCCACAGCAAAATACAAATAGGAAGTCACTGAAATTGGTTATATATAAAATGTTGGCAAGAGAAGAAGTGAAACATAGAATTTCCTCCCCTTAAATTTAACCACTACCTTTATCAAGAAAAAAGTAAGTAATTTCAGGCAGTGTGATATTTAGACTATTGTGATCTTATAATTTGCTATAACTTTAGAAAATTCATTATATACTGTTATAGTGCATCATGGTGATAGTTAAACTTGTCACAAAGAGTGAAAACAAAACCACAAAATGCACAACATTTCCCAGCAAACTCATATTGTCTTCTCCTTCCTTTGTCTTAGGCTTTCCTCCCATGACTGCAACTCTACATTCAGAATGACTATAGCTATAATAACACTATATAAAACTGTGCTATTGCACTGTAAAATCTTTTTTAAAAATATTTTTTCTCATAAACAGACTGTAAGAGAAATTTCATACGTAATTTTCTTAATCTAAGTGATGTCTTGGTCTGCAAAGGAATCAATTTAAGTAGAAAAAGAGATGAGTATTATTCAGTACTCAATTTTATCATAAGGAAAATACTTTTATTATTCACAGAGGACTCTGACTTATTCCTAACATGGTAAATGTTCATATTTTGTTGTATGTATGTATCTGAAGATATCTAGAAGGGAGCCTGTAATTGCCTGCATATGACTCAACCTAACATAATTTTTCTTGATTGAAACATAAAATAAAAAAAAAATCTAACCTTTAAATTGAAAATCTTCGAAGCTCAAACCAGACTGGCATGCACTTTTTTGAAAGCATTTAAGTAGACTATACACTCAGCTCAGCTTTTCTTCCCCTTTTCTTGCCTTTTTTTTGGCTTTCTGGGCTTGTCGACACAAGGGATAATGGGGAGGTATATCATTCACAGCAAGCTGCGGTTCAGTAACTGCTGCATATTTAATGTTCAACTGCAACCGTGGCCACACAGCCAGCTGGCTCACATCTATAGTGCAAATAACTGCTTTCATATTTGTGGGGATTTTCTTCATATTAAGCATTACACAACCATGCTCCATGTTCCTTTTCCCCCTACCAGCCCATCAATGCTGCAGAATTTCATCTGCTGTATGGTTCAAGCTGCAGCAACAAACAAAAAATTTACCACCCTGATCCTCCTCCTGTCATGCCTTAATCCTTCTCCTCCCATACTGGCAATACCCCTACCCAGACCAGCCACCCAAGTGGAACTGCACGCCACATTTGTGGTTACCAGCACAAGGGCATCTGGAGGCATATTTGGGACTTGGCCAGGGCCCAGGACAGCTGCAGAATGCCAGACTGCCAAAGCCAAGCTAAAGCCTGGTCACAGAGCAGTGATTGACCCATCTGCAGCCTCAACAAGGGGACAAAGCACAAACATAGCTGGAAAAAGGTTCCTTAGGATAATGTCTCCCCAGGCCACTGCACAAAATTCAGGGCCAGATGCAGATGGTCAGCTAAGCCATTCTGTTTGGCAACATTTGACAAAACACAAAGACTCATCCATCAGCCAGAACAGAAGAAGTGAGGGGAAAATCAGATGTTAGCATGGGACATCTGTAATGAGATCATCACTATCGTCCATGGTAGCACACAGGTAAGAAAATTTGCCCTTAATTACAAAAAAGAATCCCAAAAATCACCCTGTCAGTGTGGGTCTCTCCAGATCAACCAGTAGGTTAGAAAATGTGTTAGCTCAGAGGATGGAGTACAGCCGTACCAAGAACATGATCATAGATACCACTAATTGTCTTCATGTAATTTGGGAACTACTTTCTATGCAAACTCCTCAATAGTCTCCTAGAGATCAGCAGGCTTTATCATATGGCTGACATATCTCTTAATGAAAACACATCTCTCTTACCAATGGATCTGCCCCCATCATATTTGTTGGCTAATGATTAGTAATAGCTAGGATGGCATTTGGGGGTGAAAGCACCTGCATGCTTTCAAATGAGCAAAGAGTCACTTGTACTCTCATCTGCTGCTGTTTCTCCAGTTTGGAAAGAACCTACCCTAAATCACAGTATGGATATTATGCTCATTATTCTCGTGCAAGTCACCTATCAAATGCTACCCTGCCTGAAAATAACTTATTGGACAACCGGATATTCAACAAAATGGTTTAGTCATCATCAGAGCAATTACATTTGGCTGAAGGAGGTGAAACTGATGGCCTTTCACAACTAGGTTAGTGCTTGCTAAGCAGTGTCTCCACCTGGTACTCCAAGTGCATGTCATGAATTACGTAACGCCTGTGTAAGCATGAGAAAGCAGCTCTGGTGGCTGGAAGGCATGAGTTCAGTCAGCTTTAGGAAGACAGAAGCAGCCAGCAGCCAGCCTTCTATGAAATGACAGTTACTAGGGACACATCTAGGTCTTACTATATTCTTGCTTTACTTGCCAGATAAAGACTTGTCTTTTAAATTAAAGAATCCCTTTTCCAGGTGTATGTTTTTTTCTTGTACCTTGTTTAATTTTTCAGGCATATTTCATGGGCAGTCTATGCAACACAACATGAATATTTCAAGGCTTCTTTTCTCCAAAGTGTCAAGGAAATTTCTCTCCTATTTGAGTAAGAAAATTTTCTTATTACTTCTCTTTTAAAGCTTTGTCCACTTAAAAAGGAGGAAAATTAAGTGTGAGTTGACATACAGGATTAGCAACCGGACTGCACTGAAGTTCCACTAAGAAAACACTGTGATCTAAAACTAAAATGTTGCTTTGATTTTGCATTGCTATAAAGTGCCTAACTACTTTTATTATTAAAAAGAAAAAATATACAAAAGCATAACAAAAATAAAATAAAAACTGTCAGAGTGTAGTGTTCACACAAAAAATTCTGTGTAAAATAGGGAAGGTTTAGTATTCAGCCACACAAAGTCACACTTTCCTGTACTTCTTCAGCCTGTAGCAAAAAAGCACAGCTGGACTGCAGGACTGAAATAGGATTTTTGGGCCACTGTTCTTGATCTTTTTGCAATAGCACCACGAGTGGTACAGGACTGTTTGGGCTTGGGAAATGGCAGTCTCTCCAAGAAGAGCTCCTTAGGCTATCCAAGGCCAGAGGAGAAATTCTGCACAACTGCTATCCCATGCCAAAGAGGAATGGAAGAGATGTCACAGAGCACTTCTTTCCATAAAGCTGCCCACTCTACTCATCAGCTCTCATGGCAGGCTTAAGTAGGCAGCTATGTACCCTATAGCTCTATAACAAGTGAGATCTCATGTGCACACATGGTCCTGTCCCATTTTCACAAAAGGGACTTGTGTTCCCACAGCATTTCCTCCTTACCATGAATATCAGTGGACAGAATCTCCTGCTGGCTTCACAGCCCTTTGATTTCCCAGCTCAAAGAAATCCCAGTAACTCCTGGTCTTCCTTGTGTGACTTCTGGGAACTCGTCAAGTATTCATCATTTTTTTCTGGCCACTCAGATGCAGATCTCATGGAAGACAGCTCAATAATAAACAACAGTGATCCATTTGCTTCATTTTCAGGGAGGCAAAGCCATCATCTTGTCACTGTGTTGGGAGATTATGGGCACCATCAACCCAGGTATCTAAACCCAAGCCAGCCCTCTGGTCTCTCCGATGCTCTCACACTGTGCCATGCAGATTCCTGAAGGTAGGTGAGATGCATCCCACTCGTGCTGTTTCATTCCAGCATGCCTGAGGATCCACTGCCCTGACTCTCTGTAAGCACCGTTCAAGTCTGAGAGAACTGCAAATGGCTCTTTTGGGTGATGGGTGTGTTAATACATTCCTGTTCACTTTGGTTTGTGGGAGAAGCAGGACCAATTTTGAGTCCACTTGGCAGTTATATTTGCACCCCTGCAAGCATCGCTTTTAGCAGAAGAAATGAGAGCAGGGAGCAGAGAAAGTTTCTTTAGGAAGACTGGAGTGAACTCAGCACCGTATATATTATGTCACTCACCAGAATGGTGACATTTGGTGTAAGTGGAAGGGCAAAGCTCCCCAGTGAGGGATGGGTGACAAGGCATCTGTGGTTGGCACAGTTTGGCTTCAGTAAATTGCTTTCCCTGTTTTTCCATTTCATACCCCCTGCAGACATGCACAAAGTTCACTGTGAAATAAATGGAGTTTTGAAATGATTGCTGACAATGTCTTCATGCTGATATGTATTTTCATGGAATTATTCCACAAAATATTTTTCTCTTCCTTAGAGTTCATTGCCTAAGAGCAATACTAGGGTTTTTTTAAGAGCAAAAATTGAAATACCTTTGTACAGCTGTAATGATCTAATCTACATGTGACTAAATGCTCCAGGAAATACCTTGCATGTTGCCTCACTGGCACTTTGAAATGCACTTCATAACATGCTATGATATTTGTAGTCACAAAAAAGGGCTTTTAGAAACCTGTTTCTTTTTAGCCCTCTCAAGCTGCTATTGCCTCAGCTCAGGTTTTTGATGCAAGAGGCCCTCCTTCATGGTTTCTCCTGCTCAGAGCTGTAATCCAGGCCATCTGTACCCAAATTGCTGCCCTTCCATCAACCACAGTCCAGGACTGGTGTCCCAAGACCAGACACTGACGAGCCCTTCCTACTACTGGAGAAAAACACAGACCACACTGTTGTCTTGAAATGGCATCTCTGTAGAGATACAGGAGAGGGCTGTTCCTTGGCATCCTCACAAGCTGAATTCTCAGATTCCTGCTTTTTATTTGAAGCTAATGGTCAACCTGAGTGCAATGGCCGGTGCAATACAGGGGCCACATACACATATAGACACCTGCCCACCCTCACACATGTAACAAATGTGTCTTCTGTAGATTCCTGAACACCTACCTCAAAAGAAATAGGCTAGTCAAAGGAAATTCAAGGCTTCCCAATTTTTTCTGGCCCTGTTTCTGAGCCCAGCTGAAAATAGACTGATCCTAGTCAAGCTTAAATAGAAAGATAGATAAATAAGAAGGAAGAGACTGATTGACCTAGCAGAGAGATAAATCAGTGTGCAGTAATAACATAGGAATGCCAAAATACTAAATAGAATAGGCCTATTTTCTTCATTATTAACTCCACATTGTCTAATTTACTACACTTTGATACAGAAGTATGGAACAAACAATATATGTAAATGTACTATAAATCTTGGCAGTGCAGTTCTTTTCACTAAGCTCATTTGAGAAATTTTACTCAGAAGCAACTTCCTTTCCATCCTTCCTTAGATAATCCCCCCGCGTTTCACTGAAGAAATTCAAGCATAACAACAAACCATGCAAGAAAGAAAGTTCTGACAGCATCCTATTAACTTTGCAGAAACAGACTGGTTATTTGGGAAAATGAGTAAAATCTTCCCTTCTGAACAGGAAGAACCTCCTCATTTATTTGTTCAATAATAACTGCATGTTAAAATTCCAAAGTTGATCTACTTCTCAAAAACTTCTTTGCATTCCTCCCCCTCACCTTCCATTGCTTAGGCAGCCAGTAGTCCTG
The DNA here is from genome assembly GCA_035221455.1 of Xenops minutus. Classification (NCBI taxonomy): domain Eukaryota; kingdom Metazoa; phylum Chordata; class Aves; order Passeriformes; family Furnariidae; genus Xenops; species Xenops minutus. The sequence goes on along the minus strand of JAWWEE010000001.1, from coordinate 11,744,196 downwards.
TCATCTCTATACAAGCTTTTCACTAAATCCCAGTGTTCCAGCAGATTAAAGCAAGAACATGAATTCTTTCTGTGTGTTTAAATGCTAAAAATAAAGCACCAGATTTTCAGATGACATAAATCAATCTTATTACACTGAAGTCCAAAGAAAGCAGTGTATTGAATCCAGCTCACAGAAGTATACAAAAGTTACCCACATACCTGCTTCACATATAGACCCATATTAACACTGAGAGAATAGGAAATATATATTTGCTTCAGTAGGTTTCCTATCAGTGGTACCTTAATTTATCTGCTCTTGATTCTAACATATACTTGCTAAATCTTAAGCAAGGTAAAGGCATACAAAAGAAAACCTGTAGCAGAGCTAACCATAAATGGGTGCAGAAAGGCCCTGCTCACTCACTTATGTTATTTGCAAAGACAAGACCTAAGCATGCCTCAGGTAGTACTCCCACGAGTTTTACCCTAAGTGACCAGAGATTTCTATACTCAGGGTGAAATGCACTGGTCACACCTCAACATTGCTGTTTCAGGATGTCTGCAGACCCATTGAAGTACTAATAAAAGAAGTTGGAATGTTCATGCTTGTTGCCAAGGTTTTGACAAATATAAACATTTTGTACTTTCATGAGATTATGAAATCTTGAAACCCAGATCTTTAGCTATGTTGGGGACTGCACTATTTGTGGCTTAAGGCCCTTGTGTTTGGAGTGTCTCATGTCAAAAACACTGGATAAGGATGCAGCAAGCCCTCAAGATTTATCTAGGCCGCCTCAGCCCTCAGAGAGCGTCTCAGTCATTGACCAGCCTGTCCCAAGACACATTCAGCAATGGAGTATTCTTAAACCAGCTGTTGGAGTGTTTTACTTGCCTTCCTGATGAAAAGATTATCTAATGTTTAACTTTTAGGTTCTTTACTGAAAATGAAGTCCATTATTCTCAGCATATCTGTCATGAAGATAGGGAACAGATCATTCTTTTTCTCTGTGCATTAGACATTAACATACTTAAAGATTAATGTCATGCTTCTCATCAGACTCCTCATCTTTAAACTAAATAGTTCTACCCTGCTAACCAAGTTATCTGAACTTCTTAATTTTCCTTGTTCCATTCCAGATTCTTTCCAATAGGTCTTGAAGAGCAGTGCCCAGGACTGCACACGATCATCCAGTTGTGATTCTTCCTGTTCAGTAAAGATGAATGTATCTTATAAAACAAATGTGTTGACACACTCTGGAATATATTTTCCTGGTTTTCAACAGCATAATTATATTTACTTCTGGTTTTATTCTCAATTTTTAGGTCCCTTTCCCTATACAATTTACCTGGCTGTCCACCCACCTACCTTTGCATGGCTGATTATTCCTACCTAAACTTTGCATCTTGCAATTGTCTCTACTGACACTCATCCCATGTCCCCTGATCCCCCCCAAAAATTCTCTAATTTATTGAAATAATTTTGAGCTCCAAACTTGTCTTGCATCATTTTGGCAAACTCCCCTCACTAGGTGGAGCTGAAAAGGCAACGGAAGAAATCTTGAAAGGTCTTTCCACCTTGATAGTGAATTATGAACTATGGCTGCCCAAGTAGTTTGGTTTTGACTTTTAATTTTTTCATCCAAGTCCTAATTCCTTAATCTGTTGTGAGGATGTCACATGAAATATTACCAAAACTATCTTGAAAGTCAGTATATGTAGCATCTACTATTACTCTTTCTGTTACAGAAAGTAGTTAAATTTCTTTAGAATGAAAAACTCTGCTGTTCTTTGCTTTGGTGCTGTCTTCTAGGTGCTTGCAAAAGTTCATTTAAATTATTAAGTGTCAGGAAAAATAGTTTTGTCGTTTTTATTCTCTGCTGTGATGAACTTAGGAAGCAAATTTGTCTACTGAAGATGATACTCAGTGGGATCTTCCAAATTCTTCTTTAATATTAATAACATCAGTACAAGCTCCTTAATGTACCAATTTCTATAGATGTTAAGGTTAGCTCTTATCACATATGGTTAAAAAAGCTGAAACTGTATCATCTAAGCAGGAGGGAGAGCAGCGAGAGCCAAACTTAGCCATGCTGTGAAAAGCCATCTTGCAGAGAAGAGGTTGGGTAGTATTTCTCATTCCCACCTTTCACAACTACAGTGCTATGGAACAGAAACTATCCTTGGACTTGTGGATGGCTGTCTGCTACTTTGGCTTTTCCTTGTGCTTTCTGGCAAGTCATTTAACCTTTTCCTGCTACAGATTTTCTGCCTATATGATGGACATAATGATGATCACTATCCTTTTTTAAATGTGTTTTACCAGCATCAAAGGTGAAAAACATTCTGTAAGTGGTAAGGTCTTATTTATGAATCACTTACTCTGGGCAGAGAGAATGAGGTGGTTAAAAAACCCAAGCAGGTAGCATCCAACATAACAAAGATAATATATATGAAAAACCTAAGGAGTTTCAGAGCTCGTTGTTCTGCTCATAGAAGTAAATGAAGATGTAGCATATGCTTTTAACTCCTTTTTCTTTTCACCAGCTGTCCCATGCAACCTTTAACTGCTCAAAGGAAATAAGCACATAAGAAGTGCATTTTGGGAAAAAAAAGTAAAAAATATCCTATCAAGTTTTGCTGTACCATACCCCCTCCACTAACAATAATATGAAACCAGGATTTATGTGTCATTTTTTTGGGTAAGATTATATTTTTCCCATAAACTTGGTGTCGATCTTGTCTAGGTCTCTATGACAGAAGATAAAATGTCATCTTGAAAAACAGCAAGCAGTGCACACTTTTACAATGATCTTCTGAAAGAGAGCAGTACAGGTTAAGCAATCTATACTTTAACAATTAAACTTTTCTCAAGAAATCACATGAATAAGTAAATAAATATTAGTATTTATAATACTAAGTCAGTTATATATATTTTATGCCTTCTTGTGAAAGAAGGCATGAAAAAGAAGGGGAAAGAGAAGAAACAAGAAAATGGCTACTGAAGAGCCTTGAAGAGACCTGTCTTTCAATATAACTTACTCAAAATATTTGATTATATTCTATTTACATCTATGTCGTGCCCTTGACTTAAACACCATCAGATTATGTCTGATTGCATCCATTTGTATTCCTTGAAAATGTGAAGTAGTTACTGAAAGAGGAAAGTAAAGCTTGAAATTTGAAGTGGAGGTTTCCTAGTGAACTTTTGAAGTACCCAACACATGCTGGGAGGTGGTATTCCTCTAACAAATTTGTCAAAGCTATATAATTATGTGGTAACATTTGTAAATCCCATTTGCTGGAGTGTCACCAAGTTCAAATCAGCAATGGAAGTGGTCTTCACACACATTTCCATATGCTTGCATTTCTAATATACTTCAAAGAGGAGAGTCTCCTGCTCACATATGGCCTGTATAAGGCATTTAGAATTCTGGAGTGCTAACTTGTGGGATGTGAAGTAGCTCTGTACAGCGGAGGTGGTTTCCATCTGCAAATGCAAAAAGCTAGAATTGTATCCTCACCAGAGTCTTAGTGTTTATTCTTGCCTTCTTAATTCTCTTTATTGGCATATACTATGAATTACACATTTCAGCACTGCTCTTAACTTTGCTGTAATAGTCAGCAAATAAAAGTCTCTTTCTAATGTTTTGTTCTTTCATACTTTCCTCTATTATTCTGTTTAAATTCTCCATTCCATTATTCCTCCCCAATATGACTACTTCACTATATTTCCTTTAAAACATACTCACTTCTGCTCTCCCTTTCACTGACCAAGCTCACATGTTTGTTACCAATTGGTTTCATCAACTCATCCACCAGTTTTGAAAATAGGACACTGTGATGGCTGGTGATACCCTTCTACATGTCTTATTCAACTCAAGAATTTGTCTCAAAGTTTGTCTCGTGATTCTGGGGTTTTCTGCTGACAGTGCAATATACCGTCAATAAACTTTGGGTTCAAGACCATTCTCTTGCTATTTCTCATGTTTCTGTTATAGAGCCTGGACTGTATCAGCCAAATCACCTTAAAAATTCATTGCCAGCTGAGTAGATTCCAGCTGAAATGTTGTTTCTCACTTCCGTGTCGATGCTAAAAGTGTTAAACATGTCCTTCCTGCCTTTCACTGAATCACAAAGAAGAAACTTTCATTTGAATGTGGATAGTTTTCATAATGGTCCATCCCCTTCTAATGGGGCAGGATCCTCAAATATCGGCAGTATGCAAAACAGCTTCAAGAAAATATTCTCACGAGAGGGGTACTCTCCAAAATGAGAGCCATATACCTCAAAAAGAACTTGAGAACATATTCCATGTAGTTTCAATTTGCTTCAGTGCTTCCCAGGATCTGGAAAATGGGAGTAAGCCTTCACTACATGATCAGATAGCTCTGTCTATATAAACAGCAGTTGCTCAGAAGACCATTTATGTGATTTACATGTGGATTACAGCACAGCCTTGGAAAAAAATTACTACCCCTCCTCTCTGTCACATGAGATCAAAGCTTCCAGTTACATTTGCAATGCCACACTGATGGTTTTGTTAGCAAACAACCACTACTACATAAGTTTTAGATGTCATCCAGGCTTTACCAGTATTATCTCTTGTAGCTTAAGATATTTTAATCAGGAAAAAGTACTGAAAAACATTTGAATTTACAATATTATGTATCTGAATCTGTAGCTGAGCATTTGTTGCTGTTGTCTCCCCTGCAGTGGGCACTGGTGAGGCCACATCTCGACTTCTGTGTTCAGTTTTGGACCTCACACTACAAGGAGGAGATTGAGGTGATGAAAGCTTGTCCAGAGAATGGCAATGGAGCTGGTGAAGGGTCTGGAGCACAAGTCTGATGAGGCAGCTGGGGTTGTTTAGCCTGGAGAAAAGGAGGATTAGGGGAGATCTTATCACTTTCTACAACTGCCTGACAGGAGGTTGTAGCCAGGTGTGGGTTGGTCTCTTCTCCTGACTAGCAAGTGATAAAAAAATCAGCCTGAAGTTGCACCAGGAGAGATTGGATATTAAGATAAGTTCTTCATGACCACTCTTTAGTGGTCAAGAATTGGAACCGGTCGCCCAGGGAAGTGGTCGAGTCACCATTCCTGGATGTATTTAAAAGACATGTAGATGCGGGTCTTAGGGACATGGCTTAGTGGTGGATTTGGTAGTGCTGAGTTAGCAGCTGGACTCAATGACCTTAAAGAACATTTCCAACCTAAACAATCCCAGGAAAATTTAAAGTGTCAGGATAATAAAATCATGCTAGGCAGATTATTTCTGCCAGGTGTTTGATATTTCTGAAGGCATAATCTCCACATTCCAAGTTGGTGGGTAGCCTCTCTAGGATTTTCATAACAAGGTCAATCATGGTTTAAGACGTAAATATAAATCAATCACACTAACAATCAAGTAATCAAACAACTCAGCTCCTGGTCTGTTATGAGGAAAGTTTACAGAGCTCTTGCAAAAACTCCAAGATTCCTCTTTCAACACTTTTCCAGTTCAACACTGTCCCACTCTTTGAGAAAGCATCTCAGCCAAAAGAAAAAAATTGAGCCAAAAAGCTGTCCCAGGTCAAGCCAACTCTATCATGGTATTTCTTACTATAAACAAATCTTTGGAATCACAGATCAGAACTTGCTATCTATATTTTCTTTCTCTCACAAACTAACCTTATTCTTATCCTCCAAACTCACTCTATACAATCATCTTTGAGCAATAAATTACAGTTTCCTCTGAATATACACATATCACCGTTATAGTGATAGATAATGCAAATAAGCTGTAACACGCATTCCATCCAGGCTCACGTTGGTTTTCATTTGATTGTAGCATTGTGTTAGAGACACTGCTGACACAACCTACTGACTAATTAAAATAGCACCCATCTACACATAGGGAGGATGCCTGGCATGCCCAAGGGAAATGAAGAATCTGTGTCACACTTTCTCCTCCTTTTGGACTTGCATCCCTATTTTGAAGATAAACCTAGTATGAGATATGAGCTTAGATGTAAACCTAGTGTGAGGTTTGAGCTTAAATGAATCTATATTTCAACAAGAGTCTCTCACACAAAGTATTTCCATTGCTTTTAGTAATTATTTTTTATGATTCTATATTTATATTTTTCAGAAAGCCTGATTAAGTTCTCATTCTTATCTTGCTAAAGCATCCTACTTCCTTTTCAAAGAGGCATAAGCCCCCTCTGTCCTGAAAAAAAAATATCTTACTGTGCTGTGTTCTTTCTCTTCTTTACAAATTGGAAGAAGAATTATTAGTAGCAACCATCATGATGATGATTTTACAGGTAACCAAACACTGTATTTGTGCCTACTCAGCTAGTCCAGAAGTCTTTCCGCAACTTAAGTTTTCCAGTCCAGCGAAACCTGTATCAGAATGCTCTTGCTCAGCGTCTACAGCCATAGACTGAATTACTGTGCAGAGGTTCATTGCAGTGCTCTTCCTGATACAGGTTTTCACAAGCCTCCTCTGGGCTGTTTTTATTTCCGTTTGCTCATCCAGGATGTATTGGTTCTTCCAATTACTACTTCTTTAGGGGGAGTGTTTCCATCTCTTCTGACATCACAGACTTTGACAAGATCCATTATCGAGAGCCATTTTCTAACCCTTGCTTATATTATTTTCATCTGCAAAACTCAGATTTTTTAGCAAGGAGCTCTGAACCAGCAGTTGGCAATCTCCCTTTGATAAACAACCCCCTTATGCAGCTGTGCCCATCACCCTCTAAGAAAGATAATACTTCCCTCAGCATCCCTTCAATGGGCCAAAACTCAGCACCAAAAATAAGCTCTCCAGATTGCAAGAGGGTCATTCTCCATAAGAGTGTGAGCTCATATATAGCTGGTGGGTCCAAAGATGGGGGTGTGGGTGAGCATCCAAGGTGGGGCTCATCAGGGTCATTAAGGCCTTCTGAAGACCCTGTTATGGAGTAAATAGTCAAAAAATTGAGAATCCAGCCAGATCCAGAAAAAAACAGTACTGAAAATAAAAAAAGACATTCCTCTGTCTGAATTTCAAAAGAAATGCTTGAAGAAGATTCCTGGGTAAGACAGTGCTTTGGGAACTATTAAGTGAAATTGCAAAGGCTGTTTTTCAATGATTTGAATACCTAACATTAGTAGGAAAAGTACCAGAAAAAAAGACTCATAAACCCCCCTAAAAAAAAACCCAAACAAAAAAAACTTAAAAAACCCCAAAACACCACAGAGTGGATATCTCCACCTGTTTTGGTACGCTATTCTCTAAACTATTCAGCCAGTAACCACACACACATATTCATGTGGCCTAGGAAATATGCTTGCACACAAAGGCTTCCAGAAGACCAGAGTCTTTTTCCACCACATCAAAAAGCCATGCAAAAAAAAAAAAAGTAGGTTGGAATAGAAGAGGAAGTCCTAGTGCTTGCACAGACCTATTTACTGGTTCAGTTCATATTTGTTCATCCTAGTTTTTGATAAGAAACAGGACACAGGTCACTGGATATTTTTTTAGCTATGATCCAAATATGACTTTATCCAATTTTTTTCCCACATGAGGATCCCATCACACAATAGTTTTAATGGGAGAAAATACTCCAGAGTATTTAGAATAGAAATGGTAACCAACCATCAACTTAAGAAGAAAAGATAAGTAGAATCCGACCTCATCCTGGCTGCAATGTTGGTTGATCAAAGCAAGTTAGAGATGAAAAACTAACACATGAGATTTGCCAGTAATTTCAACTTCACCTTCATTGATGGCAAGTGTGAGAAATGCTCACAGTTACCAATGAAACTCGGAAGGGGACGAAGTCATCAAAGCAAAACTAAACTTTTATTTAACAATTCAGCTGAATTGGTGATTCCCCTCTGGCCTAGGAGACAGACCCAGACCAGTAGGAACCAGAGCTTTTTATACCCTATCCTGGCTGCGGGGTCCCTGCTTCCATTCCCATTGGGTCATTGGAAGCTCACAGCCTGGCCCGATCTGCCTACCTGCCCAAAACCACCACCCCCCAAAAAAGGTGGGAAAAACAGGTTTGAACTATCCCAGTTCCCAGCTGCCACAAACTCAACTGTCCCTTCCTCCCCCCTCTCCTCTTTACCCATGCAACTGGCTTCAGCAAAACCCCAACTCTATTTCTAACATGAGTGAGTCAATGTCCAGCAAACACCTTACCATATTGGCAAGTCTGAAATAACCTTCATATGAGTGGTGGGCTGCCTCTGAAAGGACAGCTGATTTTGATCCCTCAAGCACTTCAGAGGGCTGTGTTATTCTGGTACCTTGAAGACCCTTTATAAATTTTTTAAAAAATACACAGTCAGATCACAGCATGCTCTTTTTTTTTTTTTTTAAAGCACATTCATGCTATTCAGTAGATAAGCATTTTGAATGCAGTAATTTAAGGGTAGAAAGGGAAAAAAAGGCACAAATAGTAACAATCACTAGGGCCATTAATCTCCTCAAAGCTACCTGCCAGATCTTGGCAGTAGAGGCAACAGACTAGTTTTTTTGGAAAGAACACAAATACAGTACTGTGACTGATTACTTTTCCAGATATATTGGTTTGGCTTTACTTATATAGATCTCAGTGGCACACATTGTCCAGAAAGTAAGTAAATACTTCAGAAACATGAAGTCCTCATGTCAGATAATGGACCTTTAAAACAAAGTATTTTCATAAATACTGTTATATTCAACGTTGTTGACACAGTTTATTTTGCCCCCAGAGCAATGGAAAAAAAGGTAGAGATGAGAAGAGCACAAACTAGCACAGATTAAAAGAAAAATAAAACCCACAAACCATCTGAAAATATTAATGGATTGATATAAAACACTTCTTTCAAGTCAAAAACCATTGCACCTGGACCTGCCCCTGCACTATTTCTGATGGTAAGAAGATTAAGGATGAGTCTACCCATGGCACCCAGATAGCTTTAAACTAAATGATCCAGCTGAAAGGAATGTTGAACATGAGAAGGTGAAATAAAAATCTGTCAACAACAAACATCAATGGCTGGCACAGAGCAAAACCACTGCCTGACCTGAGATCAGTGACTGGAGCTCTCAGGTATGTGGAGCTGTTCAGAGTTTAGCAGATATTCCTAGCCTCCTTTCTGTGATGATTCAGAAGGATTTTTTGGGGGGATCTGGGCTCATCTGCAGCATTTTCCAGTTCAACAAGGAGATAATCAAGGACCTGTCTGAATTCCCAAATGAAATGTAAACCACTTAGGAGACTTCCCACAAGACTACATCAGAAGTCAGAACTATCATCCCAATGAAGTGATCTTAAATCCTCTTTCTATGGATATGTTCCATACACATGTGCCTGTGTATTTGTGTTTTAGAAATGTTGATTTGTCATTATAAGTTTTAATGTTATTGCCAGACAGAATCAGGATATGTTGTAAGGTTAGGATAATGAAGAGGGCAATTTCAGGAAAGAGTTTTTCCTAGCAGCAGCACAAGCCATGCTTTTATTTTAAACATTGGGGAACACCAAATATTTCATTTTGTATAAGATCACATGATGATTTCAAAACATCACCATTTTCTAAACCAAAATACTGCTTTTCATACTGGGAAAGGTTTATGTTAAACTCTAACAATCTGGAGTAGTTGTTTGATGTAATTAATGCAGTACCTTGTACTCTGAGAATCTTGTTTTTCCCTCTGGTGACAGAGGCTTTTCTTAGATTTGAACTGCCAGACATATTTGAATTGAATATACAGTCCATAGTACAGCTATTCCATATATGTCGTTTTATAAAACAAATTAATCTGGCTTTATAGATAGATTCTTCAGAACCCTAAAAGAAAGGAACACCCTAATACATCTTACGTGCAAATATGGAGTCTTCGTGTTTTATCTTCTTCCTTCAGTTTTTCTTCTTATATTTTTTTTTTCTCACCATCAAGCAAATTATTTCAGCAAATTAAATGGCACCAATACCAAAAATAGAAAAATGAGACAGCAAAAATAAAGCCACAAAATTTGAACTCCAATAAGAGGTGAAATAGAAGCAGGTGTCATTTGTCCCTGTGCCCCCACTGGCTGCAGTTTTGCTATCAGTTTCCTGCCCCGCTGCCTGAAGCATTTGTGCTGCACCATCAGAGCATTATCCATGTCCAGGATGAGCCTGATACTGCCCCAGCACCCCACCTTCTGCCTGTGTATTTTGCAGAAGTCTCCTTACTTAAGGGTGCTGTGCATTTCATAACAGGGTTTGCAAGAAATATCTACAATGGATATAAGGACCACCACTCTGTAGTTCTCAAAGGTGGCTGAGTGGTCTGCCTGTTCAACATGGTCAAGACATATTCAGAAGAGTTGCAGTCATATAAGCAGCTTTACTGGTGAAGACACAGGCGTGTATAACCTTACAGCACTCAGAGACTCGGTAACAATTTAATGAATGCTTTGGAGATGTGAATTTTAACTTTAGATATTTCCAGGAACAGTTAGAAGAGCTTGATAACCTGAACACTGTAGTGGGTTTGGCCCAACAAGCCTGTGTTTCCTCTGTAATTTTGAAAATCTGCCCCCTGCTCTTGAAGGATAAGTGGAAGATTTTTTCTTTAGTGACAAAAAGAAAAAAGTACTGCTTCAGAAGGGCTCGATAGAGCAACTCCTCACTGATAATATCATGAAGTAAAATCTTTACCTCTGTCTGCAGCAGAGATCAAATCTCCACCATAACTTTGTTCTGTCTGGTGGATTTTAATGCACTTGAAAATTAAACATGGAGTTACTTGATGTTACATTTACTTTCTACCAGTATTTCCAGTTCAGGATATTCTTGGCCATGACAGGTGTCCATGAAAGCAGTGCAGATACCTTAAAAGCCCAAACCTTGCCTAAAATCACAGTTTCATAGATTCAGAAATACTGAGTCTGAACATGATCATCCCAGTCTCCCTTTGGAGGTCTTCCAAAGGAATAGCGACCTGGCATGGGAGTGAGAGGGGAAGGTTCCAAAGCATCTTTCCAACTCTATGAGGGCTGACATATGCCCAGGACATGCCACTTCCCTCTTGCAGGGTTATGAGTGGGTACACAAGACTCTCCACACTCCTAACTTTGGGGCTTGCAGAGGCATGGGAATACCCTGAGCCAGTCTGTCTTTCAAGATGAGGCAGTGCACTCACATCCTCTCTCTGTTCAAGGGCACAGTAAAACCCAAAAAAAGGTTACAGAGTGCAAAACTCCATTGCCAGCCTCATCAAAATAGATCTCTGAATCCTTTCACTGAGATTCTGTCTTGTTACTTTAGTTATTCCATAATATTATTTATCAGATTTTCATCATTTTGACACCATAACTCTGCATGCCAACTAGGAGGGACTGAAACTCCAGAACTTACCAGGTCCAGGATCAGAACTGTAGTAAATATTGTTTCTTACCACAGTTAGAGACACACAGCTGTTTCTGTCAGTGCTCAGACGTCCAAAAGAGAAGTCCAAGAGTTTATTTTTATATCAGTCAGCAATCCAACAGAGGGTTTACATGGATGGGTTAGAACCATTGGTTTATGTGTATATTTTATTTATATTTTTATATATATAAAGTATATTACTATATACATTTATGATATATGTATCTCTTAAAGCAAAGTCAAACCTTTTATCAGATGAATGCTTAACACAGACATATTACTTTTAAACACACTTGCCTAGAAGAGAACCTGCACTAGGGAGTACTGGTACACAAGCATAGTGCATTTTGTATTTCTGTACAAGATTACCTCGCCTCCCTCCATTTCCTCTAAAAATCTTGGTAGAAGAGGAAATTAAGGGAGACAAACTGAACTGTGATGCTTAGGGAGTCCCTTGATTCTGCCTGTCACAGTTTTAAGCCTGCTCGGGGCCTCAGGGGAGTCTGGCTGCTCTTACTCCTCCTCTGCCAAGCAGACAGTAACGGCCCACTGCTTTTATTCATTACCCTGAATGTAATGTACTAAATTTAACAAGTAACACACTCAGCGGGAATTTATTGGCCTTTTGCAGCATGATTGCAAGGTAGGATATGGATATGGATTCCAATTACTGCTGACACCCAGATAAGAGGAACAAAGCCTATATATGATTGTTATTAATCAAAGGTGATATCTGGTATTAAGAAGAAAAGAAAAACAAACGAAGAATAATTTAAAAATACTTAGCTAAGTACTTTTTTCCTATCGAAATGCCAGTTGTTCCAAATAAAATTATGCTGGCATTTTCTAACTTGGAATAATAAAAAGGATAAGGATATTATACAAAAATGGTCAGAAGGAAAATGTAAATAACAACTGCTATTGATTATAAAATGACATGCAGAAATTTCACTTCCCAGGAGATATAATATGCTGTTTAAAGCATTAAAAAAAAATATACACATGTTCACAGCTATAAAAGTATTAATGATCACTAAAGAAATTCTGTGTAATCCCAAGAGCTGAGATACATATTCATCTGACTATTAAATGATGGGATAGGAAGAAATTAATTTTTCTTTTTCACATCTGGAGTTTAAATAGGTACAATATGAATGGGCAAAGAACAAGCCAAAGACCACTGCAGCAAAATTCCAGAAACCAGCAGATGTGAAACACATGTGTATCTCTCCCAAACCTCTCCCAGGTGAGCACAGTAACTAACCAGTTAGCTGTATGGGATTGTATTCATTTCATAACACTGCAACCCACAACATATTAAGTACTATAGTCATTCAGAGAAGCAAGAGGAAAGAATTCGGATTCATAGTGTTTAGATTTCTGTTCAGCTTGGACCTAGAAGATGAAAGTTCTTTCCAAGCTTATTAAGGTCAGCAGAGTGGGACCAGAGAGCTTCTGAAGTTTCTTACTATTGTTCCCAATGTCCAGGCTGAGCGTATCAGATGAATAATATTTCCTGGTAACAACTCCATTCCCTTTCTGAACCACAAGCAGGATGAATCTCTTTTCAAAAACAGTGGGTTAAAAAGAATGAAAATTTCTGAAAGACACAATGGTCAAATTTGTTTGAAATCCAGCGAGTCTGCTATTCACTGACAGGTTGCCTTATATGCCTATAACTTATGTATTAGTTAAAAAATTAATCAGAAAATGTGAAAATGTTGTTGCAAATACCACAGTGACCCTTCCTGGCCTGCCTGTACAACTCTTTCCTGCTTCCTAAGAATCTATTCCCTGTATGGTTTTTATTTCCCAGTCCCGCCAGTGCTGGTAAAAGGCCATGCATCTGCACAGAACTGACACAGTAGCTGTCTCAAACAAACCATCACAGACTTTTCAGAGAGACTTCCAGAAGGGAATGTGATGCAATAACTTAAAAGAGCTCTGATAAATCTCTTGTCCTTAACTCAAGACTTTATTCTATGAGACATTATTATCACCCTCTCTCCATATGACACAGTATACGTACAAAACTTAACTGCACATATCAGCTGTGTTAGCTTGCTTTTCCTGGGATGTTGTCTTCCCCTGTGAGAAGCAAGACACCGGTTTTGCTGATATTGAGGATTATAGTTTTCATCTCCCTTATGAGGAAAAATGCCACAAGCAGAAGGGTGATCATGTCTTACACATACAAGATAGATAAAATACATGTTATTAAGATTTGCACATCTCATCCAATAAGGAGAGACAAATTTTAACAAAGGCCATTACTTAGTGAAACAGAAAAGCAATCATGTTTTACCACTTCTTTTTGCCACTTTACCTGGTATATTGGAAGTGTTTTTGGACTGGGTACAGCAGGAGGGGGAAGAGAATAAATAGAGAGAAATAACATATTTTTATCACATAGTTTTAGGAAAAAATTAAATTTTAAACAGGCCCTATATACATCATATATTGTATATTACCTATCACATGGTATTTGCGATGTGTATTTGAATGATGGATTACATGAGAGCATAAAATCATTTTTTCTGCATTTGATGCTGTAAGGTATTACTGATAAATATTTGATTATATATACATGATTTCAAACCGAGGAACAGTCAGCTCAGTGATGCAGCCTTGGGTATCGAACAGATCTTTTATTTTTATTAATAGATCTAGCATTTTCTTGCAATATATGAAGTTTGTCACTGAGGCAGAAATGGAAGCAGCTAAAATTTTGATTCATCAGAGTCTGCAACAACATTTATAACTTTAAGCTTGAGAGTCGTGCTCACCAGGGCTTTTTACTGAGATATGACTTAGTAAAATACACCATTTCCTAAACATTGGCTTTAAAGATCTGTTGGGGCCCCAAAAGAGGATTATTTCTGTAGTCCTCTAGCTAAAATGCATGATAGTGTTTTACAGTCCTCGCTCACAGTAAAATAAATGCACCGCAGTTATGTTTCTGTGATTGTCTACACACTGTTTTGCAAAGAACATGAAACTAGTGTTGTTTCTTCATGTTACAACTAGAATCTTATATGAGGAAAAACCCCATGGGTGGCAACAAATGTTGAAACTCCAGTCTTTTGTTCTCAAATGTTAATGGCAAAAACCCAACAACATTTCTGAAAAAAGATTACAATTTAAAATGGTAATGGTACATTTGTCTCAGGAGAATTTGTATTGTGTCTGCAAATCAATCCAGATATGGTAAAAGGATTTAGAGAGAAATCACAGCTGAATGCATAAAATCCTGGGAACAAAGAATGGTACCTGCATACAGGAGACAGCTGGCAATACCCATCAATGGACAGAGTAATGCATGTCTCTTTGTTCTTGTAAATACAAAACCTTCTCATTTTTTGTAGTTTCTGCTATATATGACAAAGATTTTGTTTACAGCACACTGTCAAGGAAGTCACTGTGTACTCTGTATTTTTGCTAGCATAAACCATGGGTGTGTATTAGATGCAGACTCTCATGATTGGAATAAGAGTCACTGAAACGTGGATCAGGTTGATAATTTTAATGTAAAATATTATCTTCTCTTCCCCCCTCCAGCCCCCAACTCCGAAATTCTCACAATGCTTTTAACACACTAATCCTTAAAAATCATTTAAGCAATAAGAGTAGGAGAAGGCATCACATTGGAAGGGAATAATTTCATGCCTCAGATGTGTTGTGAAGCATGAGGATGAAGAATGAGTGACTTCAGTCACCTGAGAAGTGCAATGATTCCCAGAAATGCACTGCCTAAAGTATCTTATTGCTATTACTGCATGGAAATTATTTTAGAAAAGGTCACACCTATGGAGCTAGTATGAATGATTAGATATGAGCGATTAAGGTGGCAACCATACAGCTTATAATTCACTTTGTAATAAATAAGTGAGTTCTCCCATCATGCTTTTAAAAATAAAGTGTACATTTTAGAGATTAAAAGGAACCTCCTTGCTCAGGCGAAATCCCACCCTGGCCAAACACTGCTGTCAGAGCTCTGCTACAACATCTGGGATAACTCGTTTGAGCCGCTGTATCCACCCCAGAAAACTTCCACAGTGATGGTTGTCCAAACCCAAAACAAGCTTTCAAGATGTGCAAAAATGTTTGTGCTCATTAGAAAGAAGACCAGAAATGCAAACATCACTCTACCTTACTGCTTCTGGAGCGCTTATGGGAGACATCACCATTGAGAAGTGTCTACCTCGCCTTCCTCTGAGTGATGCCTCTGCCCAGGGCTATCCCTGAGAGCATCCATGGTCTTTCTGGGATTTAGAATGTCAAAGTGCTCACCACTGTGTGGGCAAGAGATAGTAGTGCTCTCTGAGTCAAAGATCTGTTTGGGTTGGCAAGCAGATACTTCAGATTTTATCTTAGTTTTGTTGGAGCTTTTATCACTGCTTTGTTTCTTTTACAGCGAAAAATCACTTCTATTCTTCAGGGTTAAAGCAAAATGGTGTCTTGTTTGTGAAGATTTTATATTGAATAAAAAAAGAGGGTTCAAAAAACCTGCAAAAATGAAAATTTAAAAAAATGATCCTTCATTACATGGATAACAGGCTACAGTTCAGTTTGCTGAAGTGTCATCTCATGGATTCTACTACAGCAAATTACCAACTATTAAGTGGAAACAACACTACTTGGGAACAAAAAAAAGTGTATCATTTTTCTTTTGAAAAGAATTGAACCATAGTTAGTATTTTCAGTTTTATCACTAATCTAAAGTTTCATCTTCAAAGATCACACTACTACTCTCATTCTTAATATATGTTGTGATTTAACCCTATGAGATACTGTAAAATATTTTCTTCCTTATTCAAGTCAATTTGTATCTCTTTATTATATTATTTTTTTGATTTGCCTGATAATCTGAGAAAAAAAAAGTTAGTTTAAAATTTAAAGAACCAAAGGAAAGGAAAAGTTGTCTCTGAATTTAAACCAGTATAATTTCTAGTCCTGCTAGTCTTCTGAGGAACGGATCCAAGTATCTAAAGCACTTTTTACTTTGTCGTCACAATGAAATATTTAAATTAAGGGACTTATTTTTGCTCCCCTTGAAGTGCTATTCAAAGTACCTCATAAGGATAAAATGTGATAAGAAATCAAAAGGATGAGGCATACTCGAGGAAGTATTCTCACAGCCTACTCAAGGTACATAAATCAGACATGATTCCATGTAACTAAGTTTAGCAGCCAACATCCACCACAGAGGCAATAAAATGGAGAGGCAGGTTCTGTCAGAGAGTAGTAAAGAACATTAATTAGTTTTAAACAGCAAAGAAAATCTTACATTCAAGATGCATTTACAGGGCATTTACTGATTGCCAGAAAGGGAGAAATGCTGTAATTTACTCCTTCTAGCCTGAACTTCTGCTGTTGTTTGATTTTTAGCAACTGTTCTGGGTATAAACAGAAGTGAGTGTGTTGGTCTCAGCACCTGAGAGCAGGAGAGATCCTGTGAGTCTGTCTTTCACATTACAGAGCATCAGCTATGGAGGGACTTTGGGGATTCAGAAGGACTTGACAGATTTGCATCCTCTGGAAGAGACTAATTTGCTGCCAATTGTGGTAAACATTATATATTGTGGTGGGAAGTGGGCTTAATTACCTACAATAAAGGTTTTTGGTTTAAGAACTCAAGCTGCTCAAGCTGGAAATCATAAAATGACAACAATTACTGTCTTGCTGGGGGTTTTCTCCCCTTTCTTTTTTTTACCTACCCAACCCTTTTACTTGTGATCTGGTTTGCATGCTCTCATTTGCAAATGTTGTTGGGACAGTGTCAGGTTGCTCTAAGCCAAACAATGAGACTTCTTATCTATTTTTATAAAACTTAATCCCACTGGCAATATTTGCTTGATTTGTCTAATGGTTCCAATGAAAACAGTGTTTCATTTGGCTTTAAAGTGCAATCACAGATGAAACATTACAGGACTATGCCAGGATATGAGGGCCAGGCACTGAAACCAACTCTAAACAAAAACTGAAACTACTTTGTCTTTATATTTTTTATAAAATCAGAAAAAAAATTTAAAAAATTCTGTTATTATATTTATAATGGAAAATGTTCCCTTACAATGGCTCAGTGGGAAGCTTACTTCTTTTTGTTTAAAAAAAAAACCAAACAAACAAACCCAAAACAAAACAAAACAAAAAAAAACCAAAACAAAACCCCAAAGGAATATATCACTGATACATGGTAACATGTTGCTGATGTGGTATCAACCATCCTCCCAGCTCAGAGCAGTGGGATCCCAGACAGGGCAATGCTCATTAACACCCAGCAGCTGGATAATTTGTCAGCCAACCAACACATGGAATTTCACATTTCTCCTGCAATTCAAGGGGGACTTTCCCCACCAGCCCACTCCCACTCTGAATTTAACTCCACAGAAAAACGTCTATGCTATAGTTGCAAGGATGCCTAATCCACACTAAATATGCTAATCAAGAAGCACCTCAAGGGTCTTTTTTGATCATTTTGTTTATCCATATATGTTAAATCTGCAGCTTTTGGTGTTATCTTCGGTGAAGAAGTCATAGTCTCTGGTTCATGAAATGCCATTTTCTTTGTCCTGTATAATAGGTAGGTTTCAAATTTCAAATATACTGTATTTTATCAACAAACACAGGCTGAGAGATTAGCTCAGAAGGACACGTTCCATAGCAGCAAGATGGATGCCCTGTCCGAACACTTTGACCTCCTAATCAAGAGACATTGGCACAAATAATTGGGTAGGAAGGGAAGCTGACGAAAAGTGTCCACCCTGCCAGCATCTTCATCCACACTCCATAGTATGCACAGAGAATAGCCTATATGCAAGAGCCCTGTGAAGGATAATGGTGCAAGTGAATCAATTTTTGCAGCTAGCCTCTTTATTTTTTTTTTTCTTTTTTTATTGTTAGATTCCCCAGAAAGAAGAGTGTCAATAGGAAACACAGATGGGGTGAACGGCGAATCCCAGCAGCACTATGGTGTGCGCTGCCAGCTAGCAAGAAACTGCAGCCTCAGAAAAACAGATACACAACTCCTACACCCATGGTCTTGTCCTTCTCTAGAAAACACTCTGGGATCTGACAGCTTTGGGAGAGAAACCTCTCTTGCTCTTTTAAGGGTAGGAAAATCCTGCCTCATCCCATGGACAAATTAAGGAAATAACTGCTAGTGAAATCTCACAGAATTTCCCTCTGACTTACAACTTTCATTGCAAGTCTTTCTTAGACAGAAGAGGGGGTTGTGCCCTGGCTTGAAACCACTAAAACTACAAGACCACATGACGCTGCATATAAATGCTGGAAAAGAGGACACTTGAGAACTGGGCTGAAGAAAATGGTGGATTTTCCTCCTTCTCAGGCCTGATTTTGAGAGCTTAGAGGCCCATCTGGTGAGACACTGCACTGCCTGCAGCCACCACAAGGGCTAGAGTAATGGGCTCCAGTGGCAGATGCCCAGCATCTCCAGTCTGGACTCCTTTTCCCAGAGGAGAAAAGGAAAATCGGGGAGGTACCTATGCAAACAGTATGGCAGTTCCTTGTAGCTTTGGTCCCTCACTGCAGGTACCAGACTCAGATGGGCCACTGTGTGCTGAAACAGACCTCTTGTAAATATTTCATATTCCTGAGTCAAGCAAAAAAGGTCTGTCACCACCCTGTGCATTACTATTATTTAAAAGGTCACTAATCAAGCAGTGAACTTACCTTTCCAACAAATCTATGCACCAGACAGTCAATATTCATCTGGTGCTGGTGATACCCTTTTCCCACCCGCCCAGCATGTGGATGCAAGCTGGACTGTCCCCCTCCTCACAGCATGGGCAATGAGCCCTGAGGACTCAGGAGGGTGTGCTGTGTCCAGCATCCCTGGGAAAATGTTTGGAATAGTTGCCAACTGCCGCAGTAGGTACAGTAGTGGTGGGACTAGGAAGGGTTAAAGTTTTGTCTGTGACACTGAAATTGAGGCCAGCTGTAGGTCATATTCATGTCCCAGTCACAGGAAAATGAACCTGTGAGACAGAACCTAATTATCTGCTAAACCAAAAGCCAGTCTCAGTTCAATAACTTACGACAGAGCTGGCAGCCAGATATAGCGTTGTCATGGTAACGCCGAAAAAAAAATCCACTGCAGTAGAGAACAAGAAGGAAAAGAAGGAGACTGTAACCCTAAATATGCTGTAGCCATTTGATCTTGGACAAGTGGATATGTCTAAAGAGCCAGATTGCTACAACTGTCTATCCACTTTAATATCCTCTATAATTACTGAAATGAAAAATGCAATTACAGTGCGCTTTGAGCTAAAAACCAGGAGTAACTGGCTAACTGGGAATTAATTTTACAGGGAACAATATTGGTTTCTTTCCCCTCCTAACACACACGGACTGAGAAGTATGTGGGGGCTGGAGAGCACACACGCCTGCTTCCTGCTAGTCCAAAAATCACTGCATGCCAGTCAAGCCCTTGGTTTTGCCTATCACCGTCCCCTCCTCCTTCTCCTTCCATCCACAATCCTTTACAGACAAGGGAAAAGTTCAGTAGAGCAAAGCAGTAAAAGTCTCGCTTTGGAGACTGTAATGTCTGAACTATGTGAAGTTACGGGTGAGATGAGTTTAAAGCTTGAAGCAAAACATCCTGAGCATGGCCCCTTACACAAGTTATACAATAGGTCCCATCACACCACAGTGGACCCACGCTCCAGGGAGTCATGGGGTGAGGGATTCTGTCCTTCCAGCATGCTCCTACAGGGAGCTGAGCATGGCACTCTCACGCAGCACCAGCTGGATGTAAGGCTTTTCCCAACTGCAAAACAAAGGATGCCGTCCTCGGGTGACTCGCCAAGCTGGGCAGACATGTAGACACAGACCAGCAGCTTGGCTGTGGACCACCACCACCCTGCTCTGCCTTGGCACAGCTGCAAAAAAGTTGACGACAAATTAGACATGAGTATGTACCAAACACAAAATCAAACGTGTGATATGAAACACATATTCAAAAAGTCATATATGCATATATATGTGCACATATTGCTAACTTCTCTGAGTACCACAAAACCCATCTCCCATCATTTTGCTCAGAGATGCAGATTTTATGTCAAAAAGATCAGGAGTGATTCCATGAAAGAACATATACCTATTTATGTGCGTGTGTATCAAAGGCAGAGATTGCAAATGAAACATCATGGTTAGAAGAGCACAATTAAACCAAATAAGCCATTTATTTGGGTCGGCACTTCTGTGTTGGTTTTTCCAGCTTGCTGCCAGGGCTATCTGTGCTATCCAGAGCAGCTTGCTGAACAGTGAGACTTCACACCCAGATGCTACAAACTGCATGGTTTCAGACTCACACAGGCATGCCATTCAGACTCAAAGTGTTCTTGCCATTACTAATTGTATGAGACACTTCTGAAAAAATAGTAGTATTTCAGGTGGTTAGGATAGAAAAATCATTTCCAGCCTGAGAATGTGGTTAGGAAATATTATTGTCCTCACATTTTTACCCTGCACAGGCTTTCTTTCCTCTGACTAGGCAACTGAAGTCTAGATTTGGCAGTTCTTTTTCAGAAAAAAATCTCTTACTCTAGTAGTAATGATGTCTGAATAAGAAATACTGGTTTAAGCCTAGTGCCTTCTGAAGAAGGTTATGTATCAATCACTACTGTACAGTGCTGTATATGTAATGAAAAAAGGGAAAATGCTTTAAGCAGCGTGTTATCAGTATTCTAGCTTAAAAAAATAAAAGTAAAAAACCCCACAACCCCTCCCCCCCCAAAAAAAAAAAAAAAAAAGCCAATAAAACAACCCAAACCCCACAACACTGCACAGGCAATATGTCATGTGTATGACCATATCTCCATATAGTTTGAGACCAGCATCCTGGTCTTGCAACTACTTACCATTAGTACCTACTCCAGTAAGTAGCTCAGTTGAGGTCGTAGGTGTGTCTGGTGCCTATACAGAAGTGCAGCACAACCTTTCCACACGTGCACAGGTTTCGTTGTCAGTAATGCAGATCAAAGGGTGTCCATGGCACTATTTTCAATGAGCCAGCCTGACACTTGGCATACGTGAAGTCTGCTAAGGTGTGTGCCTGAACCTGATTACAGTGGTCATTAATTTGGCCTCATTTTCATCACAGGAAATATAACTGACCTTGTGCTTTTCTTGCACTGAGCTCTGTGTTTCTGAAAAGCTTTGAAAAACTTGTTTTTAAACCAATGTGAAAATGTGTTGAGTCTCTTCAAATTTTGTAAAGTATTTTTAGGAAAATGTCTTCTGTAACTGCTGGAAATTGGCTTTAATGCACTGGTTTCCAGCTTTCAAGGATCTAACTTTGTAAACTGATAACTCATTTCTGAGAGAAATTTCCCAACAAGGCATCTGAATCTTTACTACAATGAACACTCACAGGAAATTCAGAGGCATGCAAGTAAGGCAAAAGAAGAGGAAAAACTATTGGGAAAAGTAACATTCACTTCAACATAGGGAACAAAAATTCTGCTTTCATTTAAAAAAAGCAAAACAAAATGTACCCTGGTCTTTACATATGGGATAAGCAACAAAATTTTGACTTTGCTACTCAAGTGCTCTTGTCTCCCACCTGAGCCTGCAGACAGTATTTCTCAAAATGATGGACTGCCCCTTCCTTCTCACTTACATGGATCTGCTGAGGAAAGACAGACTTATCACAGGGATGAAACAAAAGAGGGTCCCACTGTGGTCTGCTGAACCTCTGTGCAACAGAGCTGCCTCTGCTCACTGTGAATCTGACAGGGCCACTGCTACAACTGGAGCATTTTCAGGAAAGGAAGCAACCACACTCATTTGTGATGTTGGTGGCACATTTATCACTCACAAATCCCTGGACTGTACATTTTAAACTGCTCATTGTAGCTATGAAAGGGCTAAACGAGAATACTGACATAGTATATGTTTACACAGCTGAAATCCAAACATGTGCCTCAGTTGGTGTTCTGACATTTGTTGAAAACATACTAAAAAAGACCAGTTAATGAAAAATGAGAGCACCATTTTGTATGGCAGAAACATTACAGACAGTTATTCGTTAAAAAGTCAACCTTTTTAACATTAACATTTAAAAAAATAAAGAAGAAAGTTAAAAAAGAGAAATCATGACCTGCCCATTATAGCAGTAACAGTGGTCAAATGTTGTCTTGTGTTTGTGTATAAAACTCCAGCTTACATAAACCTGAGCTATACCCAGTATCCACTGACATATCTTACTAATCTGCACTTTTATCCAACATTCCCATGAAAAGATAAACTCCAAAAATGAAGCTGGTTGCAGTAGGCACACTGGAGTAGTTTAAGGGAGACACCTTTCTGAACAAAATTCACAGTTTGTGAAGTTCTACAGAGTACAACGGAACAGGACAGGTAACACAGGACTCAGTTTCCTACATGCTGTGTCTGTTGCCTTTCATGATGCTTTGGAGTATCTGAGACACCTATATGATGCTGGCAGATATGTCACACAGTCCTGATGACTTGTCATCTTCAGGAGTGGCTTTACTTGATCTACTCCTCCTAAAATCACTACTTACTATTACATGTTAAATTTTGGTTATAAAATAGCTCAATCACTGTCTTAAAAATGAGGACTGTGAAATACTTCACGTAGACTCTTTGGCAACATCATAGAATTTACAAATTGTGATGCTGTAGTTACTTTAAAAAGCTCATGTACAGTCTATATGAATCATCTGATAAAGCTGCTATATTAAAAGTTAAAATCTCTGTTTAAACTAAGCAGTTAATATTTAAACTCATGTTCCATTAAAAATATGCCAGGATAGGTTTGCATCATGTTAAATGACACACAGTGAGGCCACTTGATTTATTTCTATTTTTGCTGTGGTTTTTAGATCCTGAGGAAACCAGCTAAATATTATATTTCTTTGCTTGAATCTAAACACAACCTTTCCATCTCTTAGTATAGATGATTTAAAATATTTTTTCCAGAGCTTGAATTCTACTTTGATGCAGTCTTCAGTGTAAACTTTTCATCTTGTTCTTGAAACCCATGACTCAGTAGCCCCGATGTTCTGACAGGGGCTGCTATGGCGAGAAATGCCCTCCACTGTGAAGTACACTGTCCCCCATGTAATCTGGGGATAGGTTCAGTAAAAAGGGATCAAGCTCATAACATGGAGCTTTTCAGGGCTGTAAATAGTTTAAATGAGTGTTTTGTAAGGATGGTGGCCACTCTTCAAAATGTTTAAATTTGATGATGTCAGCAGCTGAAGCCAAAAGCTCACCTTGATTTTAACAAGGCCAAATCATTCCTTTGTGGAAACTACAACACTGAAAGATGCCTCTGTCTTCCAAGGTGTGATTTGCACTGACAAAAACAGCCATGAGAACATCACAGTGCCAAATGTCACAGTTCTGATCTAATGCACCTTAAAGTCTTTCCATAGTACAGAACAGTGTGTGGCTTAAAGAGATTGCCAATAAACTGTATGTATCAGGAAAAAAAACATTGGCCCCAGGTAAAATGTGGCATATAACTGCACGTTACAAATTCTAAATGTCAAGAAAACACTTAGAGAAAACAAATTAAGTGAGCATAATGATGCAGGTTGCATAGAGGCGTTGTGCCTTGGAAATCCATGCAAACCACTTACTCAGGGCTCCAATATTTTCTCAGTCTTCCTTGGATGCAAAACAGATCTGCAGAACATAGAGAGAGATTTGTAACCAAGAAAAGATAGCATTGTTATCATACCAAAAGGGTTCAGAAAAATTTAGCACAAATAATTAAACAAATGAACAGAAAAAAAGGAAATAAGTCTGCCCAGGGTACTTAAACAGGTTGGTACCACCTATTAGTCACTGCATTGAATTCTGCAAGAGACAAAAAAACCCCCAAACCACAACAGACAAGTATCACTTTACTTGTCCTGATGTTATCCTTTTCCCTGGGCATGTGCTAGTGACTATTGTCAGAGAGAAAAAATTCTGGCCTAGATGCAGGCAATTTGCTAGTTTGTTAGCATTTCTTTCCACACCAGCACCCTCTCTTTTACTGCCTCTTAAGATGTGCTGCGATAAAGCTGACGGACAGTGTCTAGACGGCACATAGCTATGGCCTTTGGAAGTCATTTGATGCACTCGGGTGGTGTTATACATGCATGGTTTTAATGAGGTTCTTACAGGTTTTTCAGGACCATTGTGCAGCAGGCAAGAGACACACAAAGAGAGAAAAATCCTTACCTTTGATTTCACACCTGTTGCTATAGACACCGCTACATGTTTTGCACTACTCTGTTTAAGGGGCTTAAACATGGAATGACCATCAGACATTTTTGATCCTCTGTATGCTGAGGACATTTTTCCTTTTTCAGTTTCCTAGAGGAATGTATCTGTTGGCAAATGTAGGCACAGCTTACTCATTTGGCTTAGATTCTCATGTATGCATTACCTTACTCCACCTTCCTTTTTTAACTAAAGGGTCATCTAGATTGTTTTGTTTGGCCAGGTAAGAAAACTGAAATTTTGCAGTGCATGGTAGCTCCTCATGAGACTATTGGAAAGAATATTTCAGGGTTGGTTTTGGACCTTCAATCACTGGAGGTCTGATGCCACGTCTAAACCTTCCCCTAGGGCACTGGCTATATGTACTGTCTTGTCTGTGACACAAGGGAGCTGCTCCTACAGACAGTCTTCCTCCAAAAGAGCTGCTGTGCTACATATCAGAACAGTTGGAGCAAAGCAAGTTTGGGATTGTGTTTACTTACACTTAGTGCGACAGTACCGTGGGTGCTACAATCACTAAGCTTATTCCCCTCCCTCCTTGAATGTGAAATATTGTGTCTTTACAGTACATTCTTAATAGACAAAAATAAAATAAAAAAAAATAGAAAAAGCAACTTTAATTTCATTTGTTTGGTGTTTCTTTTTCTCCATTCAAATAAAAAGTGTATTTGGGTTTCTTAGAACTTCTGGGCCCTTTTAGGTGCAGAAAGGCAGTTGCAAGCATGACAACTTATTGCACAATGCAAAGTCCTGGTGTGCCAGCACTGCCACCTTTTTGGAGCACCCCACAGGCATTCACATCCTGGTGAGCAGGACTGTGGGTCACATCCTCTGAGCTGTGCCTTTTCTTCCTTCCAGTGCAGTCTGCCTTTGGAGGTGTTAGCTAAAGGAGCTGTGCCCAGCACCTTCAACAGAGTGTCAGAAAAGGGAATTTCTTTCCCCATGTCAATGTGGTACAAGGTCCTATTATGCACTCCTTATACACAGGCATTTCTGTAGTTTTAAACTGTACATAGGAAACAAAAGTCATTGTATAACATAACTAAACCTTTATCAAGATCATAGAAATTCTGAACAAGACACAAAAAAAGAACAAGACCACATATGGAGTATCCCAAGATTTGTGAAATGAAATTGATTTCTATTCAAATCAGGTCTTTTACTCTTCTTGAAAATGTCAAGGTGTCAGCCTTGGCCATTACCAGACTGTGATTTATAGTTGAGGCAAAGCAATAATACTCAGGTGACTGTCTGGAACTGTACTGCTGTGTCTGGAAAGGCTACAGATGGCAGCTATCTTCTTTCTTAACCAACCTGCATTGCTTATCTAAGATCTGTCTTCCCCCCACCCCTCCTCCCCAAACCCATGATATGAAAATGATAAAACATATAGGGCTTGAAGATTTACTGAGATCAGGCAAATAAGACTTGTGAAGGGACTAGGTTACAGAACTTCAGAGAAACACATTAAAAATAATTCTTTAGCTAGCTATATCCTAGCTGTTTGGATGAATACCTGTAAAAATGTGAGACTGATTGCCTGGTTTCAACACATGGGAATGTTTTAATCCATCTGTAGGATCTATTTCTGTAACTTGAGTATACTAGAAAGACAGAAAATGCTGAAACCAAGTAAGTTTTCAAATAGTAAGAATAATATAGCTGCTGTCATTTCCTTCTGAAATTGACAGTTTATTCAATAAATAGATTAATGGAGGTCAAAAATTACCTGGCTAATAATTAATCAAAGACTGATAAGCTAATTCCTTTCTTTCTCCCACTGACATAAGGTTTTGCTTAAATAAAGGCAACATAAATACTTAACAGTGTAGGTGATAAACTCCTGCTAATTTTAGCTGGAATTGAGCACCTTTAAATACCTCAGATGAGCATTTTTCAAATCTATTTCTCTCTTTATTCCTTCAACTATACTTCTGGTCTTAGTATAGTGAAGTGAAGAAGAGAATAAATGAGATAAATGAGTAAGTCAAACAAAAGAAAAGAGGAATTAGTAGCACAACTAATAATACCATTCCTGACACCAGATTGCTTGTTCTGCTCTTAGTATTTGCAGAGGATATTGACTAAATGGGAAAAGCTCAAACAAGAGCAAGCAACAAGATCTGATCTTCCCTAAAACCTTAAAATAAGACAATGAAGACAATCTCATTGGTTTTTCATTGAAAATGCTAAGAGGTGGAAAGAAGAAAATGACCATTTAAATTGTCAGGAAACATTTTAGTAGCTGGAAACTGATGGTAAACAAGTACAAATTAGAAATAAAGCCGATGTTTTTAATAGTGATGTAATAGACTACTGGGAGACTGTTCCAGGGGGTTATTATGGATTCTCCTCCATCCCAAATCCTAAATATACATGCTAACCAAACAGAAATTGTTGGTGTTAATGTGGGAGTTGCTTGGTGAATGCTTTGGTATGTTTTATGGAGGAAGTCAGACTAGGTGATTGAGTTTGCCTTGGCAGCGGACGTGATATTTCTGCTATGTGTGGGAGACATGGGGGAGGAGAGCAAAGGGGACAGAAAAGGAGGGAAGGAAAGGAAAGAAGAAGGAGATGCCTGGCTGCATTTCTTGCCTGGTCCATGTAAGGTGCAAGCCTTGTGTGGTACCATGTTTTCTGGTTCAGTGAACAGCGCATGGTACCTGGAAGCAGAAAAGGGATAGGATGACATTCAGCCACAGGTTTTACCACAGGGCAGGAGACTCTGCAAGTCATCTCAAAAAACTACTGCAGATATTAAGTTCTGCTGTCACTTCATAATCTGAACTGAATTCCAGATGGAAGATTTTTTGGCCATAATAAAATTGTCCCATATTGAGACACACATTGGATTGCTTTATAGAAAAATGCTGATCCGGGGACTCTCTGTGGAGCTAGTCCTTTGCATGTGTTTTTGGTTGGTTGGTTTTGGGTTTTTGTTTGTTTTGGTTGTGGTTTTTTTTTTGTTTGTTTGTTTTTGCCTTACTTGTTATTGCAGGAGATCATTAAAAATATTAATCTGAAAAAAAGTAAATGTGCAGGCCAAGAAAAATGTGAAGAGTTTAGATGGAGACTGGATGAATATTGGGAAGTGAGATCCCATAGCTTGTTCAGATGCAACCTTCTCTTTTCCCAATCACTGCACTAAGTTACTGTGAACAATTGAAGAAAAAATAGCAGAAAGAAGACCCTAAAAGAAATGTGTAAAATGTTCCTTCACACTGCCACAGTTAATCATGACCTCCTACTGGCCACTGAGTGCTTTGCTGATATTTGCTTTATACTGTGGTCTCAGAAATCTAATTAAAGTCAAGGTCCCACCGCGTTCCCATTAGCAAGTGGTGGTCCCCACA
This sequence comes from Xenops minutus, assembly GCA_035221455.1. Classification (NCBI taxonomy): domain Eukaryota; kingdom Metazoa; phylum Chordata; class Aves; order Passeriformes; family Furnariidae; genus Xenops; species Xenops minutus. The sequence continues at coordinate 11,716,220 of JAWWEE010000001.1, read as the reverse complement.
TGAAAGACCCCATGGTCTGCCTGAACAACATTGTGCAAGTGGGAGGGAAGGAAAGTAAAGGTTGTCTCACTGACACAGAGCCCAAGGGAACTTGTCTGCATTCATGCTGGGTGCCAGAAAACAGCCCTAAGTCTTTAGCCATCGATGCAGGAAGGATGAGCATGTAGCCAGAAGTTTGGAAATATTTCAAAGGTTTTTAAACGTGTTAGTTATTGCATGTAGTAATTTTGATTTCCCACTAGCATTTAGGGAATGATTACCAAAATTTCAGAAAGCCAAGCTGCAGCCTTTGGAATTTATTAACTCATAAAACCCTACAAAACCCCAACACTCAGATACTGGCAACACCCACAAGAAATCTAACCCTCTGAGTCAGTCAGGAGAGGTTTCCAATACTGCATTGGTAACCTGTTTCATGTTTAAACATCCAGCCATTGCTTAAGAACTTGGTGCCTCAATGACTCCTAAAACATCAATATTTTGACCATACTCCTCTATTTCAGATGGAGATATAAGTTTAAGAATTAATATCCAAAATAATATGCCAACAAAATAAACACCAGAAAAGCACGGTCTCCTAGGTTTATTTAAAATCTAACAGTAAATCTAACTCCCTGAATACTCCAGTGTGTGTATATATAAATAACATCAGCAGGAACTATAAGCACTGTGTATCCTCAGGCTTGTGACAAATCTTCCCAACAGAGGGACGGACCCTCCACTTTGCAGTGAAAAGCTGTAAAACCCACCACAAAATGGCTGTGCCGACCATTTCACATCCTGGATTTGCTGAAAGCCGATGCCTGTGCCATTGGGATTCTGTGCGGGATGGGGAAGGAGAGGTGCTGTGCCTGGATTCGGCTCACACCAGCTGCTACAGGATGGCAGGCACTGTGAAAGTCTATGGATCAGAACTGCCTGCCTGCCTCCTGCATGCCCAAAGCAGAACTAGGCTCCTCGAGAACGAGGACCAATCATCAAAACTTCTGGAAATATGAATCTGACTAAATGCTGGAAGCAAATGTTTCGAACACATCACTAGCAGAAACTATCTCTGCTGAAGAGTGCAGCAGAAAGTTATTCCATAGCTTGTCTTCCCAAAATCACAGTTATTAAACCTGATTTTCCACAAATGAACCTCTTTTCTGATGATGCAGAGATCAGGGCTATCATGCTCCAAAAGGAGCAAGAAGATCTTTATATGGAAAACTGCAACTGGCAAACTAATATGTAACCTCTGACAGCTGGTTGTTTTGAACAGGGCTAAGGAAGGAGATGCAGATTCTACAAAAATTTACAAGTACGGGCAATTTATATTATATATATATATATAAATTCATATTCAGGATGAGGGACCACTGTGGAGAGAAATGCAAAAAGTGGGAGTAAGGCTAATTTAAACTCTTGTAGGGCCTTACAGTGGGGCTAGGGAAGGGGCTGAAACAAAGAGATGATCACCATAATGGAAGAAAAGAGAGAGGTGATAGTCACTCAGTAGTAATATTGTGAATCTATTTCACAGAATAACTTTAGCAGAGAGAAAGCATCAAACTTGTCCAATTCTCCAGCATATGTACACCAACATGGACAGAAGCACTTTAGAAGCAGAGGGAGCTAGAAATTATGGTAAGATGCCACAATCAAATTTGTTTCTTGACACAAAGTTGTTCCTTACACTTCAAAGGCATTTTGCAGAGGAGAGAGAGTACAGGGGAACAGACAGTGAACCATGAAGACTTTTCCACTGCCTACTGTCTCACTTGTATGAAAATCAGTATATAAATTGGATAAACAGAATCTACTTCTTTATGCATTGAAGATACTCACTCCATCTGATTTACCATCATCTGATGGAGATGCTTTGAGTAAAGGGATGCATTATGAAGAAATGCATTCTACTAGGAAAGGCTTGAATCTGAAATTAAATCCTGTGCTAAACTTTTCAAGAAGTATTTACCTTCACTGAAGTCTTTTCATGGCCCTGCTTATTTCTACTTTAAACTTCTCATTTATTGTACTTTAAGCCCCATCAGTGAATGTAAATGGGGTTTCACTATACGTTTAGTGCATTCAAGCATTCTTTGTTACAGTTCCCACCCTGCCGCATTATGTGAGCTCTGCCACGGAAGTCCAGCAGTCGGTTTGTTTTCTGCTATTAATAAAAGAACCTACTTTTCCCCACTTCTTTGAAGAAGTTGAAAGGGCTACATGTTAGTGGGGGAGGTGGTGGGGAACAGACTGTGGTGTAATCCCCAAACGCAAATGCTGTCTAGATTAGAAACCTCCCTGAAGAAAATTTACAAATGCTAAGACTGTGCTTTTTGTGTGATGAACACTAGAGCAATAACTTAGCCACATACTGGGTTCTGCCTAATGCTTAAGGAGCCTACTAGGTGAAAGGAATTAAATGAAAAAAAAAAAAGAAATCTTCCAGTTGGCTCTGTGCCATTGCCATCCAACCCTTTGGGTATCCACTGACTTACTAATGCAACTATTTTCATATTTTTATATGTACTTCATCACTGAGGTATCTTAATATAATACTTAGGAATCTGTTAAAATAATAATAACAAACACACAAATGGGATTTACACATTGCCAATGTTTTTACAGAGTCCGGGAAAAGCTTAATTAAAGGGGTGGGACGTGTCTCTGCTGAATAGCTGTTTTTCCTTCATACCTTCCCATGCATGACACGCACACATCCAAGAAAAGACGTTGGGGGTGGTGGTGGTGGAAGAAAACCACCCAAAACCAAAACCAAAATTACCAGTCCTAAACTACTCAGCATAACCTTGTTGATTTGCTTGGCCATTTAAATAAATGAATATGATTCCTGTAGAGAATCATGGCCCCAGTGCAACATCTAATGAGTAAAAGGAAAGTACAGAATTTATCTGCCTTTTTCCCTATAGGATACACATATTGTTCAACACATCATTACTGTATCTAGTTTATCAGACAATTACAACTAATCCTTAACTCTTAAATAAGTAGGAACAGGCATAAAGATTGCACTTCTAAAAGCCTACCAGATAAACTTAGTCTATAATCAACTGATTCTATGATTAATTTTAAATCCTAGTTAATAGGGTATAAGATGTTTATAAAGATGAAATAATTTTATCAGTGTTGATCTTATTAATCTTACGTTCTCTTACTCTCCAAGGCTTTCATACTGCATCCACTTGTTGCTACTCAGGCACTGCAATTAAAGCATAGCTTTGCACATCAGTCAATGGAGCTGGATTCTGGTCGGAATATAACTCACTGCATAAGAATAACTCTTGCATTACCAAGGAATGGAAAGACACAGCATCCAACAAACTGCCTGTTGTAATCATCAAACAATGAAAAGACTGAACAAGGTGATGAATGTCTCAGATACATTGTTTGGACAAAAGTACTTTAAATGAACATAATAAAATAAACCAACTTATAATTGAGTAATACAGTTTCAGCTGGCATTTTTATAGTATTCCAGATATTTTTTTCCTATTGTCTATACCTGTCTGCCTACCTATATAACTAGACCTCAGGCAGCAGTCATTCTTTATTTTTTTTTTTTTTTTGGTTTTGTTTTGTAGGCTACCCTTGATCCCTAGGAGGAGATGACTGCTTTTCAGTGTGAAATTATGTACCCGGTCAGGAATTGAGCATAATCATCACAAAGGCAAATCAAAATGATCGCTACATTTACTGCCTACAGAAATTTCTGCTGCACTGCATATTAACACACTGAAAATGTTGTGTTAGCTTATCATGAACGTGCCGATTTTCATTACCCATGGAAATGCAGAACATCTTCTGTTAAACTTCATTGACATTTTTCATCAAATGAATACAGCAATGCCCTGAAATGTAATAATTGTAGATTCTTGTTATACAACTTCAAGTAAAATATTCTTTCCTCTAATTCCAACAGTAATTAACTTGGATTGGAATTCCCTTGACTCATGTAACAGTCTTCAGCACTGTATTAATGGATCCGAGAGTTTATATGGTTTGAAAAGAAACCCTGTCCCATATATATAATATCATATTTAGGAGCTAAAGTCTTTCAGGTTAAAGAAAAGAATTGATCAAATCACCCCAGCTTGAGCTAGAAGCAATTTTTTTTTTTTTGTTAAGTATGAAATAGTATCTTGTTGAAACTTAAAATCCCTCAAAAATGAAGCTCTGAAAAATTGTTGCATCCTTCATGAAGACTAAAAATTAAAGTAGACAATTATCATAATAATAACTCAATTGTACATGGCAGACAAAAGAGAAGCTAATACTTCCCTCTGCTTTTTGACTGATGTTTTGTTGGGCTGTAGCTAAACAGCACTCTAAGTTGACAGTAAATTAGCAAACAATATGAGAGAGGAAAAGAGAAAAAAAATCATGTAGGGGTTAAGATGTTTATGTAAAACAGTGATTTTCCTTTTTAAAATTAAAACGTACAAATAAGCTGGTGTCAGAGACTAGGTGATCCTTCATTTCCACCGCATTGAGCAGGCTCACATCAGCAGCAGACAGCCGTTAATATATGCGTCTGGCTCAGTCTGGTCTACCAACTAGGAATTCATCGAATTGTTAATATCATTCCTTTTTTGTATGCACCACACATCATTTTCACTCTCTCTCTCTCTCTCTTCCTCCCCCTTTGCAAGAGCTTGTGTTTTGGTTTTTTGTTTTTGTTGTAGCACAAGCTGATTACCCTGAAATCACATATTAAATAGCATTTAAATGCATTTTGCACTGAAATGACATCAAGTCATATAGAAATGAGAGTGTATTGAAATTCTGTACATATATCTAAGCATAGCATACTGAAGATGATGCTTTCTATTTATTTGTGCTAATATAGACAGCTTTCATATACTGTCACTGGGTAAATAAGACTGCTTTCTGCATGGTGTCTGTAGGCATTGTCACGTACTCCCAGGACAGGGAAACATCTTGTTGATCTTGGTGGGAATTCTGCTTGAGTGAAGACCATGATTCTCCCTCCCCTCCACCCGCCTCTGCCCTACCTGGGTACCTGAGGTTGGCTTGGCTGTGTTGAGACTAGGGAAGAAGAGGGAGGAGGAAAAGAGGGAGGCAGTGCACCAACTTTTTCATCTCTATGGCAAGGGGCAGCACTGAGTACGATGGGCAGAGCAGAGCCACTGGAGTCATCCCAGTTCAAGAAGTAGTGCAGAGGCAGGACTGTATACTTACAGCTTTTCCTGTAGCACCAAATACACTGATCAGGGATTTCTAATGATTCATTTTCTTCTCACTCAGTGTAGAGTAGAGTATAGCTGAAATCTTCAGACTGAGAGAGGCAAAACATTTCACACTACAGTTTCACCTTCACTGCACATACAGTGTTAAATGCAGAGGGAATTCAGAGTGCTGAATGTGAACTATCCTCATTCAAGAATATTTTGCTCATTGAAAGAGAAATGCAATGAAAATCTTTAATATGCATAGAAGTGTGCATTGTATAGCTGATTAAACCTATAAGGATTTTTATTTTGATAGATACTACACGTAATTTAAATGGCATATTGACATGTAGGTACCAACATGCAATATAGTTTTACCTCATTACACAGCTTGAATGAACAGAATACCTATTCATCTGATCAGTATCTTAAATAATCTGTTTTCAGGATTGAAAACTACAAGAATACATGTCAATTGCTACTAAAATGCTTCAGGACTGTAGCACCTAGCTGGGTGCGTTCGCCTTTCCTATACACATTCAGATCTACTTTTCCAATATCGCCTAAACAGAAGTCAATGTTGAATATCATGTCTGTGTTAAAAATTTACCTCTGTATCTAAATTTTTTCAAGTAGCTCTTTTGGGTGTTCTTAGCATGTGGGATTGACAGTTTACAAAGAAAAGAATTGCATATTTACAGGAACTGTATCATCATTGTAATTGCTAAGGCAATATTTTTATGACTATTTAAAGACTAATTATATCTTAAGCAACTTGAAAACTATGTGCAGCGCATAGTTTCTGTCTCTTAAGAAAACAAGACAAGAAGAAAAAGTATTATACTAACAGATAAGAAAAATTTATTTTAACAATAGTGTCAATGCTTACAATAAAACACAATTCCTCCCACACAAGTGGAAAAAATATACTGCAGCCAAAATACCACTTCTGAAATGAACAAATAGTTTAGATGCCTGATCTGTGTGAAGCCTTTGTTTCAGTGAAGTCTGATGTATCAACAAGGTCCTGCAGCATCTTGGTTACACACAGGAAACAGAAAAATTACTCACAACTAACCTACCTACAAAATATTAAGAAATACAAATCATGTGTTGTAGATAGGAAGTTTGAGTTTAATGAATAGAGCAGAATACCTCGAGTGCTTGTGAATCTTCTTATGCAAAGTTAGTGAAGTACTTAACACATAAGGGACAACCAAAAGCTCACACTGTTTTTTGGCAGAGGGGTAAAAATGCAAAAAATGATGGAGAAGCTAGAAGTTGAGTCTGGTGTTTAGAGTGTTGTCAGCTCACTTTAAATTGAACAGGTACAAGAAAGCGATTCTGGGTGCAAAGTGATTTTAATGCTGCAGTATGATTTTTAAACCAATATTCTATATCAGATTAAAACGCAATTGAAATGAGAGTGTATTTTAAATGCCATATTGTGTTCTCACTTGGACAAAGAAAAAAGATGGCAACTAACTACAAAATACTCTTTGTCCCATGTTACAGGAAAAGCTAAGCAACAGTTTTCCTGTAGACTGAAATCATTATTCAAACAATAGAATGAACGTTTTCTAGGCCTCAAACATCAGTGTTTATGCTTTATGTTTTAAAAGTCAATTAATGCTGCAACAGTAAGGATGAATCTATACTTTGTGGTAATTATCTATCAAAATTTACTATAATAATAGCAATATTATGGTTGGAAGCCTTCTGTGTATTTTAGTATCTGTTTGAGTGGACATTTTGTTGTTTGGGGAGGGGAGGTTTAGGTGTAAACTGGTATTCAGATTAAATTTTCATTCTAAATATTACAAGGCATTTAGTCCAGTTTTCTAAACATATAAATATGTAATACCATAATGTTGCACAATGGATAACAGTTGTTTAGATTTTTTTTTTTTTCTTTTAGGAACAGTTCTGCTGCTTAACATTTGAAATAGGTATATTTTCCTTTTTACTCTTCCAGACAAGGAAAGCTCCTTTGGTTCTCTAAAATCTGCAGAGAAACAATCACAGTCCAAAGCTGCTGATTCCCCTCCGCCTAGGTCCCAAGAGCCTGACTTGTGATTGTTGCTAAAAAACCTCACAAGTTAGGGTCTCAGGGACTAGGAAAAGTCTGATATGGTCCAGTAGAATTCGTCTTCCAATAAACTGAATTGTTTAGTAGTCATAATCGCTGTCAGCAAAACTTTCACTGCTATTGTTACAAAAAAATAATAATAATAAAAAAAAAATAAAAAGCACAACCCCAGAACAAACCCTAAAAACAACGTCTCCCCCAAATCAACAACCCCTTCTTTCCCCCAAATAAACAAACCACAGTTTCAAGTAGGGGGCAGAAAAGATCAAATAAGCAGTCAAGATGCATACATACATTCAAACAATGTATCAGCTGACCGAACAGACTTTTCTGAGTATAGTCCTTAACTTTTGAAAGGAAAAAACAAAGAACACAGGAAAAAAATCTTCACTGCCTCATCTTACAAGCAGCCATATTACTACAATGCATCAGAGGGAAGCATCTATAAATGGGTTAAAATCTGCTTCCAGCAGATTTGTACAGTAACAGTTTTATTCTATTTTCCTTAATGCCTGAAAGAAGGATTAAATGCTTGTTAAGGGGGTTCTAATTGAAATATTTCCCCATTATACATTCAGTCCTACTGTTCAGGTGGGCCCTGGGTTGCAGAGTACTTTAAACCCATTCACGATGCAAGGATAACCTTTGGGCGTGTATTCACTTTTTGCCTCTTCCCCACGTTCAACATTTAATCCTTCTATAGACTGCTAGAAAAAGCTTCTTCCTTTCCAATGGCAAAACTATACTTCACTCCATAAGCTGCAGAAAACATTGACATGCAGAGATTGTTGTCACTTGAACCAGATTACTCAAAGCACACATAACTTTCAAATACTGTCAATACAGTAAGAAGAAATGCTCGGATTTCCCGAATAATTTTGTTCTGAAGCCGAACACTTTTTATGGCACGACCACAATCCTGAATTACTTTTGCATTCATTCTCGTCCGATCTTTAGCCTTGTTTCCAGAATGAAAAAGAAAATTTCTACGTTAGGGACAGGATCCATCGTGGCTTTTTTTTTTTTTCCTCCATCAGATCCCAGAGCAAAAGAAACAGCAGCCATAAAGGTCCTAGCCACTGGAGCAGAATCTGGCATAGAAAACTCAGTGCTCTTCAGGAAGCCGTTCAGCTTTAAAAAGGAAAAAAAAAAAAAAAGAGAAGGGGGGGGAAGAATTAGAATCTCTGCTGGTCGAACAGGTGAATCATCCATTTACAAGAAAGCTGTACAGAGCGCTCTGCCGAAGAAAAGATTTGCCAGTGCCCCCCACCCCCACCCCTGCCCTTCACCCTCCCCTCCACACTGATACTTCAGATTTCAGAACATTTTGGATTATTTAAAATATTATTTCAGCTGATGATATAATGCAACATTATATAAGAGCCGTTTCTTTGTCACTGTGCACCATTCAATCAGTTATGCCTCAGACACAAAACAGTTAAATGAAACAAAATATATATATGAGAGAGATATATATGTATAGCAGTCCCTAGATTTCATTCAATTTCTTTTTTTTAAAGCTGATAATGATTTAACAAACAATTTTGACCACAGCTTTCAAATCAATAATTAGAATGAAAAATCTCTCCCCTCTATAAATATGACATTAACATAATTATACCACCCCCATCACATAGACCCATCCTCTTTAGGGAATACATCTGATGCTCTGAAGATGGAAATCAGTCAGATTTTAGTTGCTCTCGAACGTACCTTTGCTTCTCACTGACTGACTGGCTTTACCTTCCATGCACACACACAGTCACTAGCACACACACGCACACACACACACATACACATGCGCGCGCACACACACACACACGCACAAAAAGGCAAGGCAAAGCAGCGGATGCTGACTCAGAGCAGTTGTGTGTGGAGGGGGTGGTATCGGCTGGTATTTTCACTGCACTCATCATTAACATTAACTCACTCTCTAGCATCCACCCTCTCTCAGACCTGCTGGACTGCAGCATTTGCATGACGCTGTCACTCTAGCCCTTGTGGGTCAGATGTTAGAAGAAAAAAAAAAAAAAAAACCTCAAGGCTCTCATAAGGAATGCCTTCATTTCTTCCAAAGGGTCCCTCTTCTTATTTTTCCACCTTTCTACTTCCTCTGTTGCTGTGTCTCAGTTGTTTGACATCTTTCCGGAAGAAAATGTCTTGAGCTGCAATAAGCCAGTAGTCAGTCGGTCCTCCCCTCACCTCACACTCCTATTCCCACCCCCTTTTTTTCCTAATCAATAAGACAGATCTCCAAATGCAGTTGTGAAAACAGGCTCTGACATACAGACTTTCATCCTCGATCCTCTGCCTCAGGAATAGCAGGCAACCCAGGCTCACACGTGATGTAGAGAGAAATAATGCCAGTAATTCTTGAACAGTCTTAGGAGTTTATTCTACGCCTTCTTCATTTTTTCCTTTGCTCGAATAAATACCAGTGGGAAGGACACGCTAGCTCTCAAAAGCTACAAGGATTGACTTCTTCAGGAAATAATGAACATTAAAAGACTAATATTAATCTTCCTTAAAATTAATGCTATCTTTCTCCCCCTTCATTGTGCTCTTTATAAGTAGGAATTGTCTCATAGCCAAAACCCTGCCAGGGTCTGAATCACCATTCACTGTGCTGAAACTGTGAGTTTCTGGACTTCTATTGGCATTTAACTGGACTAAGCAATTTTTTTCCTCTTTTTTTTTTTTTTCTTTTAAATTTATTTTAGACTTCCTAATTAAAATAAAATAAAAAGCTCCTTGCGTCAGAGAGAGCATTGCAAGAGAACAATGGCAATACACCCTCACCACCACACTGAGTCCTGAAAATGCATGTTTGAGCTACACTTGTGTATTTTTCTGTATGGTATTTGCTCCGTGTTGGTAGAGAGGTCTGAACACATACACATACACCAAATACACGCACACACAGAAACTCAAGACACGTATATAAAATACACAACACAAAACAAAGCACAAAGGCTGATAACTGAAACACAGGCACAAGTTGTCTGACAGGCTATGAAAATCCACAGAGCATAAGTATTGTGTGCATTTTTACCTTGTTCCTTTGTTCTTAAGGCAAGGGACTTTAATGACTTACGGTGTTGACAGTCTTTCGGCTTTTCCCTTTTTACGCCAACAGTATTTGGGAATTACTTTTCCAGACAATACCACACCACTGTGATTCATGGTATAAAAATTATTTACCAGAGGGGGGGACAGGTGATACGCAATTCGCCAGCCAATTCTCAGAGCTGCCTGGTGCTGTAGAAGCACTCGGCATAGCCGGGCGGGCAGGTCCCAGGATGCAGTGCTGCACCGCAGTCCCGGCTCAGGTAGCCAGGTTTGGCAACCTTACGACAGCAGCAAACAAGGAGGGCATCCACTTGCAGGAAAGGTCCAAAAGAAAACACCGCGCAGCCCCGAAGTAAGGAAAGGAAGCCAAAACGCCAGGGTACACGCCCTAAGCCCAGTTAGTACGCACTTATGACCGGCCGTGGTGATGGCAATTAATTTCTTAGGAAAAGGATGGCAGAAAGTAGACAATTAGGAAACAGTTAAGTTTGTAATCTCAGAGAAAGGGAGAGAGACAGAGACAGACACACACCCACAGACGGAGAGCGAGCGAAGAACGCCAAGCATGAGACAACAAAAACAAGACCAAAATCAGATTTGGGAAACTGAAAAAATACAGGATTACAGCATTCAGCTTAACATTTACTGAGGTATTAAAAAAAAATAAAAAATTACCACATGCACAGCATGGCTTAAAATACTTATTGCCATCAACAGTCTGTGACGGATGCCGGCTTCTTACTGCTATACGTACATTAGACTGGTCATCGCCTCTTAATCTCCTTTTGCTCAGACCCATGCATTTTTTGCTGCTCCAGCATCTGTGCCCTTTATGCTTTTTTTCTGTACAGTTACCCACAATACCCTGGATAAATTAATGTCATGACCTCGCTATGGCTATCAGACAGAAAAAAAGTCTACTATTTTAATAATTGAACGTGCGCGTACAGCAAACTGCCTACTGATAGCCCAGCTTTGTGGACTGCCTCCAAAAGCAGCCTTTGCTAGCTCTGCGAATCAGAAACAACAGATGCAAATACTAGCCACATAGCCCCGGCTCTCTGTCTTGCCTTTTTTTTAAAAATCCCACCCTTTTCAGTCTGTGCCATTTCATTTTCCCTGTGTCTGTCCCCTCAACAGTTAAAACATTATCCTGATGAAATTAGAAGCTTTTGAATAAAAAGATGAAGATGAGTGAAAATTGTAAATGGTTGCAGAGTTAGGAAATTTATATCCAGACAGTGAGAAGGGAAGAGTATCCAGGTTCAAGTGCTGAGCCTCACTCGGGAGCACCTCTGGGGCCAATGGGACTGCAGACTAGATTAAATCAATAGTCGTCTGAAAGGAGATGTCGTAATCAATCAGCTCAATTACCACTGTCATAGATCTGGGCTTAAGGTCTTTCCTGATTCCACTCTTCTAATCATTAACCCTTATACATCCTCAAAATGGGAACTCACACTTGCTCTGCTGCCCTACCTTCTGACCATTAAAGTTTAGCTTAGCATTTTGCCCTCTTTTTCCCTTCCCCTATTTAAATAACACAAGAGTAGGTCAGCAAGAAATGTTTTAAATGTGAATATGGTGAGATTAGATGCACTCCTTTAAGTGTACCTATTATATATTTGCTGCTGTGCCCTTATATATTATTATTATGCCTCCGGGAGTGGCTGGGTGGATCAAAGACTGCTGTTTAATTAACATTCAACTCAGCTGTTTCCTTGGAGATTAAAAATAGAAGACTAGTTGAATTAAACTGAAGCTGTTCACTTCTTTCACTAATCCAATATTACAGAGCCCTCCTCCCTTCAACCTAGTTAGAAACAACTCATTTCTGGTTAATCAGCCACCAGGAAAATCCATTTTCAGTTTGAGGGTAAGTGTGAAAAAGTCGGAAAGACAGTCTTGTGTGCATGTCTGAATTTCACGGAATTGCCCATAATTTACATTTTGCATCCACAGTACAGTAAATCCTCATGAAATGCAAGGAGAAAAGAACCATCAGGCTTGACTATGAGCAGAACCACTTTAAATTCTTGCCTGTAATTATTATTCACTGTATGAAGATTAAATGTCAACCCTTTTAACTTTTTTTTTTAATTATTCCTTTGCAGGCCCTGAGAAGATTGAAAGGCTTTTCATAAAAATGCTTCAGCAATTGCCACATATCCTTCTCTCACTTTCTCAGGAGGAAAGAAAGAATCCAGGTAGCAGGTATCCAGAATGTGGTCTCTTAAATTTGATTTATTCTGTTTATAGACTCAGATAATGACAATGAAAGAAAACCCCAATACATTTACAGTTACATCACTGCCTGTGCACACTGCCTGTTTCCAAGCAGAACCACACCTTTTTTAACCATAGATCTGCTTCTCAGCTGGAAAGACTGAATGCATGGCCTCAGTTCATGTAGCATCGTGAATGCCAAATGGCAGACTCAGCCTCCGTGCCATGGCAGTGGTATTTTGGGGAGGAATTTGTGCTCCTAGAAAAGCAAAAAGTGGATGTGGGACAGGGCAGCAAATAGGTGTCTCGCAGCAGGGGCCGAGGTCGTGGGTCTGTCTGAGGGGAGAGCACCTGCCAGGGCAGGGCGCCGTGCTGTCCAAGACAGGTTATAATTGAAGATCGATTGCTGGATTTAATGACCCAGCTGTTTTCATTAGTAGAAACATAAAAAATTGGCCTAGAAAATGATTCGGCTGCTAGCATAGGTGCTTTTTAACAGGCTCATACCTCAGCCAGGAACAACTATTGCAGTCACTGACCCCTCACAGATGGAAAAAAATGACCTCAGCTTTGCCTCTTTTCTGGGAAAGATTTAGCTGACAGGGGGATGAGATACAAAAAGAACCTTAATTTTGTCCTTTAGTAATGCTAAATGAATGCACTGCACCAGACACCACCTTAAACTGGCTGAAGGGCACTGCTCAGTTTTGCAGGCAGCAGCTAAGACTGTGAGCATCATCCACAAGGGGACAGCATCCACAACCACACTGGAAAGATGCAGTTTCTTTCTGTGAAGAACAGAAAGAGGAGCAGCCATTGCTGAAAGCACCCAAAATTCAAAAACGGGGGGAAAAAAAAAAAAGGAAAAAATAAGGCATTTCCTGGATTATTACTTCTGGACAGAGAGGGAAGAGAGGTGAGGCTGGGCATGCATGTATATCAGATATCAAAACCCATCTAAATACAGGACGAGCCCTTTGTTGCTTAGACAGCAAGAGTAAGGTGATTTGCAATATTAATGCAAACTTTGTGTGACAGATAAGGACTCTCCAGAATAAAATATAATAATTTTAAGAGAATGTGATGACAAGAACTAAATATTATTGGAGCAAAATAAGATTGTATCTAGCAGGAGGGGAGAAATGCACTAATATCAGTAGCTATTCTGATTTTGCGATTCTCATCTTCATATTCTCAGTGTGCTCCAACTGGGACATAACATACTCATCTTTTACTAGAAGCAAAAGTTTCTTCACCGCACTGCACATGGAAAGGATACTCATAAAATAAAAGGTCTAGCTCCTCTTAATGTAGCATGCAAAATACTTATCAGAGTGACACTGTTAGAATGACCTGTGCCTAGTTAGAATGACCCAGTCCATAGTTCTGTCCATAACACCTTCTCATCTCACTGATGAACATCAAGGGGAGAAAGACTTCAGAAAATTCCCACAGCTATCTAGTTCCAGATATATCACAAAAAAATAAAAAATCTACCCTCCTATTTTCTTCTTTAGAAATGCTACACCCAGACTTTGTCTTGTTATTTAGTAAGACTTAGCTGAAATTTGCACCTGATCATGAAGTATTAAAAATACATAGAGCCTACGCTATTACGCCTTTCTATTACAGAAAGGAAATCACAGAAATAAAATTACAGAGAAACAGCAATATCTTTCTCTTCCTACACAAACTCTATCTTACTTGAGAAATGCTATTATACCGTCTCTTTGCTGACTTGTCAATTTATCTGCCCTTTATTAAAACACAGACATATGACAGCAGAAATTATTGCAGTTTGAATTACTCCTTAAGTGTGAATACTATTCAACAGACCTTGATTTCACTGACATTTTCAATTAAAAAAAAAAAAAATTGTGAAAACAAACTAGTATGATATTTATTCTTTTTTTGACCTAAGTTTCCTTGAGTTTTGAAAGCATAAAATAATGAATGAAGTAACTTTTCTATTTATGAACACTTTTTATACTTACTACACTAATCGCTTTGCGTTACTGCTTAATACGGCATCAGCACAATGTGAAGAAAAGGGCCCAGTACTAAAATGAAATTCCAACTGTTCAAAAAACTGTTTTTGACTAAACAGTCAAGCCTGCATTTTCAGTCTGTTCAATAAGTAGGATGTAAAGTGCCAAGCACTATTTTAAAAATCCTGCTTCACAAATGTTCTAGTATGACTGTTTTTACTGTTTTCTTACTAATTAGGTGTACATGCATACATATCTATACATACATATATAAATGATGAAAAAGCAAGATCACATAGAACTAGATGACCAATATATGATGGTTGTTCCCAGAAGTCACCCTTCAATGCAGGTTACGCACTACTGTTGCAATCATCAATGGGCCTGATCCCGAAATAGGGCAGTACAAGTCACTTTATTAGGATGAATAATGTCTCTGAAATGACCTGAACCATTTCTCTGAGCACCAGTTCTTGGACATGTATATGCCACATAAGAATTTAAGTCTATAAAAGGAAATTAAAGGCATTTGGTACATGCTGCAAACAGTAACAGAATGTACAGAATTCTGCTATAGGAAAAAACCTTCCTATGTTCTTAACAATGTGATCTGAAGATAAACATTTGTGAGAAACATTCAGACACACCATTTCTGCAACCTTGTTTTAAGATGTTTCAAAAGCAGGCTGGGGAAAAGCAAGGCATTTTAAGAAGAAAATACAAAATAGCAGTCTCCATGCCTGCAAAACTGGAATATTTTAAATTTTCTAGACAGTGAAGGTTAAAGCTATCCTGCATTCTCATAGTTCTCTCTCTCCTTTCAATCAATCTCATTGATTTTTTTAAAGGTCAGAGGCTATACCTTCATTGATCAAAGAAACAGCCTGACACAGCGAAAGAGTCTGCCAATTCCAGACAGATCAATCACACCTTTGTCTGCTTTTGATACATTATGGTTATTTATTCTGCATCACTATGACTTTCTGTCGCATGGCTCTTAATGTAATAATGCTGCTCAGGGACAACAATAAAAAAGGGGGGGGGGAGGGAAAATATTCTATTTAAAAAATTTTAAGCCTCTCTCTCTGGTATTTCCGAGGGTGGCTTATGATGGAACTTGGTCAACTTGTTTGATTTCATTTTTTGCCTTGGAAAAGAACTCCTTTTCTGGTATTTAGCTCTCCTTGGTCAGCAGTTTGTAGAATTTTATAGAGGCAATCCTTTGAAAACAATTTGTGCAAACTGTTTTCAGAAAAGTAATTAGATGTTGATAGGACAACACTTATGATCTAATCACAACAATAATTTCCCATGTTTATGCACTGTTTTAGAAATGTTTTAATAAATAGAATTAACTGATACTCAGCTAGAGCTACGGACTGCTTTATGACTGTAAAATGAGACTAAATGGTCAGCCTAAAATAATTAATAGGAAATATTGCTGAATAAACAGATATAAGTGCTGAAAAGCTCCTGGCTTTGCAAACTATTATGCTGAAAGCCAGCTAAAGCTTTAAAAAATGCACTATATGCTCAGTCTGTTGTGACTGAAGGTTATGTGCTAATATTTAGCTTTCCATAGCTTCTGCAAGAAGCCTTCAAAACTCCTCTTGGTATAATACCAAATCTTTTGTTCACATTTGGTAGCTTAGCACTTCACAAGCAGTTTCTTTATTTAAAAGAAATCACTTGCCAGTCTTGGGATATTCGTTACAAGAAAAAGCACTAAAATCCAGTTCTAAAAGCAAAATTCTAGCCTAAGAGAAGGCAGTGGCAAAATGCCCAGTGACTTCAGTGGAGTCAGGACTTCACTGCATGAAGTTACCTCTCAGCTCCTTCAATCCAAGCTACCTCCAGTAGCAAAGGCAGCTTGTGGGATTTCACAGGACCATAATGTTATAAACATTTAAAAAAACCCCAACACATTTCTTAGCAAAATAGCTAACAAAGTTGTTGTGAGCTCTATGTACCACTCAGCCTTATCAAAGACAGTGGAGCTTTTCATAAAATTAAGCATGCAAATCTTTGCAGAATCAGGATATCAGGTAATAAGACATAATCACCATCGTTAGAACATTAAAATAAGATATATGATAAGTCAAATACTTGGCATTGGTTTCTGATTTCATTGTGCCCATGCTGTAAATTACTGTGCACCCAATTTACAATTACATCAGCATTATTATGTAGAGCAAAAGGTAAGTGGTATACAAAGCTGAAATATTAAACCCATTAAAAAGTTATGAGTTTGACAATCCCTACATGTATTTGTGTGTGTGCCAAGAAATGCATTTGAAAACCTTTAACAAAGGAAAACTGCCTTCCAGTGATAAACTGCGATGCCTAAAAGACATGGCTAAAATGCTACTGCCACACTCAAAGGCCAAGAGACCTTAAAAACGGTTGCTGGCTGAGAGCATTATACAAAAACATACAGTTTCTTCTGTAAAGAAATAAAGCTGAATGCACAACATTTCAGAGAAGTTTTGAATAAGTCTATTTGTCCAGCTTACTTTGCAAAGGCTCTGAAGAAAACAGCACCATAAACACTTTCAGTCCCCACACAAGGGCTAAACAAAGAGTCCTCTTTCTAGCCATTTAATCCAGTAATTTATTTTTTCAACCATCACATAAATCGAAACACAGCTGTAACCAATGACTTGCAGATCCAGTTCCCTGCCAGCTGGATCCTGTTCTGCTGAAGCAGCAAGATTTTTACATTGTTCACTTCTGTACATCTGGAGAAATCATTTGGGTTCAAAGGTGACTAGAAAAGCTCTTTAAATAAACTCACCAGCAGTGAAGAGAGGCCTATGTATCTACAAAAGCTCCATGGAGTTCCATTTAAAAGGTCTTTTCTTCAAATTAGTGCACAGAGAAGTTTTTTTCCCTCCAAATATTTTATGATTATGACATTTTAATTGAATTACACACTCAAATATGTATTTTATAATAAAGAAATATTTACTATTTCCCAAAAATTTTCAAACACAATTTCAACACTCAAAAATGGTCAATCAATACTTTGTGTACTTATGATATTGAAAGGAATCATCAGAAAAATGGAATGAAAAAACCCACACCTGAATTAATGCATCTTAGCTGCTTCCTGAAATGCAGCTCAATCTTAAAATCTAAAAAAAACAAAATTAAAAAAAATTAATAAGAAAGCATATGCTGTGCTTGGAAACGCTGAACCTGAAATCTTTTAGAAGTTAATCCTCAAAATAGCCTTACTTCAAAAAGTCTACCTCATCCCTTACTGCATGAGTCTGCAGGTTAAGTAACAAAAATGTCCCTGACATTTAAAACTGCACACAGCAAATTGATTACAATGCAGCAATTCTTTTAGAAAAGCAATCACAAAGCAAACCAGCCGAACCTTTTGGAGGTAAATAACAATGAATATTAAAGGCTCATATTATCTGTATCTTTGATTGCTTTTCAGACAAATCAGGCGCTCAAACACACTTACAATGGAGGGGTTTCATGCACAGCCCAACCCCACTAACATTTACAACACTGAACGTATCAAAGGCAGGTCTTATTCACAAATTCATAAACATGAGCTCTCAGTTACCAATTAAGCCAAAATTTGTCTCTGGATTTGTGTTTCTCATCAAAGTAGATAAGCAAGACACATCCAGAACATGCCCCAGTTACTCAGGTAAAGATGTAGTTCCTGTACTGCACATTATTAAAAGGTATTTCAAAATTCAGTTACGGTTCACTGCTGTAATTGTTTCTTTTCCTCTTTTAATACTTACTGTAATAGGTGCTTTGAAACAATGCTGATAAAAGTATCCTTTCTGCTTGCCACTCTGGCCATATCCCTGCACTGATTTCATGTTATTGCCAGTTATTTCTCCTCACAGATTAACTGAGTAGCTACCTCTCCTTCAGCTCTTCCTTCTCATTGTCTACTCATGCCTGCACTTCCCCCTTTCACTCATAATTGTAGGAATTCTATATGTGCTGTGGTGTAAAAATAGGAGCATTAAAAAAAAAAAAAAAAAAAAAAAAAAGAAGGAAAATATAATGTTTTTAAAAGCCAGATAAACCAGATAAATCACCTGCAAAAATTAACATGCACTACTCATAAGCAGGTAATTATCACATCACTCCAGGGTAAACTTCAGGGTATTTAGACATGCGTTTCTGTCCATTAACATGTATAGATTTACGTAAACATTCTAAAATTAAAAGTATCTAAGTGTTCACTTAATTGCAATGTTTCTGGAAAGCTTTCTCCCTTCAGTTCCTGATGTGTATTTACCTGTAACTATGGTTGAGTTTTTGCCTAATAATAAATGTAAGTATCACAAAGGGAGTGAATTTTGTGAGAACAGAAGCTGTTGGTGCCCAATGAGTGAACTTCTGCAGGGCTTGCCATGATCAACTTTGCCAAAATCATCAGCACAATTTAACAGTACTTTGTCTTGTCAAAACTATTTGCCTTTATAGGCAAATGGATAATAAATCCTCTATCAGGATTTATATTCCAATTTAGATATCATTTATGGCCCATGACATAACATTGTCTGCTTCCTGCCTGCCTAGGGTTTCAGGTAAGTTAGTTTTAGGCAACTCAGAGTCGCAATCTGAAATATACCCTTCAGAGGCCTGTGACAGTCTAGGAAAAGTAAAGTATTCTGGAAAGAGATAATAGCTACTTTTGTTAGGTGCCTTTGGTTGCTTAAAACCCCTTGCTTAACTCTCTCAGATTGCAGCTGGCAGTACAGATGGTATTCTGATTTATCTAGGAATATAACTCCCATGGCAGACCCTGAGGCAAAGGCTTCGGTGGTTTTAATATATATCTGGTTTAAAACCTAAGCTCTGCTGAATGAATCTCCCAACTGAAAATCCAACTCACTGAGTTAGAAAGACCAAATCAGAGATTTTTAGATCCAACATGCCAATTTCAGAATGTGCTAAACCAGATATTCCAATTATCTGAATTTTCGTTTGGCAAATGCTATGGGTGCTTCCACCTAGGGGTTTGGGTAATCATGTTTATCTTCTTTAAGGTGTTTTTTTATGCCAGTTTTCATTGCAGAGAGTACTTTATGTAACCTGTACCACTGGGTGCTCTGCAGCAGGGATGAACAGCTTACAAAGGTTGGAGTGCCAGACTTCACATACATCTCCTGTATTAAAGACAGAGCTTGTCAATAGAAACTGTGCAGGGAGCCAGAAGCTGCTGCCATTTAAAGATGAGTGATGTTGCCAATCAACTTTTTTGGCAGACCTTTGCTCCCATGCAAGGCAGGAATTCCCATTTGCCAGTTCTCAGTGAGCATGCAACCCAGAACCTTCAACACATAGCATAAACCAGGACATCTGTCAAAAGTGGTGGTCCCTTCTGCTCTCCCTCTTGACCCTGGTCATTTGTTCCTCCACGTTGCTTATGCTGACACTTGCGTCCTGCAGCTGCATCATAAAACAGCTTAGGGAAGTGAACCAAAAAGCAAACCAGAAGTACAAGATCAGTTTGTAGTAGGATCAGTCCTTGATCTGGCTTGTTTAGCAGTCAGATAAAACTAAGTGCCAGCAAAAAAAGGCCAGGTGGAAATAAGTGCCACTGGCAAGAGGATGGAGTTCTCCTTTTGGTAGCAACCTGAACTTAGGCAAAAAACATGTGGCCCTACACCTAATCAGAACCAAAAGCTGTATGAACCATGGCCTCTCCAAGTCAGCTCTTTAGGACACTACAGGTCTCCATCTTCTGACTGTGCATTAGCCTTACTATGCTCTCTGGCATCTATGTTGAGTTCTACAACACAAAATTAAAAGTACTTTCTGAACCAAAGATATGAGATTGCTCTACAGCCAGAGTGAAATTAAAAGATACAGCCAGGAAATAAAAGACTAGACACTCCAGGAAGTATCATGTAGAAGAGCTGTTCAAGGTGGTCAGAATTAGAAATGAGATATTAGCAACAGTCAAGGCTATAAATAACTGTGAAGTCAGGTATTAACAATAAAAAAACAAAGGAGGTGCTCAGAGATTCTAGTACACTTGAAATGCAAACTACAGTAGAGCTAAGGATAGTTGTGACAACAGATTTGAAAAAAAAATTAGACTTCTGATTTTCAGACACTATATAAAAATTTATTTGAACTGTACCAAAAAGGGCCAAAATGTACTCTATACACGTAATTACTTGTACAGCCTTCTCCTTGCATGTATCTCCTTCCACTTATCCAATTTAGAACAGTCTTCTCAGTCAATTATTTACAAAGATAAAATAAAGTCCATTATAGCCATAAACCACACAGAGAGAATCAATAAATTGTATGTATATAGCATTAAGCATTTTGCTGCCTTTTTTTTTGTTGTTGGTTTTTTTTTTTTTTTTTTTTTTTTTGGTGAGTAACATTCCTAATAATGATGTAGTCAGTTAAATTTTCATTGGATTTTGATCTACAGGCACACACCACAAGGCAAACATATGCCTTTTGCTTCACAAATAAAGTGCCATCAGACACCACATCCGTGTTTGTAAATCATTTCTGAGATGCTGTGTTCTCACACGTGCGATCTGAGAGCAACAACATAAGACGAAACATATCATTGTGAAACATATCACATCCAATGCTCATGAAAAAAAAAAAAAGGGGCGGAATGGCACGATCCACAGCTAGGTTTACATTGTGCCCTGAATTCCTAAGCAGAACATCTCATCACAATGGCTGAGCATTCCTGCCCCAAAAGGACCACGCCTCTCCAGGGATCACAGTATTTGCAAGTGCATGGGGAATCCATGTGACGTGTGCATGCGACAGACTCTGCCTGGGAACCTACCAGCTGGCAGAGAGAGACCAGCAACATGTGCAACCAGGCAGCTTAAAGAATTATTGCACACACACAAAACCCCTTCCCAAGTCTAAGCTAATTTACCTTTGAAATAGTCCCCAAAACATAACTTTCTTTTTAATTAAGTAAATTTGATGTACAATGTTATCTCAAAGCACTTCATTTGCTCATCATCAAGAAAATATAGCCTTGAGCACAGACCTAAGAAGATGTAGGCATTAGAGAATCTTCGCAATTTTTTATTATTAGATTGCAATGCACCTTGAAACACACAGCTCCCTATGTGAAATCCTGCTATAAGAAGGCTTGCCTTCCCAGGGTCCAAAAGTGCAGTTTAGGACAGTACCAGAAGGGAATGGGGCAATTAATACACCTGTTTTCTTCATGAAGCTGTGAAAGCTGTACTACACTTTAAAAACATGTGCTTCCATGCCAGTAGGAGAGAGACCTGTAGGATAATGAGCTATAGGAGGAACATATATTTCAATCCATTATGTAGAATAAAAATGGCCTTAATGGGTTAAATCCAAAGGCCTCCTTGCTCAGCATCCTGTCTTCAACACCGCATATATGTGGATGCCAATTATCTTCCTTTGAATCAGACCAGCAGGGATGATCCTTCTAACAAAAGACTATCAGGTGGCTAGAAGGAAACAGAACTGGTCTGTATATTACTGAGAGAGATGCCAGGTGGAAAAAATGAAACATCACAGAATTTTGTAGTAACTTGTTTTCAGGAACTGAAGGATGACAGAGGGTACACAAAACAGGTAGCAGTATAACATACTGATCTGTATTCACTAAAACTTCCCTGTTTCCCAGGTCCTCTCTGTTTTCCATGGATATTATTACAATGGTTTCAAAGCCTCCTTGCAGTTCTTTCACAGGGGTCAAATTCCACACTCTGTTCAACATGAGCAGTGGTAACTGCACTGCCTTTGCACATCAGTTTTCTGGCGCAAGGAGTCTGTTGTCACCAATAGGTGAACTACTTCATACAGACACACCCTGAAGTTTGCCGAGTGCAGGTACCCCAGAAGACAAAAAAGCAAAAGCAACAAGGCCCAACAACAACAATTAACCAACATAAATGGTTTTTAATAATTTTTTTTTATTTTTTTCTTTTCATCCAGACATCCTTTTGGATCTATCCTGGGAACTTTGCAAAACCAGAAAAGTTATAAATAAACTCCTAATGACAAGATCACATATTTCAACTACATCTGGAAAGTTCAGAAAGCCAGGTTGAAGGTACTGTCTCTAGGTGAGTCTGATCAACATAATTAAAAGCTATTGTGCCCTACATGTCATAAAATACATAACTGACAAGTTTAAAGAGAGAATTATTCCACTAATAAAATATACAGGATATTAAGTAAATATACTACTGTATTACGCTACTAAAGCATAAAAGTTCTTAAAGCCTTAAACCAGCAACCAAGAGAGTCCTATAGTGTTTCTTTTTGAAGAGAGAAACACTATACTTCTGTACAGGTACAGACACGATAAGCATAGTTATTTGAAAAATCAATTACCAAAATTTTCTGCGGATTTTATTTAGGTAACTGCAGCCTTCCTGGGCTGAATAAAACCCCTGTCATGTAGCCAAATGTTTAAGTCCCCAGATTTATGAAGTGGTTCAATCCAATGAAGAAGTAGCAGGCTGCTTTGCTAAACCCACCTGCAAGAGAAAGGCCAAGTGATGCTTTTCCATAGAAAAGTGGCACTGCTAAGCCTTGATGATAAAAAAATTCTTCAAAAGCATGTTGAAGCACAGTATTTGTTCAGACTGCCAAACAGTGCCATTACACTTGCTTCATTCTTAGAATTCAGCAAACAAGTCAACAAGCATTTCGATTATTCAGTAAGGAGCATCTGTAAGCATGAGGCAAACAATACATGAGGACAGGCTTATAATTTCTACCTCTCTGTGAATTGTTATAGATTTCAACTGCTTAAAATTGTCTTCTGCACTCCTGTCACTACTTTAGCTAGTGAACTCATAGCAGCAGCTTTCAATTTTAAATACCAGGCATTCAGCCCTCAACAAATGAGCAGCAAGTTACATTACATCAGCACACCATTTTCTCTTAGTCCAGGAAAAACTACACAAACTGTCTTGGTACTCATATGTATTCCCAGATTATGGGTGGGGTAAAGGAGCACGAAAAATATACTGCTAATTATTAATTTAATTTCTTAATATTTTCCTATCATTTTTGGAAAAAGAAAAATACAGTATTTTCCATTTCTTTAAAACCAATATACATTTGGAGAAACAAAATGAAAAAAAAAGCAAAAGCAAAACTCACTATTAAGTGGCACTCCACACTTACTCATCTAGAGTCTTGGTATGATTATTCCTGCCCATGAATGTGAGCCCTGGAATCCTCTCAGTCTAAGTTCCTCCAGGTTGCATTCTGCTCTTAATAGGCAAAAATTATTTGACTCATTGTCAAATATGAAGTCATTGGGTACGGGAGTAAAAGACACAGAACCTTTGTACATTTCAGCTTATTACACAAAGGTTTAAAATAGACTTTTAGATGGAGCAATAACATTTCTTTCACAGACCACACTTTCACTTCAAAATAGATAAAGGGATCTCAAGCTAAGGGTTTATCCATGTAAAACCAGTCACATCACTCATTAAGGTCTACTCACTCATCTGCTTCAGAATTACAGTCAGAATTTACCCAAATTGTCATTGAACTGCTATTTCCCCATATCCACAGTAGGAAACAGCAGTATCTGAGATGACACTCAAGCATAGTAAGCATGGACAAATATCAACTTTTACTGAGGACCACTGCAGATTAGAGAAAGGAGATGTTGTGGGATCCTTAACATCAGACCATGTATGAAATTCAAATTTAGGAGTCTTTCATACTGATCCAAAACCTGTTTTCTTAAGTACATACATAAGCAGTCTGCATTGAAATGAATTTCATACAATGAAGGTTTTAATGACCACCTGTCTCTTAGCAGCTTTGAAAAGAGATCAATGGCAAAATCAGAGTGGTAAGTACCAGTGCCAGCTTCATGAGCAATGCCAGTATGCACTTTGCAGACTATATGGGGAAGAAACGACACTGATCAGGAATTAACACAAAGTAAATTGTTTGGTAGGATCTTGAATGTCACAATTCTTCCTCATGTTTCGGTACACAAACATGACCTGAACATGTCTACCTGTGGATAAAGAACATTTGGACTTAATTTTGGATAATAAGCTAATTTTAAATCCTGTAACACATGGACCAGATCCAGAAAATACATGGAAAAAGCAATGCTGAAGGGGAGAACATAGGTTAAAAAACCATTTGTACTTCCATTTTGATGTAACAGCAAACTACTGTGTAGCAAACTCTGAAAGTCTTGGGCCAGAAAGCGTGTACCACACATTTTTACTGTACAAATTTGGTCCATTGAGATAACCTATATACAAACAAACAATAGTAGAATATTTTCTCATTTGATGTGACTACTCAGCTATAGCGAAAATTAGCTTAGAATGAGACATAACAGTCATTTTCATTAGCTCATCCCATTCTGGCCATCCTGTTATCAGAAACACTTCGACTATCTGGAGGGATTTCAGAGAAAGACAAGAGGTGTGATTAGGCAACATAGACTGGAGAAGAAATGTCATAAGAACTAAATATTTTAAATCCTTAAAAGTATTTGTTGGGCACTACCTTCACAGGAAAAGTGCAGAGTTTTTCCATAGAGAGTCCTATGGGGGAACGAGATGGAAATAAGAATAAGAATTTCTATTTGTGCAACAAGGGATTCTTTTTCACAATGAAACACTATTTCAGGATAATGGCCAACGTCTACAAAACTAGCTTACACTCGTGTTTGTGAGTATGGACTAATCCTTCACTGGCTCAATAAGAATAATGGATCACTCTTAGCTCTAGTTCTTATGCAGTTCCATATGAAAATAAGGAAGTCAAAGAACCACATCAGTAGTAAGAATCAATGGAGAGGAGGGACCTCTGAGCATGGCAGCAGTTCAAGGATTCATCTGTCTTGACAGTGATTGAAAGAAGATCATAATAGCAACATCACAGTGAGAATTTTGCAACCTTGCCATTCAGGGACTCAAGGTTTTATAAAGATATGAATATATTGTAAAATGTAGAAGAGAACAGGAAGTATTTAGGGATTAAGAGTACTATTCAATGATGAAAACCTTTAAATCTTGAAATCAGGAAATTTAGGCATTTAGAGGCATTTGCAAGTATATGAAAGGACAAGATACAACATTCAAAAAGAAGAAAAGAAGAGAAAAATTAGAGTGGTGCATGGATTTGCCTTGGATTTAAGAGTAACACTTACAAGGCTTCAATTAATTCCTTTGGTTTGGGGTTTTTCTGAGATTCTTTGCTGCTTTTGTGACATAGAACAACCTGCAAAGGGTGAGACAGCAGTGTACCTTTATCTAAAATCTGGATTTTTCTTTGTGCTGAACAACATACAAAAGTCAATTTGTCCAACTTATACCAAGTTCAAACTAATTTAATAAAAGAGGGTAGAATTATAAAAACATAGAATCTTTTAGGTTGGAAAAGACATTTAAGATCACTGAGTCCAACCATTAATCCAGTACTGCCAAGTCCACCACTAAACCAAGTCTCTCATTTTCATGTCTACACATCTTGTAAATACCTCTAGGAATGACTCAACCACTTCCCTGGACAGCATCAGGCCTCTTACCTCCCTGCCCTACCAAATCTACCAGAAGTTCTATTAATGGACTGAATCACAACCACCTTAATTGACATATTTTAATGGATTTCCACAAATCCACTTTTTCTTCAAATATTTTTAAAAGTACAGTTCTTTGAGCAACTGCATAATGCACTTTTCTCCCCAAAGTCTATTTTAATCAGTTTTGTACATAATAGTAAAAAAAATTATGCTCAGTTTACTTTTTCCTTACCCTCTTCCCGTGTGTTCCACTTGGAGCTACCCTGCAAAGATCACTGCTCTGATTGTGTGGCTGTCCATGGTAAGACTGGTACATTTCTTGTACAACCATGTAGTTAACTTGTTCATCCCATTTATGATTTACTGTTAACCTTACCTTTATATGTAGGGAGACACATGTAACAAGTTCCCAGCAGATGCAGAGAAGCAAGTCTGGCTAACTACATGTGTAAGTCTGTAAACATTAGCTGTGCTAAGTAATAACTAAAACACAAGCAAGGAACAAGGACTACACATGGAAATCCCTCAACTGTTTCCCCAGTGGCACAGATGGTATATCTTGCACCATAGAGGGAACAGCAGGACAGAAGGGCTCAACTAAGGCCTTCACTGACACCCCTCCTCTCTGGATTTCTGAGACAGAAGAGTCAGTATGGGATACTCAGAACCCTGTACTGGTTGATACTACAAGCACTTCTATCTCAGTCTGGCTTTACATACCTAAATTGCCCTCCCAAGGACCTATAAGTTTGGAACCTTCTTGCAGTGCTCAGCATTTAGATACTTAATGAAGAAAGGATATAATTTCTGCATATGTAAAATTTACGTCTTCTCACTTTGCTGAATTCTCACTCATTCTTGTACTTTAGAAAGAAGCACAACCTATTATTAGGAAATGTTGTTTTTTTCTCTCCTTTTGCTCATTTCTTCTCGAACTCAGCAGTCAGAATAAGAGATGATTCTGCATTGTACACTATGAGCTGTACTGTATGTAGTTCATTATCACACAAATAGGATCTTGTTGTCATTGATTCTTGTTTTGTGGTGAGGGGATTCTTGTATTTGGATGACTTATAAGGGGAAGGAAAAGGCCTCTCAAACCTTAACTGAGATCACAGGTTTTATTGAGCTGTGCACGATGACTTGATCTTTTTTTCTGGTATTTTTAATTCATTTAGAACCCAACAGAGGTCATAAATAGTTCAAACTACTTCTTTCAATGCCTGATAGTTTTAATACATCACTGTTGAATGTTGTTTGACTTTGTGTCATACACTACTGTAGATCTGAGGGTTTGCTTTTGAAGTTCCCCAAGTAGTGTGTTTTGGACTTGAGTAACCCAGCTAATTGTGCCATTTGCAGATGCTGCCATCTCACTGCTTAGCTTTCTGTCCTTTATTTCCACTTACTAAATAATAACCATCATAATATGAATCAGTGGAGCATCCCACTCTAATCTTTCAGTCATAAAGAAGGATGACTATATATTTTTACTCTAGACTTTGTCATCTAGCCCTATTTCCCTCTCCCCGCTTGACTACTTATCTTCCTTAACAGCTGCTCCTGTGGAGAAAACTTTTTGAAGTTCAAAACTTATCTTGACTGATTCTTTTTTTCTCCTCCCTTCTTTTCTAATAATTTGTTGAGGAAAACAAACAAAGAAATAAACAACAAACAAAGCCAAAAATAAATGAGCTGGTAGAATAGTGAGGAATTAATATATTTTTTTTAAAAAAAGGCAACAAAAAGCAAAACAAACAAAACCCCAACAACCTGGTAAGTATATTTGTGTCAACATTTTAGCATCTTACTCTAAATAGAGGCTCTTCTAATTCATAGTCTCTATTTCTTTCTATTGCACAGAAATAGACTTCACTGGATTAATCAGTAAGAGTTTTCTGAAAACTTGTCACGGTACTATTTAATTCTTCAGTCCTGAAGAATTGTTACTATTTGATTTGTCAGTACAGAATCTAAAACATGGCCACATATCAATAAGAAATGTTTATATGCTTTATCACATCATTCAAAAAGTAAGTCTCTTTAAGGACTTTAAGGACTGAGCACTACTGTTGCTTTTGCAGATCAGAGAGATTGAGACCTAATTACATTAACATTCACATACAACAAGCAAAGCAGCTTGAATCAGAATAAAAATCCACAGTCCTAGATACTTTTTGATCTTAACCCTTCTGAACTTCTACTTTTATTTTCTTGAGCTGTGAATTTTACAGTTAAGCCCTTTCCCACTCATGTGTCAAATATTACTCCTACAGCTGTGGGATTCTAGAAATTCATATCTGAATTTGAGACTACACAGTTTTTTGCCACACACTTTTAAGAGTTAAGAGTACAACACTCACACAAACACTTTAAATCTGTCATTCCTAAGGTGTAGAATGTACAATTCACACTTTGCTGCAAGTGGGAGTAAATTCCAATTTTGAGCCTCCTTTATTCTGGGCTGCTCTGCATCTGCTCACCTAATTCAGTTGTCTCTTTGAGTTTGCCTAGCTCCTAGCAGGGAGAGCTCAGCTGCCCATGAGCTCCAGTAGGGATGCTGTAGTTTGTCCAGCTGTGCCCTAGCATGGTCAGAGTTCCTGCCTCCCCAGGGCTTGCCTGGAAAACAGCTGAATGGCCATTTCTTTGCTTCCCTCCACAGCAGTTCTCCTCTAGATGGACCTGGAGGTTTTAGGGCCATGTCTGCTAGTTCTAGTGGTCCTTGTCATTGAAAAGGGGCCAGGGCACAGGTGAGGGTAAGAAATAGGTGTGGTCACATGCCATTGGCAAGTGCATTTCATCACCATCCTTAATAGAAAGTCGATGCTGCAGATTATTTAAAAAAGTTTGAACTTTCCATCACTGTTCACTCTCCTTATTCATATGCCATATTCCTCTCCTCTTAGACAATCAAGACCAACAAAAGCAATCTTAGTTTTATTTGTACAGTCAGTTTTACTTTCAGGATCCACTGAGGCTCAGCACTTGAATTTCAATTGGTGTTGTTTATTTTAAACACCTTCATTACTGCAGTCTTTATATGTGCATAAATTAGGTAGCTTTTAATATTTATGACAACAAAATAGTGTTTTTAAATGTGTGTTATTATTAAATACAAGATATGCATTAATTTCAAGAAGAACTGCAGGGCAAGCTGTATAATCACTACATTATAAAACACAATGTGAAAACATCACACCGACAGAGAAAACACATTCCAATGTGTTACACAGCCTTCAAACTGTGAGACGGTGTTTTTTGACTTGGAGAACAGGGGCTAGACCTTTAATGTACTGCCCCAAAAGAACTTTCATAAATACGTATTTTGGACTAGTCATCATTTTGGCAAATTAGAAGGCTCAGTCCTTGATCCCAATGCTGACCATGACATCCAGCATGAACTTGGACAAACTGTTCAATTGTCCAGAGCTCGTGCTTTTCACCATGGGTGTCATGTCACAAAAGGATGTCAGATTCCTAGGTATATTCTATTTTTTAGAAGCTGTCTGTGGAAAATTATTAAAAAGAGATATATAAAGGGAGAAAGATACAAAGACATTTGCTTTCAAAGTAACAAATTTTAATGCTTTCCTCAGTACAAATGCCCTTACAGACCTCAGTGAGGTTACCAGGGAAGATGATAGATCTCTGAAAGACTTCTCCTTTTTCTAACTGTTCCCTAATGCTTGACAAATGTAATTGCAATGCCTTATTCATGGATGTATCTCACTTAAAGTTACATCATACTTATTCTACTGAAATTTGTGAATATATTGAATTTTTCAAAATGCTGTGACTGATAGTCCTTGTAGTGAATAGGCTTACTGTTTTCATATACCAATGATAGTAATATTCTTAAGTGGATGCTGTTGAACTGCTATATATGAAGCTGGCTTACCTTTAGGTAATAGATTTTTTCCAACAAATTATAGAGGTTAGCAAAAAGGCAACAGTTTACATAGTCTGAAAATGTTACTTGGTAAACAACTATCAAGATTTACATTATGCTTTTCATTTTATAATGATTCACTTGTCTTCATGTTCTTTTTCTTTTGAAATGGTTTGTGCAGTTTCAAATGAACACTAATATTTATACTTATTAGACTGTTATTCAGAAGATGCTAAGACACGTAAATACAGGGACTTTTAAGATTACTGAGTCAAATATTGTGAAAAAATTTTCTTTATCTCATAGATGGTCATTAATGATTTATTTCTCTTTTGGACTTGGCTACTCAGTGGTAGCAGAAGACCCATTTCTATTGGCAGTTTGGTGTTTTTTTGTTTTTTTTTTTTTAAATATACTTTTTTCCATTTACTTTTTTAAAAAAATCACATTAAAAGTGACTTTTTCCCTGAAAAACTTGATGTTGTTAAGAGTTCATTTGTACACTTACTATACTTTCATTTCTTCTCAATAATGGTCTTTCTTTGGTCTTTATGTAACTATTTCCTTGTAGGACATAACTATTGTCTATCTGCATGCAACGGTTTCTTGGTGACTGGGTGAACTCCTAGCTCCAGGTTTATAGTAAAGCTCTCATGGCTGAAGAAGGGTCAAGAATTCACCATGTTCCCTCAGTCATTTATCATTTACCTTGCTCTTCTTTGAGTGTAAATGAAGAAACTTCGATACTAACAAAGCAATGAACTGCTGAAACTGCCTTCATGAAAATTTGACCCTGGAATGAATTGTTTTCTGTTAAATAGTTTTAAGTTCATAAGAAACATGAAGATTCCAAAATATAGTATAAATTGAATGAATTTGCATACTTTTAACAATGTTGGTTACAAAGTAATACTAAGGGTACATCTCTTAGCCCCATTTATTTTTTTTAAAAAATTTTAGATTCTTTATGAGACTGTCAAGATCAGTTAAGGCCACATATATGGAAACAGACCTTGTGAATAAAACAAAAAAATATATTAGGAAATGTTCTCACTCTCTTACATTCCACAGAATTAAAATTGAATGTGCATGCTCTTACTAATGAACATTTCTAAGTATTTGTCAACTATATTTAAACATATTTACTTCAATCCGCAGATTTAAAGCTTCTACAGTCATCTACAGCTCTGAAGTCATACAGTAATTTTTAGAGCAGGTATTTTCAAATGCTATTGCATTTAACAAAGGTAGTTACATTGCCAATATTTCAAATGCCATGCTATGACCACTACTGATAAAGGATGATTTGGGCTGAATTTTACTTGACTATTTTAACATACTTCATCAAGTATTTTATTTATTTCTTCTTACAGGCAAGTTTTGTGCTTTTTAAGGTATTTGGGTCCACTCACATTTGAAAAGAATAGCTGTGAGTGAAAACTTACATAAATAAAAAACAATGTGCTTAATTAACTTTAGAAAATTCAGCTTTCTCAGTCTATATTTCAATTAATATCTATGAAACCCCAGTTTCACAGATATTAATTGAAATATAGAATTAAATTAGTGAATACTTCTCTTTATGCACAGATTCTGTTTTCATTAACAATAGTTCTGAAATAAATCTTCACTCAAGACTTCACTCATGGAGAAAGGTACTATTAGGGCTTAAAAATATAATATCACATTTGGGAAGCTATGTTTAAGAGGCGCAGTATATAAAATACATTGAGGGAAAGGAATAGTAAACTGGGGCCTAACTGGTATAAGTACAGTTCCATCAAATGGAAAGAAGAGAAATAACTGATGATGATCAGACTAGTCATCAGAATCCACCAGTGCAATGTTAAAAACACTGAAAAATAACTATAATTCTCTCTAATGAGAAATTTATATCTGGTAAGGATCTGGTAAATTAGGGTTGCCTTTTAAAGTACACTACTATTTAAAGATATTTTAAAAACTGCCCATGATTATGGTTCACTTCGCTTTGTGTTATGCTACTTTTTGATTAAAACAAAAGCTTTGAGGATACCTTACATGAAGAACAAGGCAAATAACAATTCTCTGTTTCATAACCAAGGCAAGAGTTTGTTTTGCTGTTTAGTCATTTAACTTGTCAAGTAAATAACCTTATAATTCAAAACTCGAATTCTGACAATACATAATTTTTTGATAACTCATGCCATAAATATTCACATTTTCTCCTTTTTATTGGACAGAAAAAATAGTGTTCATGCATAGAGTACAGGGGCATAAATTCTCCTCAAAACAGGAAGCTGAATGTAAATCTTCAAAGTCCTTTTGGATGCTGAATAAACTGGTCTCCATTACAAAAATAGACCAGGTTAAGATATGAGTATCTCACAGTGTAGACCCTGCTGTTTTAACAGATTCCATATTCTGCAGATGTTCTCATAGAGCCGAAAAATTTGAAGCAGCTACATTTACTTCAAGGAGATGGAAACTTATAATGACTTGACCAGTTTAGTGACATTTAGGGAATTAATGAGATATTCCATTAATATGTGTCATGTGAAGCTGCTATTACATTGTGGAAGGGACCAATAGACCATTCTGTGTCTGGAAGTGATCAGCAGTCAATAACTTCATTCTCTCACAATTTTAAAAGGGAAAAAGTTCTGTAACCTCAACAACTCTTCAGTGCATGGTTTGAATCAGAAATATTGCTACTTCTAGCACCACTGCACATACTGTTCTTATTCACACAAATGTTCAACATTCTTGATTCTAACTAGGAATTTCCCTAAATTAAGTTTTGTGGTAACAGGCTCCAAATTAATTACAGTTCATATAAAAGCTGGGGTTATCTTATTCTTTTTGATTTAGGCTTTAAAGAGTTTTATATTTCTCATTTATGTAAACAAACTGAGCAGATGCAAAGGAAGGGCACACATGACTTAACTCTCCCTTGCGATGACACTGTGCAGTAATGATATGGCTATAACATAATCACATTTAGTGCTTGTTGTCTTAGACTAAACTGAACTAACAAGCATCATTAAATACATTTCCTAACTGTGTCAGTATCAGGCAGAGTTACGGCTATCTGTGTGCCCTCACACTGGTTTTTTGGCTTATCTTTAGCTTGGAATTTTGTGAGTTCCTAAGACTCAAGAGTATGGGATAATTTTGACATGGTTTCAATATGGCTGGTATGTGAACTACCCTCAATTACTGCTATTCAAACTTACCACCCTTCAAATTTATATGTTATAATTGAGTTTTCTGCTTATAAAAGAAATAGAAATTGGCCAGACAATACAAAAAAAAAAGAAAAATCTTATTCCCATGAGACCTTCTGGTTATTTACAGATATTAAGTTTTACCTGTACAACTTTCACTTTAAAAAAAAAAATAATTTCACTTTTCAATACTCAGAAGTTAATATTTTACAGTTACCAAGATTACCAAAGTAGACAAAGCATAACAATGTGAAGCTACAACATCCTCATGTCCTTTCCCCTCACCTTTCAAGCTCCTTTTGTTTCTTCCACCTTCCTGAACTCCTGTGCCTACATGCCCAGAACCCCAGAGCCCCACAGCCAATACAGTCCCATTCCTCATAATCTCTCTCTTTTCTGTGTGCTTCTTCAATTTCCTTCCTTCTCTTACATCCTCTTAGACTTCTTATCACATAATAATTCATCCTCCCTATCCCTTCCTTTCTCCCACATGGATACACTCT
Organism: Xenops minutus; assembly: GCA_035221455.1. NCBI lineage: Eukaryota > Metazoa > Chordata > Aves > Passeriformes > Furnariidae > Xenops > Xenops minutus. Next base: position 11,682,519 of record JAWWEE010000001.1, on the reverse strand, counting down.
GTCTCTTGTTGCTTTCTTCTTTGACTAGTTCAGGTGCAAAGGTTTGGTTTTGAAAAAGGTAAAAAAATTGCCATTAATTAACCCCTTGCTAGCTCCTCCCTGTTTGGAACATTCCTTTCTAAAATTAGTGAATATTAATTTGCAAATATTAAAAAGAAAGCAAGCTTGCCTTTATATAATTATGGATAGATTTCCAAAACAAATAATCTATTTTCCATGCTTTGCTATCTCTATTTTGAAAAAAACACACAGTTTGAAAATAACTAGGAGACTGTTGTAGCTAGTTCTAGAGTATTTTTTCTGTATTTGTCAAATTTCTTAATAATAAATAAAAGATTTCCAGAAGTTAGAAGTTATTTATTTTCAGTGAAAGTTTTGCAACTGCAATCTCCAAGATCAGCCCTTTAAACCCCCATTATTCAAAACTCTAAAAATGAAACCTCTAATTTACCTTTGAATAGAAATTGAGTTTGAGAAAAAATCCACAAGAAAGGAAAAGCCTTGCCAATTGATTACTTAAAAAGTCACGTTTAATTGAGAATTTTCTTTCTTAAAATATTTTCACACTGCACCTACTGCCTTGTTGTTGAAGCATTTGAGCTCCATCAAAAAAATTCCTTACCATGCTGGTTTTGCAGACTTGCTTTAAGTCTCTGATGAAGCTTCTGAGTGCAAGTCCAAGCAAATTAAAGGCCCGATCAGTAAAAATGGAAATCAGCCTTACAAACCATGTTGCCTACTAGGAACTGTCATTAAATTAAATCACGTTACGCGATAACAAACAGTAGCCACTCCTCCTGTATGAGAAGGCATCCTTAACACAAACCTTCACTCTCCTGAAAATGTGATGTTTGCTCCAGACTTCCACAGTCGCCTCTTGGTGAGGATTCCCACGTCCTTGGCTCCTCCCAGCCCCGTGGCCTTGAATCACAGCCCTTATCCGCTTTGGCATTTCCAGCAGCTCACAGAACTAATAAATACTACATTCATTAGGCACACTGGATGTTTGCTTCCACAGACCAATAGTTGGACTTTTTCAGTCAAAAAAACCCCAACATGGCTTGGCCCTATGCTCAGTTCCTTTCTTTTGGCTGCAACACTACCTGTACCTGTCTTTGGTGGGGTGGTGGGGCAGCAGAATCCCCATGTCTGCAAGAGTCACCCCTGTGCCAGCAGTGCAGAAGGGCACCCAGGTGCCCCTGGCATGACAGTGCCTGCGTGTGCAGGCACAAGTCACAGAGGCACAAGTGCGTGGGCAGTGTTCCCTGCCAGCACATATCCCAAAAACAGGAGGCTGGGGACAATACTGTCTCCCACAGCAGACAACTCCCCCCGCAGTGCAGGGCAAGAGGAGGGAAGGAGTTGTATGTCCCCCTTGAGCACCTGCGTGGCTGGCAGCAGCTCCAATGGTCATATCGTGTGCAAGTTGCACACATTTCCTCTTCCTACATTGCTTATATCGCCTTGCTTTACAACAGCAAGAGGAGCGAAATTAAGGCACTATTATCTCATAAAAGTGGCTAAGAATATATTGGTACTCCATGGTTAAGTGTCTCACACACAGAAGCACAGCCTAGAGGCAGCAACAACCACTTTATATATATTTAACATCCTGCCATTGGGTCACTCATTATGAAGCCTATGGTCAAAAAGCTGTAAAAATGCCTTGCACCTGAAGTTTCTCTTTTAAAACTTGCCCACGTGTTGTAAATCAACAGGATGCAGGCTCCTAAATGCCCAAGATATTCTGGGAAAAAAGTAGGATTGCTTCAAAATATTACACTAAGTATGAGTTAGGTTCTTAGACTAGTCACTAAAATTTACATTTTGGCCATTCTGTTACAGTTATAATTCAAAATTGAAATAATAATAATAAAGATATTTCTAAATTCTCATATCAGAAGCTAAACATTTCAGAAGAGCAATATACTTTACAGTAGTTTATAATAGTGACTCTCAAAACCCCCTTCATGACCACAGGAATCATGTACTTCACAGGTCACATCCTGAGTAAACATCATCTAAAGACAAAAATACCTTTTTTAATAAAACCCTCCCTGTGGCTGTAGCCAGACTGCTACAGCTGTGGTACTTCAGATGGACTTGAGCACTCAGTCTCTTCTCCAAGTGTGTGTGAGTCATACACAGCATTGGCTGAGAATTTTCAGACACTGCCTTCCTATCCAGCCAGCAATAAGACACAAGGGCAATACATGAATAAGGTGGTCTCAGCTTATTTCTTTACAATGCACAACTTGAAAATCTATATTTGGGCAGTAGGAAAGAAATTAGAAGTGAATACACTAAAATAGATATTCTTGGTCAAATCTGGCCTAACTACAGATCAAAATTTTGTCAACATTTGGACAAAGGAGCAAAGCACATTACTCAGCACAGAGCTGAACAGAAACATTGGTCCACTGCTCCCTATTCCCCAGCTCACAAAGATGTCCTTGCCCAGTGACATCAATCTCAGCAGGAGTCCTTAAACAATTTACTTCAAGATAGTATAAATCAGACTTTAACAAAAATTCTTACACCCCCAATATTCTCTTGCCTGTAAAAGGGTCAGCTGGCACAGATAAATTTGGGTGTTCAAAAAACTTTTGAAGAACCCCTTTCAGTTCTGCAAACTAAGTGTACTCAGGCTTTTTGAAGATGTGGAGATAGAAATACTGTCTAAAAGCGCAAGATTTGTGAGACAAGCTATGATACAGAATTGCAGTTAATGATCCTCAACATGAATACCAGAGGCACTTTCAAGCCATACCTCCATCTCTCCTGATAACAGGCTGCCATGGAATCTACTTCCAGATCTATACAAAACATCTTTCTTGGGCAACTTTCCAGAAATCCAACCATTTATGCAGATTTAGCGTGCTCAAAATACTATTCCTAGTCTCAGGGAGAAGATCCTTGAAGTGATGATGAACTTCTCATGGTCAAGTCCCCATCTGATGGTTTCTTCCTAACATAGGAAATTAAAAAGTATGTCTAAACAAAATAAATGCAATGAAGGACATGGAGACTTCTGGGGTTGTGTTCTATTTTTCACATTAGTGTAGTGCCATGCAAAAATCTCCAGTGGTAAACAGATAAACATGACCAACAGCCATCTTCTCTTAGACATGCAAATCTATTTTGATATTGCACCCACCACAAGGCTGGGTGCATGTTAGGGAAAAGTAAGCCTTAAACTACTTTTATTGTCCAGGGACCTTGAGAAAATGAGAGTCTTATAGAGCTTGAGAGAATCCAAACCCATGGTCTCAAGGCAGTCCTACAAAGATTGTGGTATCAAACAGCTTATTCTCCTTCTTAAGCTGATGAGTCATGACAGAGAGGACTCAGGGAGGATTTGGTTTGAGTAAATTTTGGTTTTGGCTAACCTTATGAACATAACATTGGTCCCATTCTTCTCTCAAGCCATCAAGGCATCCCCAATCCATCCCTGTTGACAGTATATCTGCAAAGTTTTACATTCATTGTCAGGACTATCAAGATGTCAGAAAACAAAGAATCAAAAAAGGATTAGTGAAAAAATATAAATAAACCAAAAGTAAAATGAAGGGAAATGCATTTCCCAGATAAACCACAGACTAGCCCATAAAAATCACACTCAAACATGGACATAAAGTTTAGCTGAGACTCATAATACTCAGATAAAGGTAATACAGACATAATCTATGTATGTTAACTAAATACAGAAAAATGTAAAATTTACAACCCTCCTTTTTCATCCAACCATAAAAGCAAAGCAGACAGTACACAATACTGTTCTGACTCTTAGGAAAATTATTATTCTGCTGTTCTGTATTTGTGTCCTTTCACTGAGACTCTTGGTGCAATGGTTGGAGCATACCAGCCCCACCCTTACTCAAGCCCAACAACTACACGAGCCAGAAAGCCTCCAAGTACAGATGTTTAGGGGTGAGATCTTTCCACTTAAATGGAGGTGCAACAAAGCCAGTGAAGAGCAAAGAAGTCAGTGCTTATCTTTCTGACAGATCAAATAACATGCCAGTTTGTAAAAGAAAAGGACACAGGTAATTCTGAACACATGAGAACATCATGCTAAGAAAAGAGGAGCCTGATCTTTGACTTTTTACTCAGATTTTGCAAGTATTCTTGAAAAGACTTCATCAGTGTTAGGCTTGCTTTTACTATTTCTACAAATAGCATGAAAGAAGAGGTGGAGGAAAAAAACCCCAAACAACAAAATTTGCCTAAAATTTCCATATAAATGATATGTTTTACAATAAAATACAGCTGGAAGTTCCACCTGAATATGAGGGAAAACTGCTTTACTGTGTGGGTGACCAAGCAGTGGAACAGACTGCTCAGAGAGGGTGTGGAGTCTCTCACTGGAGATATTCCAGAATCCTCTGGATGCAATCCTGTGTCATGTGCTCTGGGATGACCCTGCTTGAGCAGGTTGGACCAGATGAACCCCACTGTGGTTCCTTCCAACCTGAACCATTCTGTGATTCTGTGAAATATCCAGAAGCCTTATACAGAGTTAAACTCTACCAAAAAAATCACTCTGATGTAAATATTTTTACTATGTGAGAAAAGAGAAAGCTGAAACAAAGTAATTTTTCTGCAATATACAATGTAAAAGCATTAGCTGTTCAAACTTGTATTTAACTGTGCTATAAAAGCAATACTCACATTTAAACAGGGCCTGACAGATGTATTTAATTTTAATTTTATCAAAAATACCAGAAGCTGCTCTTAATAGATAAATGAAAGTCATATGAAACCATATTCAAAAAAATTGAAAAATTTCAAATGCACTTCTAGTCCAACTTTATCAGTTAAGCAATCTAACACAGGTCTCTTGCTGAACAGCTTCAATAAACAATTTTCAGAGATTACTAAGAACTGTCATTTTTAAAGGACAGAACCTCAAGAAAAACCCTCTCTGGGACGGTTTCAAAATATTTTACCACATTCTTCACATAAAAATCTCTAAAGAACTTCAACTTTCTTGAAGACAAGGAAGTTAAACAAAGGATGAGACTAAGCAAAACTTGACATTTTCTTTTACTGACGGGAAATGACAAGAACAGAAATTCACTCATATATTTTGACTATTCTGTGCTATTTCAACAACACAAAATTATTAACTTACTTTACCTCCTCTGGTAAACTGGATTAATGGCATCTTTGTTCCATGGAAAGGCCTCGAAAAGGCTGGGCTCAAAACACCCAGACTCTATTAGTGCATCCAACCCATGGTTATTAACTCAGAAACGTCCCTTTAACTCTGTTTACTTTGTATATGCCTCTGGACACAGGCACTGTGGGCTGCATAAGGAAACACGAACTCTCCCCAGCTCTCTGAAGTGACTTAGCTCTAAAGACAAACAGGATCTGGCATTAAAGTGCACTTCTACTGTGCTCTAAGTTTCTGTGTTGGGAAGCAGGGTTAAGGCCATGGATCATGCTTAATCTTTACCGAGGAAATTGTGGCAAGGAAAAGGGTGCTGGGTAGGTCAGTGCCTCTGCAGTCAGTTCTGTAGGACCAAACTTGTGAAAGGCTGAGGACCTGTGTTTTCCAAAGAAACCACTGGGAGCTGCAGATCACTTGGATCTCAAGCCTTCCCCCCAATATCCTAACGAAGACTTTTTCCGAATACAAGAAGCAATATAAAGGCACAAGGATGAAAATATTATGGCCTACTTACAGGAACAAACACTCTCAGGTGGGCCCTAGATTGGAACACATTCATACTTAGCCATGTTGCAAAGTGCATTTATTTACTAAAGAAGAATTGTGGCAGTGTAATGCTGAGTCTACACAACTGACTAATATTCTAACCACACTGTAAAGGTAAAAAATGCCAGACTTCACCTAAAACAGACAATATGTTTTATGACTTTAAAATGAAATCACAGAAGACCTAACTCCATCCAGCTGTTCTTAATAAACTTTTTTTGCCCTTTGTTTTTCCTATTCTACCCTAATCCTCTTCAAAATTACCTCACAGTCTCATTCATTTTTGCTGGTAACTTGATAACTCTTATCAAAACAATGTATTGTACATTACAGGGCAAAAACCTTAAACTAAAGAACAGAGAAAGAAATAGAGAAAATGTATATTCATTAAAGCTGTTGATGCTACAATGAAAATTTGCATAGCAACCTACAACTATGCCTGATAGAATTACAAATTTATCATGCCTTTGAAGGACAGATGAAACATTCCCACATTTTCTGCATCAGTCATTTCTATTCAGTTCAGCTTAGTATAAACAATTCCCCTTATTTTGCAACTAATTGAAGAATTAATATAAAAGGATTTGAACACCTGTTGCTCTGTTGGCAGAAACCAGCAATTACAATGTTTCTTTCCAGTGAACTTAAACTACAAACGAAAAAAAATAAAAAAGAAAAAGAAGAAAACATACTGGTGACCAGAGTCCTTTTGAATCCACAGAGGATATGACAGTTTTTATTCAGATTGAGAGTGGTCCCTGTTAAGCTTGATTGGTTGGCAGAGGTTCCCTCTCTATCTCCCCATTTAGCCACTGCTCCCTCAAGCATTTCCCATTAGCTGGGAGTAGCTTTGATTCACTCAACCTCATCTCTCCTCTGTCCCACATACTTTAAGTCAGGCTTAAAATCCGTTGTGCATCCACCTGTCATGCAGATCCTCTTTACCAATTTCCTATCACAAACCATAATCACTGAAAATACTGTTAAAAAGAGAGACTAAATCCATTTTCATCTCCTCTTTAGATTCCTTATCTAGAAAAGTGGTCAGGTAAGCCTTAAGCTGTGATAGGAACAGTCAAACACAGGGACCTGTAAGCAAGTGATTTTTTGAATAGACAGACATGGAAAGAAAACAATAACCAAAACACAATCAATCATCAAATCCACATAAAATAAATATTCTTAACTTTCCTTGCTGATGCAGAACGTAAATCCACTAAACACTGGAAATATGGAACACCTTGTTATGTTCCCTTCCAACAGAAGTAAAGTTAGAAATGCAGGAGTCCAAAATACCCTGAAGAAAGAACTATTTGCTGTTAGCTTGGGAGCTCCAGGACCGAAGCCCTCAACCCCATGGGGAACAGCCACCTTTTATCGTTTCCCCATCCCATGGGAGTCTGGTCTGCCCATGGACCACATCAGGGGCGTCCCCCTGACCACAGCAACACAGGGGTTTTGCTCCACTCTTTTGCTTTATATCAACAAACTTAAACAATTTTTCATCAAAATTATCACTATTACTGTCTTTAATTATGAAGTACTTTTCTTGAAAATAATTCTTCTTTTACTTTTAATGGAAAAGTATGTGGAAGCAGACAGTATCAGTTTTTCCCAGCTATTTTGGAATGAGCATCACTGCCTGGTCCAGATGCACCAATTTTGGCAGTAATGTGTTCCATCAGAGAAGAGACCTCATCTTTGATGTCATTTTCAGAAGCAGCCCTCACTTAAAAAAAACATAGTGAGTATATAGGCACAGTCCTTTTTCTTCTTGCTTCATAGCTTGTTCTGGGAATGGTTAAACTGCAAAAATACTCTTTTTTTTTCTCTTTGTGTTAGGATCCCTGCTCATGGCATGTACAGATCTTAAAGGATGTTTTTTAGAAAAGGCACACAAACATACAGAGAACACCAGGACTGAGGAAGGATAATTTTGTCTATTGCACCTGATCCACATGTGCCACTGGCAGCAGTTCCCTGGGCTTTGGGAACCAATCACACAGGGAGTGTGGCTTCTCCAAGTCCTTCTGAGTCAGAAAGATGCACCAGAACTTCATTCTGGGCCAAAAAAGGACAAAGGCATTGTGGTTCAGGGTCAGTTTGGCATGCTGAGACCCCAGAGTGGGACTGGGCTGAGTGGCATGTGAACCTCAACAAGGTGGGAACATAGATGAGTCTGCAGGTCATTTGGATCTGTGTTCAAAACATCAAGTTGTTCAGGCACAAAGAAAGAATATCACAAAAGGAAGACCAGGATCAACTTATAACACTGCCTGCTACTATCCAAGCAGCAGCATGCAATATTTTTTGGGAAGTATTATAAGGACAGAAATTTTTTTTCTTTTCCTTTCTTAAAAAAAATGTGCACCTATGTAAAAACAGGAACAAAAACCAACTATGTAGGATAAGTTATTTTCATGAAGAGAGAAAAAAAGGATTAAATACTTGATATTTTCCTGAATTTATAAGCCAAAATAAACTTTTAAAGCTTTCCTGTTAATAGAATTAAAATAATCATCAGTCTTTCCTTAAGTGTCTGCAGTACATAGTCACAGTCCATTAAGACAACGTGTCAGCATTGTTCTTAACAGGATTTAAATGAAATAATCAAGTCATCAGGACTATTTCAACATCAATAAAGCCTCAGAGTGATCATTATGTACAGCCATGAAACAATACCTTTTTTGCATATTTTCCCTGATCAGATTAAAGTGGTGATGGATTCCTCGATGGCTCAAGTGTGCTCCAAGGAAAGCTAGAAGGTTGTACAGTTAACTCCCAGGGTGTAACTCTAAACCATACAACCTACTACCTCAACCCGGATGCACACAGCTTCCGACGGTGACCATAAAGTCTTCTTCACTTCTTCAGCCTTTCTTTGAAATGTGACAGCACCCACAGGCCTATATATCTCCCATGGGGGTAGGTTTTCAACTGCAGTTATGACCCACTTTGCAGACAATAAGACATATTCTTACATATATTTTCCTACCACAGAGGTAGAATTTCTGTTCTGTGCTGTTTACATATGTATAAAGATATATACGTGTGTTGTGTGCGTATATATATACATACATATATGATAGGAATGATGCAAGCCCAACTACATTTCTGGAATGAAATGGATATTTGGTCTTATTTTACAAGAAAAATAAAAATAAACTATAAATATATTTTTGGTTTTTCTACTTTTTTTTTTTTTTTTTTTTTAGTGTAATACCATGCAATGGTATATTTAATAAAGCCAGGAAATGGTACATCCTACACTCCCTCATGGGAAACCCTACAATTCCCTCATGCTTCTTTCTAAATTTTAATAAGATATTAAGTCAAATGTGCTTAAAGCAAGAGATAAAAGAACAAATCACTCAGTCAAGTTTGAAGATAAGGCAATGGACAAGAGAAGCATTCCAAAACCAGTATATAGTTTTGTACACTCATTTGGGCTTGTTGTCAGATACCACTGTGGTGTGTGCTACACAAACTTTGGCCAGATCACCATACTGACACAGACCCATAGAAGCGAGCTTGTGCAGTGCGTTTCAACACAAGATCGGATCTACGGGTTTATGCCAATTGGCATCGTTGATTACAATTTTCCTTTTAAAGGGAGACGCAGAAGTCTTTAAACAAACAAACATATGATGCAATGTAAGAATGTGTATTCAAGATTGAAAGCATTACCATCTATTGCAAAGAAGTCTACTTCAAGCTCAACTGCATAAATGGTGGAAGCAACAAACAAGCCAAAGATTAGTAACTAGTTTCTTTTATTGAAAATGAAAGAAAACCTTTTTTTTTCTTTTTTTTTTCTTTTTTCCTACTGAATGATGGCACAACATTGTTTTGTCTTCAGCAGGAATTAACGTTATCTTAAGCACTCTTTGCCTTACCAGTGAATCCTCAACTCTCAACTTGCACCTGACTATAGTATGCACACAAGCAGGAATGACTGGAGTCAATAATTAGACATGACATAGAAATAAACAATACAGGTTTATCCTTTGTGTCTGAGCTCATATCATGTACTACAACTCAAAATAAAAAACACCCCACCAAATCCAAAAGGCAATGAGGCACACTGGAGTGCTGCTCCCATACAACATTATGAAGACTGCCTAGCCATTTCTTCACCTTACACCACAGCTACATACTTCTTGACAGTAACTTGTTGGTCAAACAACGGCTATTAATCAAAGCAAAGAAATTAATTCATAAATTCCATTCACTAATCCTCCCATCAATGTGATTCCCTAATAATAAGAATGCAAGTGGAAACACAATCTTGTAAAACTCCAGGGTTAACGCCTACAACAAATCCTTCCTCCTTGTGCCCGGCAAGCAGTAGGATACAAATCACCACGCACTGAATGCAGGGGTACTCTACACAACAGAGGGAAAACAGGTCCTCTGGGGCAATAACCAGTAATTCAGAAAGGTGAGACACAGACACAGTCTTATAACTTTCACATTCTAAACAAAAGCACTGATAAACACTTCACCTTGAATCAGAACACCTCACACATCAGAATAACTTGTAACAATACAACCACAGATGCATTTGTAAAATACAGGCATAAGACAAAGATATTATTTTAAGACCACATGCTATAGAAAGGTGGCTTTGGACTTTTAATGAGTTACTGAATTCTGTATCTAAATAAAATTGTAATGTCTTCCTTCTGCTAGTATCCACCAAAGGCCTAATTCTGCCATCGTTAGTTGGGCAAAACTTCTTTCAAAAGAATAAATATTGATAGTAGAAGTGTTTTTTTTTTTATTAGAGTAATGCTTCATTTTCTTGCAAACTACAACATGTATTTCCAGTTCAGTAATGACAGCTGTGAATTAGTGAATTACCTTTTCCTTTTCTTTTTTTAGCTTAGTGGATTAAATCTTGCATATTCAAGCATACCCTTTTGCATTTTAAAATAACACTAATTTATTTTTCTAGAACAGTCTTTTTTAAACCTGTTTTTATTTTATATGCAACACTTCAATGTTCAGAAGCAATAGTACTTTTATAATTGTTTTCTGCTAACACTGAGAAAATAGAATATGTATAGGCAAGACCTCAAACTAGAATAGTTATCTTAGTATCAGAAATAAGTATGCAGACTGCATATACAACTTACTGAATGATTTCAATAAGTGCTATAAAACCGCTTTTCCAATTTTATTTCTTTTTTTTTTCCTTTTTGTGAATAGATATTCCACAATTCAAAAATAATTGGTCACTGCATTATAGTTACAGACTAGGAAAAAGATAGATGTACTATTAATATACCAGAAATGTGAATATACTAGCAAATATGTCATATATATATGATATATTTACTAGGAATAACCAACAGACAAATTATGTTTTGATTTTTTCAATTAATTCTAAAACTTCTTTAAACATACAGTAGAAAGCTATAGCTTTATACAACTCCATAAACTGAAACATTCCCAACAGAAAGTCATGAGAAAAGTTTAATACACATCTCTGAAATTATATTTGTAGACTCTCTTAAGGAAATAATTTTTTTAAGCTAAACTGCTTCCTCCTCTTGCCAATAGCTTTATTTTTTAACAATAAAAAAAAAATAATTTAAGATCATTGTATTACCTTCGCTGAGTTCTGGTATAATTAACTTCTTCATTTTCCTTTGTCATTTAAATTTTTTCTTTCACTAAAAAAAAAAAAAAAAAGGAAAGAAAGATTTTGAAATATCTGCTTTATGTGAAGTGTTTTCTGAACAGCCTGAAACATACACACAAAATTAGTAATTATGTTTTTAAGATATAAACCCGGCACACTGCTGATGCCCCTCCTCAGGGCCACGGGAAGACATGCTGTGAACACGCACACATTGGCAAAGGGAATCTTTCATTTCATATTTCCTAGTTTTTTTCACCCCACAAACACTTAATTTATATTAGGAATTTCAGAAGGGAAGGAGCTTAACAAAAGGGAGTACTTTTTATCAAACAGTGAATACAATTAGGTAATTTGGTACGGAATTTCATAAAAATACTGGGACAAACTAAGTGGCTTAAATCAAGGAACATCTGAAAAAAATTACAGGGGGAAAAAAGTGATTAGTATGACCAGACAGAGAAAATTGAAAAGTTATTTCAAGCTAATTCAAGCCTTGGTTTCTCAACAGGTTTCAGCATGAATGACAAACAAAACTATTCCAACAAAACTATTGGAGAGGATAGTATCACTATAAATATAAGAAACACTTTCTGGTCCAAAAAGTGTATATGGATGTGTATGTATCATATACATAAGGTCTCAATTCAGATAATTCCCAGAATTCATTGCAGAACAACAAAAATATAAAGTAGCAAAATTATACAATCGGAGAAGTTAGTCTAATCAGTAATGTATAAAAAGTGAAGCACACCTTAAAACAATTCTATTTTTTTAAAGTCATAATATATTTATAAAGCTTTTTATTAGACACACACACATCATGAGCACACAAACATTTTGAAGAAAAATCCCACAGACTATAAGAGCTTCTGATGAAAAAGACACTGTAATTTCAAAGGAATTTCAAGCTGAGGACATCTGTATTTTTAACATAAATTAAAAAGACTAGGAAAAAATATATATATTAAAAAAACCCCAACAAACTACATAAAACACCGATTTGGCTGAGCTTTTCAAAATCTGTCAGTCAGAATGAATTTTGTTGCACACTGTTCTAATTGCCTAGGAATATGTTACAACAGACAGACAAATGCCTAGAGAAAAAGGCTCTACTAAAGCATCATATGTTCAAAACTTACTTTAACTGTCCATGCACTTATCACAAACATTCTGAATGGGTATCTTAAATACTGTTTTCAGCTATGCCTGGACAAGTGCTGCTTTACCGAACATCTTAAAATAGTCACTGTTACTAGCTGCAAACCAGGCGCACTTCATGAATGTCCCAATAATGTTCCCTTTATTCCAGTGCTTATCACACTGATTTCTTTGTAATGGATTTAGATAAAAACGGTAAGAAACTCATATATGAATTAACTCAATAACAACTTTAATATACTGTCTACAAGAGCGGTCCTTTCCTGCAGTTTAACACTTTTTTTTTTTTTCCACTTCTCCTCTTTAGAAACTGAAAGCATGAGTCACACTGTAAAAAAAAGAATTTAATTTCCTTAGCAACCAGATCTAAATACCCACAACTTTCTTAGATAACCAAAGCTTAGGCTGAGTAAATGTAACATTAAGATCTTTGCATGACTCCAGTGCTTAGCTAAGACAAAATGTGCCTAACCATTAATTTCTATAGATACTTGATTTTTTTGTTTATTTTCTATTTTTAGCAGTATTAGATCAAACACACAGCCAAAAAGTTAGTTTTAAAAAGTGTGAACTGCTATGTTAAAATTAACACACAAGAACTCAGTTGCAAATCAACATGTTTAAAACAACTTAAAAAAAAAAAAAAAAAAAGAAAAAGAGGAAAAAAAGAAACAGAAGTTATACCTGATATGAAAGGTACGTTTTCACCCAGTGCCAAATATTGCTATATGAGCAATAGTGAGAAAAACAAGCAAACAAACAAAAATTCATTCCTTCTTTCTTTTTTCTTTTCTTTTTTTGTTTTGCCCTTTTTTTTTTTTTTTTACTCAAAGAAACAATCTCCTATGATCATTTTGTTACACTGTTTTAAGAAGCTCTAACACGTCCTGATGCCTCTGTAGTGAAACATGCCAGATTTTTTTTTTTTTTTTTTTTTGGAAGCAGGAGAGTCACTTTTTTTTCTGTACTCTTGTATGTAGGACAAACTCAGATTTGTTTCTTCTTCTCAGGGCTCCTGTTCTTTCTCGGAAGAAGACCAGGATGCCTGTCTTCTCTCTCTCTCTCGCTCTTCTCGGAATTCCAGGCACAAAGCACTGCGCAAAAGCTGCACCAATCCTTGCCGCAACTGCCTGCACAGGACAAGAGGTGGGGAGAGACCAGAAAATTCACCTCGCCCCTGCGCCGGTTTTATAAATGGGGATTGCACAAATCTGCCCGAGCAAAGGGGTGAAAAGGCAGGGTGCCAGTTTGCTACACTAGGCTGCAATGAGCTCATGTTCAATGCTGTCGCCCTGTTTGCCCAGTTCAAACGCCTGTTCATTAAACAGAAGGAAGAAAAAAAAAAAAAGAAAAATAAAAAAACCCCAACTTTTATCCTTCAGACACTCTGTTCTAAACCACACATCGTCAATAAAAAAACTCCCAAAAAAGTGTAGTTTTAAAATGCAGTTATGGAGTATAAATATTCTGCTTATATTTTCTTTCTTTCTCTTTTTCTATTTGGAGATAAGAAGCAGAATTTATCAGGCGTGAAAGGGACAGCCTCCTGGTGGTGTGCCAAAAAAGCCAGAATAAAGGCAAAGTTGTGCTTCAAAGCTCAATCGCTTGCTGAGTCTGGCTAAAGTCAAGTATTAAGATCCACCATTTTCTGAGCCATGTAAGAAAAGAGGAAAAAAGTCAGAACGGGCACCGCTTTCCAAGTCTCCGTTGGCACCATCACAAAATCTCAGCCGTAAGGTCACATGATGCTCTGCCAAATGTGGAGTGCATTCCCATAAACCATTCTGCTGATACTGCGAAGGCAGCTATTGTCTAGTTTATACCCAAAGTTCAGCCCACTCTTCATTGAATTAGCTGAAAAACGCATCACCTTTGGGGGTTGGGAGCCATGGAAACGTCTACCTGGCAGGCTGCCCACTTTTTCTGCCCATCAACCAGAGATGGAATTGTGCTGCCTAATGTAATGATGACGAGGAATGTGAAGAGTCGTCCAAAGTGAATCTGATTCTTGCAAAGCCTGCTTCATTTGCACAGCAAACTCTGGCTTCTTGTCGTTAAAAAGGGGAGGGGGAAGGGAAGAAGGAAAAAAAAAGCGCGCCTTTCTCCTAAATGTAGCAATTAAAGGTCTAGTAAACATGCCCAGTCTGCAACTTTCCTTCATAACATACTGAAATGACTCTGAAAATAAAGCACTTGTTATAACACAAATTTTCTGATTTAAAGTAACACTCGCTTCTCCCCAAGTTAATGTGGCATCCCCTGGACATTTTTTTTCTCCCTAAGGAAAAAAGATAAAAAGAAAGGAAAAAAAAAAAAGTACACAGCAGATCTCTCATCCTTTCTTTTTACCTGTCTTTATTACCTCCTGATTTTATCTAGTACAAATTATACATGCATGCAGCAATACCCACCAGTAACTGTGGGGATGCAATATTTCTGCAATCCACCTCAAAGCAATCTCCTGAGAAAACTGGTTGTGTTTCCAGCAGCACAAATCCCTTCATCTGAGCCCTCTTATCTTCGCTAGTGAGTAGGACAGCTGGTCTGCAAGTTTGCAAACCAGCACATTTGAAACCAGTCAGCACCCTCCCTTCTTCAAAACACATTTAAACTGGATTTTGTGAAAAGAGATGCAATCAGGCAGAATTTATAAACGATGCAGGTTACTAAATAGACTAACTAATAGACATTACTCTTCTGCTACAGACTTGAAATTTCGATTTTGCCCAGCTATTGTTTTAAAGCAAAATGTCACATAAAATGTCACTTCCAAATGAAAATAGCATGTAATCTATCGAGCAACAAACACATGCTCTGCCAGCACCTAAAAATCTTGTACAGAAGAACTGACCTCAGAGCCCCATGTCGTGAGCAAATGAGCTCACTGTTTCTACACCATGAAGTTTAATAGCTACTGCAAAGGCTATGTTAAAAATGTGGTAATATCTCTGATTCTCCCATTAATAAAAACAGAGCCATGGGAGGAGCCTCTCTACCTGTCAGCATCATTACAAATGCTCCTGCTAAGAGGAGGTTGCACACCAGAGAGCTTATGGTTAAAAACTGGGAAGGAAGGGCAAACAAAGTGGGAAACTGAAGTCTAGAAACCATACCAGGAGGACAGGAAAACCCATTCCCAGGGACATTGAGGGCCATAACTCTCCAGCTCAGCTACTTTTATGTTTTGTTTTACAGTTCTTTCCAGTTTCACTTTATTTATCTGGAGGAAATTGAAGCTTCATTACCCAAGGAAGGAAGAGTGAGAACAGGTCTTTCAAGTAGAGGAAGATGGTTATGATGGTGGCACAGACCTCAGAGGGAGGTCATGGGGATGTCCCAGTGCAAGGGGCAACCTGGCAATGTGGGTCAGACCCAGCCTTGCTTCTGGCACACCTCAGAGGCCTCCACCCACGTTTTTGGGAGAGCACGTATGGCTGGGAAGAGGAGTGGTTGGGGCAGCCTCTCTGAATGACAACGGGAAGTGCTGGTGGGAGCTGTGCTGGTGAGAAAACACAACAGTAATGAGGGGCTGGGAGGAGGTGCTGGGAACATCAGGGGTTGGAAGTGCTGGGAACATCAGGGGGTGGAAGCTATCCTGCTCCACCTGCTGAGCCAGCACACCTGGGGTCAGCCACGCTCTGGGCAACTGGTGGGAACTGTCTGGCAGAAGAGAAATTTGCCATGGCCCCAGTAAATCAGGTCATGGCTTAGTTGCTCTCTTTTTCAAATTTGAAGGTTTTCAAGGGCCCACAGCTGGAGGAAAGCTCTCTGATGCAGTGACATGGTTTAAGCTCTCTCATACAGTCTTCCATAGTGAAATGCCATGTGTGTGGTTTTGAATCCAGAGACCTTTTTCTCTTTCCTGTAAACTGAAGATAACTGAGTAGGTGCTACCAGTAGGTGGAAATGATGCTTATCACTCCAGCTACTTGCTGCAAGACCCATGGCTTGGACCACAGAGATCATACTGACTTCCAAGGACCACAAACTCTGCATGTCATTATGCTTCAGCAATAAAAATGACACGTATGTGGATTCTCCCAAAAATATCTTTGGGATTTAATAAGATATCTTATAGATTATTTAGAAATAAATTAATTTCTCCAGGCTCATAAAAATCAGAAAGCCAATGCCTTTCATTAAAAATTACGTAGAAACTGAAACTTGAGATTATATCATTTTAGTAGATTTCTTGTTGGTTTGAGGAAACAGATCAAACTAGAGTTTTACACTTTTTTTTTTTTCTAACAGGGCACGTGGGACTCCAGTTCATCCCATCTTACATTTTACCATTAACCATAAAAATGTTTAGGCCATAATACATCTAGTGGAACTACTCACAAGGGTGCAACCTACAAACCCAGGTGCATTTTGCACCATGGTGAAAAATAATAGTTTCAATAGAATTGAGCAGAATCCTCCAACTAAACAGCAAGGAAACCATATCCTGTTCAAACTTACTACTATTATTATCAGTGGTGGTATGTGAAAAGGACAAAGGAACAGTCTGACTTTCAGATCTCAGAAGGGTGTTTGCCACTAATTACAAATTATAGAGAAGCCTGAGCTGGGCAAATCCAAGCAGCAGCTTTTGAGGGATGACAGGCACAGCATCCTACACAGCCTTTTTTATTTTCCATGTGTGGAAAAACACTTCAACATGTGGCTAGCCCTCAATAATGAGTACTGACTTCACCAATATTCAAGAAGGATGTTAAAAAGCTGTAAAAAAAAATCACTTGCATATGTGTCTGACATTTAGAGATGTACATGAACCTCAGAGTGCTTTGCCTAAGAACTAATACATGGGAAACACAAAAGGAACCAAAAAGATATTTCTGTGGAAATGGTTGGCCCTGTTCATCCACAACTGGAGGAGGCAGGGAGGAGGGAGACTGCACAGGACCAACCTCTCCATGGGAGAATACAGCACTGATCCTTTCTCTACTCAGGAGGCAGCAAGGGGAAGGCAGGGAGGACAGGAAATCTGTGTTGGGCTGAGGGTTCTACTCAGTTCCCACAGAACATCTGTCAACTCAATCTTCTTAGCTTAAAGGGCAGTTTGCAAAACAACTGCAAAGAAAACAGTCAGAGCCTTCCCTGGGCAATGGTAACCCACACAAGGTATGAGAGAAAAAACTGAGAGAGAATGGGAAAGAAACACAGCAACAGTTCCAGAGTGGGATGGGGATTTAGGGATTCTCTGCTCTTTCACATGGTTGTTCTTGAACAGGAAAGCAAAACTAGAAAGCTTAAAACTTTAAAACTACAAGTTAAAAGATGAAAATACACAAAGCGAAGAGGACATGCAAGTGGTGGATATATTGCACATTTCTGGATAACTCTAACATAATATATTGCACAGCATAACACTTTAGAATAAAATGCTCTTGCTCTGCAGATTATATCCTCAAAGGCTCCATTATATAGAGGTGACAAAAATTATTTGTAAAATGCATGCAAATTAAAAGTTATCATCTGCTTGCAACTTTAATTTTATCTTCAAATGGCACGATGCCTTCTGGTTTTTTCTGCCTTAAGGTTAACAGCACCAAATTAAGAGACTTAAGCAAGATGCTCTATGGTAAGAGCCAGAGATGTCATTCATCACAAATTTAAGTGTAATTTTCCCCTTTCTGAAAATTTCATGAACAATTTTGTTCTAAATTCATTCTCTAAACTTTTCACTGTGTTATCTGCAACTTTTTAGTCACTTTGTTTGTATGGCTGATCTTCACCACCTTCTTTCTGCTTTGCTGCTGGAGAAAGAAAATTAAAAATGAAACAACACCTGAATAGTGCACATCTGATACTCTTGTTCATGCAAGAAAAGCCTTATTCATGGATGTTTTAAGATTAGCTCTTCCCTTAAGAGTGCAGATATTCATAAATATCAAAGGGTACCAACATAATGAATTGAAACAGACACTGAACATTCAGATGAGCCTTTTCCAGTAACTCTTGCACAGTATAAAGAAAGAACCCAGAACAAACAGGAGGATGCCCTTCTTTTCTTCACAGGAAAGCACACTTGTGGTAGAATAAGCTGCATGGCTGCAGTGCTGGAGTAGGACTGACCAAGAGAGGAGTTCACAGCAAGGCCCAAGCAAAAGCAACGCTGAATTGCTATTACTCGTGTATTAGAAAAACTTAGCTTTTTCAGGTGATAATTGAGGCACAAAAAGATATGGCACTTTCTCCACAAATAACAACACAGTGACTCAGACAGGCAAAAATGCTGTGGTGTTACATCAAACCAAACTTGAAGCTAGGAGGAGTTTTGCCACAGGTATTTCCTTCAACATATTGTTTCAGCTCCCATTTATTTCGCCCCTGTCACTGCAGAAACATTAAGTAAGTTCACAACAAGAGGTACAATGCTCGATACTCTCACATACAGCCAGTCTTAGACATAGAAAAACACTTCTTGCATTCTCTTTACCTTGTTTGTCTCTTCCAGGTCTAAGTGCAAATATGACTGAACATTATCATCACCATTCAGTGAATGAGAAAAAATTGAAGCATCATTTTTTCCCCCATATTTAATAGCTTTTAGCACATCATTCTTCAAACTCCCTAAGTAGCATAGCAGTTAAATGTTTTTACCAGTTCTAGAGCCAAAGGAGCCAAAGGTTAACTTGTTTTCATAAACAACTTATCATTACTGTAGAGAGCATAGAATACCTGATGCTGCTCAGTGTTAACTATGCTGCACTGAATTATAAGCATCGCCTTGAATTAGATAATTTCTAAATATCACCCACACAGTTTGCACCAACTTGACCACTACCTTTGAAAATTAAAATCTGAAGGCACCTTAATATAATTCCTGGTCATTAGAAGTAGGAGGACAGTGCACACAGAGAATCAGCCAGCAAGGAGAGTAAAAAATAAATAATTTCATACATGCCTTCTACTTGCGATAAATAAAGCAGTATCTGCTTCTTTCTGTAGCACCTCTTCAAGACAGGAACAAGCATAGCCAGAATTGAAGCCAGAAACTCTTTTACTAATTCCTGATTTAGCAGCTCTCCTAGTGCCTTGAGCAGTCCCAGTGTAAATCCCATCCCAATGCTGCCCTCCGAAAACTGCAGCAATGCTTAGCTGACTTCACACCTACATGTAGAGAACACCATCACAACAGCAATCCCCTTCAGAACGAAAAGTCCTCATGGGTCTGGCACTGTAGAGATGTAACTCCATGCAAAGCTGAGATGACTTCTTGCTCCCTACCATCCAATGGATTGTGTAGAAAAGGTCCTCCAGAGGCACTTATTTTTCCTAGGACTCATTCTTGACCTGTTTAACTAGTATATAAAGGATTTTGGAAGTGCATTCTTTGTATCATTGATTTTCCATCAGTGATAGACAGTTTTTAAGTTTTTTAATACATACTTTCCCCATACAACCATGTATGAATCCTGGCTGCTCTTACTTTAAAATCATATAGAATGTTATTTAAGAGGAGCATTTTTGCTTAGCTGCCTTGAGCCAAAAGTAGCCTTCAGTAGCACACAGGCTGTGTGTCACCTACCCCCCAGCTGCTATAAATTGCACAGTCTTACACCTCGATATGACAGAGTTCGTGAGCAAAGAGAGAAAAGAAGCATTTTTGAAACCTGATTATTTATTTCAGGAAGGATATTATCTATGCCTTTGGGTCCTTAGATTTCTACAAATATAAACATTACTTTCCAAAACATCACAATGCTTTGCAGGCAGATATAAATGTATGCATATCCAAAACCACCCCACATATTTTGTTAATTTAATTAAAAAAATATAGGATCTGTGCATATGCTTTGCTGGGTTACATTCCTGGCAGGTTGAGCTCTGTTAGCTAAAAGAACCTGGCCAGGTCATAACTCTGAGTTGAAAAGAACAAATGTGCATTACAAGCCAATGAAAGGTGTGTTTTTGATTCAGAAGACTAAAGGACCAATTAGTTTTGAAGAAAAAAATTATTAAAACTGTACAGGGAAAAGTTTTCTATATATTCCTTTTCAATGTCCCTACTCTGAAATCTCATCTACAAAACAACCTCACTCCAAATAGCACAATCCTTCAAGTCTAGATTTCAAAGTACTTTTGTATTGGAGAAATTACCACTTTGTACATTAAAATATTTTAAATATTCATTTTAGATTTTGGCTTCTTCAGAATTTTCAGTAAAAAAGCCTACCTTTTCAATTTTTTTTTTTTTTAGTTTGAGTTGGCATAATTTTGTGAGAAAAACCTACACTTCAAAATAATCAACATCCTCAGATAACCTGAACCACACAGAGAAGGAGGCAGAGGAGATCAAAGGCATGGAGCCTTCTCACAAGATTGAGCAGGTTATGAGTGATCAAAGGCAAGGGAGAGGACTCTGGATCTTAACTCCTACTTCCTCGATACATGTATAATTTACAGGTTATTGAATTGTGGAGAGGTAGAACTATTTATACATTAAATATAGGCCTGAAAAGTTATTTTAAATACAAAAATTAACTTTGGTTGCTGAAAATATCTAGACAGTATTTTTTACAATGCCCTTTTCCAATATTTTTTGCAAAAGGAAATTGTGCCAATGCAAGCAGCTTTCTTTTCAATGAATCAGCATTTTCTGACAAAATCAAACAAAAATCATCTTGTTCCAACCCCCTACCAGGTGGCAGGGACACCTTCCACTAGAGCTCAGGGCTCTATCCAACGTGGCCTTGAACATCCAGGGGTGGGGCATCCACAGCTTCTCTGGGCAACCTGTGCCAGTGTCTCACCACCCCTATAGTAAAGAATTTCTTCCTAATATCTAATCTAAACCTACTCTCTTTCAATTTGAAGCCATTCTGCCCTGTCCTGTCACTACAAGCTCTTGTAAATAGTCTGTCTCCATCTTTCTTGCAGGCTCCCTTCAGGCACTGGAAAGTTGCAATTAAATCACCCCAAAGCCAGTTGTTCAGTTTTCCAAACTGAACAATCCCAATTTTCTAAGCCTTTCCTCATAAGAGAGGTCTTTATCTCTTTATCAAATTACAGTTCCACATTATCTGTGGGAAATTCACATTGTGCAATCACATAAGGGCATTTCTTTAGTTTTTGTCTCACACTTTGGTAATATTCCTGCGTACAACCAGACTTCCTTTCACAAGACTTTTTCACAGTTTACCAGCACAGGGTACTTAACTCAGCACTGAGATGAGCTTTCATGCAATCAGCTGAGTATCTTAACTACCAGATCATTGGTTACTTGATCATTATCCATCCCTATCAGAATTAAATCCCCTACTGGAGAAAACATTTGTAAGGTTTTGACTTGACAAATCAGTTAAGAACATTTTCTCAAAAAGTCCTGAATTACTACATAAAAACAAATATCAAATATTAGGTGTACCTATTTAATAAATTAATTCAGCAATGGTTCATGACTTCACAGCTCTTTGAGTTTCATGATAACACATATATGTGCTGCCTCAGTTAACATATAACACTCTGAATTTCATGTGGGGAGACAGGACTTTCAACACAGCCAATATTACTATACTGTAGCTGAAAACACACCCGAGTTTAAGAGATTGTTCTAGTTCACACTTGACAGCCAAAGCTGCAGACTTGGACAAAGGGTGATATAATATAAATAAGCACAGAATGAGCATTGAAGAAAATGAAATATGCTGAAGCAATAACCAAAACCAGATAGCACAGTGTGTTATGGCTAGTTTGAAATTTTTGATACTGAGTGACTCAGACACAAGGGAGATTTCAGAGGACCAACAAGGGTCACGTACTTAGATGGTGGTTTTATCTTTCCTAGCAATAGGTAGAAGACATTTATTTCTCATTCCACATTGTGACAAGAGTACTGAGTACTCCTTCAACTTCTGCCTGGAATACTGAACTACTAGTTTACACAGAGTGCATGAACTTATGAACATTACAGAGATTTTATTTTAAATTTGTACAATTTAGGATCAAAGATGAGAATTTGCATTTTTTTATTCCAACGAAGGCATATAAAGAAACATTTGGACATGAGCAATCCAGTATAACACTTTTTGATCAGTACTGGGCATATTCCAGCTTAAAAACTGTGCGGCATTAATTTTTCTAGTGACTCAGAGATAAGTATCTACAGAAATGTGCACAGTCTGGGTGGAGGGAACTGTCTGGTTTGCTTTTCAGAGAGGCTTGGTTGCTGAAGAGAGTCAGTTTATAACACTGTCACAAGACACTGAGGTACATTCAAAGGGTGGGGTACCCAAAGGGATGCTTCTGAAGATATTCTCATGCCCTCTTTTTTCTATTTTTCTGGCTGTAACAGGAAATTAATGATTACTAATAATTTAATCTATAAATGCATTACTTCTGATTTGTTAACAGATGGTTTAACCAGCACAACTTCAGTGGACTGTATTTGATTATATCTCTGCTTTCTGAAAAGGTATTTTTCTAAAACACTATGGTAACTAATGCTTGCAGAGAATGAAACCAAGCAACCAGATTTCTGGAATGCATTTCTGGATTGTTTTTTTCAAGCAGGAAAGAAGTGGAATGTAACATGCAGACAACAGTCCCCTTAGTTAAAATGGAGTTAAGTTCCACAAGCAGAATCTAGTTCTGTTCTCAGAGGATTAATAACAACCATGGGATTGTGAATTCATAGAATCACAGAATGGTTTGGGTTGGAAGGGACCATAAAGAGTACCTAGTTCCAGCCCCCTGCCATGGCCAGGGACACCTTCTAGGAGCTCAGAGCTCCATCCAGTCTGGCCTTGAACATTTCCAGGGATGGGGCATCCACAGCTTCTCTGGGCATCCTGTGCCAGTGCCTCACCACTGTCACAGTAAACAATTTTTTCCTAATTCCTAATTCAAGAGAAATAAACTTTCATAAGGAATGCCAATATCTGATATCAATTTGAACAATGTATACTTAATAGAATATAATGTCGTGCACAAAGCATGCAGAAACCACATCCTCATCCAGTATGTCCTGCGGTGAACCTTTTATTTCCACACTCTGGGAGAGGAATGGGTCTATACAAGGTCTCTAGGTCTTTATCATGCAAACTGTTACACTTGTGTTCATCTGTACTACAATTAGCCTTCTTACTGAAGTTAGAGGAACCATCCATATCAGTATTAGGAAGCATGCAGAGCTTTACTGAGCCCTGAAAACAAAGCCACCTATAGCAGATTCTGGGTTTATCTATGCAAATATAAAAACTAGTGCAGTAAGGCTTCTATACTTTATTGAGGTCTTTTGGGATGATCTAAACAGCAACATATAACACTAAGATGAGCCAAAACATTGTCAACCTCAAGCCATTATGTTATCCTGGTATCTACTGACAACTTGCAAGAGTTTCAAATAAATACACAAATGGCTTCTCCTATATATGTGGAACATCTCCTAATAAATTATCTCCTTATCTACCTGGCAAAAATTCGGTTTTTGACATGAATAGTATCTACTCATTTCCCCGAATTTCCTCCCCATTTGTCTACTTCTATCTGTCTTCAGTGGTGTCACAGATTCAGGGTATAACTGGATATCTGGGTGCCTAACGAAGAGCCTGAGAGAACCCAGCAATCTAAATAAATAAGCACAAAACTGCTTTTCTCTCAGAGGATGTGGCAACATATTAGAAGTACCTAATAATGATAAAGAAAACAAATATAGTATTTGTATACACTTTCAGTCATAATGTAAATCCTAATCATGAAGTGTTTGTAAACCAAATTTATCATAGGAAATAACACTTTTGCCAAACAAGGCTTTCTAACACGGTACTGTTTTGTTTAACTTCTTTTTGTTATTTTCATTCTGAAAACCAATTTGGTTTTTTTTTGGTGTGGTTTTTTTTTTTTTTTTTGCAAGTTTGAAGTTCTCCATTAGATTTATCAACCTTCTGAGTCAATTTGTATTTCTCAAATTTTATCCAGTCAGTGTTGTTTCAGTGTCATTAAGTTGCATCAGTCAGTAATTCAGTAGATTCTGTTATTCAGGGTTTTATCCCAAGTATTTACATTATTCCTGCTGGTATGAGGTGGAATGAGAGCTTGGTCATAGTAGGTGGCTGAGACTGTTATTTCCTATCCTAGTCTAAAGCTTTCTGATAGTGAAATGAATGCACTGCTACTTGTTACAATTGGTGAAAAAAATGCATTGCAAGTCAAATAACATGCTGCTTAGTCACTCCTGTAATACTGTTCCTTGCTATTCTCCAGAGAGAGAAATGGGCAGTTTACACTTTGTAGCTCAGCAGAGGAATGAGCACCTTACAAAAAATCAGGAACTCTGACTTCAGCTTCTGTTCAATCCACCTGCCAGCTTGAGGTGACTCTTTCAGCATAGCAGGAATGTGGCATGGGAAGCTGCTTGCTTTCTGAAGACCCTTGGCTATTTTGTCAAGTTATTTGTGTAAACTGGCTGCAGTGTGACAGAAGGAGACTTGTTAGCAGGTGGAAGAGTGGAAGCTCGTGCTCTCGTTCCTGTTTTTCTCAAGATTTGGTCAATTCCATGTGCCTTAATGGAAGGTAGACACTTGCCATAGTTATATAAAACCCAGACTCCCATGTAGTGCACCATCTAGATTCCTTTCTTTGGGTTTTACATCTAAAAAATTCCCTTTCAGGAGCTACAGGGGGTGGTAGGAGGAGCAGGAGAGGGGACTTAGAAGTTCTATCTTAAGGACAGGGTAAGCTGCTTTTGGTGAAAACTGTGAGGAGTGGTGGCCCTGGCTAGCATTGTGTGTGTTTGGAGTGAATATTGTAGTTACTAAAAGCAGCTTGTTTACATTAAGAATTGTATGTGCTAGCTCTAATGAGCTTTAGGAAGCCCAAAGCACAGCTGTAAAACATCTGTCTCTGGGACCAGATCTTGTCTGTCTGATGAGCTGTCCTGCATTTCGTGTTCAGATTTAGAAAAGAAATAAAATTACTTTTTTTTTTTAATAGAGAAGTTCTTCACTGTCCTGCTTGAAGACTCGTTTGCACTTGAAAGGCTATCATGCTGTTGTCTTGACCACAGAACTTAAAATAGTGACTCCGTATTAACTTAACTCTGCTTCCTCTTTAATCCGATCATCTTGCTTGCTATATGACCTTATAACACCTTAATTTAAAGACTGCTTATTCCAGTGGATTAAATTTGGAGGTGTCTGCTGTGGTGGGCATTGCTACAGGAAGGGCTTAAGAGGAACTTAAGCGTTGCTTCAAAAAAAATGGCCATTTGGAATAGGAGCAGCAAGGGTATTTTCCCACTTTGGAATGCTTACTGTTGCTGACCTATGGACAAGGCTTGCTGTGAAAGGGCAGGAGGAGTTTTAAGCACATAGTTTTGCTGTACCATAAGAAAAAATACGTTCATTTCCAGTGAGTGAATTTGATGCTCCTTTTCTCAGTTACACATGGAAGTGATAGAAGGCAAAATATCTGCAGCTCCAAGTGTTTGGATTTTCTTTTTTGGTTTTTCTTCTCTTCAAGGCTAATGACCTGAGCAGGTGGTTGGAAGCCAGGATCTTAAGTGCTACTTCAAACTGGTGTACCAGGTTCACAGTGATGTGTTTTGCAGTCTGCCATGTTGGGATGTGTAACAGTTGCTGATTACCTAGCAGCATTCATCAGATGATCATGGTTCTTTACCAAGTGTTAATTTTGCCTTGCTACTGCTCTTGTGAAGTAGGTAAATGCCCTCCTTAAAAGGAGAGTTGGTCTGACATTTAGCACTTAAAAGAAAAAAAAAAGTCTGTTTTAAGTGTATTTAGAGTCTGTGTCTGAGTAGCCTGTGGTTTTTCAGAATTTATGTCTTCTTCCTTTAAATATTTTTCTCAGGAGTAAATTCTAAACAATTGTATTTTGTGTGTTGAGTTTAGGGACTATAAGCTTCTGTCTTGTCCCATACAGTTTCCTGAACAAACTCTGCCAAATAGTCTGCAATTATATGTTGAGCTTAGGTTTAGGAGTAGAAACAATTCAGAAAATATACTTTGTATTCTGTGCTATGTTGTTAGCCGTTTTGACTTGCATTTTCTGTCAGGTTATTTTTCCATCTCAAGTGTTTAATCTGACTAAACTCAACAACAATCGAACAGTCCTTGAAGAACTGTGTGTTTCCAAGCAAGGATGTGTAAATTCTTGATTGGGTGTCATCTGGGGGTTATGGTGAGTTTTACCTGTGAAACTTTTATTGTTACAAGTCCTTGAAAATAAACCACTGGCTTATGCTGCCTTTTCTCTGACAGAGGTTTAGCAGGCCTGTTCTGCACTGGGAATACGCTGCAGCCTTCAAGCTTGGGCTGCGCTCAGCATGCAATGGCAACAGCACCTTTCTTGGATTGGAGGAAGCAGTGGTAGGCTGGAAGGTGCAAAGAGGCAGAGCTCGTCCACTACTTACAACAGCAATCTCTGTGCCTTCTGTATTTGCTAAGGGAAAAATTTGTACCCCTAATTTAGGAGATGGACGTGGTCGCCACTTTATGGGTAATAGAGAGGGGTTTGTTTTCAGCAGATAAGACGTTGCACAGTGACTTGTGGATTGGAACTGAGGATTGAATTCAGTCTTCCAGTAATTCCTTTAAGTGCTTAACCTAAATATGTTGTAGTTATTTTAAGTACCTTTTTATAACAGTAGTAAAGCTTCAGGCCAGTGCTTTGAGCTGATACTACCTTTTACATCTGCTGTTTAAATCAAGAAAAGTATGAATATTTTAATTTTTTTCACCACTTTTAAGTCTTTTTCCTTCAAAGGTGAAAAAATGTTTTTAGTACACATGTTACACATTGACGTTTTAGGAATACCAAACAACTTTGACTTATTAAAAACCCACTTTTTTAGTTACTAAAAATTAACTTAAAAAGCACTGCAGGTACTGAGTAGCATCCAGAGAAGAAGTACTGCTTGTGCTGCAGTATTTAGTATTGTCAGCATTTCTGTTACATTTTTTTTTTTTTACTCCTTGATGAGGCTAAAACCAGTTTTTAAACTTCTCTCTGAATTATCTGTTGTTGGAATAGGGTAATCCTTTATAGAGGAAGGGTGGAATTTCAGCAAACTGACACAGTTTTGGGTGTCCTTTTTGTGTCTCATGCTGTGGTCCTCTGAAGTGTTGCCATATCACTTGTATTCTTGAAGTACTGGTAACATGGTCTGAAATACAGTTTCTCCATGAAAGAGTGGTGAAATGATATACTGGAAATTGTGTATTATTGAAGTAGCATAGTTGTCAAGAGCTATTACCATGCTGTGAATATTATCATACTTTTTTAGTACCAGAGGTCTGTCTCATCCAGAATCCTGTTTCACAGTGACCAAGGTGAAGGCTATCCAGAAGCAGAGCAAGCCCCTTAGCCTCCACAACTCTGCAGCTCAGAATTGTCTCAGAAAAAGTGATAGGTAATGCTTAATAAAATTTTCTTGCATGAATTCATCTAGTCTTCTCTTGGTCTATGTAAACTCTTTGGCTTCCATTGGGACCGTGACAATGAGTTTTGCAGCTTAAGTACACATCGTATGAAGAACTGCTTCCTTTTATTTGTTTTATTTTGAACCTACCACCTGCTAGTTTTGTTTGATGTTCTCTAGTTTCCTTGTTAAAAGAGAAAGAGAACAATGGTTCACTACTTACCTGTTCCATGCCACTCCTGATTTTGTAGGCTCTTTTATTC
Source organism: Xenops minutus (assembly GCA_035221455.1). Classification (NCBI taxonomy): domain Eukaryota; kingdom Metazoa; phylum Chordata; class Aves; order Passeriformes; family Furnariidae; genus Xenops; species Xenops minutus. The sequence continues at coordinate 11,654,344 of JAWWEE010000001.1, read as the reverse complement.
TCTCACAGGTTGTCCCTTCTTGAGGCTGGAGATTCTGAAGGGTCTTCAAATGTCTGTAACCCCTCTCTGGTCTGTCAGTAATTTTAATTTTGAAGTGGAGGTGAGCAGAGCAAACACTGGTACTGCAGCAAGATATAGGTACCTCATAGATTTGTGTTTGCCATTTTGTACAATTCTGTGGGGTATTTTTCCTTTTCTTTTTTTCTTAAATATGTCTACTATTCTGTTTACTCTTCTGACAAATCTTGTTTTCCTAGATCTATTTATTCTGACTCCCAAATCTCTTTATTGACAATGATCATGTCAGAGCTCGGTAAAACGTATGTAAAACAGTCAGATTGTATTTTCTCAGGTGCATTGTCTTCTGTTTGCCTACACTAAATCTCATCTGCACTTTATTACACCTTCCCTGGGTATGATGCTGCTTCCTGCATGGTGGATTTGAATTTTTAGCAAAATGAACTTGTTAATATTATCTGCAAACTCATTTCAAGGTTCACCATCTGTCTCTAGACCTTTTATGTGCATGCTGTCTGCACAGATCTGGAAAAGAGTTGGGTGATGTTTCCTAATGTTTTTTCCTTGTTTTGAACTGGTTACTTTTATCCATGTGAAGACCTTCCCTCTTTTGCTGTTGTAGGGCAGTTTCCTTAGGAACCATTGCAGGAGGACCTTTGTTCAGCAGCTGGCATGTGTTTTGGTCATCCAGGTTAGCTCAGACTTTGACCACTTATCAATTGCCTCAATAAAATCTCCTGTATTGGTTAGACAGGACTTTTCTGTGGGAGAGTATCAGTGTCACTTCTGTAGTCTGTACTTAGCTACGTGCCCGTGTTTCTTCTGTTCTCTACTTATCTGCCCTACTGAGACCTTAGACTTGTTGGTCTTGGCAGGCTAAAGGTGTGACTATTTTTCAAAGCTGATGCACTGTTGACATGAAAGCAGTGTTTGGCCTGGGATACTATGCAGTATAGTGGGCAGATAGGTTATTTTATTCTTTAGCTCTTCAGAACTCTTGGTGAATGCCATCTCACATTGGTAAATTGCTACTGATTGTTTTGGTTTGTCCAAAACTCCATCTGAAGATTTATGTGACCAAAAAAGAAGAAAGCTTTCCATAGCTGCTCCAATGGCAGTAGATACAGAAATTTTTTTCTTTTCTTGGAGTACTTTTTTCATATCTTGGTTATATGTTAGTCCAATGGATTCTCTAGCAAGCTTCCTATACCTGGCATTAGTGAAAGGACTTTTTATGACGTTGCCCCTTTAGGAACATACCTTTTGTTTGCAATTTTCCTTGCTAGTTTTTTGTCCAGTTTATTTCTTTCTTCTTGAAAAATATTCTTACTGATAGCCACCCCAGCTTGATGCGTTTTTTTCCCCATGTCTGCATTTTCAGTATATATATATATTGTCTATTGTCTGTAAAAGTTTTGTCCAACTGTCTGATTTTGGACCTCTTACCAAGCTTCCTTGTTCTCAGGCATTTTTGTCTTTGAGAGTAAGCACTGCAACAATGCATTTTTGTTGCTTGTTGCTTTTTTAGGAATGCTAACCTTAATTATATTTAATGGATTTCATTAGCAGTAGCCATGAGTCATGATATAGTTAAGTCAAATATGACATGAAAAAATCTGAATGTAATATAATTTGATGGATGCTTAAATAGTCCACAATCTAGCTAAAATGTGACAGTGTTGCCCTGTGTAGTTCACTGTAACTTCACTTAAATTGTTTGATAAGTATGGTTTATACGCTTTTATACTGTGTTTTCTTCTTGCCAGCAAACCAGTCACCTTACTAAGTGGTACAAGTGGAATGGAAATTTATTTTGAATATCACTGATTTATTTCAGAGTGAGACAAAGTATTTGACTGTGTCCTTCAGTTATAATTCCCCATCAATTGTAAATTGATGCATTTGTTCAAATACACAGTATAAAACAGTATTACAATCTAGCTGTAGTTATCATGGGAGCCATAACTTCTGCTTTTCTTTTTCTTGGCTCTCTCTGTGAAAAACTGTACTGTAATATATTATTTAATTGTTTAATACTGAGGTCTCTGTTTTATCATAGTATGTGACATGCTACAGTACCACTCTGTATAAAAACCTTTGGTGCTTGAAGCAGTGGTGGAACAGTAAGAGTTTATTCATGTCTTCATGTATAGATATGTCAGTACCATATTTAGAAAAACTTTTGCACAAATAATAACCACTTCATTCTGGTTTTTTTTTGAGAATTATGTTCCTTTGCTTAGCTGAGAATGACTTGGAAAGTCATGGGTCTGTAAATCTGAAGTCACAGGCATCGACTGTTACTTCTGTTTTCCAGTTGATAACTTCTGTTAGAGAATAGGCTCTCCTGAAAGTTACTTGGTCTTTCATAGTAGTCTGTAATATGCACTCACACAGTATTTCAGCATAAGCAACTGAAATTTGGAGAATTTTGTACTTCAGTAATGGAAAAAAATGTTTGCTGTATTAAAATCATGAAACACTTAAGAACTCATAGTCATGAAAGTAGGCAACTGGTTTTATAAAGAAGCATTTTCAAAATGGGTGCTCCAAAAGGTGGCAAGTATGAACTCATAAGACTAGAAATAAACAGAATTTTAAGAGATCTTGCAGAATTCTTTTTTTTCTTAACGAGAATGCAGGTGTCACGAAAAGCTCATGCCTATTCCAGTTGCTGAGGAGTCATGGTTATGCTTTGCTAAGTTAATTTTTAAACTCTCTCATGAAACCTACTACAGCTTTTGAACAACATGCCACTATGTACAAGATAAACTCATAAATTGTTTTGTTTTCTGCTTAAAATACAAGTTAAATTGCAACCAGTGTGCTCACAGGTTAATTTGTAGAGGGTTAACCGGTAAAGGAACTATAGAGAAGTATCGGTTTTTTGGCTTAAGAAAAAACTTAAAGGAATATTAGGATGTGGTAATTTCTTAGTTCATCTAATTACTAGCAAAGCACCTAGAAGAAAGTCGAGGGGTGGCTTTCTCTTTGCAAAGTAAAGGTTGGTAACAGATTTTGAAGTAATGGGAGTTGAAACTAGTTCAGCCCTAGACACAATCAAAAGCCGTGTGTTCTGGGATGGTAAATTCTCTTAGGTGTTGTTAAATGAATGGGTGCTCTTGCCAGTTTTTGTATCTCTTCCCTAATTAATGCGCTTTGAACTTCTCTTAAGTAACTTCCATGAAGAACAGAGGGAGATTTTAGCGTTTGCTTAAAAGCTGTGTAGTTGTGCGTTACTAGAATGTATCTCTCCTATTGGAAGATCACAAGCTATCAGTCATTTAGTGCTGAGGTTTAAATGGAGTAGGTGCTTTTACAGGCTGATTTATTAGAATACGTTGCTTATAGGCTTGCTGAAAAATGGAACTAGAAAATTTGATATAAAAAAATGGCATGAAGGCAGTTGGGGATTTCGTCATGGTCTATGAATAGCTGATAAGCAAAAAGAGGTGCTGCAATGCTGTTATTTTCTCTCTTAACCTCCTTGTCCCTTATCTGCCCCACACATAAGATTTTGAAAGTAGCATTGGGAGAGGGAAGTAGATCTCAATTTAGTAGCATGAACAAAGCTATGGATTATAGGTATCTGTCCCTGTTTCTGTGATTCTTGTCAAAGGCCTATACCACTTTTGTTCCTGTCATGCCCCAGCAATAAGGCAATATCTTTTCAGGGCTTTTAAAAGGCAACCTTTCTGCTTACAAGGTACATTTTCCAAATAAATGTGGTGTTGATGATTTAATGATCTTGTTATATTTTCTTATTTTTAATCAAAAAAGCATATGTAGCATAAAGTTAAATCATGTGCTTTGTTTTAGAGAACCGGAACTAGATGATCTTTAAGATTCCTTCCAAACTAAACCATTTGATGATTTCTGATTTGTGAAGCCATTAATACATTAGCAGAATAGAGTCACAGCATAGGGTTTGTTGTACAATAAAATCAAAACTGACTCTTTGACAGTAAGTTGCCACTTTTCCTTACCTTTTCAATGGCTTGGATAGATACTTGTTCCTTCTGGTCTACCTTGAAGTTTACCTACAATAGCAAACTCTAGGAAATTTTATGTGGAAGGTACTTGACAGTGGTCATAAAGACAGACTATTCCACCGTGGTTTTGATGCCTCCTTTCCCACTTCCCCATATGGTTACTGATCTGAATCCTCAGACATTTTCCCATCACTTGCCTCATTTTCTTACTAATGAGATAGATAAGGGTAAATGAAAGGAATTAAATTGTTTGTTTCTCTTTAAGCACTGTTTTGCATGGTGAAGAATCATGATTTTTCTTTCCTCTTTTCTTTTCACCTGTATATGTCTAGAAAGGAAATAGTCAAGCTACCAGTTACATATTTTTAGCTGGAGGCAGTTAAGTATCAGGTATAAAAGAAAAATGCTTGTCTGAATATTCAGGTAGATGTAAGTGTGATACAGAGAAGCTCTTAACTTTTGAAAAGCATGTAACTGCAGGAGAAAAAAAACAAGGCAACAAACCAATATGGTCTGTTTGAGTGGGTAGGCAAGTTGGAGCCCTAAGGTGAAGGGTCCCCATAATTTCAGAATATGGGACAAGATTTAAGACATCTTTAGTCATCTGGCTTGGAAGTAAAAATACAACTTCTGTGTTTAAATGGAGGCATGTTTAGAATTGGTAATACTGTTGACACCAATGCTACAAACACTGCATTTTTGTAAACTGAGGTCCCATACATCATGTCTAGCCTTTCCCAAAAATTGTGAGATCTGAATTCTCTTACCATATTCTGTCTTGTGATAAGCCTGATTGTATCCAGCTGGTCTTCTGATTGTGGACCATCTTTACTCTGTGTGATTACAAAGTTGCTGTGTATTAACTAATGAAATCCATCTTTAAATACGTGCACAACTGTCATTTTCTGTGTTTAAAAACTCCAAACTTTATATTAGGTTCTTTTGTGTCTTGTGATTTCTCTTTAAAGTCTTTGTGCAATTAGTAACTTGGTTCTTCTATCTAATTAACAGCACCCATAGAAATGATCTCTGAGGGAAAGGTCTTTGGTCTGGTTTCTTTTTTGTTTGGTGGTCGTGGGATTTTGTTTGTTTATGTTTGTTTGTGGTTTTTGTTTTGTTGTGTGTGGGGGTTTTTATATATGTGAAAAAACTTTGAAGTCATATATATTGTGCATCTTAGTCCAAGTCAAGGTTTCTGCAACATGAAATATCATTCACTGGAATTAAACTGATTTCATACTGAGGCTTCTGTTTTAAGATACAGGTATTTTCAACAGTAGAAGGTTAAAAATGATGTCTTGAAATATGTTTCTGTTATCTTGAAATATGTCTTGAGTCAGCAGCTAAGTCAAGTTCTGGTTTTGAAACCTGATAGATCCCAGCCTCTGGTATTCCTTCAAATAAAACTGTCTTTAGCTTAGAGATTGAACATTTGGAGTTAGTCATAGATGTGAGCTTTGTGAAGTTGCGAAAATGAGGCTTTGGTTACAGAGCCAGAAATCACTCTTTTAGAAGTTCAATTTGTTCATTCAAGAGATTTGGCATAGCCAAGGGTAGAAACCTGTTCTCCAGAATGACATTAACTTTCCCTATATCCATGAGTTTATTTCATTTTTTGCCAGCTAGCTAGCTGACCCCAGCAAGCTGATTATGTGAAGTGAAGCTGAAAAATTGCAAAAGAAAAATTGCCCTCTTGCACTAATTTTTGTATATTAATTACAGGTTATTCTTCATTTATGACCCTTAAAATCCATATTTCCTACTAGAGAACTAATAACACTTTAGCAGATCAAACCTCTCTCTCTGGTCTGTAATAAATACAGCCCGTGATGTAGATATTTGCTGTAACCCTTGAAATCAGATTTCTGTCAGTCTATAAATTTTTATTTTCTTCTTATACTATTTGTTGAATGTAATTATGATTTAGTTGATGATCACAGTGTAATCGCACTTGATAGAGTAAGTGAATCCACAGTATTTAGGTTATCTTCAGATCATCTTTGTAGTGATGCTGAGTGATAAAGCCACTGATAATTTATTTTGCTTCAGTAACACTATTGCAATTCAGTCATATTACAGTTGGTATCCCTTTAAAACGGCTTTTGAATTGTTGGAGAAGCATCCTGTGTGATAGCTCTTGTATTCAATGAGTTCTTGGATGTTTCTGAAAGATTTATAGTGAAGTCCAAAGCATTTCAAGGCCAAGTATAGCAGTCTTGTCAGATGCAGCTTTACAGCCTAGTGACTTATAATGAGAGTAGAATGTAATTAGAAATTGTCCATGTCTTCACTGAGTACTGATGAAAACTATGGCTCAAAGGTTAATTCAAATAATAATTAATATTGGTTTCTGTCAGAACAGGGTGGTAATGAAATCTTTGTCATACAATGACTTTGATTTTAAGAAATGGATGCGTAAGAAATAGAGACTACAGTTTACCTTTTCTGATTATATTCAGTTATCTTATAATCAGCCTGATGGCTTGATAAAGCATAATTTGAGGGCAATTTAAACATACTCAGAAATATTACAACCTACAGTGAAAATCATCTAATGTGTTGCATCTGTTTAAGGAGATAGATTTATAGCTAGATTGCTGAAGTAGATAGATTTACTACAAATGATCCTTAAGGACTGCATATGATTTTTGTTGTTGTTGTTGATAATAACTGATCAATACCATGTGTTTGTGGAAAATCTTCTTAATAAGATTTGCTAGCATGAGAAATGTGGGATGTTACATTGATGTTTGTTTAAATTGGACTAGTTTCAAGGAAAGCGATAGACCAGGTTTTGCTGGCAACCAAAACAAATTCTGTTCAGTTTCTTTTCCCGAGTTGAAATTTTCTATTGGAAAAAATAAATGCTGTTAGTTTTGCTGAAGCCAAACCCGTAATTTTTCAGTTGCCAGTAGTCAGTGAGGTATTAGACCTGTTATTTTGAGAGGCATTTTGTGAATACTTTGCTGTCTCCTGATTTTTCTTTATCTGCTCTGATCCTGTCCTTAAAAATCTGCCTACCAAAAAGCTCCTCCATAAAGTTACAGCTGTAGCTTGGGTTTATGGGTCAACATAGTTCTGTATAACATGCCTTTCCCCCACCTTCTATTCAGTCTGCTTGACTTAAATGTTACTGCACTGCCTACCATAATTTTAAATTTGCTGTAATTTTAAGGCTGTTTCCCCTACTGCCAAAAAGGAAATCAAAATGTCTCTAAATTAGATCTGACAAAGATCAGGTATTTTCATTCTTACATGTTTGAAAGTCATCACAAAACTGATTCTCCCCCCCCTTCATCTGGATAATGTTTTACATACAAACAGCTTCAGTTCTTGGATAGCAAAGAGTCTGTAGTCAAGACTGTACTGTATGGGACTGGTGACACCCAATGGGGAATGAGTTACATGGTGGGGGTGGGAGCTGAGAAAAGGGATGTGCATGTGTGTGTTTGAGGGGTGTTTTAAAACTGCTGAGATGAGAGATAATGAACCATTATGTTGGTTTCTCAGAGCTGTTCCTGTTCTTTCTTCGTGTATTTTCTCAAAAGCTGGGATAGGAGAGTTCTGTGCTATGCTGAAGTATCTACTAGATGTGGAAAAAAAATCCCTGGATTTTAATGGTAGCACTGGGGAAAAGCTCACTGTTCAAATCAGATACTTATGTTTTCCCTCTCTTATTTTATTATAAGCAAAGAAATACTGGCTCGGGAACTGAACTACACTTAAGAGCCTTACTGAGATGTCTGAAACTTTGAAAGGTCTAGTGAACAAACTTGACCAGAAAATAGAGACTTCTTATCTAAAATAATATCCATACAAGTTTTCAAATACTAACAAAGGAAAATCCGAGGGATGGCTCAAACCTTTCTTAAGTCAATTAACATTGCATGTTTATACTTGATGATTTGGTTCTTTAAGAGAATCATTGCCTGTAGAGTTGATCCAGCATCTGTAGAAGGTCTGCTACAGTGGTAGAAGAAAACAAGTCTTTCTAAAATTGAAATACTGTGACATTTACTGAAATGTAAGCTCCTAATAAAAAAATGCTTCACTTGTAGCAAGACCTAAACGTGCTGGAATTTATGCTAGTATTCAAAGGTGCCAAAGCACAAATGTGAACAGATAAAATTTAAAGGGAGGTGCTTTGTTGGACATTCTAAAAACATTTTTTTGTTTGGAAGAATATATAGAAATGTTCTGAACCTCACATTATGTCATTCTGCCAGTCCCTTTCCATGACAGAACCCCATGCTGATGCAGAGGTATTGATTGAGACCACCCTTACTTAACTAGAGATGCATGCATTGGTGTAAATATGCCATCCCCAAACAGCAAAGAGACTTACATGGTGGAGAGAGAGGGAAGGGAATAAAAGGATGGTCATTTCAGTTCATGTTTTTTAAATAGTGGAAGTGACAAAATTGCTGGGGTTAGGTCTGTGAAGTTAAATGTGTTGTAAGCTGTCCTGTAGTTTGCTTTCTCCAACCACTCGAAATTCTTTGGGAAGAGAATCTTCCAGAGGATTGTATCTGTGCTGTGGAATAAACAGTTGCCGTGTGAAACTGATGTGAGCCTTAGTTTTACTCTGCCTCCACTAAAATACACTTTTACGGTAGTTTGTGCAGGATCAGCACAGAGGAGTACAAAGAGGGAGCTTTTCAGTACAAAGGCTGCCTGTTTGGCCTGCCCAAACCACCGTGAATGTGTTTAAAGGGGACTTTTATTACCATGGAAACTCTCAGACAGGAAGGAATTTGTCCTGCCATATCTAGAAAATAGTCTGTAATGGTCAGCTCTTGGAACAAAAGTGTTTCGAATAGCGGGATATATTTAAAAATTCTTGTGGTGGATATCTTCTAAAAAAAAAAAAAGAATATGTAAAACCCAGTCTTATGCTAATGGACTTTTCGTATGGAGATTTAGGGAAGACTGCAGACAAGTACGATGTGAGCAGAGGAAGTGTACTGAGAAATCTAAGGAAGTTTTACCTCTCTAGGTCCAGAAGGCTTCCTAGGTGTTGAATGGATGTTGATGAAATGTTCTCCCTTTAAGTAGTGTGTTTATCCATTACAACCATTCATTGAGGAACTGTGAGTGTGCTTGGCTTGAACTGCTGGAGGCAGTCCTCTGAGCACCATGGATTAATTGCTTTTGGATTGTCTCAACTAAAACCTGTTCTTTGATTCTCTTGACAAATATCCTTAGTATTCACAAATGGCCTTTATTTTCCTAAATCACACTGAGATATAACATTTCTTGTCTAAAAGAAATTCTAGCGCCAGCTCCCGGAATATTTGCACATCTTTCAGTGTACAACCAGAGTTGTACACTGATATGAAATAGCTCTAGGTCAGCAATCTTCCAGCCAGCAGGAGTAGCTAGCGGGAGCTGCAAGATTTTCCATGCTTTGTGTAGTGTTTGGTGTTGATTTGATTGTGTGTTTGTTCAGTTGGATGAAAAATATGTTTTCCCCATATTTGACCAAATTAGAATTCATAAATTTTTTCTCTTCAAGTCATACCAGCAGACAGTGGTTTCTCATATTCCTTCTGTAGAGCAAATGCCTGGCTTATTTTACTGCTGTGCTTTTCAGGTTAAGTTGTTGAACCACCTGCTTGTGGCCTGAAGGCAGTTTGAATGAATGGTGTAGTAATAAGCTCATCCAATGGGTTGTGATGCTTGAAATCAGCCGTACCACTCTTGCTTCTTTCCTTGTGCTGTCATTGCTGTTCAGCTATCCCTGTGGTGACTATCTTCTGATGGCAGCTAATGGTTAGATCAGCTTACCTCTGGTGTCAGACTCTACCTGAATATTTTCTTGACGTATTTGGAATAACAGTAGAACAAAAGCATCATGTTTGGGGTTAGAAACAGGCGTAACTAAGGAGGAAGAATAGTCCTGAAAACTTTTCCACTGTCCTGTCAATTTTGCATTTGCTCACAGCTGCTGAAAATCAATGTTCAAAGTCTAATTCTATGTGGCAGGTCAGATAAAGAACAGTTTTATATATATATATATATACACATATACATATAAAATGGAGTATTTGTGTGCCTTTTACAAGCTTTGACTGACCTTATTTGCGTTATCTGGGTTAACACTGTAATCTGCTGCTCTCATATGAGGACTTCCGTCTTACATGCTGATCAGTTTAGTTTCTTGTCTCCAGACCTGAGGAATCAAAAGGATTGCAGAAGGTAGTTTCAACCAGGATTAAAAGAAACAAATAAGAAAACCCCCACCTTACTCTTTTTGTTTATTAAAAATTCCTTGCTTGATGGCTTGCTTTCTCTCATAGGGCTTGGTCTGTTTCCCTCATCTGGGAACTGGGGGTAGGCTGCTGTCCAAACTGTGTCAGGGGATGGGCATCTAATCATGGACAGTCATTTGATTTTCCAAAAGTATAGAAACCCCTGTTAGATGTATTTTCCCTAATACTGAACTAAATGGAGAAAGGAAATACTGGTGACATCATGTATGACTTAATATGGTTATTTACTGCACAGGTGTTGTAAAGCTGTGAATCTAAACTGTAGTGGAATAGTTGTACCATATGGCAGGTTTTTTCTTCAATTCTTATTCTTCCTCATTTACCATGTTTGAGTTTTTTCACTTTAAAAATGTATCTCTGTGCCACTTTGGTTCTGCAATACCTCTTATTTTAAAAAAGAAGGAAAAAAAGTCCCTCAAACCTTCACAGATTTTGATATTAACTCATTCATTTGCTTACTCATTTCTCCAGTATGCATATGTGTAGTGTTGTTTCCTTCCTCATCATTCCAGTTCTAGGCCTTCTCCAGCTGGCAGTTCTTCATCTGCTCTGCTTTTCATGAAGGAGGGAAATGCCCAGCTTGCTCTTTTCCACTATCTCCCACTCCCCTGAGGGGCTCACACCCAGTGCTTGCAGGTCTGTGTTGTATGGCTCAGTGTTGCTCTCCTGATGGGAAGTTTGGGAAGCACTAAATCATCTGGCCACATACTGCTTCCTTAAACTTTCTCTCCAGCAGATCAGGGGCTGAGTTTGCAGTACAGCATGATGGCTGCACGCAGCTTTAAAGCTTGGGAGTAGGGATGGGCTTTCTGCCCCCACCCCACCCCCTCGCCCGCGCAGACATTTCCCTGCTCTCCAGCTGCTCTGGTTTCCATCTGTTACAGGGCCTTCTGGTGCGACTGTTTCCTCATCTGCTGAGCTGAGTAAAATGTTGAAGGACCAGACACCGTGCTGACCCAGGGAATTAAGGGGTTGTGGTTTTGGAGAAAATGGGTTGCATGCTTATTTTCCTTTTCTCTCAGAAACTTGGCATGCAACACATGCACATTTAATACCTTGAGAAACTTCTCTAGGTGCATTTTCATTTCTTTGCAGCAAATGAGTTTACTCATCTTAGTTACATATGCAATGCTGTAGGCCTGTCCTGTGTGGCAGCTGCCCCCTGCCCTGGGAAGAGCACTGTGCTTCGGTCTGTGGTGGGCTCTGAAATGTACAGCGATGCTAAATGTTAACATGCAGCAGACAGACGGAGAAATAGCTGAAGACTTATTTGTGAAGACAAAAATATGCAACTAGTGAGAAATAGCAGGGAGCCAAGGAAGGTGTTAAGAAACCTTGGAGTGGCCATCACTCTCTTGGCCCAGGAGCTGGGGAACTTTACCCCACAAGGTGTTTTTGCTTTTGGCAGGCAGATGCCTGCTGCCCATCTTCAGACTGCTATTTTAGGCTGCTCGTGTCTTTAGCACTTCTTCCATCGTGCAGTCGCTTAGATTATCCCTTTCACAGATCGCTGAGCTGTTGCTCTCTCTTGAGTGAATCTGGTGAGTTAGTGACAGCAGCAACAGTGGCAATGCAGGCCTGCAATTGAGAAGTGTTTCGGTAAAGCAGAATAGGTGAACAACAAAATTTCCGTTTTGTAAGTGAAGAATTGTAACCACTTCTGACTTGCTGGTACACAGAAACCCTGCAAAACATTGTTAATTATCCTTACCAAAATACATAAAATTGTCAGAGTGCGGTCCCTTGCTAAGTCAAGTTGTCCTGGTGAGTGAGCGTAGCTTCTCTTTTTCTGACTACTGCATCCTCTTTTTGGAAGTAGTCATTCTTGGCTTATAAAACCTGTTTAGACACCATCAAATTGGTTTGGATTTCAAAATTATATGTGTAAATGAGAAATGTACCTAGCACCCACTTTAGTAATTGAACAAAGCTTTTATTTCAAGAATCTGACTACTACTCAGTGTGTGGGAGAAGTGTGCTCTGACAACTTGGGCTGTTTTTTGAGGACTTCTGTGATCTCACTGAAGGGTTTTAATATTAATTCATTGCTAGTGTTATGGTTATGTTTTGATGATAGTCACTTAGGAGATGGGTGTTAGGCAACCAGTTGGAAATTACTGTAAAGTGATTTTTTTTTTTAAGTGGTTCATACATTCAACTTGAAATCCCAGAGCACATTAAGAGTGCTAATTCTCAGTCTCCTGAAAGCAAAGTTTCTATGTATTTCTCAAATTAGCCCCCCTCTGCCCCCACATCCCGGCTAATACGGTATATGTAACTTAACCACTGATTTCTAACTGGGGATCATGCATTTATTAGCTTGATGTTGGCAGAAACTGATAATGGAGGAACAAAATATAGAGTTGCTGATAGGAGCAATTGTTTGCCTTTTGGGATGATGTATTACATTATCCGAGGTATAATATGCTTCTGGATGCTTTTCTATGCAAGTGCAGCTGCCACACATTCATGCAGAGTGAGAAGCATCATGCCCGTGAGATGTGTTGCCTTCTTGCAAAATGTGGAGTGAATGAAACGGTGAAAAAGAAGGAGAGGATTTGGTGAGACCAGGATTGTTTTTATTGATGGATAACATTTGCATGACTCAGTCTCTCATTTGTGATCAGTCGTGAGCAACTACCATGTTGTTAACAGTTTGGGAGTTCAGCTGAACAACCAAGTGAGTATGGAGAAGTCAGGGAAGAGGACCTGCAATGTTTTGGAAAAAAGCTTCCCTATCCCTTGTTCAGCGCTTGGAGCATTACCAGGGAAGATAAAAGACCAGGGTCAAGGGAAATCCAGCTGTGATTTCTGAAGTTTGGGAACAACAAATAGTGGAGTGAATGTCTACTGATGGTTTAAGGAGTTATTAGGTATGATAGTCTAGCTACAGGGCACTCAGACAAAGTAGCTACAATATGATGCAGCAGAAATAGGAAATTAATTTAAATGGATGAATTAGTAGTACCTGGGTTTGAATTCATTCAAAGCTGCAGATGCCTAGGTCAGAAAGAAGCAGGGGAAAAACTGGCTGGATGGTCTCTGGTTCCAGGGAAATGTGAAATTTGTGGTTATCACTGAAATCATCAATCTAGTTCTCAAAACTGTAAAAAGATTTCAGGGGTGTCCTGTTGCACTGTTTAATTGGTGTGAGTTAACTTAAAAGGTGGTATATCTTTTCTGGGTGAGATGGATGCCACTTTTCTAAGAAAGTATAAATGAGTGGACTATATTGCCATCATAGGCTTGAAATAAAGGCACTCCAAAGATTTGTCTTGTAGATATTCCTTGTATTGCTGCTTTGTTGATGTATACTTCCTCCTTGCCGCTCAAATGAAACTTTGACTTAAACTTGTTTTAGTTGGCTTAAGCTCTGGAGAAAAAGACCTTTTTAGTACTGATCTGGACCTTAACTGTAAATCCACTCCAGCTTTAATGCTGTTACCTCACTCAGTGTTTTAGAAGATGTGAGAGGGAGCTCAGTTTTGTCCTTATCGTGAAGAAGACACAGGGCATGGGTGTGAGACATGAAAAATTTACCTGTTGATCCTCAGGTAAAGTAGTATGTCATGGCCATAGCAATAATATCAAATTCTCAGAGTATCAACAAGGGCTATTTGCAGACCAGGCTGATACCAGGGAGCTGACTCTCCTGGTTTAAATGAACTAAATTGAATTACATGTTTATTGCAGACAGAAAAAATGATTTAGCATATTTCTTCATAGAGGATCTTGATGTTGTGAAAAACGTAATACCTCCTGTATGCAATGCTTTTAAAAATCTTGAGATCCCTGAAGAATAGGGGGATTTTTACTTTTAAGCACACAGATGTTCAAGTGGTTTTGTTTGGGTTTTCTTGGTGGTTTCTCTTTTTACTTAATGCTTTGGTTACTATTTACTGAAGAGATTATAGATACATAGTAATTCTTGTCTCCTGGTATCTTCCATTCATTCTAAAAATACATGTTATATATGGAAGTGTCCGGAAGAGTTACTTTATAAGTAGAAGAGTTAATTTATAAGTAGCCACAGATCCAACACAAATTCAGCCTTCTCCAGTGAAAAAAAAAAAAAAAGATACACAAAAAAGATCTTAATTTGAAATAAATACTTCTAGTTTCTGGCAGCAACACCTTTTGAATATGACATGCAGCCTGTGCTGTAACCCAAGGTTGGTGTGAGAGGCATAGCTGACTAGTGAGGAGTGCATTTGAAAGGGAAGGTGGCAGCTGGCTTACCTGGATGCTCAGAAGCAGGCTGGAACTCCTGACTATCCCGATGAGCAAATCCCGTTGACAGCTGTTGCTGTTGCTACTGCCTTGCTGACATCTCTCCATTAATCTGGTTCCAGTATCTTTTGCTTGACTCTTCACTTTTCGTTCTTGGGTATCTTGCAGAGCTGTATAGAATGTATAGGGTGCTGTGGAGGTATGATAGGTGCATTACACTGAGGAGTGAGACCTGGATTTGAGGGACATCGAGACAAAAGAGCCTCCTTAACAGTTTCTATAATGAGCAGGTGGTAGAAGGTCAGTGTATTAAATTAAGTCTATGTGTATTTTTGAGTGGTAAGCACTGAAGTTTCTCAGATAGAACTTTTTTCCCCCAAACAACTTGTTCCCACCCAAGCTTGGCACGCTGGCATACCGTGTCCAGGGGGGCCTGATAACTGGCTGTTACTGTGATGTTTCATTGCTTGCTTTGCTTTGAAGTCTCAGATGAGGACATAACATGTACTTCTCTTTGGTGATCTTCTCTCTTGCTTCTATTTCAAGACTAAACTCAGGGGTAACTGTCTCCTGAAAACACAGATACATGGATTTCAGGTGCTGAGCAAGGTGGGAAAGGAAGAATCATGCTCTTATGCATTTCAGATTTTTGGATGATACTCTTGTGACCAGATAGAGTAGTTTAAAAGGTACTGTAAAACGTTGGACAGGAAAGCTAACTGTGGAGTTATTATGGTGACAGCAGGCAGTTCATCTTCCTTTTAAAGTGATTCTATGTACTTTTACTTTCATAACTAGTTTTATGTAGTCTATGTAATTGGGGGGGAAAGAAGCTAGATTTTATTGCTTTGCAAGCATCATTAATTAAACAGTTACCTGAGTCTCAGCTGTAGGTCCAAATAATATTTGCTAATACAGCATAAGTATTTAATCTGCCACTAATTCCTGTGACTTCTAAATCAATTGATCTCTAGCAGAGCCTCATCCATGCTTTTTCCTCTGCTATGCACTGTATTGTTTGGTTCAGGTGGTCTAAGTCTATGCTCTAAAAATGCCATTTACTATATGCTTAAGTAAAACACAGTATAGTCTTCCAGTCTTTTGTTGGCCATTTTATTCTGAATTATGCTTTTTTGTAGAAATAAATTTGGACCTGTTCTGATTTTTCCTTTCTATAGTTGGTAAGCAGAGGAATACATTTTTAGCTGTTGGCATTCATTCACCTTTGACTTGCCAGTTTTTGACCCTTGATGGAATAAAGATTTTGCTAGTAGTGTTTCTGCATTGCACTGTAGCATAGATAACACACTAACTGTTGTAGGTCTTGTTCTGAGAACCAGACTCTCAATAGTAAGTGAAATAGCTCTTTGCTGGTTACACAAATCTCTATGGTAGAAGTCTTCATATAGTACTTAAGAGTCCTCTGTTCTGTCATTCTGGGATCTTGGCGTCTTGAGTGTTTTGCTTGTTGTTTTTCTTGTGTTTTTTTTTTTTTTTTCTTTTTAATCTATTTCTTGTAAATGTCTAGTTTATTTTCACCCAAAAGACATTTTCATATCAAACTG